>OY728125.1:711985119-713235119 GCA_963277665.1 Viscum album
AGGGAAAGAACATCTTTCTCTAGAATGAGAAAAGATAAAAAGAAGATAAGACTTCCCAACTCTGGGAGTGGAGGCCCTGCACGACCCAACCGATGATCCCATTCTCCATGAAAAACCTGATGACTCCCATCAGGTGTCGTGAAACTCACTCTCCATATGTAGAAATTGATGTGTGCTTGGAAGTGTACTAGCCAATCCATGGAAATTATGACATCAAAAAGATCCATGTCTAAGACCAAGAGGTCCCACTCCATATTGACCCCTGACACGGAAATAACACACGATAGGCACCTGTGACCCTGCTCATTCTTCTTTCCCAGCGGCGTAACCAACTCCATCACAAAATAAAAAACATTGGTTGGAAAGTTCAGTGTGTCCACAAAATGGGAATAAATGAATGAAACAGAGGCACCCGTATCAAAAATAACAACAATAATAGAAGATGCAACCAGAACTGTACCTCGAACTGTCTACGATCCCGCCTCTGACCCTGCTGGTGCCTGATCCACCACATGGAGATGTCCGGTCTCTGCCTAAGGATGACTGCTAGTATATGGATGTGCCCTGAACTAGATCTTCCTAGAATATGACCCACCCCTACCACCATGTCCACTAAATCGAGACCCTCCTAACCTCAATGGATTAGACTATATTGGCACTCCTCTTGGAGCTGTTGACCCTAATCGAAAGTGGACGTGCCACCCTACAGAAGAACTTCAAATGACCCAGACCTCCACATTGGTAACATGGATTCAAAGGAAGTGATCATTCTAGTAATATGTGCACCGGTTTCCCAAACTGGTGGCATAAGACTAATCTCATATTAGAATCCTCAGATAAAAACTACCTGGAGGAGTGGCCTAAAATGCCACCTCCCTTCTTCACTTGATCCTCCTGCTTCCTCTTCTTCTATGTGAAGATACCACTACCCACTAAAACTACTATCCTAGAAAAATCATCCCTACTTTTATGGAAGATCTTCACCATACACGCCTGGTCAATGACCTTATCATAGGACCTCAGCTTGAACAGGAAGACCTGAGAGTATATCTCTGGTCATAAGCCTTTCTCAAACCTCCGTCCCTTCAATTGTTCATTCGAGACAATTTTAGGGGCATAACGAACCAAATGAGTGAAACAGTTGGCGTACTACACCACAGAAAGATTCCCCTAAACAAGGTCCATAAACTCTTTGGACATGGAATATGCCAAGACCTTAGGGAAGTACTGTTCATTAAAGATGACCTTGAAATCTCCCCAACGCATCAGCACATTCTTCCAAGTCTGAAGCATTGAACCCCACCACTTATGGATGGGACCCTCCAACATAAAGGAGGCACACTTCACCCTATTCTACTCAGGTGTTTCTAGAAACTCAAAAATATGCTCTATCTTCTCGAGCCATTCCTTTGCTTCCTAGGGTTCTGAGCTGCCTCAGAAGGTAGGAGGCTTATTTTTCAAAAACTTATGAGATTTATCTTTTCTAGGTCATATCTATTATTCCCTAGTAGTAATAAGAGTAGGATTCAGTCCCTTCCCCATAGCTTGGATATCCTGGACCATAGAATCAACTAGCCTTTGATCAATTGGTGTGGGAGAACTCTCTTCAGCTTCCTCCCGTGGGTGAGTGGGAGATTTCCAGCAAGGCATGTTGCTAAAAAATTAAATAGTCACAAAACAATAATCAATACCACAATTATGAAAATTTTATTCAAATACATCAAATATAAATAATCTAAACACATTCCAGTATTAAAAGGAACAACTACTGCACCTCCGCCCGATGTCCACGTGTGGTCTGCAGCCCACACATCTCACTTGGAAGTGAAGTCAGTCCATAAATTCCAATGTCCCCTAGTGACTCAAGGTATTCCATGTGAGGTGTGGTATAGGATCCCTACTCATAACCAAAACCCTGAGTCCTGACAGTCCTAGCTTTTGTCTATCCCAACTCATCCCAAAATATCAATATATCCGAAAAACATTAACCCCCTTTGATACCATTTTGTCACGAACCAAATATGGTCGCCACCAATACCGGCACCAAACTCGGACCATGGTAAGGCCCGAATGGAATTCCCTATCCCCACAGGATGACACAAGTTCCCAGGTATCATTTATCTTGGTTGGGGAATTATTTACCTGAATATGTATACATAAACATCAAAAAACATTTGGTAAAATGAATCTGAAAAATTCATACCAACAAGGTTTATACAAATATCTAGAACTGAATACATAAATTCAAATGAAATAAAAAAGGTCCAAAGACCCAATGAAATAGTAGCAAAATAGTCCCAAGGTCTTCACAAGACAAGGAGTCATCACCCATAAGCCGTCTCCACAACTCCGCCCCAAGGAAGGGAGCTAACACCTCGAACCGCCATCACCCAAAGTCATTCCTTTACCCAAGTAAAGAATAATAAAGTCTACTTACACCCAAGGGGTGTAAGTAGGGTGTGATAATAATCCCAATATGATACCACCCAATTATTCCAAAGTTCATGCAATACAAGGTGAGAAAGCAATCATTTTTAATAAACAATGAAAAGTGGCGACAAATTCCAAGAAATGCGACTTTCAATTGAAAATAGTTTTCAAGATAAAACATTCAGAATGTTAACACATTTAAATTTTCATATTAGATACTATAATATACTTCCAAACACACCCAAATAGAAATGAATATAGCACAAATTCAATGATCATCAAAATCGGGAACACCCCAAGGCACTAGATAGTCTCGGGCCCCATGTACCTCGTACCTCGGTGTAAAGTAACCATAGAAAAATCCATTCCCATGCACGAGACACTAGTAGGAAACATACCCATAATATAGTGGTCCCCAATAATCATCCATATAGTTTAGTTATAGTTGAATTTATCTAAATGCTAAGTGAAATAGGGATAAAACCCATCTGGTCCACTAGCCGTACTAGTACATATCCACCCCACCTAGGTATCAAGGCTTCCTCCTTTGTGTTCAAACAATTTTAGAATGCTAAATGAACCCATTTTCATATAAAACACCAAAATTGGTCACATAAAATCAGTACAGTATCTATACACATTTTAAATTACTTAAAACACACAACAGAACACTTTGATTTTTAAATGAAACAATTTCTCAAAACCCCGCGCTGTTTTGCACCCAAATCTCCTTGAAAACCCCACATTGTACACTATGTGCACACTTGTAAGTTACCAAAAAAATAATACAGACTAATACATTTCAATTAAACCAACAAATCAATTTTAGGGAATCCCCAAGTAAACTAAGAAACGATAACTTTGTAAAACCTCCATTTACAGACAAACATGGCACTTACTGTTTACATGTTCCACAAATACCATTAAAACCCATTTTTCATTGAAACAACCAAAGGGAATAAACATTAAAAATAGTATTTTAAGCTTGTTTACATTTCAACAAAAACAACTAATTATTTATAGGGTATCCTCAAATAAATTAATAAAACATTTTTTTTGGAAAACCCCCAATTTCACACCAAATTGGAATTTAAAATTCAATTGCAATAAAAACACCACAAAAACTAATTTTTTCAGCAATCATAAAAATATATAAACCTAAAAATGTGTTAAATACATCATGATAATACACAAATATTTCATAAACATTGGAATCACCTACCAAATCAAAGGAAACCATTGAATCACTGTGTGAAAATCAAGTCACACCACCGCCACCCCAAGAGGGACTTAGATCAAACCTAAAACCACAATAATTGACAAAAAAACCCAAGTTTAAACCAAAGGTTAAAAACCCTACCCCCTGTCCATTTGGGACTTCAATTAAATTGAAAGAAACTAAATCGAAAGGGGAGGAACTAAGGAGGAGAGACAATTACTTGATATTATTTGAAGTTTCTCCACAAAACCCCCTTTCAAAATGGGGTTTCAAAGAGGTTTTGAGAGACTTAGAGGGATTAAATAGATGTTAAGTTCGAAGAGGACAAGGAAGGGTCAAATTAGGAATTGGAATATAGGAAAAAGAGTAAGAATTGAGAGAGTTATGAAGGAAAGAAGTTACCTCTTCAAATCTGCACGATTTGAGAAACCCTATGAAGTTCTGCACTAATTCGCAATGAATACGAGATCCAAATAGGGGAAAAAGAGGATTGGAGTGTGGATGGGTTCAGTGGTATTGGGTGACACTTAGAATCATAGAAAAATCATAAAAATTTAATAAGTTATTTTTTTTAAAAACTAGAAATTGGCCTTCCGGTTGGCCCAATTCCTTAAATAAAATCCAAAATCCACCATTATTATAGATTACTAAACGTTCAAATTTCAATGGTGGTTTTAATAGGTTAGGGGATACCATTTTGTAAGTGCAATGGGTGATTTTTTTAAAAATTAGATAGTTATAAAATAAACTAAATTGGTTTTTAAATCTTAAAATGCGCTCACAGTTTGGCCCAAATCATGAAAACTCACCCTTTCCTCAAAAAAAGAATGGGAAACCCCCCAAAAAAAGAAAGAATAGAAATTAAATGAAAAATAACTTTAAAATATGTCATGTATCTGAATGGGGACCGATCTAATGGGAAGTGGCCCATGCTCGCTAATGATGAGGAGCGAACTATACCTCATTGAGTCTAGATCCGGGCACCAGGAGGGAATGCTGTGACTGATCTGCAACCTCACCAACCCTAGTTTTGGTGATCTCGTCTCCTCTTACACTTTCCATGACATCCTTTCCAGAAGATTCCAATGCTGCAGACACCATGAAACCATTAAGTGCGGGCATGATATCTTCCCTAACTTCCACTACTTTAGATCCATCCATGACCATAGCTGGTGAACCTCCACTAGTCGCCACATCACCTGGGACTTCTACACTAGTGGATAGTGCTCCACCATAATGAGTAGTAGTAGTAGCCTGACCCTAGCCACATCCACACTTGGTATTTGATGATCATCATCCTACAACAGACCTGCTGTGATTATTTTCACATAGGAATGATTTAATTGAGTATCTAGGTCTTAGACATCAGCATCCCAGAGCGATTTGGACTATTAGAGGATAGTGAGGAGTTTTTAGGACATTACCATTTTATTACCACTCTCTAGGTCAACACTCTCAATTTTATATATTTATTTTCATAGTTCACTGTGTCTTTTGATTTTGACCCACCCTCATACCGAGAGACATCAAGTGGCACAGTGAATCCAGTCACATTTCATCTCGGAGGGTGATAATTTTCAGGGATAATGGTTGAGTTTGGCCGAGGGTGTGAATTCTTCCCACATCCAACCACCCACCACCTATTTCTTCCCTCACCCCCCGAAACCTCTCTAACCTTCCCCTTGTTTAGTGGGATATTGTTGGACCTGGTGTCCGGTATACTCCCACCAACCAGAAGAGCACATTGATCCTCTCTCCACCACTTTATTTCATCCACATCTATTTTAGCTCCATTATATTTGCACACCATGAGGATAGGGGCTTTGTTTCTGGATGTGAAATGGATCTACTGACCTATATCATCTAACAAGAGTTTCAAGACCTCCCCTACGTTTCCACCTCATACTTTCACTCTATGTTATTTTTCCATCAGGGTTATCTAATAGGCTATTTCTATACTACTAGGTTGGAAAAATACTTAGGGGTTTTTGAGACCTATCCCCCTCAAGATAGCTTAGGTTCTCCCTAACTGATCAACTATATAATACTTATTCACATGAAGATGGTTCAGAAGATGGGGAACCCCTATGCGCTCATGCAGGATTACCTTAGGCCAGTTGCAAACAGAGAGGACCCACCTTCCCTTGAGGATGAAGTTACTCCAATTCTTCCCCCACCACCACCTTTGTTAGAAAAATTCATTCTCCAACTCTCCTAACTTCTTCCTCCCTTCCCTCCTCATTTACCATTCCTAATCCTGACCCATCCACAACCCCACCTCCTCTCGTACCCTCGGTCGATGCTTCAGTTCATGCCTACCTTGATGGTATGGATCTGTGACTCAATAAGATAGAGGAAATATTGGGAATCATTTTTCATCACATGGTTCTTTTGTTATCTCTAGTTCAAAATCCTCGACAAGATCCACAACCTTTGGATCCACCATCCTAGTTCATAGAACTAGCCACCGACTCTTTGCTATTATATTTTGTTGTACTAGGTGCCACTTCCACTGATGCATCCAGATCTTATCTAGTTGAGCCCACACAGTAGAGCGAGGGCCCTGCACCACCATATTCCACTACCATTACCTCAAATCTATAACATCCACCCATTTAAGGTTGTGACTCTCCTAAGTCCACTTAGTGAATTTTTTTGACCCATAGTTATTTCATTATTTATATTTGTTTTGTGTTATTCTTGTGATGTGATGTTTTTTATGCATGCCTAATTATTTTTACATTTCATAGATAGTCCCAGGTACTCTGGAATGTTATTAGAATCTCCTTTCAATTTATTTCGATTTTTTAGTTCTCCAAGTAGTGTGTATTATTTTGGAATTTATTTTTATTTACTTTATTTATATTAATTCATTCATTAATCTCCATCGACCTGGACCAATTGAGTCTTCCCACATCCTCTTATATTCTTTTTTTTTTCACTTATAGAACCACATGCAATATCAATTGTGGGGAAGAGTATCTTGACTACACTAGTATTTTCCCATAAACTAATCTAGGAGACATCATTAATAAGATGGATTATTTTAAAATGTGGAAATTTTATAATTAATTATAATTATAAATAATAAAGATATAGAAGAACATTTTAAAAGTTACATTCTTATTTTAATTTTAATGTATTTTAAAATTATTTCTGATATTGTTTTATTTTTCATTTAAATTCATGTCCATTTTCATTTATTAGACTAATCATTAATATTCATGTCATGACTTGATTGAACCATTATTATCCTCAATCCCAATAGTTATTATGAGCCCTTTGTCATATTCTTCCTTATACCCTCTTTCTTGATAGATTCTTGAGATATGCATAACTATTAGAAGTTGCAAGTTTATTCCTTTAAAACAAAAATATTTCGAATCAAATTAAAATGATAGAGTAATTTCATTTATTTTTTCATCCCCTTTTAGTTTGGGACCCACCCTACATTTTACCACTATGAAACCCATAGAAACCATGCGATTATTTGATATGAATCCACATTATAAGCCTCTTTATCCTTCTTACCCTATTTTTTTGATTATATTGCATGATTATTCATTTCAAATTTAAATAAAGAGTTTGTGATTCATTGAATATTTTAGTGAATGACCATGAAATTAAAAGTGGGGGTGATCATATCTTTTTCATTTAGAGAAAATGTTTCCAAAACCACCATTAATTGTATTACTAAATGGTGCATTTTAAAAAAATAAAATGAAACTGCCAAAAGAGGAACAATTTTTTTCATTACACTTATTGATGGGTTATGAACCCATGATACCAAGGAAATATTATGGTGATGTTGAACTTTGGGAGATCTTGATAGGGATTTATTTTCATTGAGAAATATCATTGAATATCATGTTCTATTATTTAATAATTCAGCCTCCATTTTCAATCCTCTTATATTATTTACACATCATTACCTACCCACCCTTAGCATTGAAAACATATGAACCTTATTGAAAAAACACATGAATTTTGTGATTTAATTTCTAGGTGGAGATTTATAATACTTGAAATATTATTGATAGATTTCATATACTTGATATTGAGCATAACTTTGATTAAATGATATTGAGTGATGAGTGTTCATTTTATGGCGAGGTACATCATCAAGTGGAATGTATATTTTTGAAATGTAAAAAAATGTAGCTAAAAGAGGATGAATGTTTTTAATTAAACTATATATAAGGCATGATTAGAATATTTTTTAAATAAAAATATGTTTTTTCCTTTTAAAATACTCTATTGTTATTATAATATTTATAAGTATAATTAATTGAATGCTTTCCTATTTGGAGTATGGATTCTATTAATTAGATGTTGAGATTTTTCTTGAGGGAAAGAAAATGGCTATGTGTAGGGGAGTTTGATGTGGAAAATTTTTTATACTGATTCATATATTTTATTGATTAAACAAAAACATTTTAATTAGATACACATTATTTTATGGTTAAAATTTATTATTTTTGTGTTTTTGTTGATTTTTCAAGGGTTTCTAGTCAAATTTAAAAATCCAGGATGATCGGGACAAAAATAAAAATATTTGTGACATGTAATTTATAAACACACAGTGTGTACCATGCCCAATAATGACTTGGAAAACCTGAGTACACGCCCATGTACCTGATAAAGACTAAAAATCCATGTAAATATCATTCAAATGCATCATATTTCCCTCTTTATGTTGTTGGTTACTAATAGATATTATACACACCATGTATGATGGTTTTACACGCCATTTACTTCCATAAAACGACCACTGATTCTTCAAATTCAATGGGTGGTGTGGCTATTCACCTAAATATGGATAAAACAATAGAAATAGTAGTTGAACAGAATAAACGATGTGAAATTTTTAGTATATTTCACATAATCCATTTTTATACAAATAGAGATGAACCACTATGATTTTTGGGTTGGACATTCAGGGGGAGGTTCTACCGCTATGCCGATGTGGTCTTCCCCTAAAGATAGATTCATTTGTTTTTCATTTACTTTCTGTTTTATTATAACTCATAATTACCCTTTTACCTTTCATATCCATAGTAGGGGTTGAGTTTTTACTCTACCATCACACCATGAAAATGGTTATAAGATGAATATTTTCTTATGTTAGGGTAATAATAAGGTTATGGGTGTAGTGTAATTTAACTTATGATGTGTTTTCTATTATTTTGATTTTATTTATAATTATTTTAATGATAAATTTCTCCATTAAAACCATTTTTTCATATCAGACCATGAATTACATAACTGGGGAAAACTAAAGGAATTTTAATGGGAGAATACATGACCATTGGGTGATCCCATTGCCAGAATTTAAGGGGTGATTATTTGAAAATGTGTTTTTGAATGCTCAATTATCGGACCAAGGGATTAGTTTTTGATGAAAAAATTACCTATTATTGGTCTGAGAAATAGTATTATAATCGAATCCCCAAGGTAAAAATTATTTTAAAAATAATTAGAATACCAAATAAAAACTTTTAAAATATAATCTAATCAATTTAGAACCCCAACATGTCTGTTTTATGCTTTTTTTTCCCTTCTTCAATGTCAAATCAAATTTTTTGAAATCATTTCACACTCTTCCCTTCACAATTTGATTCTTTTTTCTAGATAACCAATTGAGACTTCTCTACTTTTGTCTTCACATTTATTTTTTTCTTTTTCTTATGGGATAGAATCTGACTACCATCAGATACCTAGTTAATTGGATTAGAAGGTAAATAAAATTTCCGCACCTCACGAAGAGAGAAGTCAGAAAGGAATTCCATTCTAGGCATGGAGAGGATCAACTTCCATGAGGCTACCACAATGTTTCAACCTGTAGTTCATTATATATAGGTTTTATTTATGCATTATTGTATTCCTTTTCTTTCCTTTATGTAATGTTGAATTCTTTAAAGGTTAATTCCAATATCTTTATTTTATTCATTTAATTTATCATTCATTAATCCATTTTTTATTTCTTCATTATTCCCAAATTCATGTTAGTTTTTAATTAATTTCATGAAAGTTCAATGGTGGAATGATTTACTGTGAATCATTTAATCATTATTTTGATCATTCCATTTTTTTCAATTCATTAAATCAATAATGTCGTAGGTAGCTAATCCACTTAGGGTTAGGAGTTGAGAGTAGGGGTGTTTATAATCTTATAGAATCTATAAATTTATCCTTTGTAACCATATTTATTGTAATTAGGTTAATAATAATTTTTTATCACATCATTTTTCACAAAATTTACCATGGGATGTTGAATTGAATGAACCTAACGTAATTGGAGTTGGGAAGGACTATGACTATTATCCTGTGAAACTTTCTTCATAGAATCTAAAAACAACTCACCTAGGTTGTTGGCTATAATCTCACCATGTGATAGTTTCTGACCAATTAGATACCCTTACACCTCTTCATAGCCTAATCCATAGGACTATCCCATGTTATATTTAGGATTAACTATTTCCTTAACACTAAAATTAACCCTGATCCCTTTTTTATACCTATATTCATGTATTTAATTTATTTCATTTAATTAGTTTAACAAAATAAAACTAAAATTGGATTGAACTGACCTTTGGTTAATAATTTCATGTCATATTCCCCACTCTCCATGTCTAAAACCCTGTACTTCCACTTTACTACACCTTTTTAGTTTTTCTTGTTGAGGATAAAATACAATTCTTTTTTATTAAACCCAAGGGAAATAATAATACCCTTCAAGCCTGTCTGTTCACCTCATATACGTGTGAGTAAAAACATATATAATGGATGGATCTCCCAATATAGTAGAGGTAGTTCAATTTTAGAGGCAAGTAAAAAAAATCCAAGAGATATATATCAGTGTACAAGTGGAATGTTTCAACACAAAACCTAATTGGTTGAAGGTGTTTTTCCTCTAGGTGGATGGTTAATTTATCATATTCTAGATAAAATAACCATTAGTAAAATATTATGATCATATGAATTTATTATTTTATTTATATCAAATTTCATGGTTATTTCATTATTAATGTTTTGTCATGATCACATGAATTAATGAAATAATAAGAACGAAAGATAGAACTAAAATAAATTGGATTATGCATAAATATTATATTAGACATTGTTAATCACTTAAGTAAATTCAATTAATATTAACAATCATGTAATAAATATAATAATTAAGAATTTATTAATAAAATAAAAGTAACTAAATTATATATATTAAGTTGGTATAGGATTCCACTACTTCAGTAAAAATCAACCCATAGTTTAATGTTCTTGACCATAAAAAGTTGGGGTGCTTTCGGTTATCATAGAATTATAACTTAAAGTGTTGAGTTGACATAACTTTTTTCACATAAAGGGTTTAATTATAATGAATTACTTGGTGTAAATGATAATAAAGTGTTAAGAAAATCTAATTTAAATATTTCAGGATTGGGGAGTCCACTCAAAAGATCAAGGAAATGTGAGTTAATGCAGTTGGAATTTAGAATGCTTAGCTAAAACCCTTCAAACTGGTTGACCATCCAAAGTTGGGGTAATGAGAAGGGGAATATGAATCCTTTACACTATAATGTCTAAGAAAGAAGATATTTCAAATCCAATGGTGAGGGCTATTGTGTTTCGATAAAATAGTGCGAGATTAATCACTATAATATTTATTTATTTATCTAAATTTTATTATATAGAGTACTAAAAATATTCTCATATTATTTATAAAAACAAAAATTAAATTGAATTCAAACATATTAGTATGATCCATACTTGGGAAGTATAACCTTTTTACCAACAAAAATTTCCAATAATGTCAAAGTAACTTACACGTTATCTAACACCATGAAAGGAAATTGTACGTGATGAAAGAACATATTTCCAATGCACTTGGTTATGAGTCTAGTGAGGAAGAATTATCTATCTATGAAAAACATTTGAACGATACTAAACATGTTCACTATTTCATGCTATCATCCATAGAAAATTATATTTTAAAGAAACATGAGTACATGGATGCATATAGAATGATGTATCACCTTTTGGTTCTATATTAAGTGAAGGAAACACAAGAGCAATATGAGATCTCTAATTCTATTACCACAAATAATATTAGAGATTTCATGCCAGATGATCATCATGTAGTCAATCTTATTGGATACATTAATACCTTAGGTATCTTAGGGATAAAATTACCAGATATGTTTCACATAGATCTCATACGTTCCTCACTACACAATACCTATTCTAGTTTTATTGTTAATTATCACATGAGAAATAATAAGAAGAGTCATTCAGAACTTCTTACTTTGATTTTCCACATAGATAATGACATAGGGCATAAAAAACAAGTGGTCCTTATATTGAATAAGAAAAGTAAGAACTAGGTAAAGAGTCCTAATATTCATAAAAAGTCTAAATCTACTGAGCACCATCATTCCAAGAATAGGAATATCCATAGGTAGTGAATAGATAATGAGGTAGTATGTTTTTCATGCGGAAAGAAATGACATTGGAAGAATAACTAATCCTAGAAGAAAGGGGAAGATAACAGTGGACTTATTATCAAGTGTAATATTTAAATATACACACATTGGGTATTATATAAAACTTTTCATGATCACATCAGTATCCAAATTTAGGAACCATGTCAATTATGAATGATTTATATAGGAGAGGTTGATTTGTGAGATGAAAATAGTGAGGGGATGGATACTATATCCATTGATGACAACCAACTCTAATTTCCAATATGAATGATATTTGTTTTAAGATATTGTTATTATATACTAACTATTTCCAAGAGCATATTTTTTATATCATTCCTAGATATAGATGGTTTTGTTTTAAATTTTGGGAATAAAAGTTGTTTCTTTTATAAAGACAAAATATTTTATGGTATGGTGATTTTAAATAATTATCTTTATGTATTAAATTATGAAAACTTTTTATTAAAAAAAGATAAAAAATCATGTTCACATGAATCATATAAAACCCATCCATGACTTCACCACCTTTGTTATGTAAATGAGAATCATTTGACAAAGCTATTTCAAGATGGATACTTAAACTATTTTGAGATAAACTACTTAAAAGATTTCATGATTTTTTAAAAGGAAAAATGACCAAACTACCATTTGGTGGATAGGGTGAAAGGGAGACAAAGATTTTAGGATTGGTACACACTGATGTGTTTGGACCATTTCTAGTAGAAGCTAGAGGAGGGTATTCTTACATCATAAATATTACTAATTAATTGCATATATATTTCTATGTATAATTAATTGGGTATGAGTATCATTCCTTTTAGAAGTTCAAATCATTAAAGAATAAAGAATAGAATCAACTTGGAAATAAGATATTGAATATTCAATTGGATTGATATGGTGAATATCTTAACCATGATTTAATTGGATTTATACAAGAGTTTGGGATTATATATCAACTCACTTCAACCTACACACCATAATGGAATGGTGTTAGTGAAAGGAGGAACCATACCTTGTTAGACATGGTAAGGTAAATGATGATTCATGAATATCTTACACTATCATTTTGGGTATATTCATTATAAACTGAAACATATAGACTAAACATAGTACCAACTAAAGTGGGAAATGGAATTCCCATAGAGATATTGAGTGGAAAGAAAACTATTTTTATATACATGTGTATGGGGTTGAAAGAAATTTGTTAAGTCTTTTTCAACTAACAAAGTATCACCCTGGTTCACAAAGTGTTTTTTATAGGGAATCCTAAGGAAACAAAGGGATACTACCAATTCAAACCCTCAAATAAGAAATTTACTGTCACCATACAATACTCATTTCATAATAGGGTGAAAATACTCAAAAGTTATATAGGAATAAAGATTGACTTAAATGGATTTGATACTGATGATACACAAGAGTTGGTATAGGAATATATTCCATAGGTCCCCGTGGAAGAATTAGTTCCTAAAACACAAGTTCTATGTAGGAGCTCTAGGGAGGTAAGATAACTAGAGAGATATGGTTTTAGTGTCACCAAATATGGTGACTCATTATTATATTACAAAGATAGACCTCTCTCATACAAAGAGGCAGTAGATAGATCATAAGCTGCAAGATGGAAATCAGCCATGAATTCTGAAATGGATTCCATGCATCAAAACCAAGTTTGGGGTCTAGTAGATGCGCTAGTACATTTAAATATTATAGGGTTTAAATGAGTATTCAAGGAAACAATTTACATGGAAGGTAAATTAAATAACTATAAATAATGTCTAGTGGCTAATGTGTTTAAACAACATTAAGGAATTGACTATCATAAGACCTTTTTACTAGTTTCCATGTTTTAATCCCTCAAAATTATAATTTCTATATCAGATTACCATGGAATTGAAATTTTAAATATGGATGTAAAAAAACTTTCTTAAATGGGAACCTTCAGGAAGATGTCTATATGACAAAACCAGAAGGTTTTTTCACTAAAGGTTATGCTAATTTTTTAATGTATCAGAGATCTATTTATTAATTGAATCAAGCATCTAGGATATGGAAAATTTTATTAAATGAATCTATTAATAATTTTTTTTAATTAAGAATTAATGGGAGCCACGTGTTTTAAGAGTTTTAGTGGGAATGAGGTCATTATCCTAGCAGTATATGTTGATGACATATTAATTTTTGGAAATTAAATACCAGTCTTATAGTCTATTAAGGACTAGTTGAACAAGTGTTTACACATGAAGGAATTGGGAGAATTAGCCTATATTCTAGGGATCAAGATCATTATTTACTGATTGAATAAACTTTTTGAACTAAGTAAAAGTATATACATTGACCAGATACTAATGAGATTTATTATGGAACAATACAAGAGGGGATTGGTTCCATTATCACATCATTTACATATTTCTTAAAAAATGTGACCTCAAAAACAATAGGAGAAAGATAGGATGAGTAAGATATCATAAACTATGATCAATCATGTATTCTATGTTATATACTAGACTTGATCTTGCCTATGCGTGGATCATGATAGGAAGATATTAATTATATCTAAGAGAAAAACACTAGTAGGATAATAAGTATATCCTAGAGTATCTAAGAAAAACTAAGGATATGTTCTTGTTGTATGAAAGATATGAGGATATGGTCATAAGGTTTTATAATGATACTAGTCTTCAAACAGATCAAAATGACCATAATTCACAGTCAAGATATGTTTTCTATCTTAACAGAGGAGCTCTGAGTTTGAAGAGTTTAATTAATCTAGTTCTTATGAATCTATAGCGGAGTTTGAGTATAAAGAAACTTATAATGTAGCCATGGAATCTATTCAGATATGAAACTTTATCCAGAATAGTGATGTGGTACCTAGAGGTAAAGACCCTATCACTTTTTATTGTGATAATACTGCAGCGGTGGCTCTTGGAAAAGAGCCAAGATCACACCAATAGAAAAATTACATACTGTATAAGTATCACATTTTGGGGTGTTTTTCTCAAAGTAGTTAAGTTTATTTAAGAAGAGTTCCCATAGAAGAAAATGCGGTGGAACCCTTGACCAAAATTACTATATCAGCAGAAGAATGAGTATCATGTGAGAGCTAACAGATTTAAGGTTATTAGCAGTTGTATCTAGTGAAAGTGGGGATTCTGTTGGAGTTGGTTACCTAAAACCAACTTATTTGTAATTTATGATAACATTTTTTAATAGTTTTTAATTTTAATAAACATCTTATCATGTCATAATTGTTCTTCTGTGTACCATAGTTTGTGATAATTTTCTAAGAGTAGTTGTCCCACTAAAAGGTCACAACTGTTCCCCAATATTATGAGAACCCAAAAATACCACAACATTATTCTTAAATATATGTTATATATCAAGATGATATCATTTTAGGGTCACAAATTATACAATCTATTAGGGGTGGAGAGTCATTGGACTTTTAAGAACTTTCTAATGGTGTGTGACCTTGGTAATATCTAGTGTAGGATATTATGAGAATGAGGCCCAATAGTAGGAAATCAACATTTATACACATCATTGGATGTTAATATATACATATGTGTGTGTTGATACTTAGAAATTAAGATTATTATTAATAAGTGTTTAAAGTCACCTACTTTGATGTATTGATGAAAATTGTGACGACATATTTTTTCAGTGAGGTAGGATATGTTGTGTGCGTCACAAGTAATATTTTATCAATGAATTACAAGAGAAAAGATTTTAACTTATGTTTTTAACAGAAGTAGATATCTCAGGCCCTTTGATGGAAATGATATAGCCTAAATAAATCAATGTCCATGGTATTTTATAGGCATGTTTGATTTCTAGAAAGTCAAAAAAGGGACATTGAGTACATATGTTTATGGAACCAAAAAAATATCATGATAAAGGTATTATATTAAAAAGTAAGCGTTCATATGAGGTATTATTCCATTGAAGAATTAAATTCTATCTCTACGGGTGCCTTGGCACGTTTCTAGACACTAACCTTATACATTAGGCTACTTTACCTAACACCACTGAGAAATTGATTGAGAGGGCCACACACTAAGTGTATCCAAAATTTCAATTTAATAATATATTCTTATTTATTATTCAACAAGTTGAATAAATATATTCCCACACATATTTTAGTAATTATTCATGTTTTCTTGATCACATATATTCTTTCACCAGTTATTCGAGAGAATATTATGCGAGAAGAATATTTAATAAATATTTAATTCCTATTTAGTGAATATAATATTTATTTATTTATTGGAAAATAAAATAGTGATATTAATTTATTAAATAAATAGTAATTATTAAAAACCCAAAAAATATTATAGAGGAATGAAAAATCAATTTTAATGGTCCTATGATAAATAATATATACTGAATATTATTTGATTAAATAATATTTAATTTATTTCTTAAGTTTAGCATATGTCAATAAATAATAATAATAATATTATTATGGACATGGAGTTCCACATGGATTAAATAAATATTAATGGGAACTTATAAAATTATTTATTTATAACCCTAGTGGTATATAAACCCAATAATATTATTTTTCGAGGGAGATAATTCATTTCATTTTTTTGGTGCACAATAAAATCTGAAGAATCCAATCTAAGACCTAGAGAGATATTTTCTCCATGAATGATCCTAATAATATAGAGCAATCATCTTCGACTTTCCACTCTATTGTCTAGAGAGATCAAGGAGAATCCTTTGGAAGTAATTCTTAGGGTGATTAATGTTGAATGATGTAAGCAATATGATATACTATGCTAGGACCTGAAGATTCCTATGACAATGTTCAGAGATTCATTGACCACATGTGGATCACATCTATATGAAATATAATCTTTATTCTTATAACATAATGATGGTACAATGTCGATCCATTGTCATATCAATCAAAAAACAAGTAATTTTATTCAAAGAAATTCAATAATTTCTTAAATTAATTATAAATAAAATGTGATGATCTTATGCATTGGTTCATATGTTTTATCCATTGTATATATTATTTTATTTAATTACATTGATCATGAAATTTATTGTTGTGTAAATCTTAGATTACTCATCAATCATAACAATAATAAAAGTTTGTAATGACCCATCACACACTTCTACTGCATTCAAAACCTTCTCCCTGCACCATAAATACCAACCAAGTCTAGTCTAATACCCTTGGTTCTCTCCATAGCTAGCTCAAATTTAGAATTTGTAACCACATAGGCAGTATACAACTATCCATCTCCATTCTTGTACCCCTTAACCACATGATTATGAGGACCAAACTCATAAGGGCCAGACTACTCTACATGAATTACATAATTATGGTGATCCAAAAATGGCTACTTCCTATTATTTTTACCAGTTTCATGAAAAAATTTCTTTCTGAAATCTTAATGATGCCTCTTCTTAGGAAAAAACACATAGAGTAAATCCATGCAACAACTCTCCTTAGTATGTCTGATAATATGAAAAACTAAAAAAATACGGGGTGCTTCTCATATCTAATTTTCATGGAAATATCATCATGAAGCGTAGAAAACATAAATTGATCAATAAGGGTAGAATCGAGGTGAACCTTAGCTAGTTTTAGAGTGAATTATCCCAAACTTACAACTTTTGTGGCATTTTCCATGTTAATGTAGATTCCAACAACACACAGAATGTCAAATATGATCTTTGGATTCCACATGAACCAATTTAGGCATAGAATAGTAATCCAAAATTGAACCTGAGTTTTCTTTATATTGAAGGGATTGAATAGATATTTCTATTCGTAAATGGAGAGAATAATTTGTTTTAGGGTAACTGAATTGAAGCCCCAGATGTGCCTCTTCAGTTCCTCCAAAGAGAGGATAATATGAAAAAAATCCTCTTTTAATTGGGATGTACTTCCAATCTAAGAAGCTGAAAAAAATGATAATTTCTTTAGTAAATATTAAACTTTGAAAATAATATAACCCTTGGGAAAAATCAATCGACTGATGATTGAATTATGATGGATATTGATTTGATCTATGATATCATCTTTATTATCTATGACATCAATCACTTCTAGACAATCTATTCTTGGAAAGCATCTATTACTGATGAGAAGTGTATTCTCATACCCTTTTCACTTGGTTATGGATTTTTCTTCTTTAAAGGGACCATTGAGGCTTCCTCCAAAATATCCAAAGCATAGAATCCTCATCCACCCAAGAGCTATAATCCCAACTAGTGTGTAAGTGTCATTTATTCACGTGAACCCTAATCGACACTATCTTCTATAGATATCCCTCTCAACATAAACATCACCCCCAAATATACATTTTATCAGTATAAAAAAAATTGTTTTAGTAATGATAAATAAACTCTTTATCAGTTCTAAAAATTACTAATAAAGGGGGTACTTTTATCAGTGCAAAAAAAGCAACTGATAAAGGGTTTCCTTTAGGATTGCTTTTTTAGTGGTGATAAAAGAACCCCTTTATCATCAATTATTTTAGCACTGATAAAGGGTAACTCTGGATAAATTCAAATATATAGTAGTTTTAAAAATATTTATAAAACTAATACAAAAATACGACAAGGGTCTTGCAACCTTTGGCCTCTTTTCACCCAGTTCAAAGGTGGCAAAGCCATTACCACCTTTTCCAGATAGTTTGGGAAAAGGTGAAAAAAGCCTTTCCATATATTTCAGAATGAAAAAATTAACTATTTAAAATAAAAATGTTTGTACATTTAAATTTTTTATTTTTATTTTTATTTTTGTTTATTTTTTTAGATATACATATAACAAAAAATTTCATCAGAATTTAACTACTATTTAATATTCAGCATTACTATCATTAAATTAGCCTACAATTATAATAGAAACCCCTTTACATGGATCTCTTTTATAAGGGGTATTTCAATGAAAATACTTCTTGAATTTTAATGTGGGACCCATGTACTCCCTTTCCTCTGTATAATTAATAATATATTTTTATTAAAGAATAGTATTTAATTAATAATAAATATTAATTTATAATAAATAATAATAATACCTAAATAATAACTAACTATTAAAATTTACTATTAAATATTAATAATTAAGTAATTAACATTAATATTTTTTAAGCAATATTTATTAATAACTAATTAATTAACAATTAATATTAATTACTAATTAATAATATTAATAAAAAACTAATTATTTACTAATTAATTTATAATGGTATATGCCCTCTCGGTTTATTAATTTGAAATTTTTGGGCATTGGGGGTGTTCAGGGGAGGTTTCGAGAGTTTTCAGTGGAGGCTAGAGGTGTAGCAGAGTTGTTTTAGGAAATACACACCATGTAAATGCATTACGTGATGTGTAATGGTGTTTCAAAACTTGTGGAGCTGAGTGGTTCAGGCGTTGTTCATAGGTAAGGTGTAGCCCATGAAAGGGTACATGTCATTTAAGAGGTATTCATGAAGTGTAATAAATCATGTGTAAAAATCCTCTGAGGTGACACGTTTTTTAGAGGAAGCTATAATTTTTTGGAACCCATGAATTACGTGAAGTGTAAATGTATAACAAAACATGTAAACAATAGGATCCAGGTTTTTTGTACTTTTTATATGTCAAAAATCCATTCATTCATCCAAAAAACTCCTCCCTCTTATTTTGAGTGAACCCTAGGTTCCCTAAAGAGTTCTTCAAACCCTTTTTATTCCACTTTGATCCATTGGTTCTAGTAGATCATCATCAGAAATCTGTGGTAATACCTTTCTTATTCTTTTTCAGTTTCTTATTTTTCTTCTCTTGGGGATTCACAGTGGTGATGTTATTTTGGTTTGGGATGTGTATTAGGATGTATTTTGTTGATCGTTAGGTTCAGTGTTGGATAATCCATAGTTTCTCATGACGTGTTTTTGGTTTGTTGGTGTTATTCTTTACCTTGTGGTGCATAATGAGTTGTAAAGCTTCTTTGAGGTAAGTAATCCCTCATTTATCTTTATTATGTATCATGAAAGAGGGATTTTATTTTGTTTACTTATGAGTTAGGGTTGGTGATGGATTAATTAAAGATAAATACCCTATTTATTTTAAATTGAAAGGGGAATGAGGAATGTTTCACAAGATTTTACAGCTTTTATATGATTGTGATATTGCAGATTTTATGGGCTTGATGCCCCACTAAATATTATGGTGCTTTGGGGCCTTGTTTTCACAGAATGATATGTGATGTGACTTATTATTTTATTGTTATTGTTATGTTATTAAACTAAAATAAAAATTGTCTAATCACTTATATTTTTCAATAAAATGGTTTCCCGATGATTATGACTGGTGTGATAACACCATTAAAATAAAGTAGAATGTGGTAAAAACCCATTTTTATATCTAAAAATGATCCTTGATGTGTTTTTTTGTGTGGTAATTCTTGTGGGTTGATGATGTGTGGTTAGGGAATGTGGGGATAAAGTTTTGTTGGCCATTATTTTGGGGGGATGACATGGTTTGTTGGATGTGATTTTGGGGTAGTTAAGTGGTTTGTTGGACATTTATTTGGGGAAATGAGGTGTTTTTTTGTCTGTGATTTTGGGGAGGTGAGGTGGTTTATTGGACATGATTTCAGGGTAGTGAGGTGGTTTTTTCTATGTGATTTTGGGGTATCAAGGTGGTTTTTTGGCTGTGCTTTTGGGGTGGTGAGGTGGTAGTTTATTTTTCATAGATGCTCAGGTGGTAATAGAATTATTAAATAATGTAAATTTGAAATAGTTTGGGATTTTTTTGGTTAATGGGATGGAAATTTATAATGAATAAATAAATTATGGGATGTGTGGTTTAATGTGTTTAATTTTTAATAATAAAATAAATGGGTTGGATAATGGGAATCAATTGGATTTGTGAAAGTGGATTGTGGCTTGGGTGTTGTTATGTATTTAGAGGTGGCAGGGAAAGTGGAAATGTTGTGATTCAGTTAGTGTTTGGTTGTGAACCCATAGTATGGTATTTTGTGAGTGGTTATATTTATACACTCATATATTTCTTTGTGATTTCTATGCTCACCCCACCCACATTGAGCACTATGGGCCGACAACTTCATAGTCACGCAAGGGGTGTTTTTCCCGACTTCCATTGTAGAGGATAGATGGATGGATACTCACTCATTCCCACTATATCTTCTATAGGAGGAAGGTATTTTATGTTCTATGATGGAAGAAGGTCTATTAGTGCATTAGATGGTGGTTCTGATGGCCTTGTCTTTTTCAGGTGAGAAGTGACCCTTCCTGTTAGGCAATGACCCTTGTCTTTTTGAGTGTGTTGTGATATGACAGTGCTTGTGTGGAAGCTCTTGGTGGGTGGTTTGTATGGTAGGACTAGAGAATGAGGTTGATGTACTACATGTCCACAATACCCTACTAACTGGTTATGTAAGTGGTTCTGATATCCTAGGTGTTTGTGGGTGTGACGAGATGTGGCCATGCTTGTGGGGTGACCAGCCCAGGTGTCTACGGGCATGAAGTGGTGTAACCATTCTTGTGGGGCAGTGTGGTATAAATAAGAGATGGAACTACTAGGATGTATATTTTTGGGGTTTACAAATGACATACCAGTGGGAAAGTAGTGAAGGGTACCCTTATTTATATTCTTCTTGTTATATTATATTACTTGACTTGTGCTATTTAGTCAGCGTGCATTGGTGAGGTTGGGTTGGTTAGCATACCTGTACATGTACTATTTAATTATTCTTTTTTTATGAGTGAATTATTATGATCCTTTAACAAATGCATGAGCTAATAATAATACTTTTATACTCACCCTACATATATAAAATATTTTCAAGTTTCTAGGAGGATTACATGGATCATAATGGAAATTACTGGCTCGAATATTTAGATAGTTTTTGTGTCACTACATTAGATTTACTTTTGGATACTTTTACCTGTATTAGTTATATTTATAGATGCATTGTGGGATGGGTTTTGTTTCTTTATATTATGTCATGGTGTTTCTTGTTTATGATTCATCTTATCTCCTGATCCTATTTTTTTATGTAGGGTAATGCGTTCCATTTCATGAGATTTTTATACCCTCATTGCGAGTCGCTAACTCGGGTCCTACTAGAGGTGGGACTCATGGGTCATTTTCTTTCTCCCCTCATTGTGATATCTTTATAGGGAGGGGGTCATGAACAAGTGGTATCTGAGGATATGGTTAAGATATAGGATGGAGTTTTGAGTTAGAAACAGTGAGGATTGCATGAGTTGGCATGGAAACAGTGCCATTTAACCTCAATGCCTGATGTAGGATAGGCAGATCTACTAGGACATGGTATTTTAGGCCCCCCAGTGATCTAGGGAATTTAATCTAAGCTTATTGAACAAACAAGTGATATGGATATTAATACTGGGTTGAGACCTAGGAGAGGTACATGCATCATGATGAATTATGTTCTTATTTCAATTGGGTTGTTTTGGGAATGTTAAAATATATAAAATGAATTAAAAGTGAATCTTAATAAAATTTCATACTACTAGGCTTATGAAGTTCTTGTTTTATTTTCAGCTATAGATTCTATTCATCATCCTCATGTGGATCAAGCAGTTGAGGTTCAGTAGGTTGATCTAGTTGATTTACACATGGTTGATCTAATAGATGAGTGTAAGTCTTGGAAGAGGGCATTACGTGATTTATAGTGGAAGTATTTGGGAAAGTATGGGGGAAATATTTCATATGTGGACATAGAGATATATTTAAAGGAGCTCAAGATCACTTTCAGTTTGATCCTGACCCTAGTGGGATACTATGTACCTTTGGTAGTTAGTTAGATACAAAGAGCTACGCATCCGTGGTGGACGCTATATCTAGGGGAGTGGAAGGAGGTGAATTTTTATGGGTTGACATTCCAAAAGATTTTCGAATAATGATTCTTTCATTGACCTTGAAGGAATTAAATAGAAAGGATCTTATTTCTATCTAGAAGGGGAGTATGTCCATCCAGAAGTTGATAATCATGTTCAGGGACATTTTTCATTTCCCCACATATATTTTTCAAGATAAGGAGTCTTGTGTGAGACATCTTGAGGAGGCAATCAATTCTTATATCTAGTATATAGTCACTCACTTTATGTTTCCAATATATCTATAGGTTCATAAAAAATTATAGGTGATTGAGTAGATGCACTTGTAAGGAGGTTTAATGTGAGAGGGGAACCATCAGGGTTCCTTTAGGAGAAAAGTTGTTAGTGGAAAGTTTCAGTCACCAGGACTTTCGAAGTTTCAACTAGTGAGGAGTTGACCTCAACATCTTCCTTTGTAGACTTCTAAGACCTATGGTTTTCATGCTTTTCCTAGGGTATTTGTTTCAGTGTGTTTTGGCTAGGGGGTTTATGGACATCCCCATAACTTTTTCCTAGTGGTTCTCTAATCTCAATTTGGTAGAGGTGGACAGGGTCAATGCTATCCTTAGTATCAGCTTCCAGTGAGACTGTTTAAATTGTAGGGGCAGTGGGGTTATGCACCATCAAGGGGAGACAAAGTAGGTTGAGTCTAACCTCATTATATTCTTTATGTTCAGGGATCTCTACCTGATCATGATCATGGAGGTGAAATCAGCATAGGATCATAGGATCTGGGTGTGTTCAGTTGCACGTAGTGGAGGCATCAGTCCCACAGGGGTCAGATATCATTAGATGTATGATCGGGTTTTTAGTACACTTGTTTTTTCCTTGTTTCATTCAGTAGTTTCAAACTCATTTTTTGAACTCACTCTAGCTCGTGCTTTGGGTCTAGAAGTAGAGAGGCTTACCCTGTCCCTAGTGTTGAATATGCTAGTCAATGTCTAGAATAGATTGTTTGATATGTGTCAGTGGTGTAGATCGATGATGACGAAACATCAGTAAAGTTAGGATATTTTCTTGTTACTAATGCGGCCATATAATGTTATCCTCAACATCAACTGGTTGTATTTTATATGTGTTTTTATCAACTACATCTCTAGGAGAGTCTTTTCTTATATGTCGATGGCAAACATGTGTTTTTATTAGAGAGTGGGGTTATCAAGTGGGAAATAAATGTATGGATCCAATTTTTTTTATTAGTTGAGTTATTGGGGGAATCAGTAGAAAATGGGATAGTGGATGTAACCAAGGTTTTTGGGGAGTTTTTTGGATGTTTTTTTGAGGAGGTCATGACACTACCCCCTCAATGTGTTTTAGAGTTAGTGATAGACTTGTAGCATGGTGATTCACTGATTTCAATGGATCCCTATCTGATGAAACCTTTTGATTTATATGAGTTTAGGATTCAGATTGATGATCTGATGAAGAAGGGTTTTATCTGGCCCATTTTATCATCACGGGGTTCTGTAGTGTTGTTCTCTAAGAAAGAGAATGGTAGTATGAGGTTGTGTATAGACTACCATAAGCTGAATAATGTGACATCCAAGAACCATTACCCTCTTCCAAGGATAAATTATTTTGTCAACTAGGTGAGATGGGTGAGTTGGTTTTCAAATATTGATCTGTGGTCTAGATATCACCAGTTGAGGGTGAAAAATGGAGATATCTAAAAGGCTGTCTTCATATACAGGTATGGTCACCTCATGTTTGTATTAATACAATTTTATGTTATGAACCCACCAGCTGTGTTCATGGGGCTTATTAAATCCATGTTCCATGAGTTCCTAGACTAGTTTATCATCCTATTCATTGATGATATCTTGGTCAATTTGTGGTCATAGGAGGAGCACAACAAGCATTTCAGAGTAGTTTTGCAGGCCCTTCAACACCACTAGATTTATGGAAAGCTTTACTAGAATATGTTTTATACATTATAGGTGCATTTACTTGTGCATGTGTTATCTCAGTAGGGTGTGGCAGTGGACCCGTCGAAGGCCGAGGTAGTTGTTTCGTAATAATCACCCAAGAACATAGAAGAGTTTCATAGTTTTATTGGTATGGAAAGATATTATCAGAGGTTTTTACATGATCTCTCTTTAGTTGAATCCCCATTGATAGCTTTGACCTGGAAATACTATTTTTTTATACCGATCAGTTCCATGAAACATTCAGTTACTTAAAGGGGATATTGGGTTGTACTCAATGATTTAGTTTCTTTAGGTAGGTGTGATGTTTGAGGTTTTTTGTGATGCTACTTATCTAGTATTGTGATGCATGTTGAGGTACCATGGGTCAGTGATCTCTTATGGGTCTATGAAGTAATGTCCCTATGGGCGTAACAATTCCACCCATGATCCAGAGTTGGTATTGGTGATTTTTTCACTAAAATTAGGACAATATTACCTTATTGAGGAGTGATTTTTGGTCTTCACAGATCCTAAAATATTGAGGTATATATTCTATTAATGTAATTTGAATTTGAGATAATAGAGATAAATGGAGTTTCTTCAGGATTATGATTTTGAGATCTCTTACACTTTGGGAAAATGGAATGTTGTGGCTGAAACATTGATTAGGAAGTAGGGAAATGATGTTGTTCAAGAATTTGGGGATTCATGGAGAGTAATGGAGGAGTTAGAATCCTCCAATTTAGATTCAAGGGTGGATGGTGGTAAATATTATTTATTTCAATTGAAAAAAACCTTCTTTGATATAGAATGCGGAGGAGTCTTAGTGGGGAGACTTAGAGGAAATAGTGATATGTGATCATGTTGGCCATGGTGATGCTCTATAGGTATGGTATATAGATGGTCAGAACCGAGTTTTGTTTCATGGGAGGTCATTTTATTCGATAGTGATGCATGGGGGAGTCCTTGATGGGTTTTATATGTCACCTTTTCTGATACACCTAGGATTATACAATATGTACCTTAGCTTGAGGATGTAGTTTGGGTGGTCCAAGATGAAATGGGTAGTGGTGGAATTTGTGGTGAAGTTTTATCTTTTCTAGTAGGTATTGTCAAATAATCATGTTCCTGGTGGGTTTTTTAGACCTTGGATGTTCCTAAGTGGAAATGGTATGAAATCTAAATGGATTTCATCATAGGGTTACCCCATGACCGGGGAGTCTATGATTCTATATGGGTGATCATGGATCAGTTGACAAAATTAGACCACATCTTAGCGATCAAAGAGTTAGGCATAGTGGATTATTTAGAAAAGAGGTATGTGTATGAGGTGGTGGAATTTCTTAGAGTTCCGAGGTCTGTTGTCTCATATCAGGACACACATTTTAACTCATGATTCTATAGGGGATTACAACATAACTTCATAACTTACATAATAATAAAAACTTCTTTTCACCCTTAGATGGATGGGAAGACATAAAATACTCTCTAGACATTGGAGGATATGTTGTGGGTGTGTTTCTTGGACTTTGGTGGATCTTGGGTACAACACCTTCCCTTGGTTAAGTTTTATTATAATAACATCCATCACTCTTCCATTATCACAGACCCATTTGAGTATTTATATGGGAGACCACATCGTTTTCCATTGTGATGGACAAAGGTTGAAGAGGTAGTAGTTCTTAGTCCCTATGTGGTGAAAGGAATGATAGAAAAGGTTCAACTTGTTCATGAGAGGATAAAATAAAAACATGAACATAAAAATTTTTATACTAATTTTAGGATGAGTCCCTTGGAGGTCAAGGTTGGGGAATAAATTTTCTTGAATGTTTCCCCTTGATTTGGGAAGCAATGTTTTGGTATGGTGAGTAAGAATTCTTTCATTTTTCGGCCCTTTGAGGTGTGGGAGAGAGTTTGTAAGGTAAAATATCAATTGGAATTTCCATTGAAGATAGAGAGGATCCATGACATCTTCCACACCTCTTAGCTTCTTTGGTATCTTCATGATGAATCCCATGTCTTTGAATGGTGAGAGTTAGATATCTAGGAAAACAAGATGTTTATGGGGAATCAAGTAGATATCCAAGATTTCCAAGATAATGGACTATGTGGATGAACCATTTTTTTGTTTCTTGTGTTGTGGAGTCATGATGGACCAGAGGAGAGTAATTGGGGAAAAAATACATAGATGTGTTCCCAATACCCGGAGTTGTTTTGAGTTCTGCTTTTATCTGTTTTGATTTATGATGTGTTTTTTGGATCCTTTTGTTTTATCTGGCGATCTATTTTCCCTAACTTGTGACGTATGATGTGTGATAAATTCCCAACATGTGAAAAGGGTAGGAATATATTCCCAATCGATATGTATTAAATATGATGTGATTAAACCAATGCGGGAAATTCATTTCCACCCAAAGCGGTTAGTATCTTGACATGGAGGATGAAATTCCTTGGTTCATGTGTGTAGGTAAGTGTGGTATATTGGTTATGATGATTTTTTGGTTTGGGATGAATGTAGGTTGAGATGGTTGTGGTGATGTGTTTATGTGTGATGAGGTAGTTTGTGTCTTTATGGTGATGAGGTTGTGTGACATGTATTGTAGTTGTTTGGTTGGGTGTCTCTGTCTAGTGGTAGAATTTGTGGTATGAAGAGATCCTTGAGAGGTATTTTGTAGGGTGGTTTTTTAGAACCCTTTACTTTTAGTATTGGTTTTGGATTATAGAGGGATAGAATTGCTTGAGAGGTATCTGATGTAATGATTCATGTCCTTCTAGTCCATTAATTTACTAGTTTTGGGTGTTGGGGGTGTTCAGGGGAGGTTTCAAGAGTTTTTAGTAGATTCTAGAGGTGTAACATAGATGCTATAGGAAATAAACACCATTTAATTGCATTACATGAAGTGTAATAGTTTTTCATTGTTGTTCAACCAATTGGTTCACTGACTGTACACATATATGGGGTGTATTTTGAAAAGGGTACACATAGTATAAGAGGGATTCCCAAAGTGTAATTTATCAGGTGTAAAAATCCTCTTAGGTGATGTGTTTTTCAAAAAAGCTATAATTTTTGGGAACCCATGAATTAAATTCCTTATAAATGTATTACACAATGTGTAAAGGGGGGATCCGAGTTTTAATTTATTTTTATTATCTGAAATTTTATCAATTTGGGCGAACCCTACTTCCTCTAATTCCAAGAAAAACCTAGGTTCCCTAAGGAATTGTTAAATCCCTTTTGTTCCACTTTTATCTATAATTTTGGTAGATATTATTTAGCAATATGTGGTAAGACCTTACTTATTATGGTTTATTGTTCTCTTTTCCTTCTCTTGGGTATTTAGTAAAGAGACATTTTTTTTGTCTAGGGGTGTGCGTTGGGATGAATTTTGATTATCTTTGGGTGTGGTGTAGGTTAATCCACGGTCTCTTGTGCTGCAGTTGTGGTTTTTGGGATTTCTTTTTCACCCTATGGCGCATAGAGAGTTGGATAGATTCTTTTAGGCATGAAATCCCTCATTTCTATTTATCATGTATCATTAAAGAGGGGTTTGATTTTGTTTAAATGTGGGTTATGGTTGTACTGGTTTAATTAAAGATAAATAATGATTTTATTTGAAATTGAAAGGTGAAAGGGGAATATTTCACATGCTTTTATGGATTTTATATGACTGTGATATTGTGGATTTTACAGACTTGATGCCCCATTGAAAATTTTGGTCATTGGGGGATTTATTTTCACAAGATGATATGTTACATGACTGCTTATTTTTTTATAATTTTTATGTTATCACCCTAAAATTGAAATTGGACAAAAAATTATATCTGTTTTATAGAATGGTTCCCCCAAGATTATGTCTTGTGTGATAATTCCCCCAAAATAAAGTGTAATGTGGTAAAATACATTTTGTAAATATGTAAAACTATCCTTTATGTGATGTGTTGTGAGGACATGATTATGGAATGATGATGTGTGGTTGGGTCATGTGGGACTGATAGTTTGTTGGATGTGCTTTGGAGGTGGTGAGTTGGTTTGTTGTTCATGTTTTTGGGAAGGTTAGGTGGTTTTTTGGCCATGATTTTAGGGAAACAAGTTGTTTTTTTGTATATTATTTAGGGGTGGCAAGGTTGTTTTTTAGTTGTGATTTTGGGGAAGTAAGTTGGGTTTTTTGTCCATGATTTTGGGGTGTTGAGGTGGTGGTCACTTTATTCTAGATTCTTTTGTAGTAATGGAATTGTTTAATAATTATAATTTAAAATAGTTGGGCTTTGGTTTGGTTAATAAGATGGAAATAGATAATGAATAAATAAATGATGTGTTGTGTGATTTAATATGGTTTATAATTAATAATGATTTTAATTTACTGAATAATGGTAATTAGTTGGCTTTGTTAAAGGAGGCTTCTGGCTTATGTGGTGTTATAAATTTAAAGGCATTAGTGAAAGTGGAAATTTTGTGAGTTGGTTAATTCTTGGTTGTGAACCCATAGGTTGGTATTGTGTGTGTGTGGCTATATGTATATACTTGTATATTTATTTTTGATTTCTATATACACCATACCCACATTAAGAACTATGTGTTGACACCAACATATCCATGTGGGGGGTGTTTTTCCCAATATCTAGTGAGTATGATAGATGGATGATTTACATCTCTTTCCCAAACTATATTTTAGGCGTGGTAGGTATTGAACAAGCTATGATGAATGGAGGTCTGCTAGTGAATTAGAAGGTTATTATGACGAACCATGTGTTTTCAAATGAGATGCGACTAGTCTTGTAGGGTGGTGGCCTAGGTTTTTTAGGTGAGGGGTGATATGAACGTTCTTGTGGGGGACATGTATGGTAGGAGGAGGGAACAAGGTTGATTTACTACATGTTCACAAAAACCCACTACTCTATTTATGGTAGTGGTTGTGATAGACTAGGAGTCTGTGGGTGAGACAAGATGCGGCTGTGCTTATGAGGCAGTGATCCCATGTATCTGAAGGTGTGAGGTTATGTGATCGTTCTTGTGGGGCGGTGTGGTATACAAAAGATATGGGAGTTCCAAGACATATGACATTGGGTTGTGAGGGCATCATACTAGGGGGAAAAAGTGTGGGGTATCCTTATTGATATGATTCTTGTTATATTATATAACTTTAATTTATATATTTAGTGAGAATTCTTTGGTGCGTTTGGGTTTGTAAGTATACCTATATAGGTACTTTTTGGTTCTGCTGTTTCTCATAGGTGCGTTAGTATGATCCTTTCCTATGTGCATGGTAGGCTGGTTTTTCTACCGAGTATACTTATATTCTCATCCTACATATATAATTTTTTTTTTCAATTTTCCAGGAGGATTACATGGATCATGTTGGATATTACTAGCTCAAATATTTGGTGTGTCACTGCTTTAGATTTGCTTTTGGGTATTCACTCTTAGAGTCTTCTATCTGTATCAATTATATTTATACATGCATTGTGGGATGGTTTTGGTTTTTTTAATATTATTTCATGGTGTTTCTTGTGGATGATTCATCTTATATTTTGATTTTATTTTGTTATAGAGGGTAATGCCTCCCATTTCATGGGATCTTTATACCCTCAATACTAGTGACCAACCCAGGGCCAACTAGAGGCAGGACTCAGGGGTCATTATCTATCTCCCCTCATTGCGATATCTTTTGAGTGAGGGGGTCACGACATAATTATTAATAATTAATACGTTTTAATTTATTAGTAATTAAATAATATATAATTAATAATGTGGGCTGGTCTTATCCACCCTAATTTTCTGATTCAATGAAAAATCCATATGCCTCTTCTAGAAAGGCCTCTAATGAAGAATGTGCTATTTCAGGGTTAAAAAAATTCTAGTATTATAACTCAAGTGAACCAGGATGGTGAAAGGCCCATTACATGCCTCATCAAGGAAAAGACAAAATGGTACTTCTCGCACCTTGTAGCCACTTTTTCCTTAATGGATCCGAAGATATTTGGTTTTGATGCCTATGTAGCAGTACATAAGTTGTTATCCCTAAAATTTGAAGATAGACTCTGATCCCATCCAAAAATGGAATTTTGGGATTTGTCCTAGAAATGAAGGATATTATCTACTCTGGAGGGATCATCTAAATAATTACCAAATGAAGACTGTGTGGCCCCTCAAAGGGACAAGTCATGGTGGTGTGGTCAATGAATAAAAGGAAAAGGATGGTATTCTAGGAATCTAGGATATAGAATGGCTTGAATGAATTGTCTTATCTATTTATTTTTTGTAGGCATTGTATGTCTTGTTGATAGATTTCCTTGTTTTCTTGTCTGTTTTCATTTTATTAATAAATATTGTGGTCATATATTTGGTATTTCGAAATACATGGTTGTGTTGTTGTCATGACCTACCTTCAATAAGACGTGGTAAGGGATAGAATAGTGCCATGCCCTTCTTTACTCAAGATGAAAACAAGATAATGACCCCCATAGTCCGGCCTTTAGTAGGCCCCAAGTTGGAGACTAACACCAAGGGCATGAAAGCTCATATAGTTTGGTAGGAATTACCTTTTTTTTTGAAAAAAATGATCAGGAGATAAGGTTGTAAATCCAAAAACTCCAGAAACTAAAGGAGGAAAAAATATCCATTCCCACATGCATGATCAAAAGTGAAAACAATACAAAGTACAAGAAAACACTAAAGGAAAGTTCCAAAAGAAAAAGAATAGAATCAAAGACAATTGTCCTGACACCCAAGATAGTAAGGTCTGTCATGGTCGTCAAAGTCCTCCTGGAAACCTGAATGTAGTTTTATATATGTAAGGTGAGTATACAAGTATGCTCAGTAGGGAAACCAAATTCACTTGTGCACAAGTGGGGGAACATACTAATGTACCTTTGAAGACAGCAGCAACCAAGGCACCTATCAAAAAAACTAATCTCCCACACTCAACAAGGAACACTCCCCAAATAAAAGAAGTCTGGTAAAGTAATAGTAATATCACATTGATATATAAGTACCCCACACCACTTTCCCACTTCAGTCCCACTGTCTCCCCCAACAACAACTATATGGGCCATCCCAACCACATGTTTATCCTATCCGCAAACACCTGGGCCACCACAACCATGCATCCCTCCCATAGAAAACCTAAGCCATCACAACCACACTTCCTAACCACAAACACCTGGGCCGCCACAACCACACATCCTTCCCGTAGTCACCTGGGCCTTATCTCGAAGACACATGGGAAACAACAACTGTACCTCTCACTCGAAAACACCTGGGCCTCATTTCTAAGACACTTAGGAAAAAAAATGCCCACACACACCTAGGACTACCCACCACAACACACCCTGTGTGAAGTGTCATGAGATGTAATTAAACATAGGCCATCACAGCCTACCGAAATAACTCATGGTATTTGGGAGAGGGAGAAGAAATGAGATAATAACCAGCAACTCATAGGAATGCTGAAAAAAAACACCCTCCCCCGTGAAATGGGGGTGTTCGTAACAAAGTAATAAAAATATGTGGGGGCGCATATAAGAAACACAAGAAATAAAATTTATATATATAGGTAATCAAGCACTCATCCCAACCTAAGGGTCTCTAAACCAACAACTAGCCCACACACAACCACTCTTACTGCTACCCCTACATGAAAAAATATAAAACAACTACAACTAGAGCACAAACCATTTCTCAAAACAGTTCCCCATTGTTCCAGTTCATGTTATCATGTTCAAGTGATTCCATTATCACCAGGAAACTAACAGGAATAACCAAACCAACATAGTAGGAATACCATGTTGTAGTCCTACAACATAGTACCACCAAAACATGTTTTAGTCACATCGTATAAGTCCGTCCCACCACCACAACACAACCAAGGGTATTTTCTACTTTCTATAAGTTCATCTATTCCACAATTATCCCCAAATCATGGCTAAAACTGCAGTTCCACTGCTCAACCATTCGTCACAAGCCACAAAAACCCAACCATAACACACAAAACAACTACACCCACCAAATAGGGGTAAATTCATATTCATCCAACATTATTCCTTAATTCCATTTGGTTAAACAGGGTGATCACACAAGGGTTATTATTTATTGAGAACCCATTTAATCAACCAAGTTTATATAGCTTCATTAGTGCATAATAAATGACAACCAACGACAATGATTTTTAGTGGACATGAGCCCATATAATTCACAATATAAAAACAAAGGTAAAAAAATAAAACAACAACATCATCTTCCCCACACCTTCATTCTTTAATGGTTAATTTATTATCTTCATTAAAGTTGGTTTCATCTATGTGTTGAGGAAACATCATCATACCCACCCTGAATGATGCACAATAAAGAGGGATGAAGGAGGAAACCCTACTTGGATGATCAAGGATCAAAGTTTAATTCTTTTTCCAAGAACTGGGGTCACGTGATAGGGAACTCAAAGAATAACCGAACATGAGAGCTCTTATACGGGCATGACTCATCTTTGGAAGCGGGACTCCAAGCGCACCAAGGGAAAATAAAGAGACCAAGGAAGAAGAATATCTTGGTGTGATAAACGGTATGATCCTAGAGTTATGGGATGTAAAATCTCAATGTTCTTGAAATGTAAATCATGGTTTGACCACACAGTTGTGTGGTTGTACATGTTGGAATTAATTGACATTTAAAAATTCCCTTAGAGATAGTGAGATAGACCATCACACAATGGAGAGTTGATAAGTTACATTTAATCCAAGAAAAATTCATATTAAGGGTGTAACTAGAAATGTGAAAAAGGGTGTGAAACTGATTAAAAAGGCAATTTTTTTGGTAAGTTGAGGGTTTCCCCACTCTTAGGGGATTTAAGATATCCTTTACCAGCCTTAATACAGTATTAAACCACTTTAAAATAGGTATTAAAACTTAAAGGAGGCATTATAGGAGGGAAACTAGAAAGGAAACACAACACCCCACGGTGGCACTGTTTGGGAGCGACACGGATCGGTGCCGATCAGTGGAACTGATAGGTGACACCATGGCGACACCCTGCCACCAACACCGATGCCCTCCTGACTCACCGATGGTGTCCATGACACCCCAAAAACAAGAATTTGATAAAGTAATGGACTAGGAAGGTCCATACCATTATATCAGATACCTCTCAAACTATTCTCATCCTCGTAAATCAAGACTAAACCTGATGAAATATGGGGTCTGAATAACCACCTCATACGATAACTCTCAGGGATAATCCACCCTGATTTTCTTGAAAGCAAGAATAAAAACTTGAAATCCAAGAACACCTCTTGATAGATATCACCCCAAAGAGCCACACGAACCTCAATGATCCCACTATCCCGACACATGGATAAGGGGTTTCTTTTCTCCATGTCAAGATACTAACCACTTTGGGCAGCACTGACTCGCCTGCATGGGTTTAATCGCATCTGCACTAATGAATCATGATTTGGAATTAGGTCCCCCCTTCCCCACACATTGGGACTTTTCATACAAATTCATATATTAAAGGAAACATCCCCTCTCATAGTCAAAAAGGTCAAACATTACATCACACCGAAGAAAAAAAAGTAAAAACATCAAAGAAAACTCAGAAAAGTAACTCAAAACAACTTTGGGTACTGGGAACTCATTTGTGATTCTTGCTCCCAAGTACTCTCCTCATGGCCACCATGCCTCCATAAAACATGAACCAAAGGAATGTTCTGTCTACAAAGCACCTTCTCTTTATGATCCTTGATTCTTACTGATTGCTCCATGAACATCGCGTCACCCTCGACATCCAACGCTCCCCAATCAATGGCATGTGAGTCATCATGTAGATAACGACTAAGCTAAGAGACATGAAAGGAATTATGGATCCTATGTAGCTAGGGTGGGAATTCTAGAAGATATGCCACCTCACTAACTTTCCCCAAAACTTTGAAAGGCCCAATGAACCTAGGAGAGAGCTTGCTCCCCTTACTCAAATTTCACTACCCACATCGAGGGGAAACCTTCAAGAACACATGATATGCAAACTCAAACTCCAAGGGCCTCCTCCTATGATCGACATATGACTTATAATGGTCCAGATCTACCTTCATCCTCTCATGAAGAAGATGAACCTTCTCCATTGTGATCTGCACTACCTCTAGTCAAAGAACACCTACCTCCCCAACCACCGTCCAACACACGGGTGAATGACACTATCTTCCATACAAAGATTCAAATGGTGACATACCGATGGTAGAGTGATAACTATTGTTGTAGGAAAACCATAATAGTGGAAAGTGTCATACCCAAAATCCTCCATAGTCTAGAACACATGCCCATAGAATATCCTCCAATGTCTGGATGGTCTACTATTTATGTCCATCAGTCTGAGGATGGAAAGAAGTGCTAAGGCATAACTGGGTACCAAACTCATGCTGCAATACCCTACAGAATCATGAGGTAAACAATGTATCCTGATATGAAAAAATAGACCTCGTAACTCCATGAAACTACACTAATTCACCCACATACCTCTGTGATAAGGCATCCACTGAACTTGACTCCATAACCCCTAAGAAATGATCTGATTTTGTCAGTTAGTCCACCACTAACGAGATGGAATCACAACCTCCCTCAGATCTAGGTAGTCCTGTAAATAAATCCCATGATATATCATCCCACTTCCACTTACAAACATCTAAAGGCTGCAACAAACCTCTAGGAACACGGTGTTCAGCCTTGACTTGTTGACACACTAGGAACCTTTCCAAAAACTCTATAACCTCCCACTTTACCCTGGGCCACCAAAACTGTTCCCTTAGGCCTTGGTACATCTTGAAAACTCCTAGGTGTACCGCTAGGGTTGAGCTATGGAACTCACGGAGAGATCCCTCACATATAGTCTCTGGTATAAACAACTACCCATAGAAATACATCTAATTCAGACCATCCTCAGACCATTCTTTTTTAGCATTTCCCTAGTCAATGAGATCACATACCAATTCGGTCTCTGATCCCCCCAATGAGACTCCTCCACATACCATATCAGAGAGTACTACACTATCATCTGAAACATATAGCCTCTACTACTGTCCACCCTTGCATCTAGGTGCAAGGAAACCAACTCCTCTATCTCTCTCCATGAATCCATAGACTTATGAACCACTTCCCTCTACGAATTCATACTCAAAGAATCAACCACAATGTTCCCCTTTTCTAAGGTGTAGGAGATCTTGAAGTTGTAGTCCTAAAGAATCTCTATCCACCTTCGCTACCTCAATTTCATGTCTCGCTGTGATAAGACATACCTAAAGCTCTTGTGATCTGTAAATACCAAAAAGCATTCCCCAATGAGGTAATGACACCACAATTTCAGTATAAATACCACCACTACACGCTCTAGGTCTTGGGTGGCATAGTTACGTTTTTGGGTACTTAACTTCCTAAATCCATAAGAGATCAATTCCCATTGATGAATCATGACACACCCCAATCCTAGACTGGAAGTATCACATAACAATTCAAACATCACCCCTTCATATGACAATCTTAGTACTGGGGCACTGACTAGCTTCCCTTTTAGATAAGTGAAAGCTTCCTGGCACTGCTCACTCTATACGAAATCCTGGTCTTTCTTGGTCAAAGCCATCAATGGAGCCACAACTTAAGAGAAGCTGGGTACGAACCTCTGGTAGTAACCTGAGAGACCAAAGAAACTATGAACCTCTGCCACATTCTTGGGTGCTACATAGGAAAAAATTGCTCCGACCTTTGACGGGTCCACTGTTATTCCCTTCTGGGACACCACATGTCTAAGGGAGTGCACATATCGTATCCAAAACATGCACTTGGACAACTTCCCTTAGAGCTTGTGGTTTTGGAGGACCTCTAAAACTATCATGAGGTTCTCAGTGTGGTCCTACTCTAATCTTGATTAGATCAATATTTCGTTGATTAAAGCGACCACGAACCGGTCCAGATACTCTCAGAAAATAGAGTTCATGAGTCCCACGAACACAGCTAGTGCATTTGTAATACCGAACGACATGACTATGTACTCAAAGTTCCCATACATGCACCTGGAAGCAGTCTTCAGGATGCCACCATCCTTCACCCTCAATTGGGGATATTCAGACCGTAGGTTGATTTCATAGAACCAACCTGCTCCCTTAAACTATTCAAAAGGTTTGTCGATCCTTGGGAGGGGGTAATAGTTCTTGATCGTCATCTGATTCTATCTTCGGTAGTCTATTCATAGCCTTAGAACACTATCTGCCTTCTTCACGAACAAGACTGAAGCACCCCACGATGACATGCTTGGTCGGATAAAACCCTTCTTCATCAGGTCATAAATCTAAATCTGCAACTCTCATAACTCAGAAGGCACCATCCGATAGGGATCCGTTGAAATCATATGGGCACCGGGTAGTAAGTCTATTCCAAACTCAACATCACGGTGAGGCGGTAGAGTAACCACCTCTTTAGGGAAGATGTATAGGACCTAACTAAAAATAATCAGAACTTCCACCATCTCTGACTCTTCCGCTTCCAATGACATCTCGGCTAACAAAGAAAGAAGGGTCTCCATGCGTCGGTTTCCCTCTTGGAAACTCCACTCACCAATGAAAGACACACGATGACCACCCATATCTAAGAACATGAACCTTCTTCAGAATCTGTCGATGACAGCTTGCATGGAAAACAACCAGTCGATTCCTAGGATGACATTGTATGGCTGCCTTCATAGTAGAAGAAGATCCCCAATGGACTGATGGGGCCCTAGTATCAGTCTACATCCTCTAAAAACATCAAACAGGATGGTCTAACCTCCAAATGGAATACTCAACACCAGGGGAATGGAATGTTTCTCTATGTCTAGACCCAAGGCATGGGCTAAACTAGGTGAAACAAAGGAGTGAAAAGCTCCAGAATAAAACAAGTCATAGGCAAGAGTACTAAATAGACTGATCGTACCGTAAAAAACTTTTTGCCCCACTGGAACTAATACCTCTATGGTGTGCAACTAGCAACACCAATCTCTTATGCCCCTCAACTGTCAGCTGCCTCCCTGAACACACCTTGATCGAGGTCCCTGAGGAGCACCCTAAGGTCGACCTCCTCCTACAACATCTGCTCTCAGAAGGGCGGGGGCTTAATGTTACTGCTGAAAAGGTCTGGCCGAAAATTGGGGCTACTGAGGTGGGAACTAACCCTTCCCACCCCCACCATACTAATCTCAAACTAGGAATTTACTCTAGATGTTCCCAAAACCTCCATAAGAAAAGAATCATGGTCTCAGGGACATGGTGAAAGGGCGATGACCAGGAGATCAAAACTGGAACTAATGAGGTCTACTCCCCACCTGTAAAAATCTAGAAGGTACTGTCACTAGAGATCTACTGCTGACAAACTTCCCCTTTGACAAACTCAGTTGGATCCCCTCTCATGAAACACCTCCCAACGTGTGCATCCTCTCCACTACTTTAGGCTTCTTCTGAACATCCAAGTACGTCGATAGAGTAAAGAGAGTAACAACATACTGAAGAGAAGGTCAGAGTACCTCCTCCAAGTGTCTTTCCCGTGAATCCTCATTCAGAAAGAGATCTAGAAAAAAAAAGGATATCCTTGAACTTGATCCCCAACTCCCTTAATTACATAATCCCTTACTAAAGGGAGAGAAACTTCTACCTCTTATTGACCTTCATTGTGGAAGAAAGGAATTATGCATAGAACTTTTTATCATAGTCAGTGCATGAGACATAAGTCTTATTCTTCTCCCCGAGGTAAATCATCCACTACTCACACACCACCCCTCGCATCTAGATCAATGCAAGAGGAACCTGGCACTCTATCAGAGACCAGATCAAGCTAAAAGTGATCACCAGGCCCTCAAGACATCTCTTCGTCTCCATGTCTGAGATGTTTCCCTCATACATTCCTATAGTCATCTGCTGGAAGGCATGAAGCATCTTCTTCCATTGGTCGTCCTCCTCCTCTCAATCAGCCCTCTCCTAATCAACATGATCAACCCGCTGGGCCTCGACTACTCGTACCACTCGTGGACGACATCCGGGTGCCATGACTACAAGGAAAACAAGGAATGCCTTATCCCAAGCAGTAAGGAATTTAATTAGGTAATTATTTATTATTTATTTCTTAATTTACAAAGACACCCCAATTCAAGAAAGAAAAAAAGTCATTATGAGGCATGTACCATTCCTAGGGTCTCTACCCTGCAATCAATGTAGCCTCACTTTTTCATTTGGTAGGCTCAGAGTCCTTGTGTCGGATCATGGGGGCCCCTAAAATCCCATGCCCTAGTAGGTCTTCCTTGGCCTATGTCATGCACCAAGGTCACCTAACACAGTTTCCGTACCTTTCCATGTAATCCTCACTGTGCCTAACTCCTAACTCCATCCTATCTCTCAACCTCTACCTTTGACACCACTTTTTCATGACCCACATTCAGAAAGATGAGGGAAGGGACAACAAAGTGACATGCCCTTCCTTCCTCAAGATAGAAACAAGATAATGAACCCTGAGTCCCTCCTTCAGTTGGTCCCGGGGTGGCGACTAGCAACAAGGGCATGAAAGATCACATAGTATTGAAGAAATTACCCTTTTTTTTTTGAAAAAATGGTCGGGGGATAAGGTGGTAAATCCAAAAAACTCCAGACACTAAAAGAAAAAATGAAAACCAAAATCCATTCTCACATGAATGTTCAAATGTGAAAACAATACAAAGTATAGAAAAACCCTGAAGGAGAGTACCAAAAGAAAAGAAAAGTAGCAACAGAAATTGTCTCGACACCTAAGATAGTAAGGTCTGACACGGTCCTCAAAGTACTCCAAGAAACCTAAAATAAGTTTTATATACGTAAGGTGATTATACAAGTATACTCAGTAGGGAAACCAAATTCATTCATGAACAAGTTGGGGAATATACTAATGTCCCCGTGAAGACAGCAGAAACCCAGGCACCTATCAAGGAAACTAATCACCCAACCTGACCAAGGCACACTCCCTAAATAATGCAACTCAGGTAAAGTAATAGTAATATCACATTGATATTTGGGTACCCCACACCACTTTCCCACTAAAGTCCCATTGCCGCCTCCAACAAAAACCATATGGGCCATGCAAACCGCACACTTATCCCTCCCGCAAACACCTAGACCACACAACCACACATCCCACCCCATACACCTGGGCCATAACAACCAAACTTACTACCCACAGACACCTAGTACACCACCACCATACTTCCTACATGCATACACCTAGGCCTCATCTTGAAGACACCTAGGAAACAACAACCCTACCTCTCGCCCGAAAATACCAGGGCCTCATCCCGATGACACTTGGGAAACAAACCCGACCACACACCCCTGGTCCAACCCATGACAACACACCCTACCTAAAGAGTGTTGGGATATAATAAACCTCAAGCCATCACAACCTACCTAAATAACTTGGGATTTCTGGGGGAGAGAGCATAAAGGAGCTAATAACCAGGAACTCATAGGAATGTTGGGGAAAACACCCTCCCCCATGAAATGGGAGTGTTTAGAACGAAGTACTCAACATTTTTGGGGGTGTTTATAAGAAACAAAAGAACTAAAATTTATACATATAGGTAATCGAGTACTAATCCCATCCTAAGGGTCTCGATACCAACAACCAACCCACTCACAACCACTCTTTCCACTACCCCTACATGCACAAATACACAACAAACACCACTAGAAAACAACCCATTTTTGGAAAATAGTTCCACATTGTATCTGTTCACATTATCATGTTTAAGTGATTATATTTAAATATTCCATTACTACTGGGAAACTAATAAGAATAACCAACCCAACATAGCAAGAAAACAAAGTTGCAGTCCCACTGCACAACACCACCAAAACACATTTCAATCACATTGTACAAGTCTGTCCCATGACCACATCACAACCAAGGGAAGTTTATACTACCTAAAAGTTTATCTAGTTCAAAATCAACCCACAAACATGGCTAAAACCGTAGTACCACTGCTCAACCATTACACATAGGCCACGAAAACCCAACCAAAACACACAACACAACTACACCCACCAAATAGGTATAAATTCAGATTCATCAAATACTGTTCCTTAATTTCATTTCATTAACCGGGGTGATCAAACAAGTGTTCTTATTCATCATACATCCATTAAATAAACCATGTTTTAGTGATTAATCAGTTTCCATATTACATTCATTTAATCACAAGATCATTATAAAAACAGAGCTTCATTAGTGTGTAAGAAAGGACCACCAATGACCTTGATTTTTAGTGGACATGAGCCCATTAAATTCACAACATAAAAATGAAGGTAAAGAAATACAACAACATCACCATCTTCACCACCCCTTAATTCTTTAAAATTTTATTTATTATCTTCTTTAAATTTGGTTTCATCTACAACCACATGGAACATCATCATAACCACGCCGCATGATGCACAATAAAGATAGATAATGGAAGATCCCCTACTTGGATGATCAAGGATCAAAGTTACCTCCTCGCACCAAGAACTGGGGTCATGTGATAGGAAACTCCAAGAAGAACCGAACATGAGGTCTCTCACGCGGGCACAACTTATATATGGAAGAGGGACTCCAAGCGCACCAATGAAAAAGAAAGAGTCCAAGGAATAAAAATATCTCAGTGTGATAAAAGGACCGATCCTAGAGTTATAAGATATGAAATCTTGATGTCCTTGAAAAGAGGATCGTGATTTGACCACACAGATTGGTGGTTGCACATGTTCAAATTAATTGAGATTTAATAATTCCCTCAGAGACAATGAGATATACCATCACACTACCAAGAGTTTATAGGTTACATTTAAACTAAGAAAAACACATAATAGGGGTGTAACTGAAAACACAGAAATGGGTGTGAAACTGATTAAAAAGGCCACACGATTTGGTAAATCAAAGGCCTCCTCACTCTTATGGGATTTAAGATATACTTTACCAGCCTTAAAATGGTCTTAAACCACTTTAAAAGAGGTATTGAAAATTAAAAGAGACATTATAGGAGGGAAATGGAAAGGAAACCTGACACCCCACGGTGGCACCGTTTGGGTGCGGCACCGATAGATGACACCATGGGGACACCGTACCGCCGACACCGACGCCCTCCTGACCCATCGATAGTGTCCAAGACACCCCAAACACCAGAATTTGACAACGTAATGGACCAAGAAGGTTTGGGCCATTAGAACTGTTTGAGTTAATAATATTTTTAACGAAATAATATTTTTAATTATTCATTACTAATTGTATAATAACAATTATTCATAGTTATTAATTAATAAATAATTAATTAGTTAATTTTTACTTAATATTATGAACAAGTAATTAAATATTTTACAATTACTAATTAATTAATAACTTATAATTATAATTATATTTTTAATAATTAGTTGCTAAATAATAGTTTTAAATACTTATTAGTAATTAATATTAGTTAGTAATTAATATTTATGAAAAATAAATATTATTAAATAATGAATCATTTTTAACTAATATTTATTAGTAAATAATATTTATTAATAATTAATATTCCTTGAAAACAATTATTTTGTAAATTTGTAATAATTTAATAATTATTAATTAACAATTTTTAATTTAATAATTTAATCATTATTAATGATATCTAGTAAATAAATAATAATTTTATATATTTATTATTAATTATTAAATAATAATTATTAATAATTTATAATAAATTAATAATTAATTAGTTAATTTGTAACTACCATTATTAATATGTAATTAAATATTTCTTAATTTGTAATTAATTAATAACTGATAATTATATTATTATTTTTAATAATTAGTTACTAAATAACAATTTTAAATATTTATTAGTAATTAATATTAACCAGTAATTAATATTTATTAGAAATTAATATTATTGATTTTTATATCATATTATTTAATTAATATTTATTAGTAATTAATAATTATTAGTAATTAATATTAATTAGAAACAAATAGTTAATTGAATAATAATAATTGAATAATAATTAATTAAAAATTAGTAATTTTATAATTTAATTATTTTTATTAATATTTATTAACTAAACAATAATTTTAAATATTTATTATTAATTTTATAATAAAAAATTATTAATATAAATTTATTAATTATTAATTAATTAGTTAAAGTGTAATTACTATTATTATTAAGAAATTAAATATTTTTTAATCACTAATGAATTAATAACTATTACCTATTAATAATTTATTAATAATTAATTAGTAATTAATTAAAATTAATTAATATTGTTTAAAATATAATTAATATAAATTAATTAATTTTTAATATTTAATAGTAAATATTAATAGTTAATTATTATTTAGGTATTATTATTATTATTATTTATTAGTAATTAATATATATTATTAACTAATTACTAATTGTTAATAAAAATATATTATTAATTCAACGTAGGAAAGGGAGGACCTAGATCCCACAATGGAAGTCCAGAAGAAAATCTATGGAAATCTACCTTATAAAAGGGACCCATGGGAGAGAGTTTCTATCATAATTCTAGATAGCATTAGTAGTAATAATACCAGATATTAAATAATAATTAAATTGTGATGAAGTTATATATATATATATACATATAAACAAAAAAAAAACAAAAAAAAAATAATTTTTTTAAATATAGATACATGTATGTTTAGGATAAGTAATTTTTTTTCATTATAGAAAAGGAGGAAAGGGTTTTACTGCCTTTGGCACGGGAAAAAATATGACAAAGGTGGAAAGGCCCTTTTTGGCTTTGTGTGTTAGTTTCATAAATATTTTTAACCTATCTTTATTTTAATATTTTTTTTCATAAAACATATATAAAAAAACACAATTTTAATGTTTGAGTCTTTTCAAATTCATTATGTACATGTGTTGTGGTTATTTTCTTTTCATTTGACCACTTCCTGTATGGTTTTTAATAATAAAATAACTTTATATTTCTACAACAGTTTTTCTAAGGATGGTAATGACCAGGGGTTATTGCAATAAATATTTAAAAATATATTTTTAACATCGGTTAATAAATTACTATTATAAATCATTTGGTAGAATGGTTTTTATTAAAACAAACATCCCGAATCATGAATAAATTTGTATTTGCAATGTGCGTTTTTTTAATTATTATTAAAGATGTAAACTTTTAATTTTTTAAAAAATTGTGTGATTGTAGAACTATCCCCACATGTTAATTTATAAAGGAAAGTTAGTGACCATGGGAGAATATAAAATATAACAATAATAAAAATAGACAAAAAAGGAGTCCTTCAACTACTTCTTAGTGATCTTCCTGAACAAAAATAAAAAAAATAAGAAGCAACTGATTGACTTCTTCAAAGGAAATGATTCTTTTTCATTTATTAATTATTTATTTTCTACTATGGTCATTGCTTATTATTTATGTATTTTCATTTTAAATAGTAATTTGATGGATGAAGTTTTGAGGTTTCTAAGAAACCACACTTCCTTAGATGAATGTTATCCATGACCTTAGAAACCTATCCTTGATACTGGCTCCCAATATATTATCATTTTCTTGGAAAATAATGTTTTTAATTGAGAATAGACTTGGCATATTATACTACATGAAATATAGTATGTGATGATATGGTGTGGCTCAATCTAATCCGTTGGATAGCTGTTGATCACTGCATTATAGGTTATGATATAAAATATCATAAAATGAAATTAAATTACATCTAATATAACACCCTGATATTTTTGTTTAGAAAGAATACCGTGTTTTATTGTTTGTACTACAAAAAAAACATTATATTAAAAACAGATAATTAGAGGGAGTTATGCACAACCCCATATAAATTAATTTTACAAATCATTCAGAAGAATTTATGCAACAACCGCTGCTAAAATATAAATGGGTTTGAAAAAAATAGAGGTGTTTTGAACTCCCTCAATTTTTTAATTTTGATAAAACTATTTATTTTTTAGTGGCAGTTATGCCAAAACAATATTTAAATTAATATTTAGCCGCGGTTTTGGCATAACTACTGCTCAAATATTACCGTTTTTTTAAATAGAGATTCTTCTAAACCCCCTCTAAATTATTTATAGAAACAAATATCATAATATATATAAGAACATATATATTTATATATATTATACAAACACATTGTATAAATGTATTTAAAATCATTATATAATCATATTATATAGATATATATTTATATAAATAAATTATATGAATTTATTTAATTATTTTTATATTATATATTGTCTATATAAATATATATGTATACATAAATATATAATATATATTTATTTTTATACAATTATATTTAATATATTATAAATTATAATTTTAATATATTTAATATCATAAATTTATAATATAAATTATAATATAAATACATAAATACATAATAAAAATATATAATATAATGAATTTAATAAATTCATCCCATACACCCCATGTATTTTTAATAATACAATGAATATTTAATATTAATAATAGATAATAAAAATACTTACACAAACACCTATAATAAAACTTGTATATATAATATGAATACTGTATTTTTGGTATATATCTAAACATATTTAACTATACATAAGTATAAATATATACATTTTTTATAAATATATATTGTATAAATATATATTTATATATATTATAAATGTATTTAATAAGAAATAATATACATATCTATATAAATATATTATACAAATATAATATTTAAATATATTCATAAAGACATTATATAAACACATGTTTTTTAATATAATAAATATATAAATATATTATATTTACACACACACACATACAAATATGTATATAAAAATAAATATTTAATAAACATTCATTTGTGTGTTCGATATAAATTTATTTATAAATACATTTATATAAACAAATGTTCATATATATATATATATTAATATTTAGCTTAAAAAAATTATCATGTATGATAGTGGTTAGGTATGCAAGCTAATATAGAAGGAACCCCTGTTCAAATCTCATTGGGTGCTTACATTTGATTTTTTTTAATTTTCATTGTAGGTAGTTTCAATTAATTTTATGATAAAAAAAATTAGAAAGGGTTTAAACCCCCTATAAAATAACCGCTTCTAAAGTTTTTAATCCTTACCAATGTTTATGTAAAATCACCTCCAATAAGAGTGGGCAACCATTTTAGTGGCGGTTTTTCACAACCACCACAACAGTATTTAAATGGGGATTAAACCCCCTCTAAATACAGAAATAACCCCCTCTAATCATACTATTTTTTAGTGCAGGAACATGAAAATATGGTATTTCAATATTTACCCATTCAATGGAATAATATGGACCACTAGTTGTGTATACCACCAGCAACATAGAAACAGTAGGATATTCATAATGTAATGGAGAGAACCCTTATCAAAGGAATGATAACAAGGAATTAGTTAAGAGTTATTTCATAGTTTATTGATATCAATAGGGAATAATCCTTTATTTTGGTTTATAAAGATCCTATGGGTCATCTAAATCATATCCTCAGGTAGTGTCAAATCATTTTTTCATTTAGATCCACTAGTTATGCACCAAGTGAAGGTTGAATTAAAATATAACTAACCATTTCATCATTATTACCCCTAGGTGCATCTATACCCCAACATTCATCATATTTTTTGTATATGGATAGATATTTCTTTTTTATAAAAGAAAAACTCTTTAAATTATCAAAATTTTAAGATGTTCTATTTCTATAAGTGTGTTTTATCATTATAATGGCTTAGGAAGGTAGTATAATTAGAGATAATGGTGATATATCATTGATTATATAATAAATAATTTATAGAAATGAATCATAATAAAATTTCTGTAACAACCCAAAATTTTGAATGAATTTTTTTTTCTTAATTTTGTGTGTTATTTAGGCTTATACTAAAAAATATATATTCTTTAATTAATGATGTGAGTATAATTAAAATGAGACTATTGGGTTTCGACTGTTATATAACCGTTGGTCAATATGACAATTGGAAACTAAATGTTGCGATTTTTGTCTCTAAATACAAGTGATATTGGTTAATTAATACAGGAATATGATTCGATGGCCTCATCCAGTCATCTCGGGCCGATCGAAGCCCATATGATGAAACTTGGGAAGGAGGTAGCACCACTAGGCTTTGTTCTGGACCAAACCCAAGCCAAACTTCACCATTTGAAGCTGGAGAGGAATCTCCTTCAGGAGAAGTTCAAGCTTATAGAAATTACTACTCGGACAATGTTGGTAGAGCCACCCTCAGATTCTCTCGCCTTAGCACACCTTACACTTAGGTCCTATGAAGGGGTTATAATGAGCTATGTAACGAGACCGTAGCTACTTTGTGTAATCCTTGAGGTAAATAAAATTTTGATTTCTTCCTATGGTGAAGTTTGCGTTTTTTTTTCAGATGGTCAAATAAATATAGGATGTATATTGATGAATTTTAAAAAGGGGACATTTTAAAATATTTATGTAAACCTTAAATAATTAATTATGTGTAATGATTTTCAAAAAATGGTCTTCTGGAAATGTGTTCAGTACGAAATTTAGAATCTAATAAGATCAACTTAATTTTTTTTTGTGAATAGTCAATTAGGAATAGTGATTTTATGCATAGGATTAGTAATGTGACCAAATGGATTAGTAATTTCATTTAAAGAAATTATTAATATAATTTAGGCATCTTGATTAGGTAATGTTATTCAATAAAATAGGTAAATGACCATTTCAGAAATTATTAGTCAAGTATTAGTTTTTTCAAGTGAATAGTGTTTTTTATTTAAAAATTAAATTAAAAATATTTAGAAAATTATTTTTATAAAATGGAGTTCATTTTTTAATTTAGATCATTGATATTAGGTTAAGGTGATTTTTGGGGATTTTTTTGAAAAAATGAATTTTCGGTGAATAATGAAAATACAGTTTTTAGTTTCGGGTGTTTAATGACATCATTAAGGATGTAATAATTATGAAATAATTCTGTTCGACTTATGAATAGTAATATAAGCTATGAGGTGTCCCAAGTGGCCAATACCATGGGAAAATACTATGGTCAAGCCCATTCTTTTTCCAATACGATCGATGAGGTGTCCCTTGGCCATTAATGACTTGTCCCCTCACTTATCCTATAAATACCAAGCCTTTCTATCATTATTTTCATTTCCAAATACTCCTCAATGAAGTTCTGGTCTCCTTATCTCCTAAGGAGTTCTCCCGAGGTTCCCTAAAGCCTCCCAAGGTCCCGACCTTCATGCATTCAAAGTTACTCTTCAAGGTAAGGGATTCTTTCACCCTCCTCTTTTAAGTCATGACTTCCTTTATGTCGTGTCTTATATTTTCCATCTCTTTATGTTGAGGGTATGTTATTATATGTTCTTATTACGGCCCATTCTATGTCCAAATTATTAGAGACCCTTTCTTTTCTCATCAATTTGTTTTTTCAATTTTTATGTGACGCTGTTAGGCTGCCAAATTTTTCGTAAAAGAAATCTTATCTTATCTTTTCTTTCATTTTTCCTTTTCAGGTGGTATGTCATTCAAATATCCATACCATGATCTTATTGAGTAACCATACTGTATTATGAATTATTTAAGAGTGGGTGACCCTTTTCCCCTATCTTTTCAATGTTTTCTAAAACCACGTTATACAGCTGTTAGGCTGCAGAAATTACGTCTCAAGATTTCTATCCCTTTCTCTCAAGAAATTCCCTTGTTTATTTATGTGAATACCCAGACCTATTTCATTTCTATGGGTGTTCATAAATATATAAATATGATATTTTTTATTCTATAATTGACATTCATATAACCCTAACTCCCTTTCCATGGGTTATAAATGATATAATGATCTTATTTTTTTGAGCTTTTAAAACATCACGATTTTGAAATGAAACCCATTTCTTTTATTCTCTATGGGTTATTTATGAAATGTTTAAATATGACATATGTGGATCACATGAAATTAAAAAAATATTAATAGTTCTCCCTGATATCGCTCCAATGCATTGGGTAAAGATTTAATCTCTAGAGATGACAAGTTTCACGATACCTTGGTGAATAACCTTGGTAAATTTTATAACACCTTGGGGATGGACCTTGGTGATATGTTCATGAATGTCTAAATGAAATGTTGTAGCCACATATTCAAGTTATGTTTCATGTTCTTTTAATTATGAAATTCTTATACTTCCATTTCTCATATCTTTATGTTGTTATTAAAGTTCTTATTGATTTCACAAGCACACTGATTCCCTTGTTTACCCTTACTGGGATTTCTACTCACCCTTTCCTTTGATGTATGTCTCCAGGATGTGAAAGGAAGTAATTGTAATTAGTATGATCTTATGATGAAGCCTTACAAGTGGACTAGAAGAATGTTTTATGTTGTATTCAAGTTTTATTGTTCCTGATTTCCAATACACTAGACATTAAAGATCCTTTGTATGTAAAATGTCATGAAAAGTTATGTATTAAAAAGGTGGGATGCCACAATTTCTCTTTAAAAATACATGGAAAATGAAAGAATACAAAAAAATGTTAGGAACCCTTTAATTTGGCATATTAATGTCTTAAAAAGGACTATAATGAGAGGGAATAAATAATCTCTCATTAATAATATAACAAATGGATGATATTACTATGGAATAAAATTTGTGGTAGTATATGAAAAATAATTTCAAATGAAATTATAACAAAATAAATGCAATTGAAAATAGAAGAGGAGGATTGGAAACCCTTGAAATATAGAATCTTAAGTCATGAGAAAAACCCCATATAACTATAGATAAACCTTGGATATACTCATGAGAGGGAAAATATTGGTGAATTTTTACTAAATAGATTTCGAGTCAAGATTAATGGTGGAATGGGTGAAAGTGATATCCTTTTATCAGTGAAAAATAGAGAAAATTATTTGGAAACTTATGTTAGGTGAAGGGTAAAGAATTAATCTCATGAGATTTAAGAGATATTGGTATAGGGAATTTGGTAAGACATTTGGGATTGAATTTCCTACCTAATATTTATATTCTAGAAGGTGTATATATTATTTTAATCATCAAGATTTCAAGACACTTTACTTTAACTTGTTTACCCCCATTAACCTTGATTAAATATTTAACATGGTAATTATTATTTTACTAGAAATTTAAAATAACCCATCTTTCCAAATTTAAATTTGTGATCCTGAATTTGGACTATCTTTAATAAAATTATTTTATTATTATGATAAAATTAAATTTTAAATTAAAATAGAAGATACCGAAAAAAATTTGTTTTCTTAAAATTATATTTTTATATATTATGGGGTTTTATTCGCAATTATAATATATTACAATTTAAATGAGAATTATTATATTTTTTATTATATTATAGTCATAATTTAAAAGATATAATTTAATATTTGTAGATAAAATACAAATCACTTAAAATAAAAAATCATTAATATATATATATATATATTTTAAATCCATATAATTAACAATAGGCATGATTTCTATTTTGTTAGGTTTAAATGAAAAAATATAGAAATTTAACCATTAAATTTATTTATGTATAACATCAATTTCTATATCACTATAACAATGAAGTAATGTAATGTTAAATTTGAATTAGTTTTAGGGATATATTGTTTACAATTTATAGTAGAATCTTAGGTCATATATTTTCTCCCCCTTATAATGATTTCAAAATTGATTTTTTATATTAGTTAGGTCATAAATACATGTGGTAATTTCTTCATAATTTATTTTTCAGTATCTTGTGTTACATCCTTTGGCTTATGACTCATCTAGAATACATTCAATAGATGAGTTATTTGATTCATCAATATTTACTATATATTGTCAAGAATCTAGACAAGCTCTTCATTATAATACAATTGAAGTTAAAAATATATATTATTTATTGGGATTATATGATAGGGGTATAGTATGTACTTATTTATCACCAAGATAAGTAAAAATCCATAATCTTTAGAGAGGTTTGGTAGAAAACCCACATGATAAGAAAAAACCCCAATTCTATCTAAAATCTAAAAAAGGTAAAATGTACCCTATAATTAGCTCCCCATTATTAACAAAACCTATCACTCCCTTATATTTTGATACTTTGAAGAAGTAATTATTAATTAATTAGAATTATAATTCTTTCCTCAAACAATCAATATATATTTTCTGCCCAAAATTTGTAGCTTTGATAAGATTTTGGATATATTTCACCTTCTTAGTTTTATCCTCAATAAGTTCTATATAAACTTAAATATTTTATTCAAATTAATCCCAGTAGGTTGGAGTATGAAATCATTTCCCCACACTAACTCATTATTTTCTGTTTTTATACTTGAATGGAAGATATTGTTTTATGAAAATTTTACCAGCGGTAGGTACTGGTCCCATGTACCTTCGAAGTTAAATGAGCATGACCTCAACATATTCTCCAATGTTTGGATAGTTCTCTTAGAATACCCATAGGCTTGAGGATGGTTTGTGGTGATGAAATTGATATATTAATCCCCATGAAATTTATATGTAAAACATGCGCCATGATCAGACACATTGGATAGAGGTTCACCATGAAGCCTTACAACTTCATTAGTATAAAGTAAGGGAAAACAGTAAAAGGGTAGATCCTCAATTATTTCTAGGAAGTGTGAAGACTTTGGGAGTAAATCCATAATGATATAAGTAGAATATTTCTTCATAAAAATCTTAATAAGTCTAGTAATAAGCCATTTGTGATATTTTCCTACTTCCACATTGGTATAGGCAGGGGTATCATTCTCCCTTCATTAAATTTCCGTCTAATTTATCTTTTTGTTATAACAAACATCAAGACACATTGTTAGAAATTTCTCTCTTCTTGTTTTCCCAATAGAAGGGATCCCTTAAACCCCTATACATCTGGATTCTACGAGTACGTATGAAAACATTAGAGCTATAAATCATCCATTAATTCAATCTTAAACTCATGTACTAATGTTATATATATATTATATTTACAAATATCGAGACACCATCTTCATATACAAATTCAGTCAGTCACCTATAATCCATGGGATTAATCTCATTTTATAAACCCTTATCATCATTTTGATACATTTATTTATTATCTAGTAAATATAGTTGGAAAATTACATAGAAAATAAATTATGTTACCCATTGATTAATAATTTCCAAATCCAACATTAAAAAAACCATGAATATTATATCCTTTTATATCCTCATCATATTGAGGAATCCAAAATCCTTCATACTCAATATATCTGTCACCTTTATTTCCATCACAGGGTGGTAGTGTATCGTCCAATCATAATCCTTGAGTAGTTCAAGCCATCATATTCGTCTCATTTTGATATCTTTCTAAGTGAATACATACTATAAACATTTTTTATCTGTATATATGTCACATCATTCACCATAATGATAATGCTTCTAATTTTTTTAAAAATTTAACATATGCTAGTTCACGATCATGATTTTAATAGTTATAATCAAGGTTATTAATTTAACTAGATTCATATGCAACAACACTATCATATTTCATAAGGATACAACCATACCCTTTTATTTTTGCATCAAGTTATATAATGCATCCCTCCTTTTTTGAGGGTAATTTCAATATTGTTGCATTGATAAATATCCTCTATAGTTCCTTAAATCATTCTTTACATTACTTTAACCATGTTAATTTAACCCCTTTATCTATCAACATGGTTAATGAATTAGATAATTGGGAAATGTTTTTCAAAAAAATACCTATATTAACATACTAAACCAAGGAAACTATGTATTTCAGTTATATTCGTTGAGGTAAATAATTATTTAACATGCTTTTTTATTTTCAAGGTCAATGGATGTCCCATCCTTGGAGGAAATATATACAATAAAAGTGATTTTATGATTCCAAATTTCACACTTACTGAATTTCCCATGTATTTCCATCTTCCATAGAGTTTCAAGGGTGATTTTTAAATAATATCAATGTTCATCATATCACTTAGATTATATAAATATATCATTAATTAAAACTATAAATAAAATTACCAATATAACCCTTGAATACTCTATTAATCAAATACATGAACATCAATGGTGTATTAGTTAACACAAAGGTAATTATTATGAACTCATAATGCCTATACACTATGTTAAAAAACACATTTCATATATTATATGTTTTAAATTTTAACTGATTGAAATTAAAATTAAGATCAATATTTAAGAAATATTGATCACCTTGGAGAGGATGAAATGGATCATCATAACAAGGTAAGTGATACTTGTTCTTTATAATATTTACACTCATTTCCATATAGTCAATGGATAACCTTATATACCCATCCTTATTCTTCAAAAATATGATAGGTGCTCCCTTAGATGAAACCTTAGGGAATATAATTCCCTTATCACAGAACTCTTATTATTATTTATTTATTAATAAAAACTCCACCTGATCCATTATATATTAAGGATTATATATTGGGTTTCAGTAGGGAAAGAACAATGGAGAATTGAATTTCATGATCAAGTGGATATATAAGTAACTTTTTAAGGAAGAAATATTTATAATCTATCATAATAGATGAATTTTAAATTCTAGGTATATCCCTCTCATTCTTTAACTTATATTCTCCCAATATATCATTGATATGATTTACTATAGGTGGTTCCAAACCCGACTTAGGATATGAACTATCACTTTTAAAGATAAGGGATTCTATTCCATCCTTATAGGTTGTAATTTCCTTCTATTAAAATTAAATTCTTTAAATATATTTTGAGATCCAATTCATTCCAATCATTATGTCATAGTTAACCATTGGTATAGAAAACAAGTTTTAAACTAAATATCATCTATTAATTTTAGTAGGGACAATTCCATATACTTTTATTAAAATAATATTTCCAAAATGTGTTTTAATTAATAATTACTTCCATAATGAATCATGAAATGATTCAATAATATCGAAAAACCAAAGATATGTGAATGGGTTTTCTGGTTCTTGTATCAAATAATGCATCAACTAAAATTTAGTACACAAGAAATGTACCTACTATGATGTAACCCCATCTTGGTCACATGTATGCTTTAGTTTTAGTTTGTTTTATCCCTTGATTTGTTCTAGAGTTTCTTATAGTTAGGGGTTGGAAACATGGAATTTTTGAGGAAATAAGACATATGAAATATATAGGAACATAGTTTGTAATAACAGTGTGGTAACCATGTGGCATGGAACTATGAGGCTCTAATATCATTTCAAATGTTTTGAGCATGGATTGTTAAACATCATGACTTTACTAGAAAACTCTGAGGATTTCTGGGTGGTTGTGTAAATGTTTCTTTCAACTTGAGCATGGTTTTTCAAACTATGATTCTCTGCCCCAATTAATCGTTCACCTCATTTTTTTAAGGATAAAGGCCACACATAGTTGTCCCATGAATTTTTTAAATCGCGTGGCCATACTATACACCCTAACCAAACATCTAAAAAGTGGGAATTTACCTTACAAACATTTTTTGTTTTTATATATAATATCATCTTAATCCCTCTTAGGTTTGAACTAATATCTTCCCTAATCTGTAAAGGCTTCTCCCCTTTCTTCCTTGGTGTTTTTCCATCATTCATGGGGGATTTTTTCAAGACATATTTCATTTTTTATCTGAGTTATCATCTTTCTAGATCTCTATATAATCTTCATTCCCCTTTTATAATTGGAACCTGATTGGTCTATTGTTTCTAGATCTTGAGGCTCTGATGGGGAATTGATGACGTTTCATTGATCTAGAATTGTGAGGAATGCATCTCCCCATCTCCAATATTCGTTTTTGAAGGAAACCTCTTTTCTTTTATTGGTGAGGTAGTTGTATCTATACATTTCTTCTAACTCATGAAATACACAATGTTCTTGTTAAATCCTTTGTTTTAATTTTTGAATCCAATTGACTAATCACATCTTGGTATGAAAATAGGGGGTTAAAGGTGGTTTTTTCTAAAAATATATTTATTCACATATTGTGATTAATGAAATGTATAAAGAATAATTAGTCATTAAAATAGATTTTCAAGATTGAGAACAATGATGATTTGATCTGAAAATGATTTTTATATTATGATCATGATTTATTCAAATGTTTTGGAAAACATAGCACATTGGTAACCCTAGCTGTGTTAGGTTTGGATATATGAAAACATTAGTGTCTATGACACCACTAAGGTTTATTATCGAGTTATCGATAGACTGTGGTCAGACTCGAAATTAGTGGGATTCATGTTATGCATGTCTTAGTGTTTCTTCATGTGTTCAATAATGTATTCCCATAGGTTAGATTCCTACCCATGATCAAATAATTAAATGATGGGTTTTTACCTGTTTAATTTATCAGTTTTTATTATATAGTATTTCTTTGGATAATTATATTATTACTTTTTTACTATCTGTCATGTACAATTTATATTTCTGGTTTAAGTTAATATTAAATTCTTATAAGAAAACAAATCAATGTTTTTAAAAATTATTATCATTTTATGTTTCTTTCAAAAGGTGTTTTTTAAATCCTGAACTAATAGTTATAGGGTGTTATACATTTTATAGATTCTTGGTGGTATCCTACTATGAATTATGATCATAACATACTTTTTTCCTCTGGACATTTGTAGATTTTGTTTTTTTAGAATCATGTAAAGGTAAGTGAATCATGTAGTTCACTCTCTTATCTTGATTATGGTCACCTTCTTAGAGAGATAGATTAGTGGTGATGGTTGGTCAAAGGGAGACTTTGATTTTGGTCTTTTCATGTTTTTTTACAGGTTTAACTTATTTGTTTTACATTTTAACTCTCAAGTATTTGGGTTCTTATTCTACATTAACTATGATGGTGTATACTATTTTGATTATTTATGAGACTTGTTGGTTTTTAAACTGATTTTAAACTTATGGAATTCCTTATCAAGATATGTATCATGTCAACCTGAGTTGGTTCATTACAAAATGTCATTATAGACATTACTTGACCAAAAGTGTGAAGAAACTTCTTAGTTTTGGTTCAGGGTTCAGGGTAGACATAATTTAGGGATTTCAAAATTTTATTAGTAGTTGAATTTGTGTTTGTAGACAACTCACTAATTTTTATGAACTGGAGTTACATGGGTGTTTAGGGATTTTTACCAAGCATGAGTCTTGGTATTTGATGTTACCAAAATTAACATTATTTTGGTTTTATTTGGACAAAATTATTACTTTTTATCATTTTTATATCATTCATAGAATCTATATTTTCATTAAATTATTATTGTTTGAAGGTTCAAATTTGGGTACTTGAAATTATTATTTTTTATTCGGGAATTTTATCTTAATCTAATAGGATATTTCCTTTTGTGTTTATTAGAAAATCCGTCTAAGATGATCTCTTCAAAATCCAATAGAAAAAGTTGTGAGACAAATTCCACCAGAGAATCCTCCAGAAGATCCTTCTTTGGTGGAAGATATAATACACACTATATAGACTCTATGTTAGAAAGGTATTGGAAACTAGAAAAGAATGGTGGATCATTTCTTAGAATTTACCAAGAAGAATCCACCTATCTTCCCTAATGACAAGGTACCCTAATATTCCAAATACTAGCTCGAGCATATTGAAATTATAATTCACTTTTTGAAAACTCCATAAGCATCTAATGTAGATTTTTTCAATTACTTTATTGAAGGACTGACAAATAAATGGTGGGACTCAATCATGAATGCCAAGTTATATGAGGTTATCACCCTGTATTGTTTCTAGAATATATTCAACCAAATTTTTTACCTTGAAACATTGCGAGTGGTAAAGACCCAAGAATTTATGAACTATGAGCATGGGGAGCGTTTAGTTATGGAGTATGCCACCTGTTTCACCGAGTTGGTTCACATATCACTTTTTCTTATTTATAATTATTACCTAAAATCTCAAATGTTTTATATGGGTTGAAGGTTTGACATTCAACTTACAATTATTCTTTTATGCCTAGAAAACATCTCTAAGGTAGTTGAAAAAGAAACTATGGATGAGCTAAGCATAATTGGGTAAAAAGGCTTAGGTGGATCTTCAATTTCTATAGGAGGTAGCCAGGGTATATCTAATGGTCATAAAAGGAAGTGTAAGGTTTTATAGTTTACTTCAGGACCAGTTTTGGGTGCTTATTTTAAACAATAGAAGGCAGTTTACTATTAGTGTGGGTGGACTGCCCATAATGAGCCTAATAGTATGGAAGCACATGAGACATGTCATCACTATAGATGATATCATCACCTTATGAATTTCAATGTATGAATATTATAAGGTTTTAGAGATAGATCAAACCTTACAAAAGGCTCACATTTTATTTCTAATGCATTAAAGGTTGGTGGATATCATTATCTTTCCAAGGGGGATATACAGACAATGGAGAAATATCAGGGAGGATCTAAGACTTAATTTCTTTATATAGCAGAGTATGCACTAAAGGAATATTAAACAGGGCTAAATACTATTAGTGGTATGGTTTTTATCTCAGCCTCTATGGTTCTAACATTGTTTCATATGGTTATATCTAATTATTTTATATTTTCTATGTTGGTTGACAATATTTTATTACATTATGATCTTATTCTATTATTTTTGGATCTTTCTATTCTTTTGGGAAAGAGGAAGTAACTAGGATTCAAATTTACTAACCTTGAAGTTGTGTGGGACTTCATAGTTCTTGATCTAAAAATCTTCAAATGTATTATAAACATGGATTGGATGGATATCATTATCACCCAAATCAATTGTTTCCATCATCAAGTTTAGTTTCTATATTTTGATGGGATCCATCATGTATTTCTAGGTGACTAGGATTATTGATGAGGGAGAGCATGAGCTAATGTTTTTTATTCTTTTAGATGTCATGCTAGGTATCAAATATTTTCCTTGATATCTTTTATTCTCATTTGATGAGTCTACTTACTAATGTGTTGAGTGCATACCCTAAGTTCTTCCTTAATGATTTTATGGGTTACTTCTGTAGAAAGAGGTTGAATTCACTATTGACCTGCTTCACGGTATGACAACCATTTCTATACCATCATATCACATGAAAAAAACTGAGTTAGTGGAACTTAAATCCCAACTTATGAATCTTGAGGCCATTGGATTTATTCTTCCTAGATTTTTACCTTGAGATTTTCCTATTCACATTTCCAAGAAGGAAAATAGAAGCCTCATACATTATATTGATTATCAATAGTTTAATTATGTGATTGCTAAGAATAAATACCCCTTTCCATGGATTAATGATCCATTTGATAAACTTTGAGGAACCCAAAGGTATTCAAAAATTGATCTATGCATGGGGTATCATCAATTGAATGTATGAGAAGAGGATGTACCTAAGAAAATGTTTAAGTCTTGGTATGGGATTTTTGAGTTATTATTTTTTCCATTTGGTCTATGTAACACCCAAAGCTTGCATGGTACATTTCCCTTTGAATAATGCAGTAGCTTGCACTGTACACAACTTGGAGTTTTAATACACCACGACCAATGAAACTAGATGTTATGAATAGTTATACCCACTTTTTGAAATTTTATAAATTTTAATTTTGAAAATGGACTTAATATTTGGATTTGGAATATTAAAATTATCTTAGGGTGATTTTTTGGTATTTTTCTGAAAACATTCAATTTTTGATGAATAGTGAAAAACACTATGTTATTGTTTAAAACTAACTTTTTATTTTAGTAATAAGTTATTTTATTTTAATTTATTTTAGGTCAAATAGATACATAATACCTATATATTTTCAATTTAATTCCTTGGAGTCATTTTATAATAAGTTTAGATATATAAAATTTTATTGACCTTTTTACTGTCTTTTACCCACCTTCTAAAAGCATTTAAAAATTTGAATAAAACTTAATTTTACCACTTCTAAGAGTTGAAGTTCAAAAATCCAAGAGACACGGTTAACATCAGTAAGTAAAATTTGGTTCAATAAGATGAAAATAATTTTTGGTGAATAGTATCTTTTGACTTATTTTCCACAATTAAAAGTAAATATGGTAATTAAGGGTAAAAATGATATAATAATTACCCTAACACATGTAATAATTCTATTGGATAAATTTAATTCAACCAAAAAAACATTATAAATAAAATATGACCCCCTTTTATCCACTTGGATTAGATTAGGACATTTATTATTATTTTATTTAAAGAAGAGTTACAAGAGTAAAATATAAAGTTTAATTACAAAACCCTTTTTAATATATGGTTACATACAATATAAATTTCACTATAAATAATCATTAGAAAGATAAAAATATTTTATACTTTATTGTATTTTATTTATAATTTTTAGACATTAAATAATTAAATTTATTTATTACATAATGATGATGCAATAATTACCTTATTAATGAAAGATTAAAATAATTGATATTGTAAATATCTAAATAAAAGTAATTTGATACTTTGTATGAATTAAAAAACTTTTATAGGTTAATATGAAATTTTATGATTGATTAAATAAAATTTTTCAAATTATTCATGCTATCATGATTTTCAGAAAAACGAAATACTAAATATTGTCAAAATTGACATAATTGAGATTTTAAAGAAAATACTATATTATTAATTGATATAATATTCTTAAAAATATATTGTTCGGAAAAAGGACTTATATAAGGTTATATATATTAATAATGAACCACTTGGGGTTATCTTGTCTTGTTATAGTAAGTTTATTAACCATATAATATAAAAATACAATGAGACATGGTAAATGTCAAACAATTTAACTAAGAGTTAAATCTAAAATATAAGGTTAATATGGTGACCTAAACCTATATAAAACCTACTGGTGGAAATTTTTTCAACCCATCCCCACCTTATCCTCGAAATATATCATTTTTGGGCAATTATAAACTGAAAATTATTTTATTATAAAATAATATTTCAAGCTTTTCCTAAAGTGACCCTCACCTCTCTTATAAAAGGGTACTTCCCCTTCTATTAATTTCACACCTCCAAATCCATTTGGATCTGCCAAAACATGCCCAAATATCCTCCCAACTTTCCTCAAATCAACCTAGAGTCATTAATTTGATTATAAAGGCAACCTAAGGGACCCTTTAGACCCACTCAAAAGAAAACACTCGAAGAAGAGGTAATAATTTCACCACCCTCTTTCAAGTTCTTTTTTTCTTCCACTTCCTCTTTCTTTGTTGATTCCATACCAAAATAATAACTCCATTACCTTCTACATACTATGATGTTATTTTAAATATGGTACAACCATATTCATTACTCTACCCATCCTATAAATGACAATGTCACCATACGTGCGTATGTACGACTTACAGTCTCCACATTGTGGTGTAGTTTGTTATTCAAACACTTCATTATTTTGGATGGGTGTAATAATGAGTATAAATATTGTAAATAATGAATATAACTTGTTAATTATTATGTATGTATGATATACCATCCAATTACATACTATTTCACCATCAATATAATGAAATTGTCGCTTTTGCGTACTTATGGATTACCGTCTCCATGAACACGATGAGATTCATTCCCCATCATAATCATTCAAGAATAATTTTAATTTTATGACTAAAAATAATTCTTATGAATAATATCATTCTGTATATGAATCAAATACATCTTATCCATAAAAAACATGGCTTACATAACCAAGCATATAAAGGAAAACAAATAAGTTAACACCCAAAACGATGATACCACTGAAATATTATTAACAAAGAAATATTAGAGGATCATATATGATATAATATTTATGTATATGGTTATTTTATAATTTAATAACAATGTTTTAACTATTATAAAGGAGGTTAACATACCATTGACTAAGGAAAATTACAAGGCAAGGGTTAATTTCACAATCTCTTTATTATCTGAGGTTATTTTTACGTAAGTATCTACTGAGACATATTTATTATCCATGACCATGTTTCATAAAATAGTTTTCAAAGGGATTCAATTTAAGGGAATTGTTTTAATAAAACTTAATTTTAAATGTTTTAAAGATTTATTCTTCTAAACCTTTCTCATTAATGCCCATGTTTTCAAAATGGTTTTAAGGATTTATTTATATATACATGAATGTTTTAAAATATTAATTCCTTTCAAGAATTTTCAAAGTGGTATGGGAAAATTTGTTTCAAAAATAATTTTTAAATGACATCCTTTATAAATTATATTACTTTTAAATGATTTCATAAAAAATGGATATTTTTCCCAATGATTTTTACTAATCATTTTCAATTATTTCAACATCCTTTATAGGATATTATTCTTGATCGAGGTTGATTTATTATGATTCAAATATTCCATATTGTATTAAAGATTTTGTGATATGTTTGACTATAGATATGTTATTTTTATAATATTCATGGTTTATGGATAAAGTATTGACATTTTGTATGCTAATTTTAATATAAATGTTTATGTTATGTTTAAACCTTTTCATATGAGGAATGCATTGGAATTAGTAAGTACTGGGTGGAGACCACTATAGATACTCAATGCATCGGTAGGTCTCATGAGATAAACTAGTATCTTGGAACAAGGCCTTGACAAAATCTTATTTTTAGTTTTGGAATAAGGAGTTGACTATGTGGTTATGAAGTTGGGCATTAAGTATTCCGTCATTATAAAATTGGATATTAATATTACATGTGATTATTAGACTAGTATAATATCCATGTAAATACTTAAATGAAATTATTTGATTTATCCTTTCCATATTATGTTGAAGTTTAAGTTTAAAAGGCTTTTGTTTTTGTCTTATACATTACCTTAAATGTTTATACTTATTTTTTGGAAGTTTCCGCTATATTGTTATCCTTACTGAGCATCTGAGATCACCCCATTCTATGTTTTATTTTTCCCACGATGCGAAGATGTATATTATGACTGACCTATAGGGATAGTCTAAAGGATATTAATGTGGTCAATGGAGACAATGTTGTTGTTGTTTTTTAATTTTGTAATGTAATGTAAAACTTATGAATGTATCTAGTACTTCCAAGGCTACTAAACTGATCGGTATTTCGGGATTTGATCCCTTGTGATCATGCCAATGTTATGTAATAATTCACCAACTCTGGGTAACTGGGGTCAAAGAATTACAGTTGGTATAAAAGGAAGTTTATTACAAAACTTGGAATCTAGATTTAGAAAAACTCTGATTAGAGAACATTACCCTATGATAGACTTTGAGGATTAGTATATAAAAACAACCTAGAATTTTGGTAATGTAGATATTTTGTGAGATTTCCATCCAATACATCCCTATCTGGATACGAGCAGGTAGAGACAGCTCTGGCACAGATGTACCTAGGGGTAAAACCTAAAAAGACCACTTCGAGCTAGACTCAAATGGGAACTGGTGCATGACAACAGGCCTTGCTTCCCTCTTGGTTATGACACTCTCGGGGGATATTCTTAGGATAATTCACATTTTCTATAAAAACCATTAGAAAGTATTTATGATTATATACCTCCTCAAAGAAAACTTTTTTATGATTATGGATTATATCCATAAACTGTTCAATTTATGTTAAGTGTTTTAGAATTTTGGAATTACGTATTGCGATTCATAAACCAATCTATTGTATGCCATTGTTTAGAAATGATGCCTAATGGATGGAATGAGAACCATATCAACACCCGTAATCCATGTAGGGACTTCCCTCATACTCATGATAACTATAGTGGAGCCGGTGATGCAACTGGTGCTGGTCAGCTTATCACCGTACTGGGACAACTCACTCAGGTTATGAATAATAACCTTACCCTTATGGAGCACCATGATCCAAAATGCAGAGGATCAATGTTAGACCACTTCCTGAGGCAACAAACACCAACATTCATTGGGAGTAAAAATCCATTAGTAGCTGAGTAATGGATAAATTCTTTAGAGAAAATATTTCATGCTCTGGGGAGTAGTGAAAGGGAAAAAGTTGTCAAGACAGTTTATCACTTCACGGGAGATACAGATCAATGGTGGTCATTAATCTAAAACACAAAGGAAGATGAAGAAGTATCTAACATTGAATGGAGGGAGTTTAAAGAGATTTTCTTAGAAAAATACTTTCCTCGTGACCATCGGGCGGATATAAAAAGACAATTTATGAGTCTGAGGTAAAAGGAGGATGAGAATGTCACAAAGTATCAGACTAACTTTACAAGGGTAGCAAGGCATGCAAAAAATTATATACATAACCCAAGGAGTAATATTGATCAATTATTTGATGGGATAAAACCATTTCTCTTTTGAGCATTAGTAACACAATCCTTCTCATCATACAGAGATATTGTATCATGCACTATTAAGATAGAAAATAAATTCTCTAAGTCTTACAACTTTAAAGAAGAGTAAGAGAAAAATAGATCTGCTAAACACAATGGAAATGGAAATAAGGGTAAGAAAGAAAAAAGTTGAATATCTATCCTATGGTAAATGTGGGAAAAAACACCCTGGTTCTTTCCTGAAGGGAATGAGAGTCTGTTACAAGTGTGGTGAAAAAGGCCACCAAGCTCGTGATTGCAAGGGGAAGAAAGAGGATGTCAATGTTGAATGCTATAATTGTAGAGAAAAGGGTAATTATGAAAATGAATTTCCTAAGAACCAAGGGAAATTACCTCCAAAAAGTCCAAGGGTGAATGAAAAATATTATACGATCACTACTATTGAGGTTGAAGCTCTAAAAGATACGGTGGCATGTAATTTATTGGTTTCCTCAAGTTTGTCCAATGATTTATTTGATTCTGAATCGTCACATTGTTTCATATCTTCCTAGTTTTCAATAAAATTTGATATTTTCAATTAGACTTAAAAAGGGAGTATTCAGTAAAAACACCTAAGGGAAGTATCATCGCAACAAAGTTTTGTGAATCAGTTCCCATTAGGGCATATAAAAGTTCTTTATCTACTGATCTCATCGTCATACCCACGATTTAATTTTCTATAATCCTCAGAATGGATTGGATTTCAGACCATGATGTGAAAATTTATTGTAAGAAGTGAGAGGTTAGAATTTTCGATATTGATAAGGATTACCTTATCTTTAGAGAATAAACGTCACCACCTGATTCTTATCTATATCCACCCCAGTAGCTCTACGAAATTCAATTATTGGGGAAGAAGAGAATGAAATAACTATAGGTGAGGGAAAAAATGTTCGAATAGAGGACGTACCTATTGTGAAAGAATAAGTTGATGTGTTTCCATAGGATTTACATAGACATCCTCTAGAATGAGAAATTGAGTTTTCCATTGATTTGTTTCCTGGTTCAAGGCCCATATGGAAGACCCATTATTGAATGACCACTGTGGAATTAGTGTAACTAAAGAAACAACTAGAGGAATTGAGTAATAAGAAATTTATTCTCCCTAGTGTTTCTCCATGGGGATCCCATGTTCTTTTTTTAATAAGAAAGATGGATCTATGAGGTTGTGCATTGACTAGAGGGAGATCAATGATACAACAATAAAGAACAAGTATCCCCTACCTAGCATTGATGATTTATTTGACCAAATTCATGGAGTTCAATATTTTTCAACGTTTGACCTATGATATGGATGACATTAGTTTTGTGTGAAGAAGGAAGACATTCCAAACACAGCATGCATGAGGGTCTGGTGCCTCCAGTGTTGACTTCCCCTGATCAACGCTCCTCCCCAAGTGAGGTGAGAAGATTTCCACGATGGAAACCTTCTCTTTCGGTCACTCCAAGAAATCCCATTTCCCCAGATTATAGGGTATATACAAGGGCTAAAGATATATTTTTTCAGGAGTGCGGTTCTCCCTCTCAAAATGAGCCCTCCGAGCCTGGGGGAAATACCAGGATTTCTCTATGTCAATGATTAAGTTCATCATTTGGAATGCCCGTGGCCTAGGATCCCGGGTGAAGTTGGACCTCTTAGCTACAGAGGTAAAGAAACACAAGGCTTGTATTGTTGCTGTCCTGGAACACAAACAATAGCCAGTAAAGTTAGGCGAGTTTACTTGGAAAGTTGGCATGAAGGGGGGATTGCATGTGGATCCGACCAATCACCATATATGGATTTTCTGGAAAGAAGAGGTGCTGGTTGATTTTGTCCAGGCCAGCAACCAGTTCATCACTGTTAAAGAGTCCATAGGCACAAAATATGTTCTCTTGTCCGTAGTTTATGGGAGTTGTGATGTGAAACAAAGATAGGTGTTGTGGCAGGATCTCTATGCCTTTGACCTGGGGGATTCCCCTAGGTTTGTGGGTGGTGGTTTCAATGTTATCTCAGATCCAGTGGAGAAAAAAGGCAGAGGTGTCTTTCCTCGTGCGGCCAGCTTGAGCTTTGTGCAATTTATGGATAGAAAGGGTCTTCTGGACTTGGGATATTTAGGGGATAGATTCACCTGTTAAAATAACAAGAAAGGGGGTTGAAGATGTTGGTGTCGGTTGGATAGGTGTCTGGCTAACTTAAATTCCATTTCCAGATTCCCCAATACAAAGGTGGCCCATCTCATCCGGGGTATCTCAAACCACTCTCCCTTGTTGATATCTCTGCCTCCCGATCATGATGGTGGTGAATGCTTTTGTTTCCGGGCCCATTGGATTGTCTCCCCTATCTATCACCACCTGGTCAGCAAGGTTTGGAAGGCCACATCTCACGAATTCTCCTGGGTGGCCCTGCACAACAAGTTGAGATGACTCAAACAAAGCTTACAAGATTGGACGAAGAGATTTCAATCTTCTGAAAAAGACCTTTACATCCTTGAGAAGGAGTTTGGGTCCCTAGACGAGAGCCTTGAGGATGCATGGGATGACACGGTGTTTGAAGATCTCTCGAGAAATAAGTCAGCTCTGGAGGAGTTGGTGCTGAGGCATGAATGCATGACTTGGGAGTGTGTGAGGGTGAAGTGGCTTCAAGAATGAGACAAAAACTCAGCTCACTTTCATGCCTGCATCAGGGAGAGAAGGAGTTCGGTGAATCCCAATATTAGGCTTGATGATGGCTCATTCTCAGGTGACAGAGATGTGGTTGGCGTCCTGGACTTCTCCTTTTTTAACAAACTTCTTGCAGGTCCCAATCAGGTGATTCCCATTGGGTACCCAAGCAGTGAATCTGAGCTTTTGGAAGGGATCCCTAACCTGATGTCTGGGTAAGACAATGTGGCGCTGGAAGCGATCCCAGATGAGAAAGAGGTTTTTTGGTGCGGTTATGAGTCTCAACCTGGAGAGTGATCCGGGGCCTGATGTTTTCCCAGGCTCTTTCTATAGGGGGTCTTGGGATGTGATCAAAGCCGATATCATTTTGGCCATACACGAATTCTTTCGAGGTGGATCTATCCCTCAGGTGGCTGGAACCACTACCTTGGTTCTCTTGCCCAAGATCAGAGACACGTCGTCCATTCATGACTACATGCCGGTTAGTATGTGTAACTTTTCTTATAAGATTTTGTCTATCATAGTTAACTCTAGTATATCCATCCATATTCCTCGGTGGATATCCTTAGAGCAACATGGTTTTGTCAAGGGGTGGCCGATTCAGAGGGCGGTGGCTTTGGCTCAAGAAATGATTCGTGACATCCACATCAAAACCTAGGCCTCTAATATGGCCCTTTAGCTAGATATGAATAAGGCTTATGATAGGATGGAATGTGGCTTTATTAATAGGGTGTTGGCAGGCATGTGATTTTCTACCTGGGCGGTGGATATAATTTTCAGATGCTTCAGTTCTTCTTGGATGGCTGTGTCTTTTCTGGGGAAGAATCATGGGTTTTTCAAGCCGGCCTGGGGTCTTCAGCAGGGAGACCCCATTTCCCCAACTATTTTTATCATGTTTCAAGACACTCTTAGCCATCTTATCAATAGAAAGATGTCCTTGGGGTACCTCCAGCTGTTTCACAGATGAAGGAGTCGGCCCCCGGTTTCCCACCTTATGCATGAGAATGAGTCTCTCATCATTATGAATTCCAACCAAAGGTCGGTGGGTAGGCTACCCAAAATTCTGGATGAATATTGTTTCTGTAGTGGACAGATCATTAACAAGGACAAGAGCTATCTTTATCTTTCAGGCAGATGCAACGACCATCAGGCCATGACTCTGTGCAGTAAGTTGGGTATACAGAGGAGTCCGTTTCCTTCTTCCTATCTTTGTTCTCCTATCTCTCCAGGCCAGATTAGGGTTCACGACTATGATGGGATTGTGCGTAAGATCACCAGCCGAGTGCTCAACTAGAAGAACCGATACCTTTCCTTTGGAGAGAGAATAACTCTGGTCAATAGTGTGCTTTCAGATATTTTTGTCCATGTCATGTCAGCTGCCAAAGTGCCCAAGGGAGTTATCTCTTCCATTGACAAGGTTCTGGACAATTTTATTTGGGATGATCAGGGAGAGGGTAAGCATCATTGGGCCTCATGGAGGAGGTTGGCGAGGCCAATTCATGAAGGTAGATCAACATTCGAAGCATGGTTGATTCTGTCCATTGTTTGCATGAAAATGTTTCATGGGAGGTGGTGGAAGAGCGTATTCTTTGGGGTAAAATTATATCCCCCCAGAGTAGAGGGTTGGAGTCAGATGATGGTCAGGCTTCTCTGTTCTGGGCTATGATTCAAAGTATTATTCCATCTATTCGGAAGCATTCCCAGTGGATTGTGGAGAGGGGAGACCTCTCTTTCTAAAACCACAACTAGGAGGGCGCAATCATAGGCTTTCCAGGGTGTCCTGATGCAATGATCTCTTTTCGGGAGGCCAGCTCGCACCCCAGTTTTACCAGAACAGTTTTGAATGCAGAGCAACAAGGGGTGATGGATCTTATTTCACTAACCTCTAACCCTGATTTTTGTGTGTTAACTTCATCTACTATAGGGAATTTCCCATAGAAGGATTTCTGGTGGATTTCTCTCCCCGACGAGCAGCGTAACGAGTGGAATAGTGTGGTCTAGTGTGAGAGGAGCCCGACTAAGTGAAGCTTCCTTACCTAGAGGATTAGAAATCATGCGGTTCCTACAGATGATAATGTGAGGAGAATGGGGGTCAACATGGCAAATAGGTGCCACTGCTGCAAGGCTCATAAGGAGGAATCTTGTGATCACCTATTTTTTGAAGAAGAATGGGCTATGGTGCTCTGGAGGTTTTTTGGTTGTTTCACGAGTATCCTCGATCTTATTTTTTCTGGGTATTCGTTTCTGGACAGATGGTATCATTGTGTAGCTGGTTCGGGGAAAGAACGTAGGGCGCGATCATTGATCTTCAGTGCTGGTTGTTGGTGTATTTTGCAATCCCGAAATAAAGCCAGGTTCGATGGAGTTTCTTCCTCTGGAAGAGCAGTGATCACCCACTCGAGATCCCTACTGGTTGATCTAGTTCAGGGAGGTAAGGACTGGTGCGATGCTCCTTCGCTGAGGGATCTTCAGAGGTATTATCCCTCGTTGCAACAATCCTCCACTGAGCCGAGGGAAAACTGGGTGTCATGGAAGCCTCCTATCATGAGATTGAAGTTAAATTGCGACGGGTTGTGTGATGCAGGTATCATGTGTGTGGGAGGGGTGGTTTGGGACCATACGGGCAATGTCTTAACAGACTTCTCTGTGTACTCTGGGGTGGGGAGCTCCATCCAGGTGGAGGACAAGGTGTTGTTCATAGGTCTGGAGTTATGCAGGAAGAAGGGGATCCCACTTCGGCAAGTGGAAACAGACTCCAAAATCATTCATTATTCCTTGATTGTCACGTCTGTCACTCCATGGCCAATTTCTTATATCATCAGGAGATGCAAAACCATCCTCAGCAACAACAATGTTCATGTTCTACACATGAGGCATGAGGGCAATAAAGTGGCGGATCATTTGGCATCCATGGTAGTGGCAGACCAAGGTTGTAGGATCTTCTGTGTTTCAACTGTTCTTCAACTGGGCGCTGAGGTGGATAACCTGGTAAGAGGGGATCGACAAGGGCTTCATTAATTTAGGCCTCTATAGGTCCTTGTTCTCATGACCTTGTCCTTGGCCAGTGCTTGTGTGTTTTTTTCTTTCATAATAAATATTTATCCATTCATTTCAGGGTAACTAGGTACAAGCATTAAGAGTTTGTATTAATTCCTTTTGGGATGACTAATGCACCCTCTGTTTTCATTGACCAAATGAACAGAGTTTTCAAGAAATATCTTGATGACTCTGTAGTGGTATTTATTGATGATATCTTGGTATACTCCAAAAGCTACAAAGATCATGAAAATCTCTTACACATTATCCTAATGACTCTTAGATGAAATGAATTATATGGGAAATTTAAAATGTGTGAATTCTGGCTTCAAGAGATTTCTTTTCTTGGCCATATTGTTTCTAAGGATGGAATCTCTATTGATCCTTCTAAGACAAAGGTAACCCAAGAATGTCATGCTTGTAACACCTCGAGATTTTATGAAAAATATTCTTTTAATTTCATTAATGTCTTGCGTTGTATTCTACACCAAGATTACCTTGCGCTATACGCAACACCGTATTAGCTTGTAGTATACGCAACACTATTCTTGGACCGTGTTACACACAATTTTGATAATAGTTATTCTACGCAACATTGAGTATATATATATATATATATATATATTAAATGTATAAATGAAATATGGTTGGATTCTGTTATACGAAACAACGAAGGATTCTTTCACAACACGCAACCCTGACTTGGCTTGCATTACACGCAATCACGACCTTCCTCGATAGCGTGTGTTGTACGCAATACCGGGTTTTAATAAACAATGTTATATTATTATAATATTGTCATGAACTAGCCGTTATGAATAGTATTAACTAAATTTTGAATTTTATAACATTATTATTCATCTTACACATTTCTAGAACATGGTATAAGAACAAAATAAATTTTTCGGGTAAAATAAGTATTTTTCAAAAAATGCAGTTTTACCGCCTTTTGATGGCGCACCCACTTTAAATATAGTTTTTGACATGTTTATATGTTAAATTTGAAAAAATAATATTCTTCTTTTGAATCAGGATGTAAAAATTTACATTAGATAAATTTTTGATATTTTTCCGATAACTTTCATATTTTAATGAATAGTAAAAACACGATATATTTTAATTAAAAACAACTTTTTTCATCGTAATATCTTATGTGGTTAAATTATAATATTGAATGGTTTTAAAGTATATTTAGAATATATTTTTACCACTTAATATAATGTTGGTCATTGGACACAATTTTACAATTAAACCGAACATAAACAAGTGTCAATCTTTTGATAGTTATTATCTCTTAAAAACACGCTTTTTGTTTTGACAGCGGGAATTAATTTTAAATTAATTTCTGCCACTTCTGTGTTTTGAATTTAGAAAAATGGATTCCATATTTGGAATCAGGATGTTCAAATTGTGTAAATAGGTAACTTTTATTTTTAGACATTTTGAATAATTACTGCGGTAAATATTTTATTTACCATGGTTAAGGGTAAATCCGGTAAATAAGGGTTAAAAAAATAATATTATAATAATATTAAATTACCCTAAAACGTGTCTTAACCCTATTGGTTGATACATGGTCGACCATGGGCATCTTGGGGTCGATTTTGGGACCCCATTGATCAACTTGTAAGTGATAATGACACTTTATTTTAATTAAGTTAAAATGAATACAAAATTGACACAAGCATATATCTTTTAGCAAAACAATTGTTACATAGGGTTATATATGTTGGATTTTAGATTATAAATATTAATTAGAAAGATAAAAAGATTTCCTACATAATGGTATTTTATTTGTAATTTTTATACTTTAAATAATTTAATTTATTTATGACACAATGATGATGCAGTAATTATCTTATTAATGAAATATTGACATAATTGATGTTATAAACACCAAAATAAATGTAATTTGAGACTTTTTATGAATTACACTAATTTTCTAGGTTACTATGATATATTAATGTTGATTTAATTAACTTTCTTAGAATATTTAATTCTGTTATGACTTTCACAAAAATCATATATCAAATAGTGTCAAAATTGACACAAAATAGTTTTTAAATAAAATATTATATTATTAATTATTATCTTATTCCTAAAAATATAAGGTTCGGCCAAATGACTTAGATAAGGATATATATATTAATAATAAACAATTTGGGGTTCGTTTGGCATGTTATAGTAAGTTTATTAACCATAAAGTGAAAGAAAACAAAAAGACATGGTAAAAGTTAAATTATTTAACTTAGAGTTAAATATAATTGATAAGGTTAAAATAATATCCTAAACTTGTCTAAATTCTATTGGTTGATAGGATTTCGACCCATCCCCACTTTATCTTCGAAATAAGACCCTTTGGAACCATTATAAACCGATTTTGAATTTAATATAAAATAATATTTTGAGATATTCCTAAGGTTCCACTCTCCTCCCCTATAAAAGGACACCTCCTCCCCCTCCTCCTCACACCAATTTGAGCACTCAAGCTCGGCCAACCCCTGCCAAAATCTCTTCTCCACTTCCCTAACAACATCCTAGAGGTTCTGGTCTTCCTCAAAGACAAATTCTAGTGCCCTAAGAGGAGGTCTCAAAGAGGCACTTCAAAGAAGAGGAGCTTCGGACACGTACAAAGCAAATCGGACCTAAGGTAAGGGAAATATCACAATCTCATTTTTATCCGAGATTGTTTATTCGTAAAGTATTTACTAGGGTGTATTTTATCATCCACATCCATGTTTCATCAATATGTAATATTATTTCCATCCACCTACAATTGTTTAAATCCATTTTTACCCTTCGGTGAGTTTTTAGTAATATGTATGAAAGGAATCTTTTGTCGTTTTTCGTACGAGGTACTTTTTGACTTTTCCGAAAAAAGTACGAAGAATGTTTTTTTAACTTATACGGCATGAATGGATTTTTAAAACATTATTTCCAAGAAACTTCCTTTACAAGTTTTCAAGTTTATTTTTAATCAACTTATTTTATTTTAAAGTTGTATGACATGTTATGAAAGGAAAAATGTTTTTGAAGAAGAAAGGATATTTTCCTCAAGAATGGAGTTCAAGTGTTTTATCAAAATTATTTTCCATCTAAGATAATAAAGGGTTCTGTTTTTATCCCTATTATTACATGGATTTGATTATGTTGTTATGGAAACATTTTTATGAATTCCTTTATCTTATATGATTGTTTTATGATGTCATGTTGTTTAAGAATCCCATTTTTTATTACATGGGTTATGCGATGATGTATGATTTATGATTATGTGGCACACATAAGAAAGGATTCATTATAAGATGGGTGAGACCTATATCTCCCTCCAATGCATTGGGTAAAGATTTTATATCTCATGAGATAGACATGGCTGGAATGGTAGGTTATACCGGTTCAGTGAAACAGGACTGAAACGAGGGTTACTCGATTCAGAAAGGGACTTTGTCCACTAAGATAGTCTTGGCATTAAGTCTTGACTAACAAGAAATGATTCTCTACGATTATGTGTGTATGCCACAAAGTTTCATGTTTTATGTTATGATTATTGTGATTACATTTCACTGCCATGATTTATCCCATGTTATGAAATTATGCTCTCTTTTGCAGGTTAAGATTTCCAAAATGTTATGTTCTTATGAATACGATGTGAATGATATTTCTTTTGTTTACCCTTACTGAGCATTTGAGCTCACCCTTTTATGTTTTCTTTTCCCCAGGATATAAAGAAAGGTTTTAGGTAAAAAAAAAGGGAAGATCTTTATGGGAGATATTGAAGATCTTTCACCACGATTAGAAGATTATAATTCCGAGTTTCCAAAGACACTAAACTATTACGATACTTGTGTGTGTGTTTTTGTTATGTACTAAGTATTCCGAAAATGTAATGTAATGTCCATGTACGATAAGCTTCGGGTCTCTACAGTTGGTATCAGAGGAAAGGTTTAGTCAACCTTTGGAAACTAGGATGCGAAAACGTTAGTGAGATCCCTAGAGATATTTCTAAGGTATGTCTAGGGATGTCCCTAAGGATAAGTATACGTATAGGATATAGTCCTAGAACTACGGTAACGATCTTAGAATTTATCCTAAGATGTTAGATATTGAGGGTGCTTCCCCTTTACTATGTTGTCTTCCCTAGCATGATTTCGCCTCTCACAAAATTCTTTTTGTGTTTTAGTTAATGGAGGGAACCAGAAGGAATTCAGTTAACATTAAATCCAATGGACAAATTGGTGACTATTAGAAACAAAATTGTGTAATGCCTAGAGATAAAGATATTGTGATTATACCGAATCAGCAGTCTCATAATATGATCAATAAAGTAAAATTTGGTAAGTTTCCTGACTCGGCTAATAAGAGAAAGATGGAGTTTCATGATGATCATAGAGGAAAGAAAGTTCAATTCCCCCTATGTAAATCATGTGGGAAGAGGCATCAAGGAGAATGTTTCAAAGGAACTGGAAGATGCTTTGGGTGTGGAAAAGAAGGACACAAAGCAAGTAAGTGCAAAGGAAAAGGTTCAGTTAACACCATGGATGAGGATAATGGTATTGCTACGACATCAACAATGGTTAAATGTTTTAAATGTGGAATGTATGGGCATTATGCAAACCAATGCCCTAAGGGAAAGTCTCATGAAGATAATCAGTATGGTCGTATGGGAAGTATTTATGTTGATGATGATGAAGAGACTACAAATGATATGTGAGAGGAAAGAATTGTTGAAGCTCGGTCAATGGTTTAAGAATGTAGTGGAATGATTACATGTTTATCATGTGTAATGTTGTATAAGTAATCTCATGGTACTATGGAATAAAGAGACATGTAAGGATTGTTACATTGTTGTCTGATTAATGTTACCAGTAACCATGAAAGGTTATTCAGATACTTTTGGAAAGTAGAAAGGATAAGAAGATAATGAGATGTTTGATTGTATTTATGAGTTCATGATTGATATAAGGACCAAGTGATATCATGGTTTGAGTATATAGAATTTTGAGGATTTTGGTATGTGGAAAGTGTTAACTTTTAACTGCATTAAAGTTTTCACTAAGATTCAATGGGTATTCAAGAGAGTACAAGATTAAGGCCTTTGAATGTTTGGAATGTGTCCAACAAGATATATCTTATGATATATGGGGATCAACGATGGTATTAAATCTATGGTAATCGTTTTCACTATGTTATGAGAATGGACTGCAGTATTATGAATAAGCCTAAAGATTGGAATGGATTGTGTTGGACGTAAGTTAGTATTGTTTAAGGATAGAATTTTTTTTTCGATATTATTGATGGTATGTTATAGTAATATAGTTTTGGAAAAAGGACAACCTGCAGGACGGGCGACAGCCCATCGCTTCGGACAAGGCTATGGGAATCGAACCCACAACCGAAGTGCGACTGGCCTTTATCGCCTACCACTGGCCTACAGGAAGTCCCCGTTTAGTAGAAACTAGTTTTATTTTATTAAGCGGTATGATATATGAAGTATAAGTTCATTTTAGGAACCATATGTGATTAATCTCACTATAGATCGACTTATTTATATAATTTTTGTTTGAGACAGATGGAATGACCCGTCATTCTGATCTGCTAACACTCCACGAATAACAAATTCAACTTCATTTATTTAAGAGATGAAGTGGAAATTGTTCAAGGCACGAACAACAGTGAGATTGTACCAAAATAAAGTAAGTATTTATTCTAATTCAAATTTTCAACTTTAGGGGAAATGATCTTGAAAACCAAAAATGTTGTCCTAGTGATCTTATATCTGATTAATCAGATGGTACCTTAGATCGTCACAAATTTATGGATTTGTGATTGTTGGCTTTTCCATAGCCATGTTCTCTACCACTCTCCATCAGAACATGATGGTTAGATTTCTCTTCCATATCCATATTTTCACCTATGTGGAAACCCAATGATTAGTTTATTTGGGTAACCGTTACGTTTCATACTTTTGTTTTTAAAGATAAGTTTTGGTATTCCTTTTTACGATGTGGGTTTCTATCAAAGAAACTTTCAAATAGTAAACCATTTATAACCCCGACGAATTTCGAGGGCGAAATTCATTTTAAGGGGGGTAGAATGTAACACCTTGAGATTTTATGAAAAATATTCTTTTAATTTCATTAATTTCTTGCGTTGTATTCTACACCAAGATTACCTTGCGCTATACGCAACACCGTATTAGCTTGTAGTATACGCAACACTATTCTTGGACAGTGTTACACACAATTTTGATAATAGTTATTCTACGCAACATTGAGTATATATATATATATATATATATATATATTAAATGTATAAATGAAATATGGTTGGATTATGTTATACGAAACAACGAAGGATTCTTTCACAACACGCAACCCTGACTTGGCTTGCATTACACGCAATCACGACCTTCCTCGATAGCGTGTGTTGTACGCAATACCGGGTTTTAATAAACAATGTTATATTATTATAATATTTTCATGAACTAGCCGTTATGAATAGTATTAACAAAATTTTGAATTTTATAACATTATTATTCATCTTACACATTTCTAGAACATGGTATAAGAACAAAATAAATTTTTCGGGTAAAATAAGTATTTTTAAAAAAATGCAGTTTTACCGCCTTTTGATGGCGCACCCACTTTAAATATAGTTTTTGACATGTTTATATGTTCAATTTGAAAAAATAATATTCTTCTTTTGAATCAGGATGTAAAAATTTACATTAGATAAATTTTTGATATTTTTCCGATAACTTTCATATTTTAATGAATAGTAAAAACACGCTATATTTTAATTAAAAACAACTTTTTTCATCGTAATATCTTATGTGGTTAAATTATAATATTGAATGGTTTTAAAGTATATTTAGAATATATTTTTACCACTTAATATAATGTTGGTCATTTGACACAATTTTACAATTAAACCGAACATAAACAAGTGTCAATCTTTTGATAGTTATTATCTCTTAAAAACACGCTTTTTGTTTTGACAGCGGGAATTAATTTTAAATTAATTTCTGCCACTTCTATGTTTTGAATTTAGAAAAATGGATTCCATATTTGGAATCGGGATGTTCAAATTGTGTAAATAGGTAACTTTTATTTTTAGACATTTTGAATAATTACTGCGGTAAATATTTTATTTACCATGGTTAAGGGTAAATCCGTTAAATAAGGGTTAAAAAATAATATTATAATAATATTAAATTATCCTAAAACGTGTCTTAACCCTATTGGTTGATACATGGTCGACCATGGGCATCTTTGGGTCGATTTTGGGACCCCATTGATCAACTTGTAAGTGATAATGACACTTTATTTTAATTAAGTTAAAATGAATACAAAATTGACACAAGCATATATCTTTTAGAAAAACAATTGTTACATAGGGTTATATATGTTGGATTTTAGATTATAAATATTAATTAGAAAGATAAAAAGATTTCATACATAATGGTATTTTATTTGTAATTTTTAGACTTTAAATAATTTAATTTATTTATGACACAATGATGATGCAGTAATTATCTTATTAATGAAATATTGACATAATTGATGTTATAAACACCAAAATAAATGTAATTTGAGACTTTTTATGAATTCCACTAATTTTATAGGTTACTATGATATATTAATGTTGATTTAATTAACTTTCTTCGAACATTTAATTCTGTTATGACTTTCACAAAAATCATATATCAAATAGTGTCAAAATTGACACAAAATAGTTTTTAAATCAAATATTATATTATTAATTGTTATTTTATTCCTAAAAATCTAAGGTTCGGACACATGACTTAGATAAGGATATATATATTAATAATAAACAATTTGGGGTTCGTTTGGCATGTTATAGTAAGTTTATTAACCATATAGTGAAAGAAAACAAAAAGACATGGTAAAAGTTAAATTATTTAACTTAGAGTTAAATCTAATTGATAAGGTTAAAATAATATCCTAAACTTGTCTAAATTCTATTGGTTTATAGGCTTTCGACCCATCCCCACTTTATCTTCGAAATAAGACCCTTTGGAACCATTATAAACCGATTTTTACTTTAATATAAAATAATATTTTGAGATATTCCTAGGGTGCCCCTCTCCTCCCCTATAAAAGGACACCTCCTCCCCCTCCTCCTCACACCAATTTGAGCACTCAAGCTCGGCCAACCCCTGACAAAATCTCTTCTCCACTTCCCTAAAAACATCCTAGAGGTTCTGGTCTTCCTCAAAGACAAATTATAGTGCCCTAAGAGGAGGTCTCAAAGAGGCACTTCAAAGAAGAGGAGCTTCGGACACGTACAAAGCAAATCGGACCTAAGGTAAGGGAAATATCACAATCTCATTTTTATCCGAGATTGTTTATTCGTAAGTATTTACTAGGGTGTATTTTATCATCCACATCCATGTTTCATCAATATGTAATATTATTTCCATCCACCTACAATTGTTTAAATCCATTTTTACCCTTCGGTGAGTTTTTAGTAATATGTATGAAATGAATCTTTTGTCGTTTTTCGTACGAGGTACTTTTTGACTTTTCCGACAAAAGTACGAAGAATGTTTTTTTTAACTTATACGGCATGAATGGATTTTTAAAACATTATTTCCAAGAAGCTTCCTTTACAAGTTTTCAAGTTTATTTTTAATCAACTTATTTTATTTTAAAGTTGTATGACATGTTATGAAAGGAAAAATGTTTTTGAAGAAGAAAGGATATTTTCCTCAAGAATGGAGTTCAAGTGTTTTATCAAAATTATTTTCCATCTAAGATAATAAAGGGTTATGTTTTTATCCCTATTATTACATGGATTTGATTATGTTGTGATGGAAACATTTTTATGAATTCCTTTATCTTATATGATTGTTTTATGATGTCATGTTGTTTAAGAATCCCATTTTTTATTACATGGGTTATGCGATGATGTATGATTTATGATTATGTGGCACACATAAGAAAGGATTAATTATAAGATGGGTGGGACCTATATCTCCCTCCAATGCATTGGGTAAAGATTTTATATCTCATGAGATAGACATGGCTGGAATGGTAGGTTATACCGGTTCAGTGAAACAGGACTGAAACGAGGGTTACTCGATTCAGAAAGGGACTTTGTCCACTAAGATAGTCTTGGCATTAAGTCTTGACTAACAAGAAATGATTCTCTATGATTATGTGTGTATGCCACAAAGTTTCATGTTTTATGTTATGATTATTGTGATTACATTTCACTGCCATGATTTATCCCATGTTATGAAATTATGCTCTCTTTTGCAGGTTAAGATTTCCAAAATGTTATGTTCTTATGAATACGATGTGAATGATATTTCTTTTGTTTACCCTTACTGAGCATTTGAGCTCACCCTTTTATGTTTTCTTTTCCCCAGGATATAAATAAAGGTTTTAGGTAAAAAAAAAGGAAGATCTTTATGGGAGATATTGAAGATCTTTCACCACGATTAGAAGATTATATTCCGTGTTTCCAAAGACACTAAACTATTACGATCCTTGTCTGTGTGTTTTTGTTATGTACTAAGTATTCCGCAAATGTAATGTAATGTCCATGTACGATAAGCTTCGGGTCTCTACAATTCTCCAATGAGTATAACTGAGGTATGCAATTTTATTGGTTTAGCAGGTTATTAACAGCATTTTGTCCAGAATATTGCTTGATTGGATAACCCATTAACCATGATCACGTGTAAAGGGGTTAAATTTGTTTGGACAAAAGAGTGTGAAGAATATTTTGAAGAACTTAAGAGAAGATTAGTTAATGCTCCTATATTGAATCTACCATCAGGGAATGGTGGGTTTTTTATTTATAGAGATGTTTCAAAGAAAGGACTTGGTTGTGTCTTTATGCAGAATGATAGAGTTATTGCCTATGCATCACGATAGTTAAAAATTCACGAGGAAAACAATCATACTCATGATCTTGAGTTCATAGCTATAATCTTTGCTCTAAAGACACGGAGACACTATCTCTATGGTAAAAAATGTGATATTTATACTGATCACAAGAGTTTGAAGTATATTTTCTCACAAAAAGAACTAAACATGAGGCAAAGGAGATGGCTTGAACTACTCAAGGATTATGATTTCACTATACACTACCACTCGAAGAAGGAAAATAAGGTGGCATATGCTTTGAGTAGAAATGATCATGATGTTTTGAACAAGATGAGAGTTGAAAGGGATTTTATTTTCATGGATCTAGTAAAGATGGATATGGGAATAACCATGGAAGTTGAAACATCAATAATTTTTCAAATGGTTGCCAAACCATCTTTACTAGAAAAGATAAAGAGTTCTTAGATGGATGATAAGGAATTTCAAAAGAAGATTAATTCTATGAATGATGAGAGATTGAGTGACTTCATATATGAAAATGGTATTTTGAAATTTGGGAAGAGAATTTGTGTCCCTAACATACCTGATCTAAAAAGGGAATTGTTGGATGATTCTCATAGCTCCAATTTCTCTATACACCATGGGAGAACCTAGATTTATAGAGATTTGAAATAACATTTTTGGTGGGACAACATGAAGATGGAGATTGCTGATTTGGTGTCAAGATTTTTGGTTTGTCAACACGTGAAAGCTGGAAGAAAATATCCTGGAGGAGTCATGGAACCCCTTCCCATACCTGATTGGAAATGGGATGATATTACGATGGACTCTGTCATGGGGCTACCAAATACTCCTAGAACGAATGATGCAATATGGGTCATTGTTGATCTTCCTACCAAGTCATCACATTTTCTTGCTACAAGAGAAGATTTACCACTTCAACGTCTAGAAAGACTATATTTTAATGTAGTTGTAAGACTCTAAGGTGTACCCATATCGATTGTTTCTGATCATGATCTCCGTTTTACATCCAGATTCTAGAAAAGTTAATAAAAGGCCCTTGATCCTGAACTTCATTTAAGCACTACCTACCACCCTCAAACTGATGGAAAATCATAATGGACTATTCAATCCTTAGAAGACATTGCTCACTTGACTTTCAAGGTATGTGGTATCAATATTTCCCTATGGTATAATCTTTCTATAACAATATCTTCAATTAAAGTATTCAGATGGAAACATATGAAGCATTATACAGAAGGAGATGTCGCATACCAACTTGTTGGGATGATGTTGGTGAAAGAAAACTCATAGGCCCAAAACTTGTTAAGGAAACAATGAAAAAGGTAAATATTATCCAAACCCACATCAAAGTATCCCAAATTAGGCAAAATAGCTATGCTGATAATCAGAGGAAGGATTTGGAATTTCAAGTAGGAGATCATGTTTTCATGAAGGTATCTTTATGGAAGGGTGTTATATGATTCAGTAAGAAGGGTAAGTTGAGTCCTAGGTACATAGGACCTTTCAAAATTCTAGAACAAATTGGAGTTATACCTTATCGTTTTGCAATTCCTCCAAGTCTCTCCAAAGTTCATGATGTGTTCCATATATCAATGTTGAGAAAATACATGCCTGACCCAACACATGTACTCACCTATGAAGAAATAGAACTAGAACATGACCTGCCTTATTGCGAAGAGCCTATTAGAATTCTTTATACTAGAGAAAAAGTGTGGAGAAATTGGATGACTCATATGGTAAAATTTATATGGAGAAACTATAAGATGGAAGAGGCAACGTGGGAACCCTATGAACTTATGATGAAGAACCACATGAATATTTTTACGCAGTAATATTCTAGAAATTTGGAAAACAAATTTATTTTAAGGAGGAGAGATTGTAACACCCCAATCTTCCACAGTACGTTTCCCTTTGAATAATGTAGTAGATTTCATTGTATGTAAATTGGAGTGTTAACAAACCACGACCAATGAAACTAGTCGTTATGAATAGTAATACCCACTATTTTGAAATTTTATAAATTTTAATTTTCAAAATGGACTTCATTTTTGGATTCATAATATCCAAATTAGCTTAGGGTGAATTTTTGGTATTTTTCTGAAAACTTTCAATTTTTGATGAATAGTGAAAAACACTACGTTATTGTTTAAAACTGTCTTTTTATTTAAGTAATTAGTTATTTTATTTAAATTTATTTTAGGTCAAAATAGATACATAATACCTATAAATTTTCAATGTAATTCATTAGAGTCATTTTATAATAAGTTTAGATATATAAAACTTTATTGAACTTTATACCGTCTTTTACCCACCTTCTAGGAGCATTTGAAAATTTGCATAAAACATAATTTTACCGCTTCTGTGAGTTGAATTTAAAAAATCTAAGAGACACAGTAAAAATTAGTAAGTAAAATGTGGTTCAATAAGATGAAAATAATTTTTTTTGAATAGTAACTTTTGACTTTTATTTACCACGGTTAAAAGTAAATATGGTAATTGAGGGTAAAAATGATATTATAATTACCCTAACACATGTCTTAATTCTATTGGATAAGTATAATTCAACCAAAAAAAACCTTTGTAATAAAATATTACCCCCTTTGGTCCACTTGGATTAGATTATGACATTTATTATTATTTTATTTAAAGAAGAGTTAAAAGGGTTAAATTCAATGTTTAATAACTAAACCATTTTTAATATAGGGTTTCATAGAATATAAAATAGACTATAAATATTTATTATAAAGATAAAAATATTTTCTACATAATGTTATTTTATTTAAAATTTTTAGACATTAAATAATTTAATTTATTTTTTACACAATGATGATGCAGTAATTATCTTATTAATGAAAGATTAAAATAATTAATATTATAAATATACAAATAAATGTAATTTGTGACTTTTGATGAATTCCACTAATTTTCTAGGTTAATATTTCATGTTAGGGTTGATTAAATAATTTTTTTTCTGCTATTAATTTATTGTATGAATCGCAAAAATTTGTTTGAAATCCAAATTTTATTGGGATTATCAAGTTAGTATAGGTTGTTTGTTAATGATTTCCCTTCTTCTGTATCTCTATTGATAGAATTATCCCATAAGGGTGTCATGTTTGAGAGGAATGATAAACGTAAAAGATATTTTTAGGAACTGATAGTGAGGTTTACATCAACATCAATTCTGATTCTTTCAAAACCAATTTCGAGCTATGATGTTTTCTTCGATGTCTCAAGTATGGGTTTGGGATGTGTCTTGATGTAAGGAATATAAGTGGTGGCTTATGGATCTCACCAGTTGTTCCCTTATTAGATGAACTAACCTACCCATAATCTTGAGTTGTTATTTGTATGCATAATCTCATAACATGGAACCCATACCTCTTTATGGAAAGGTTTAAGGTATATTTCGATCATAAGATCCTGAAGTATATTTTTACAAAGAGATATCTAAAATTGTGATAGAGACACTAGGTTGAGTATCTTTAAATGCTTTATTTTTATATTTCTTATATTTTTAGAAAGGGAAATGTGGTGGCTGATACATTGAAGAGGAAGTTACCAACTCAAGCCTTGAAATAATATGAAGAGGAGTGGTCTCTGAGGAGTTTTTACTAAGATGTGGCTGGGAGTAGAAGAGGTTGGTGTAAAGATGTTATTAGCTAAGGTGAAAACTAGAACATCATTTGGTAATCAAGATCGACTCTATTAGTTAATATAAAATGAATTCCATTACTTTAAAATAGTCTAAACTTATGGTACACCTTGGGTTATTGGTGTTAGTTTCCCAATGGTGCTTTGTGTTTTAAAAAATGATTAGTCATTACAGTATATCTAAGGAAAGATTTTTTGGATAGTGGACACTAATATAGTTTTTCTATGCACCAGGGGACTACCAAGATATATCATGATCTAATACAATGGTATTAATGTCTAGAGATAATGTGTTTGGTCATAGAATTTGAATCACGATGTGTTACTTTATATAAGATTAAGGCGGAGCACTATAGACTTCGTAGTCTGTAATATCCTTTTCTCATTTTAGTATAGAAGAGGGATGATAAATCTATAGACTTAATCATTGGTTTCTCATGTATTTCTATCTATAAGTATTTTATTTGATTGATATTTGATTTAATTAATAAATCATATCACTTATTTTATATTAAGGAGACGATGAAGGTGGAAGAGCTTGGGAATTTTTACGTCTGAGTGGTAGTGAAATTTTATAGTGTTCCTTCTAAAACTATTTCTGATAGGGAGATGAGGTTTACATATAGGTTTTGAAATGGTTTATAAGTCGATTTTAGTACCCAAATGATGTTGATCACTATATACCATCCTTAGAATAATGTTCAGATTTAGTGATCTATTCATATTTTTAAGGATATGCTAAAGCAATGTGTGCATGATCTTGGTGGTTCATGGGAAAAGCATATACATTTGGAAAAATATTCCTATAAAAAAATTTATCTACCATCAATTAGAATAGAGACCTTTGAAGAGTTGTATGGTCAACCTTGTAAATATCCATTATGTTGGATAAAGTTGGTAGAGAAGTATTTAGTTGGGATGAGCCTTGTTTAGGAAATGATGAAAAATGAGAAGTTGATACATAAGAGCTTGGAGATAGAACAATGTAATAAAAAAATACTATGTAGATCATTTTCATCACCCACCAGAGTATGGGGTTAGTGATCATCTCTTTCTCAAAGTTTTATCTTTTTTGGGACATCATCGATTGTGTAATCATGGTATGTCTGAACTGATATTTTTTTATCTCTTTTTAGATTTTTGGATGTTTTAGAAGGGAGGAATATTAGTTGTAATTTCAATATTTCTTGACATTTATTCACAATACTTTTCTCATTTCTCAATTAAGGAGATATCAACCAAACCCTTCCCTTGTTATTTAATGCGATGATGTTGATCCAGATCTCGACACAACTATGGTTGAAAAACCAGTTTAGATTATGGACTACCTAGATAATTTACTATACTATAAAACAATTCCCATGGTTAATGTACAATATAAGTGTGAGTGGGATATCCCCATGAAATGGGAGTAGGATTTTTGGATAAGGTAATAGTGGGCTTCTATCTTTGTGAGATTAGAGTCATGAGTACTTTCTAAGGTAATAATTTTTTTTATAGTGTAAAGAATTGTGATTTTATTCAGGTAATAATCATGATTTTGTTTGATATTAGTTTATTCCTTGGGTCATTATAGTGGTTTTTGGGATTCAGAGGTTGAGAAAATTGAATTTTGGAGGAAACGTGATAGGCTAATTATTTAAGAGAAGAAATAGTACTTACAATACAATAACTATGTGGTATAGAACCATTCGGATCCATTAGAATTTATCAAGTTTTGAGTGTGGTATTTCAAACCATGTGGATTTATAAGAAAGATGTATAGTTGTGTGGGGGATTTTACATAGATTTCACAAGTCTTTATAATTATTTTTGAAATTGTGTGACTCTTCCCTAGGTAAATATGCAGATAATATTTCAAAGGACAGAGGCCATGCATGATTGACATATGATTTGGTAAACTGTGTGGTCTAACCATACACTCAATACAAACCTCTTAAAAGTGGGAATTTACATTACTAAAATGTTCAATATTATATATAATATCCTTTTAACCCCTCTTAGGTTTAAACTAATCTCCCCCAATACCCTAGAGGATTCGCCCCTGATTTCTTGGTATTTTCCCTGAATTATTAGTGGATTTATTCAAGGTATGTTCTATTTTTCCTGATTTCTTATACTTTTTATAGATCTATCGTTAATCTATATTCCACTTATATCTTTGGAATAGGATTTGGTTGTGGTTTTTTTATATTGAGGATTTGATGGTGGAATTGATTATGTTTCTTTGATATTGGATTTTGAGGACTAGATCTTCTCATTTCCAATCTCTGTTTTTGAAGGCAACTATTTTTCTGTCGTTGGTGAGGAATGTGTCTCTATACATTGGTACTATTACATGAAATAATTAATGTTCTTGTCAAATCCTTTTGTTTGGTTTAAGAAACTGGTTTATTGATTTATTATTTCCATTAAAATGGGATTTTATTTTTAAAAAAATATTTATGCATGTCTTGTGTTTGAGGAAATGTATCAAGACAAATTTCATATATTTTCAAACATTGGACCGGTAATGATTTACTATAAAAATGTTTTTAAAATTAGGAGCATGTTTTATTCAATTTTTTTGTCAAACCAGGAACATTGAAAACATTAGGTGAGTCTGGTATGGCAATATTTAAACCTTAGTGAGTATAACACCACAATATGTTATTATTGTGATATCGATATACTATAGAAAGACAAAATATCAACTATATTCACAATATTCATGGATTAATGTTCATTTAGATGTCCAAAAATGTGTTTATATAGGCTATAACCCTACTTGTGCTTGATTTTTACATGACGGTATTGAAACTTGTTTAATTTCTGACATGCTTATTATATATTATTTCCTTGGATAATTTTTTGTGCATTTATACTATCATTCTTACACATTTTATATTTCATGTTTATGTGAATATGAAAATCTTATAAAGAAAAAAGGTTGTTTTACAAAATGGTTATCATTTGACGGTTCTTTTAAAATTGGTTTTGTTTTAAATTTATAAATATTGATTGAAAAGTTTTAGACATTGTATATATTCTGTGTGGTATCTTACTGGGATTTATGATCACACCCTACTTTTTTCTTTAGTCATTTTTATATTTGGTTTTACAGGACTCGGGTAAAGGGAAGGGAATCATATAGTTCACTAAAGTTTATTATTTTTCATATTTTTATTAGATAGATATATTTGCGGTGAAAATTTTTCACGCAAAGACTTGGCATTTATCTTATCAGGTTTTATTATCAGGATTTTCCTTTAGTATTAAGGTTGAATGTCTTTTGGATTTCTTTTTCTTCCATATTGTAGTTTTTTGGTATATCAAATTTTGGTTGTTCGTGAGATTTTTGGGTTGTTAGGTCAATATTTAACTTTTGGAGGGTTATCTAGGGTAATGATTCATTTTGATCTGGGTTGATTCATTATATACAACATCATTTGGTACCATTAGTTATATTCTAGGGATATAATAGGCTCATCCATATTCTATTGGGTTCTTAATGGGTGGATCCATATATCACTAGGGTCATTAATGTAAATAGTGACCGATATCCAAATAATGAAAGAAATGGAAATTTATAGCTTCATTCCCTCCCTTTCACTCATGAACATGACTGAGTTTATCTTCACACTTATAGAAAACGCATATTCCCTTCATGAAAGCCTTATATTTTTTCTTTCCATGGTTATTTCTAAATGGGAATTTTACCCTTACCTTTTTCCCAATTTTTAAATTCCATTCATCATGGTGCTCACATAACCTTTAGTTCCCTTATTTTCTTTTAAAAGTATAATAATTAGATAACTAATTCTCAGTTTTGATGCAATATGTCATACTATCTTAATAATAAGAAAATTATTGAGTAACTAATTCCCTTATAAGACCTTTTTTTAATCCATTATAGATGCGATCAATCTTTCATTAAGGTATGAACACATAATCTATATAATGTCTTTCTAACCATGTAATATTATCCTCATATTCAACTATATATTCTTATTTATATTTACTTAAATTCAGAATTTTTCTTTAAATGTAATATTTTTTTATCATAATGAAAATATTTCTCCAAGAATATCACTTTAAAATAATCCACTCCATTATTTTTATCACTTATTTTATCATAGTGTTTTGAATCATAGAATACTAATTATCATAGTATCCATTTAATCGGTATAAAAAGGAAATAATTTTCCTTTATTTACCTCCCAACGTTAGGATAAAATTCTCTAATTAATTGATACATTAGTCGATCACTGATGGATTAGTGGTACCATTAAATGCTAGAGGTTTTATCTGCATAAATCGATCAAACATTTCTACACCATGATTAATTGTAGTAGTTTATTATATAAGGGTGTGGTTATATACCATAACATAATATAAACAACCATATATATTAATAATATACTTATTTCTACCATCAACATCATTTATTTTATTAGGAGTAAATATCGACACATATTATGTGTGTTGTCACATTTTATGGTCCTTCAATTTGGAAATATTTCTAAAAAATTTCATATAAAAAAATTTGTTCATGAATAAAATAATGAATTATAAATCATAGTATATAATTTTTATTTCTTTTATTAGAAAATAATATCATGAAATTTAGAAACAATTCTAGAATAAATTTTTGTTGTATCATAAGATTATATTCTCTTACTATGTTTTTCAACATATAATTCCTATGGTTTATATTAATCTTACTCTTAAAAACACTATAACATCCTAAATTCATTACCCTAAAGCCATTTATTATTTTATTATATTGGTATAAAATATGTAGATCATAATAACATGGATCCAATAGTTTAATAAAATTAATAAAATAATATATAAATGAATATTACATTATATTGAAAACTTATGATACATCATTTGAATAATGAAAACATTATTATTTCTACTTGAAATTCTATACATCAAACATTATAATATTCATGATTTCCTAGGGAAATGGGAAAAAGTATAAATTAGTGTGATTTGATTCTCATCATAGGGTAGTGTATAGTGGAAGATATCATAGCGTAAGTATGGAAGAAATAATAAAACATGAACAATTTTAATAATAAAATAAATGAACGTATTATATCCATGGATACCAAATAAATAAATAAACACAAGGATATAAATAAAAAATATCATAGTGATGTCATTAATAATTACGGACATTAATCTTATATGGAATGCCTTATTCCAATACACCACATATAAATACATTAGGTTTACACCCAATCACCCAAGCTAGTTTATCTCAGGACACATATCAATATATTTAAGAGATTTATAATTCAGGGCCCCATAATGTATTCTTCATATGAAGTAATGGATAATTTTTTTATTATAATGTTCCCTAAGGAACCACATACATAAAACATGCCTATCTAATTAATATCTTCTTATATAAGAACATTGATATACATCATTTCACTATTTTCACATTCAATGGATCATTGTGTCTATCTAGGAGAATATCCCAAAATCAATAGAGAAATAATATGATATTCATAGAATAAATTAAATAAATCTTAACAAAGTGATGATAATAAGGCATTAGTTAATTGAATATTCTTGGTGTAGGGATATAAGAATGAAATATTTTCTTAATAGTGTTTATATTTATCATGTGATTCTTCTAAATCATATTATCCAGGAGTGTCAAATGAAGGTTACAATTATACCAACTAGCTACACACTGAATGAAGGTTGTTTAATACACAACCAAACCTTTTCTGGGTTATTACCCCTAGGCTCATTTTTTCCAGAGCCTAGATCCAATTTTTAATGTCTAGATAGGCATGTCATTGTAAGTAAACCACACTCTCTTTGTTTTACTAAAATTTTAGGATGTTTTATGGCTACAAGGGTGATTTAGAATCTCAAGAGTTTATAAATTTAGTATAATGAGAGGAAATTATGATCTAAAATTTATGATATGACAATAAATTTATATAAATGAATCATAATAATATTTCTCATTGAAAATTAAAGGAAATAGAATGATTTAAAAAATAAATTTTAGAAACTGTTACTTTAGATTATTAACAACTTAGGAAAAGGCTATAATAATATGGAATAAGTAATATCTCAATAATAATTTATAAAATAGAATATATTACTATGGTATAAATAGTGTATAATTATATTATAAATATTTTTAAATGGAAATAATGAAAAATATATTCAATTGAAATGGGAATATGATGATTAAAAACCCTTACTTGAAACGTAGCTTCTTAAAGATTTTTAAGGCCTCAATAAAACTATATAAACTCTTTGGAGAAAATTTTTGGAGGTAAAATGTGATTAAATTCAAGATTAATAGTTTTTTATTATATATCAATGAAATAATGGGTGGAATTTAGATCCTTTTATAGGTTAAGAAGAGGGAAATTTCTTTGGAAACTTAAGTTAATTGAAGGAAAAAGATGGAATCACATGGGAGTTATGTGAGTTAGTAAAGGAGATTTTGAAGAAACATGTGAAATTTAGTTTATTACCTAACAAAGGTTTATGATAAGGTTAATGTATAATTTTAATCATCAATATTTTGATCCACTTTACTTTTACCCTTTTACCCCTATTAACCTTGACTAAATATTTACAATGGTAATTATACTTTTACTAAAAATATAGGATAACCGCTCTAACACAATTTTTATATGATGGTTTTGAATTTCAAATCCATTTAATCTAAATAAATATTTAGATATGTGAAAATTAATTTTTAAATTAAAACATTACATATATAGAAAACCGTTTTTATAGAAAAATTTATTTTTATTCATTAATAATTTTTATTCTTATTCCTTACCAATTAGTAATTAAATGAGTGTGAATATATATTTTTTATATTTTTATAATCATAATATTAAATTTTAAATTTGACTTATTTAGATAAAATACACAATAATTGAAAAAAAATTTCATTGAAAATAATTTTTTTAGAAAATTAAAAAAATTAACTTTAAGTTAATGTTTCTATTCTAAATCTAAAAATGACGTATATTTATTAAAATTTAAAATATAAAATTTAGAAATATTAATTTTATTTTTTTTAAAATCCATTTATATATAGATATAATAAAGAGGTAATTGAATGTGTTTTATGTAATTGTTTTTTGGGATATAATCTTTACTTTCTATAATAGAAGTTTATGTCTTAATTTTTTGGTTTCCATTTGATTGATAATACTTATATAGACATCAATTTTGATACTTTCATTTTTACTTATTCTTTATTGGGGATGAATAAAATTGATTTTTGAGAATAATCCACTTGTTATTATTTAATATTTTGATGACATATCGATACATTATTTATCATGATTCATCACCCTTAGGAAAAATCTTCACCCTATATTGATTGATTTCATTATAGTGTTACTCATGTGATAGATTGGCATGATTTTTGTCTATCTTAACTGATTTTCATAACAACAACCTCAGATGTTTTTACCATTTTCAGATCATAATTCACACATTTATCTATCTTTCACATAGGTGGAATAATTTTTTTATTTTTCAGCCATATTTGTTTTTACAGTTTTCAAGATGGAATATATGAGTCATCCATTATTTTATCCTATTACACCCTTCATTGAGTACCAATATAAATATTCTCCAATGTGGTAGATCTATTTATCAGTACATAATACATTTTTCTATTTAAGAATTTTTATTTCCACATCAATGGAGGGTCTACTTATAACACCACTAGATTTTATCATACTATAATTTATTTCCAAGAAAATACAGTTTAGAAAAATAAAACATATCATATTAGAGGTAAGCTTCAAATAGATATTTCTCAGTTAAGATGCTGATGTTGTATATTTTATTCCATATTTCATTGCTTGGGATTCATGAAACACACTCATGGTGTGTACCATGATTCTATAATTATATCACTTTGTAGATACCTTCTATTTAGATCCGTAATATAAAAATTTGGAAAGATTACCCCAATTACTCATATTCTATATATTTATTCATTGGTGGAATCCAATCATTGATGTTTCCATGGGAGTGATTCTCTTATTTTCATTAGTGATTTTCAACCTCTCTTTGAGCTCCATGATATTAATATTAATATCTACAAATTTGATAGTCATATCCTTCAACTATCAAGTATCATCAAACATAGATTTTATCCTTAATTCAGGTTATTTTTTAAGAGGTATAATGATTTATTTTATAAATTTATTCATTTTCAATAAGATTTTCACTTAACATGAAAGTTCTTCAAGTAGGTCACTATAAACCTTAATTTTTATAAATTTTTTCATTATATCATCATTCATGGACAACTCCTCCTGATTTAACCTATAAATAACCTTATCTAGTTATGACATGTGTACCAAAGGTTCAACCTTTTTACCCTTTATGTTTTTTCATTATTTTGTGTAAACAGCCATATACATGGAACCATATTTAATCGTTTACACTTATGTAGACATATCATTAAATTACTTAAAATTACAATCTTTATTTTTCATTTAGATCATTATAATATTCAGTTACTATTTTTTTCATGTTTTTAAATTTGTAGTCCTCAATCTATAGTTCGATAACATGGATCTTTCAAGACTTATTATACTCTTTCAAATTTATATTTTGTTCTTATATACCATGATATAGCTTCTTTCGGTAACACGACATAATCTAAATTTTCACACATTGATCTCATTATCATCATTACATCTAGTATCATTTGGTACATCATGATCCCTAGATAATATTATATTATCATTGACTAAACTAATATATTCATAATTGAAATCATTTAAACATTCCTTTTAAATGAAATATCAATCATTAATTTGAATCAAAATTTTAATGAAAAGTATTCATTTTTATGGAATTCCCTTAGATATTTTCTTATTATTTAGATTCATTCCAATTTCCATGCCACCAAAAAATATAAGGATTAAATAAAAATCAACTCTAATAACTTATCAATTTAATTCAAAACAAAATGAACAAAACAGGATATAATTCACCATGATGCCACATATGAATACCACAAAGATATTTAGTGAGATATTCCCGAAGTGGGAGGGTGAATCAAAATATTAAAATAATCCATATTTTAACCTCATTGCCAAAAAATACTCACTGAACTAATATATCATTACCACATCACTAATGGGGTCACTCTTATTTTCTTCTTTCAATGATTTTCATATTTACATCTCTCTTATTTTTTCCTTAATACAATTTTATCAATGATTAATAGACCTATATACATTTATTTATGTCTTGTTGAATTTTAGTAAATAATGTACACAAGACACAAATAATTTATTTATTTCACCCACCCAATCGTAATCCAAGGAGAATATAGTGGTAATATTAAAAACTAACATAATAAACTAATGAATATTAAAAGGAGAGTTTATAATGTTTTACTCAAAGACATAGGTCACTCTTCTGATAATGATTTTGGCTTCGTTCACTCCACATCTGAGAGTCACTCCCTTTATCATATCCTATACTCACTACTCAAGAAGGGATAATAATTTAGTACACATGCTAATAAATGGATCCCCCATCCCTTTATTTCACCAATTACGAGTAGGTTTTCATTTTTCTTCACAATTCTCTTTCACACATGACAGGTGAAATATATCATAATAGTAGCTTCAAATACCTTGATGATATTATATACATCTTCAAATAATAACATCATCCTTAATAAGGTTCACCAATCAGTTTCAATTAACTTTATTAATTGTTCACATAATATAAATTTCCATAAGTCACCATCATGTAATATCTATTCAGGGAAGTTCATAAATGTAAATCTGTATGCAAGAACCTATTCACATGAGTTATTTCATATAATAATTTTTTCTTCACAAAACAATGTTTCATAGAAATATTATTTTTATGGAAGATATTTGTACAAAAAATAAATAAAAAAACATATTGGTTCATATAAACATTTCACAAAACATCCTATTTAGTTAAACTATAATTTTTAGCTCAGTAATAATCTTCCTAAGCCAAATCTATTATCTTTGTTAGCATCACATTTCTTCAGGTGTCAAATATTTATAGTTAAAAATAAATCATTATGATCATATTAAAATAATTTCTTTGTTTAAATATACTTAATGAATCCTAATTATACACAAAAATGATTCACACAACCTTCCTATATAAAACACTTATTTATGTAGTGCCTCTATTTCTCTAATACCGACAAATTCATGAAAATACACATTTATGAAAACAAAATCATGTATGTGAATTAATTTGATACAATTTCATTAGTTTTCTATAAAAATGTCTTCAACACCTCATGAACCATTAATTTATGAATTTATACAGGTCTTTATAGTTCTAGAACTTCATCATGGTCCTTTTATGATACATATCTATCTTTTGTAGTTCATCAAGTTCTACCACTGACTGAGGTCATGGAATAGTCCAACACAAAATTTTAGAGACACAGATAAATTTCACTAGACTTTATGAAATATCCATAGTCATTCAATCCTTATATATTACACCTTATAGTAGACGTTATAACTAACCATGATTCTCATTCCATGTTCGGCACAACCCCTATCTCTAATAAGAAATACAATGCCTCAAACAACAACTCACATGGTTAGTATGAAATTAAAATTTATCAAACCCAATATATCATGGTTGAAAACAAATCCCATACAAAGTATCACAAATTATAATATTTCTTTATAATAATAAAAATATTATATCATGAAAAGGATTACATCCACTAATCACCACATAATTTCTAGGAATTAAATGTTAGGAATATATATAGTGGTTTTCTATTAATTAATGTTTTGATGAGTTTTAAGTACAACATGATGTGTTAAAATTAAAGAACTAACTAGTAATATAAGAAACTTATTTTAAAAATGGGAAGGGGGTTTTGGAATTAGACAACAACCACTATTTTACTCCCTCCCCCATTAGTGGTTATGTTATTTACTTGAATTACTTAATAATACATCATTCATTAAAGGGTTATAATTTGAAGTCAATATATTATTTAATTTTATAGATTTAGTTCTATAGTGTGATAACATGGGTCACATTTTTATCTTATCAAATTTCTAAGTGAATAACCTTAGATAAACCACATAGATAATCCCATTAATTTCTTGGTTCTTTTATTAATGGTATTTTATGTAACACCCCATGATTTCATAGTGTGTTATTTCTTAAAATTAATTCAATAACTTGCACTACACGCAACACCGAGTTCAAGCACACCATGACTTACCAAACAAGCCGTTCAAGAGAGGTTTTGAATATTATTAACTAAATTTTAAACTTTATATAATCCTTATAATATTAGAATCCATATTATGAGTTTCTTAGACATAATGTATGAACAAATTCATTTTCAGTTTTGCACTTTTACCAACTTTTAATAGTGAACCCTTTTTAAATCCAATATTTTAAACTTTTATATATTGAATTTGACTAAGTAAATTTACTTTTTAGAATGGGGACATCAAAAAAAAATTATTACAATGAAATATCCCAAGCTTCCACGGTACACTTTCCTTTGAATAATACAGTAGCGTGTGTTGTACGCAACTTCAAGTTCTAACACACACCACAACCAATCAAACTAGCCGTTATGAATAGTAATACTTAATTTTTGAAATTTTATAAATTTTATCTTTCGAAATGGAATTCATTTTTGGATTTTTAATATCTAAATTATCTTAGGGTGAAATTTTGGTACTTTTCGGATAACTTTCATATTTCGATGAATAGTGAAAATTACTAAATTTTAATTAAAAACAACTTTTTTTAATCAAAATAATTAATAGTGATAAATTATGAATTTTAGTGGTTTTAAAGTATATTTATAATATATTTTTACCATTTAATACAATGTTGGTCATTGGACATAATTCCACAATTAAACCGAACATAAACAAGTATCAATCTTTTGATAGTTATTATATCTTAAAAACACGCTTTTTGTTTTGACAGCGGGAATTAATTTTAAATTAATTTCTGCCAATTCTGTGTTTTGAATTTGAAAAAATGGATTCCATATTTGGAATTAGTATGTTCAAATTGTGTAAATAGGTAACTTTTATTTTTAGGCATTTTGAATAATTACTTCGGTAAATATTTTATTTACCATGGTTAAAGGGTAAATCTGGTAAATAGGGGATAAAATATAATATTATAATAATAAGAAATTACCCTAAAACGTGTCCTAACCTTATTAGATGATACATGTCCGATCATGGGCATCTTTGGGTTGATTTTGGGACCCCATGGTGCCACTTGTAAGTGATAGGGACACTTTATTTTAATTAAGTTAAATTGAATACAAAAATGACACAAGCATATATATTTTAGAAAAACAATTTTTACATAGGGTTATATATGTTTTATTTTCAACAATGAATATTAATTATAAATATAAAACGATTTTCTACATAATTATATTTTATTTATAATTTTTAGACATTATATAATTCAATTTATATATGACACAATGGTGATGCAGTAATTACCATAATAGTGAAAAATTAAACTAAGTGATATTATAAATACCCAAATAAATATAATTTTAGACTTTTTATGAATTACACTAATTTTATTGGTTAATATGACATGTTAGGAATGATTTAATTAACTTTTTTCGAAGTAATAATTCTGTTATGAGTTTCACAAAAATCAAGTATTGAATAGTGTCAAAATTGACATAAAATCATTTTTAAAACAAATATTATATTATTAATTGATATTAAATTCCTAAAAATCTAAGGCTCAGCCAAGAGACTTATATCATGATAGGTGTATAATTAATGGACCACTTTGGGGTCTATTGGATGTATATAGTAAGTTTATTAACCATATAATATAAAAATACAAAGAGACATTGTAAATGTGAAACTAATTAACTAAGAGTTAATACTTAAAGATAAGGTTATTATAATGACCCAAACCTGTCTAAATTCTATTGGTTGAGTGTTTTTCGACCTATACCCACCTTAAAATTTAAATAATCCACTTTTGAGCCATTAGAAACCGAATATTAATTTATTATAAAATAATATTTCTAGATTTTCCAAAGGTGCCCCTCACCCCTCTTATAAAAGGGAACTTCCCATTCTCATTAACTCACACCTTCAAAGACTTCTGGTTTGGACAAAATCTGCCCAAATACTCTCTCAACTTACCTCACTTCATCCTAGAGGCCTTCCTTTAGTTATAAATCCAACTTAATGATCCCTTTTGATCAAATCAAAAGGAAGAACCCGAAGAAGAGGTAATGATTTCACCACCCTTTTTCAAGTTCCTTTCTTCTTCCACTTCTTCTTTCTTTGTTATTACCATTATAAAATAATAAATCTAGTATCTTATATAAACTGTGATGTTATTATAAATATGGTACAATCATATTCAGTATTCTATCGATCCTTTGAATAACATGTCACCATACGTGGGTACGTACGGCTTACCGTCTCCACGTCATGGTGTAATTGTTATTCAATAAATTATTATTTGGATGGGTATAATAATGATTTATAATTCATGTAAATAATAAATATAACATGATAATAATTCTTTATATATGATATACCATCCAATTATATATTATTTTAAATATCAAAAGAATGATATTGTCACTCGTGCGTACGTACGGACTACCATCTCCACAAACGCAATGAGATTCATTCTCCATCGTATCCATTAAAGTATAATTCTCATTTGATGATTAATAATAGTATCTAAGGACTTGATATCATTCTGGATATGATTAACATACAACCTATCCATGACAAAAACGACTTATGTAACAAAACATATAAAAGAAAACGAGTAAGTTAACACCCGAAACAACGATAATACTAAGATATTATTAACAAATCAATGTTAAAAGATCATATATGATATCATATTAATGTATATGATTATTGTATAATTTAATAACAATTATTTTACCATTATACAGGATGTTAACCTACCCCCAACCAAGGAAAAGTACAATGTAAGGGTTATTTCAGAATCTCTTCATTATCAGAGGTTGTTTATACGTAATAATCTACTGGGATCTCTTTATCATCCACATCCATGTTTCTTAAAAATGTATTTCAAAACGTTTTTACTATTTTAAAGCAATATGGGTTAAAGTCATTTATATCCTTGTTTTACTTTTTATAATAGTTTTATAAAGGAATCTTTCCTTCGTTTTCCAAACAAGGTGCTTTTTAACCTTTTCGACAGAATTAAGGTAAGAATATTTTTTTAACTTATACGGCGGGTACGACTATTTTCCGCCATTATAAAATCATCGAATCTTCCCTAACAAGCTTATAAGAATATTTTCAAAGAAAATGTTTTATTTTATAAATATATGACTCTTAAATGATTTCAAAATAGAAAGATATATTTCTCTAAAAAGAGTTTTGATTTCATCTATGTCAACATCCTTTGATGAATTTTACGCTTATTTGAAGTTGATTTATTATGATACAAAACATCTATATTGTATTGAAGGTTTTGTGATATGTTTGACTGTGGATGTATTATTTATATACCATTCATAGTTTATGGATGAATTATTTACATTTCGTATGCTAGTTTTAATATGAATGTTTATGTTATGTTTAAACCTTTTCATTTAGGGATGCATTGGACTTAATATGTGACAGGTGGAGCCTTCTATATCTCCTTGATGCATTGGTAGGTCTCATGAGACAAACTAGTGTCTTGGTATAAGGCTTTGGAAAAATCCTATTTGTAGTATTGGCATGAGGCCTTGGCTATGTGGTTATGATAGTCTGGCATTATGAATTCCATCATTATGAAAGTGGTTATTGATATTGCATGTGATTATTTGATTTGTAGAATATCCACGTGAATAAGTAAATGGAATTATTTCATTTTATTTTTGTCATACTATGTTGAAGTTAAAGTTTAAAAGGCTTTTGTTTTAGTTATACATTGTCTTAAATGTTTATTCTTAATTATGAAAGTTTCTGCTATATTGTTATCCTTACTGGGCATTTGAGCTCACCCCTTTTCTATGTTTTATTTTTCCCAAGATGTGAAGATGTAAATTATGAATGACCAGCAGGGATATTTTTAGGGGATAATAGTGTGGTCTATGGAGACAATATGTTGTTGTAGTAGTTTTTCACTTTATGATATAATGTAAAACTTTATGAATATATCTAGTGTTTCCAAGGCTACTAAACCAATTGGTCTTTCGAGATTTGATCTTTCTTGTGATCATGCCAATATTATGTAATAATGCACTGACTCTAGGTTACTAGAGTCAGGGAGTTACAGTTGGTATCAGAGGATGTTTAGTAAAAACCTTGGAAGCTAGATTTAGATAAACTCTTATTAGAGCACGTAGACCTAAGATGAACTTTGAGGATTAGTATAGAAGAACTTCCTAGAATTTTGATATTGTAGAGAATTTGTGAGTTTTCCGAGCAATACATCCATGTCTGGATACGAGCAGGTAGAGGCGGCTCTGGCACAAATGTACCTAGGGGTAAAACCCGAAAACACCGATTTGAGCTAGACTCGAACGGGAACTGGTGCACGACAACGGGCCTTGCTGCACTCTTGGTTACGACACTCCCGGGGGATATGCTTAGGATAATTATCATTTTCTTTACAAACCATTATGATGGGTTTATGAGTATATACTTCCTCAAAGGAGACATTTTTATGATTATGGATTATATCCATAAACTATTTAATTTATGTTATGCCTTTTACAAGTTTTAGATTAGGTATTGTTATTCATAAACTAATCTAGTGTATGCCATTGTTTAGAAATGGTGCCCAGTAGAAGGAATGAGAACTCCAGCAATGCACATGATCCAAAGAGAAAGAAGGATCATATCTTTCATGGTCTTAAGCCAGAATTTATAAGATAAATAGTCTCCCATGTATTATCATCATATGAAGAAATAATATCATGTGTTGATAAGATAAGTAAAGATTTTATTGAGTCCTATGGCTTTGAAGGGAAGTAATAGAAGAAAAGGATGGAAGAGAGAAAGATGGATAAAGGGAAGAGGGAAAAGAAGAATTTTCCCATATGTGATAACTATGGGAAGAAACACCCTGGAACTTGCCTGAAAGGAATGGGAGTTTGTTATAATTGTGGAGAAAAAGGGCACAAAGTACGTGACTACAAGGGTAAGAAAATGGTTTCAAATTTACAATGCTTGATTTTCAAGGAGTTTGGACACTACACAAACCTATGTCCTAGTCATCAGACTATGCCACAAATGATGCTATTGGATAATAATCAAGTTATGATACTACCACAGAAGAAGAGGAATGATTAGAGTTCTTATGTTGATTATGTCATTTGAGTGTTGTATCAAAAATGTACTTGTTATAATAATTATAAAGTATATAAGGATTGTAATGCAGTACTATTTCATTAAGGACGTGAGATTGTGACTAAATAATAGGTTAAATTTTTGGAAAATATATGGTTGAGAGAAAGATAAACCATAATATGGTTCTGATACCGAGGTATTGATTTTAGAATAATCCATGATTTATTTTGATAAATTATATTGGATATTCTTGACTACCTTGAAATTGATTAATGATTTGTATATTCCATCATTGTTGGATTTTACAACATTTTTGGATTGAAGGAGTATATTTATTATTCTTTAAGGAATAAGGGATCATGAATGTAATCAATAAGGTTTTATGGTAATTCAGGATGTTGCAGTGTTTTAAAAGAATACATGATGAAGGTTCCCAATTGTTATTAAGCGGAAAAAAGGATCTTCATTTTGTTTAAATTCCTTATAAATTTTAGACTAAAGTATTTTGGATAGTTCTAGTTTGGATTATTTTGGATTTCTATAAAAGGACAACCTAGAGGTCGGGCGACAACCCGTCGCGTCCGGCAAGGCCGCGAGACTTGAACCCACAACCGAAGGGCGACAAGGGTGTTCCACCTAACACTGACCCACGTGATGTCCTGGATTGAATAATGTCGTTTTTAATGGTTTTTTCTAGATGAATTATAAATTCATTTTTTAACCCAATACGAATAGGATAAATAGAATATTATTTTTAAGTTCTATTATCTTTTAGAGTGAAAGATGAGTTTGTGGTAGAACTTAGTTAAAGGATGAGACTCGACTTGTCAAGTATATATTTTTCTTCTTCTCTTATTCAATAATGAAATTAATTCTTATACTTTAGTGAAGGGATCTTAAAACAAAAAAATGTGTTATCCTAATACCATATGTTTTGCTGAACCGATGGTATTTTAAATCATCAAAGGTTGATTAATTTAAGGCCCTCAATTTTACACTTGTTTATGATTGATGACCTCAATCACTACCTATAAATATTTATGTTTTTCCTCCAATTATATGTCTCTAATTTCCACCAATGTTCTCCGAATAGAGATCATAATTTGGTAGTGGTCCTTTCATTTCTCTTTTCCTCTTATTAAGACTAAATTTTATTAACCCAATTTCCGATGTGGGTTTTCCCACAACGATATTTTCTATATTCAACCTTTTATTTTCGAAGAACAATTTCAAATTGCGAGGACGCAATTTATTGAAAGAGGGGAGAATGTAACACCCCATGATTTCATAGTGTGTTATTTCTTCAAATTAATTCAATAACTTGCACCAAACGCAACACCGAGTTCAAGCGCACCCTGACTAACCAAACAAGCCGTTCAAGAGAGGTTATAAATAGTATTAACTAAATTTTAAACTTTATATAATCCTTATAATATTATAATCTATATTATGAGTTTCTTAGACATAATGTAAGAACAAATTCATTTTCAGTATTGCACTTTTACCAACTTTTAATAATGACCCCTTTTTAAATCGAATATTTTAAACTTTTATATATTCAATTTGACTAAATAAATTTACTTTTTAGAATGGGGACATCAAAAAAAAATTATTACAATGAAACATCCCAATCTTCCACGGTACGCTTTCCTTTGAATAATACAGTAGCGTGTGTTGTACACAACTTCAAGTTCTAACACACACCACAACCAATCAAACTAGCCGTTATGAATAGTAATACCTAATTTTTGAAATTTTATAAATTTTATCTTTCGAAATTTAATTCATTTTTGGATTCGTAATATCGAAATTATCTTAGGGTGAAGTTTTGGTACTTTTCAGATAACTTTCATATTTCGATGAATAGTGAAAACTACTAAATTTTAATTAAAAACATCTTTTTTAATCAAAATTACTAATAGAGATAAATTATGAATTTGAGTGGTTTTAAAGTATATTTAGAATATATTTTTACCATTTAATAAAATTTTGGTCATTGGAAATAATTACACAATTAAACCGAACATAAACAAGTATCATTCTTTTGATAGTTATTATATCTTAAAAACATGCTTTTTGTTTTGACAGCGGGAATTAATTTTAAATTAATTTCTGCCACTTCTGTGTTTTGAATTTGGAAAAATGGATTCCATATTTGGAATCAGGATGTTCAAATTGTGTAAATAGGTAACTTTTATTTTTAGACATTTTGAATAATTACTTCGGTAAATATTTTGTTTACCATGGTTAAAGGGTAAATCCGGTAAATAAGGGTTAAACAATAATATTATAATAATAAAAAATTACCCTAAAACGTGTCCTAACATTATTGGTTGATACATGTCCGACCATGGAAATCTTTGGGTCGATTTTGGGACCCCATGGTGCCACTTGTAAGTGATAGGGACACTTTATTTTAATTAAGTTAAAATGAATACAAAAATGACACAAGCATATATATTTTAGAAAAACAATTTTTACATAGGGTTATATATGTTTTATTTTCGACTATAAATATTCATTATAAAGATAAAACGAGTTCCTACATAATGGTATTTTATTTATAAATTTTAGACATTAAATAAGTTAATTTATATATGACACAATGGTGATGCAGTAATTACCAAAATAGTGAACAAGTAAACTAATTGATATTATAAATACCCAAATAAATATAATTTGAAACTTTTTATGAATTACACTAATTTTATAGGTTAATATTACATGTTAGGAATTCTTTAATTAACTTTTTTAGAATTAATAATTCTGTTATGAGTTTCACAAAAATCAATTATTTAATAGTGTCCAAATTGACATAAAAGAGTTTTTAAAACAAATATTATATTATTAATTGATATAAAATTCTTAAAAATATAAGGTTCGGACAAGAGACTTATATCATGATAGGTGTATCATTAATGGACCACTTGGGGGTCTCTTGGACGTATATAGTAAGTTTATTAACCATATAATATAAAAATACAAAGAGACATTGTAAAAGTGAAACTAATTAACTAAGAGTTAATACTTAAAGATAAGGTTAGTATAATGACACAAACCTGTCTAAATTATATTGGTTGAGTGGTTTTAGACCTATCCCCACCTTAAAATATAAATAATCCACTTTGGTTCCATTAGAAAATGAATATTAATTTATTATAAAATAATATCTCTAGCTTTTCCAAAGGTGCCCCTCACCCCTCTTATAAAAGGGCACTCCCCCTTCTCATTAACTCACACCTTAAAATCCTTCTGGTTCGGCCAAACTCTACCCAAATACTCTCTAAAATTCCCTAACTTTATCCTAGAGGCCTTACTTTAGTCAGAAATCCAACTTAAGGAGCCCTTTTGATCAAATCAAAAGGAATAACCCGAAGAAGAGGTAATGATTTCACCACCCTTTTTCAAGTTCCTCTCTTCTTCCAATTCTTATTTCATTGTTATTACCACTATAAAATAATAACTCCAGTATCTTATATATACTGTGATGTTATTATAAATATGGTACAATCATATTCAGTATTCTATCCATCCTTTGAATAACATGTCACCATACGTGCGTACGTACGGCTTATCGTCTCCACGTCGTGGTGTAATTGTTATTCAATAAATTATTATTTGGATGGGTATAATAATGATTTATAATTCATTTAAATAATAAATATAACATGATAATAATTCTGTATATATGATATACCATCCAATTATATATTTTTTAAATATCAAAAGAATGATATTGTCGCTCGTGCGTACGTACGGACTACCGTCTCCACGAACGCGATGAGATTCATTCTCCATCGTATCCATTCAAGTATAATTCTCATTTGATGATTAATAATAGTATATAAGGACTTGATATCATTCTGGATATGATTAAGATACAACCTATCCATTACAAACATGACTTACATAACAAAACATATAAAAGAAAATGAGTAAGTTAACACCTGAAACAACGATAATACTAAGATATTATTAACAAATAAATGTTAAAAGATCATATATGATATCATATTAATGTATATGATTATTGTATAATTTAATAAAAATTATTTCACCATTATACAGGAGGTTAAATTACCCCCAACCAAGGAAAAGTACAAGGTAAGGGTTATTTCACAATATCTTCATTATCCGAGGTTGTCTATACGTAATAATCTACTGGGATCTCTTTATCATCCACATCCATGTTTCTTAAAAATGTATTTCAAAACGTTTTTAATATTTTAAAGGAATACGGGTTAAAGTCATTTATACCCTTGTTTGACTTTTTATAAGAGTTTTATAAAGGAATATTTCCGTCATTTTCCAAACAAGGTGCTTTTTATCCTTTTCAACAGAATTAAGGTAAGAATGTTTTTTTAACTTATACAGTGGGTACGGCTATTTTCCGCCGTTATAAAATCGTCGAAGCTTCCCTTACAAGATTATAAGAATATTTTCAAAGAAAATGTTTTATTTTATAAATATATTACTCTTAAATGATTTCAAAATAGAAAGAGATATTTCTCAAAAAAGAGTTTTGATTTCATCTATGTCAACATCCTTTGATGGATTTTACGCTTATTTGAAGTTGATTTATTATGATACAAAACTTATATATTATATTGAAGGTTTTGTGATATGTTTGATTGTGGATGTGTTATTTTTATACCATTCATAGTTTATGGATGAAGTATTTACATTTCGTATGCTAGTTTTAATACGAATGTTTATGTTATGTTTAAACCTTTTCATATGGGAATTCATTGGACTTAATATGTGATGGGTGGAGCCCGCTATAGCTCCTCGATGCATCGGTAGGTCTCATGAGACAAACTAGTGTCTTGGTACAGGGCCTTGGAAAAATCCTATTTGTAGTCTTGGCACGAGGCCTTGCCTATGTGGTTATGATAGTCTGGCATTATGCGTTCCATCATTATGAAAGTGGTTATTGATATTGCATGTGATTATTCGATTAGTAGAATATCCATGTGAATAAGTAAATGGAATTATTTCATTTTATTTTTTCCATACTATGTTGAAGTTCAAGTTTAAAAGTCTTTTGTTTTAGTTATACATTTCTTTAAATGTTTATTCTTATTTATGAAAGTTTCCTCTATATTGTTGTCCTTACTGGGAATTTGAGCTCACCCCTTTTCTATGTTTTATTTTTCCCAGGATGTGAAGAAGTAAATTATGAATGACCTACAGGGATATTATGAGGGGATAATAGTGTGGTCTATGGAGACAATATATTTTTGTAGTAGTTTTTCACTTTATGATGTAATGTAAAACTTTATGAATATATCTAGTGTTTCCAAGGCTACTAAACCAATCGGTATTTCGAGATTTGATCTTTCTTGTGATCATGACAATGTTATGTAATAATGAACTGACTCTAGGTAACTGGGGTCAGGGAGTTACATTTTATTTATGTTTCCTTTGACTAGAAGGTCCATGCATGATTCCTTGTTTTATAGTTTTTCTGACATGACGTGATCCATCAAAACCTCACTTAGGATTTATATTGACCAGCTGTTCCACCCCATCCCACCAATAATTACATTGAATATAGTGACCAACATGAAGAAAGAATATCATAGATATAAATACTTAACATAATGACCCTATAGTAGAAATACGTATCTCCAAATCACTATAAATATAATAAAAATATTCAATATCCAAAATAAAGTATAAAACACTTAAAATAGTGTCAAATAATCTCAAACTATATGTTATGGTAAAATTGAACAAAAAAATTAAATACATGAAACCAAAATTTTTATATAAACAAAAACTAAAAAAAATTATAAAGGGGAACAGTTCATCAGACTAAATATGAAAACTAACAATATAGTAGTTTTCATTATCAAAAACCACTAAAAATAAACTTCATGAATTCCAAGACCCCTATGATCTCCCCCAAACTACCATTCATCTTCAAATACACAACACATGTTGGTGGAACAACCATGAAAGGATAAGTACGGAAATAACCAGTTGGATTCCCTAAAATAAAATGGAATGATTGAATAACAACAATATTAAAATTCCAAATTGTATGAAATTATTGGAAAACATAGATATGATTGAAAGGTAGATAACTTTAATCATATTAATTTCTTAACCTTCATAGAACAGTATCACAAGGATTCATATTAAATGAAAAAATTTAATAGTTGGTAAATCATAAGACATATATATAAAAACTAGCTAGTTTCCCAAAAACTATTTAATGTCTCTAAAATTTTAGTGGAATACCTGTGTGTCTTTGATGTAAGCATGTCAGTCAAGGGTGCACTGACACTGATGGAGGACCCATGCCTTATCAAGAATATCATGATAATTGAGGGAGTGACAAATCTATTAATGGAGGGCTGGTTACATGCACCATTTTTATTGTATAGGACCCATGAATTTTCATCTATGTGATTATAAATAGAGAACCTGAATTAGTGATTCAAATATAGGACTCATACCTCCATTCAATCAACATATACCAAACTCTAAGAGAAATGCATGGGAATCAGGATGTTTCATCTACATTTATCCAAAATACCATCAAACCCAATGAAAAATTTGATCATAAAAACCAAATGATAATTTTATCTATAAAATTTTAAAATTATAAAATATTCAAATTTTCAATAACATGTTATAATTAACATCTGATGTAGAGAATGACCACACAATGATGTTCCTTGTGTAAAAGAACTCATTATTGACTTTTTTCATGTTGAACATTAAAACTTTGGAAAAATGAATGAGAATCAATTAACAAATTATTTGTCAACACCCATGGATTCCCTCGAGTGGTACCTCATAGTAATTATATATAAGGGAATCTATCCCTCATGGTATGTTGCTTCCCATCCATGAGTAGTGGAATGAGATCATGGGGATATAAATCCCATACCTATAGGTTGGGTCAAGTTATGGTGGTCCTAACCCATGATCTTCTTCCTCACCCAACAATTCATATTATGATACACAGAAGAGATAGGCTAACCATGAGGTGTTGTCCTATGCACACCATCCTCATGTTTGGATTGGGATCATGCACAACTATCCAAGTGATTTGGCCTTTATTTCCCAACCCAACATATGGTTGTTGTAATGTAATAAATCTAGTAGGATCAGTCTATTATCATTCCTTTTAATGATAAAATGACATATTTATCCACTATACATCTCACAACCAATTTACCAAGATGTGATTATCCCTCCAAATTCGCCCACCAATAAAATCATAGAAACCAATTTTTATTTACACAACCAACTCAACAAACTACCTTCTCCTTAGAGGGCCACTGGTGACCTCACCACTCAACAATTATTTCATCTAGCTTTCATAATGATCCTTTAATATCATGCACATATCCACCATCTATGATGAGTTATATGGACACTATACCCTCTCCCAATCTTTTCATTTCCAAGATACCATCATCAAAACTATTGATACCCACATCACTGGGCATGCTACCTCATGCTTCCTCATGACCCATGTCATATATTGCAATGTTCGGAGGGAATTTACTAGATCATTTCATCTTATAGGAAAGTAGTAGGAGTTGAGATAGGGGGAGAGGTTATGAGGTTAGGTGTGCGGTATCTTAGGCAGCTCATTTTTCTTTCATATATCCACATAATAATAAAGGTAACATTATAACACACAAAATATTATATTCCACATGGATTAGGGGGTTAAGGTGGAGAGTTATGGTCCATCTTCCATACTTATTCTCTAATGAACACAATCTTCCAAAAATCATCACACATATAAATGTACTAAAAAAATAGTATATAGGTATTGATTCAACAAGGAAGAAGAATAAATTTAATATCACAAGGAACATAATGAGAAAAAATAAATTGATATCCAACACAAATTAAATATTTTTTGTTTCCTTAAGATAATCCTTTTCTATAATGTTTTGTTGGATCATCCATGTAAAATTCAAAAACATTAATTCCTATAGGGTTTTTTCAATGAGAGATAAACCTAAATAGAGATATTATGGTTGTATTTAAAGATATATTTTTAGGTTAATGATGTATTTATTTATAAATAAACTTGAAATGAACCTAATTAATGGACTAAAACCCAAGAAAGAATTTTCCACCCAATTCTAGATCCTCCATACCAAGAAATATTATGATGTTGAATTTAAAATTTAGGTCCATGTACAGTATATATCAAAAAATCCATATAACTCAATAATATGGAATAGAATTTTAAAAATATTAGATATTAAATAAAATCATTTAGGTTCCAGAGACATGATAAAAAACAATATAGCTTCACAAACCCTAAATTAAAAAATTAACAAGAAATTAAATGTATCCACACAAAAATCTAAGTCTAAATATTTACTACATTTCATGAATAAATAAAAAGATGAGGTGAGTATATGAGCTTGACTTGATCAATTCCTTTTTCTCAAACAAAATGATTTGGACAAAAATGAAAATGATTACACACAGACATGGGTTATGTTATCACTTGTATTTTTTATTTATTCAATAAATGTAAAATTTATTCACATATAAAAAACAATATAATGAATTAAAGTAGTAAAATAATGAAATTTAAAAATTTATTATAATTTACCAATGTGGTTTAGATTTTTTTACACAATTTTTCGACTGAACCTGTGATTAATTTTCATTAAAAAGTAAAATCAAAATAGTATAAATTGTTTTAAATATCAATTATTTACTGTATAATTGTTATATATATATATATTAAATCTTGAGTAATTTATATTTATTTATTTTATATATATATTTTTTATAAATAGAAATCCTAAAAATAATATTATTGAATTATATATATATGATATATAAAATTATTATTCCATAAATTATCTCAATAAAACATATGTGGTTATTATTTAGTTTTACATTTTAAATAAGTAATGGTTAAAAATATATGGTTCTAAATTTTTATGCCATTTTATAATGTATAAACCGATTCATTAACATTTATAACATTATAGCTATAATGGTTGAAACTTTTTATGAAATTATTAGGAATGTTTCCCTTGATTTAGAATACTATATAAGGAAATGTAAAGGGGATCATCATACCATGGTAATTGGAATTTTTTTTATTCCTTTTGACCCTCTATTTATATTAAAAATTATTCTTCTCAAATAACATTAAAAGTGGTGGGAAATATAATAATGATACCCATTACACGAATAAGTGATTATTATATTTTATAGTTGATTTTTTTATAGTTAAGAATATGATATTTATATTTTAGTCGATCAATGAAAATTTAATCCATTTTATAAATTTTCTATTCATTTTTATTTCTAAAAAATAGTTAATTTCCTTCATATAAAAAAATTATTCCCATGATGAGGATAATGTATCTGGTGTTGGTGAGAAATCTAGATAACATACAGAATATTAGAATGGATTTGGATAGAATGGTTCCTATTTATGTTAGGTTACTTTTAGGAATCCTATAACTATTGAAGTTCTAGGATCAATGGGAGCCATTGATGAGATCTATGGTTCTGAATAGGGGAATATTGTTACTTAAGATATACTGGATGGATATGAGGACCATTAGGGGGTCCTAGACATCTTATTAAAGAATATTGAGTGCATGAGGGAATCATACAAGTGGAGGAACATGGTATCGATAATGCAGGGGAATAAATATTAGGTTCTGATGAGGGTGAGGCTTTTTTGATATATTATGGTGATCCAAGAAAGTGGAACACATCAATGAATGGTGATATAATTAATAAGGGTAAAGCATGGTTTGAAATGGGACAATCCTTTCAAGGGAAGGATAAGAGAGAATCATTACTCCAATGACTACATATACAAGTGAGTGTTGCTAAACGACCTATAAGGGAAGATTTTGATCCCACTCTTGTAGGTACTCATACTATGAAGGAGTTGAAATAGAATTTGAAATTGAATAATATTGTGGGAAAATGGGAAGACTTGGAGGATGATTCTCTATCACCGAATATTTATTAATTAATTTCTCTGTTAGGATAAGATAAAATATTATAAATGTTTTTTATAAGTTCTTATAAATATTTCCTAACCAAGGACAGATTACTCATATCTCAATCCCAACATAAGAACTATATCAGTTCCTCATACTAATTAAAGGAAGTCATAATCCAATTATTTCATCTCTTTAAAAGATGATTGAGACTGGTAGAGGGACAATATGGATTATAATAGTTAGAATTATTGTCTTTGATATATCGTTTCATGCTTTGTTTCTTAATAAATGTGATTGAACCTAGCCTTTTCCATAAATATTTATTCCAATGTTAAGATAATTTTTAAAATAATTTTTAATGATATATAATACTATTATACATTTCATAGTAAAATAATATGATTTGTATAATTTCTAAAAAATCATAATTTTATTTAAAGTGGCTAAAAAAATCTAAATCCTAGAAAATTTAATTTTTTAAGGTATTGCTAAATTAAATAAAAAAATATGAAAAGTATATTCCTTAAAATTGTTATTAGTCCCACACAAATAATAAATTCAATATTATAATGAATATAAATTTTATGTCAAAAAGTATAGTTTGTTTTGGACATTATATGGATCTTGATATAAAAAATTCATGGAAGTTATAAACATGGAAGAAAATATAAGACCATGGATTTTTTTATAAAGCCTCATCAACACAATAGTTCATGTCAAGATCAACTATATGAATCTAGTCTCAGTATAAATTTTACCAAAATAAGGTGTGTAATATAAAGTAGATATGGAAATCCATTATTATGAGGTGAAATGTTATTCTTGAAAATATATATCAAATAAATGGAAAATTTTAAATTTTATTAAATTTTTAATAATAAAAAATATCCTATGGAAAAAAATTCAAGGTTACTCAGGGGCCTATGGAAACACTCATAAAAATAATGTTTTTTAAATGTTGTCACACATAAAATGAGATATATATAATTTTAACATATCTTCTTAAGAGGAGTTGTTTAGTAGAGGATAAGACATTTTTTAATGAAGGATAATAACCAAATATTTTGAGTTATTTCACATAGATATGTATAAATAAATGAAATAGAATGGTATTATGGATAAGCTCATTCAAGTAATAATTTTGGATAATTTTAGTATAATGTGATGATTCATGTCTATTTTTCTTTACAAATGCCTTTTTTTATTAAGGTGTACATATTAATGGCATTGAATCAACTTAGAAAGGAAACATAAAATTTGGGACTTCAAATTGGGTTATTATACAACTTGTACATGCTAAAAAATATTTTATGTTTTATAAAATTTATCACCTAGCCCCTCCTATGATAATATCTCAATAAAATAAGTTATTGAGTATAATAAATAAAAATATAAATAACATATATATTAAAATGATAAAATTAATTTTAATATCAATAACTATTGAAAAAATGTATTATAAACTATTCTTTATATTTTTAATAAAGAATATATTTTTTATATAAATATTTTACTCCTAATGAACATATATTAAAGAATAAACCAACTATAAATTTTTTAAAAATAACTAAAAATAAAAACTATACCCTAAGCCTGGAATATGTAATGTTTATGACCTTATCGACATGATACTTTGTATGTTTTGTGTGTTAAAGTTTTTATGATGATTTGTAGAGAACTAATGGTGGAATTTAATCACAAATTTTAACTATATAAATTTTTTATGACTTTTTGGATTATGTTTCACCATGGAGGTTGGTTTTTTTGTATTTTATATTTTTATCTTCGTAGTGGGAGGTGATTTTGAGTTTTTTATAAAATGGTGTTGACGATTGTAATGTAGAACCCAAGGATTTTAATATCAAGGTCTAATATTATTTTTTATACCTATGTGGTTTGGTGATTTAATTGTACTATGGTTGGGTTCAATATTTTAGATAATACATCTTGGGGATGATTATTGTGTCTTCATTTCCCTCGAGTTTCATTAGATCTCCTCTATGATCTAGACATTATTTCTGGAATATGTATAACTCAAAACCATTATGGCATGTCCTTGAACCTTTCATTGTGCTTTTTGATTTTTCTATATTGAATATAAATCTGGGTGCCCCTTTGAATTCCATTATATTCTCTCTTGTTTTCTCAGAAATTGAGAAATTATTATTTTAGAGATATTTTGACACCGTTATTTGGATTTAATAACTGTCTATAGGGATTTATTTTTGGTGATCTGAGGTGATTTACCTTATTCCACCTCAATTTATAAATGTATTATTCTTTAGTAATTATTAGTGTAAATTTTAGTTCAATTCGGGAAATTTAGAGCCTGTTATTTTAATGGATCATTAATATGATCTTGGTTTATTTTAGATTCCCTCACGCGAGATTCATTTTGTAGTCATCACATACCTATCTTATTCACGTGTAGTGATTATAATGCTTTGATTAAGGTACTAAATTTAAGAAAATTCATTTCATTACTATATAATATGGTATTAGTATTATTTTTCTTTTATAGGGTGGATTTAATGTATTGTATTAATGATGATAATAAAATAAATTATATATAATTTTGGAAATGAGGTGAATCCCATGTGTTTACTTGTTTTATTTGGTACTAAAAATGTGTATTATCATTATTCAATATTTTTTCTGAAAATCATTATTTATTTTTGATACTTTTATGTTTGGGATATTATTCACTTGTTGGATCACCTTTCATAAAAGTTTAATAACTTAAAGATAGAAATTTAACTAGTTTCTTTGAAATTCAACATTGAAATAATGTCATTTTCAAGGAAAGGGGGTTTTAGAAGTGGTTGTTACTAATGTTGGCTATCATGTGCTTATTATGTTTATGTGGCCTTTGTTAGTAATTTATCATTGATGGTTTGAGATGAAATTTTTTTAGGAATATGTATTGTTATTATTTATAATTGGATGTATTTTGGGAATGTTTTTAGTGGTTAGTTCACTTTGGTTGGGTTATTAGTGTGGGTTGTGAAATGTGGTTGTGGTTTCCTTGACACAACAAGAAGGAAGGAATATGTATATTTTCATTGGATAATAGAACGATTGGGAGATGTGGGTTGTTTTTTTAGTTTACTAGTAGTAACTGAATGTATCTAGTAAAAATGAAATGATAAATGGTCATGGGTAGAAGTGATTTGAATCAGTTTAATAAATGAAATAATTATGCATCAAATAAAAAATTGGCAATGGAATTAATTGATTTGGAGATATGGATTAATTATGATTGCATAAATTATAGAATGTAATGGAATAATTAACATAACATGGTTGATAATGATAAATCTTGAAGTGGAATAATGGTTTAATTAAAAAGAAATGTGGATGTTTATGGGGTCTATTTTTTATTAGAAAGTGGGTTGGTCATTTTTTCTGTAGTTAAAGTAGTGGCGATGTATCATTATGGTACTGTGGTGATGGTTGCGGGTAATGAGGTTTCTATACTAATGTTGACCCTTTATGATGTGATTATGTATGAATATATATATATATACACAAGATTTATTTCTTTGTTCTTTCTTTTTACAACCAACCAGAGTAAGATAACATTACCAATTCCCAAATTTGTGGGTTTCAGATGTTTCCCCAACATCCCAGTTAGTGAGGATGGAGAAATGAAAAAACCATATTCCTCCCTTTGACAATGATAATTATGTTATGATTTTATTAGTAAATATAAGAGGACATTCATGGTAAGAGGTGGTCAGGAGGTTGATTTCATTCTTGTTCATGATACCCTACTGTGATGGTTATAGATTTGAGAATAACGGTAATATTATGTTATAAGTATATTGTAGACCATGAATTATATTAGTAGGGAACAAGGATGACATACTTCATGTTCATAATACCTTATTGTCATTTTGGACAATTTGTGGATGTGATATGGATATGTGGATATTTTAATGCCCCGGACCTCCCCGGTTCATTAGTTTGTCCAAATATGGTGTTTGAGGTGTTCTAGGAGGTCATAGTGGCTCACTTCTATAGTTTCTAAATTTTCTAGTTTTGTAATGGTAGCTCATCTGATGGTGGGTTGTCCACTAGTTGGTAAAAATTATGAGTCAAGATTGGTGAGTTAGAATAGTGACTCACACCAGTGACTCACACCAATGACTCACAATGGCGAGTCACTGATGGTAGGTAGCGACAGTAGGTCTCTAGTGGCGAGTCCTCTGATGGTGACTCATCAAACCGCGACTCATCCAATGATGAATCATCCAATGGTGAATCATCCACCAGTAGCTCATACATCAGTTACTTGTGATGGTGATTCATCCAGAAATAGATCATCCAATATTTAGTCACCCAACGGTGAGTCATCCATTGGTATATCGTCCACTGGTGACTCGCAATGGTGACTCACCCAATAGTTATTCATTTCCAATAGATTGTCCAAATTTCAATTTCCTCCAGTTATTCCAATTTCTCTCTTTAACGCTTACTTTGACATAAAATGAATTTAATACCTTTTTTAAGTGATTTTGAATCCATTTCAAATGATATAAAATATATCATTTAATTACTAACACTCAGGATGATACTAAACATCCAAGATGCATGGTCTTGGTTAAGATCCACCTTGATGAAAATATATGTTTTTTAAAATATTGTGAGTTTTAGATCTAATAATTCAAAACCAAAGACCTTCCCTTAGTTCATTATTTCTCTTTTATATTGATATGGGATGTTCAAAATTATTCTCCCTGTAAGAGCCTTGTGACTAGGTGGTAGGACTTGGTTTGAGTTTTCCTGGAGGGTTTCCTACTAGATGCACACCCCTGTTTTGGTGCAACCACGAAGTGCTGATCACTTCTTCTTCGAGGTAGGTTCTCCTTCACCTCTCTTACTTATGTATAATGCAGGGTGGGTATATAAATGTCTCCTTTATGAAGATAATAAAATACCAAATAAATAAAGATAATTTAATAGGTTTAAAGATCAACATGTGGGGTTGGGGGAAAAGAGGCTTATGTTCATCTCTATTATCTGTTGATGTTGTGAATTTTATTTCTATATTCTTACTAAAAATCATGGTCATTGGTAGTATTTGTGTGAACACTTGTGATGGATTATTAATACTTGTTTTTTGTCCTCTATTTAATGACTGTATCTATATATATATGTGTGTGTGTGTGTGTGAAATTGATTAGCCATTTATATTCTATTAAATAAATGGATTCTCCAAGATTGAACATGTTCCTCGATAACACCCTCAATTAAGTGGAATTAAATAAGGCATTCCTTACTAAATCTAGATGCATGTATTGCTTTCTTATGGGAGGTAACATGTTTGTGGACACAATTATGTGTTGTGGATAGGCTCTAGTGATATGAAGAAGGTAACATGACCGTGTTGTGATATATGGGGGGTAGGGGATGAGATGTTTTATATAGCAGAGATATAATCTTTCTAATGGTATATATGGTTGTACGGTGGGGATATATGATGGTTATGGTGTGGTTGTGTAGTAAGGATAAAAAAAGGGAAAGTGACTGTAAATTTATGGGGATGTGGGATTATTGGAAAGGGAGTAATGGGATTTGGTGTAGTGCTACCTTCCATGTGTTGTTTATTATATTGTGTCAATAAATTCTAGTTTCTTTGGAATCATGGAACTAAAATGGAATATCTGTTCTTGGGAAGAATTTAAAAAAATGTTTTATTTGAACAGAATATGGAATGTGAATAAGTAATAAATGAATGACAAAATTATGGAATTTAATGAACCAATGTTATGTTAATATGGGATTACTCAATATTTGTGGAATATGTTAAGTATCTAAATGTCGATTGAAGGTGTAATGTGACTTGTGGCTTGTTTTCTTCTTGTATGGCGTTGTTCTTATGCAATGTGGTTGGTTCTATTATATCTTCCCATGTATTAGTGAAATTAATACTATATGTTAATGACTTAAAATGGATAAGTTTAATGAAGAAATTAATAATGGGTTATATTGTTTCACTTGTTAATGTTTATGTATAATAAACTAAATGAGGGTATGAATTGAGTTTGTGGATTGTTGTGTGGTTGTGCATCTAGAGGTGGAAACAAAGGTGGTGGCTTTGTAAGTTAGTTTTCTTTTTGGAAACCCATAGGTTGGTCTAAGTGTTTGATACATATATATATACATTTACTTCCTTGTGATTTATATATACACCCTACCCTAGTTGATTACTATATTCCAAACACCCCCATTGTCATGGGGGAGTGTGTCCCTCCCAAAATCTTGGTGGGAGGATGGATGGATGGTTATTGGATCTCACCTGCTCCCTCTTCTAGGCATTGGTAGCTTAATAATATTTGGGAAGGTTGTGGTGCGGTTTTGAGGCCCATGTGTTTGCGGTAAAGTTGTGCTTTCCCAAGTGTCTACATGATTAGATTTATGGTACCTTCATAGGTTTTTTTGGATGAAGGTGGTTTGTAGGCCATGTGTCTGTAAGAGATATGAGGTATTGTTGTGGTCCAAGTGTCTGCGGGAAGGATGTGGTATGGTTTTGGCCTAGGTTTCTGTGGGAGGGATGTGGTGAGCCACATTTTCACATGTTTCAGGAATAGATCTGAGGTCCAGGTGTGTGTGGGCGGGTTGTGACATGGGGCTTATGGAAGAGTATGGAAGCGCCATGATGTTTTTCGTTAGTGCATGAGCAGTTAACTAGTTGGAAGAGGTATAGGTTACCAAAATCATCTATGTGATTACTATATTACATTACTTGACTTGCGTAATTTGGTGAGAATTCATTGGTGAGGTTGGGATGGTTATTATGCATGTTTAGGTGCTGTTTGGTTCTACATCATTCAAACGGGTGCATTAGTATGATCCTTTAACATTTTCATGAGAGACTTTTGTTTTCTTACGAAGTATACCAATATTCTCACCCTACATTTATAAGAACTATTTTTAGGTTTCAAGGGGGAATTTGTGGACCATGCTAGAAATTTATAGTTTAGACCTTTGGAGCAGTTGCTGTGTCACTAAATTTGCTTTTATTCTTTTGGAAATATATTTGGAGACTTTTATATGTATCATTTTTGATTTATACATACATTATGGGATGGTTTGTCTTTATTTCATAATATTTCATGGAGTTGTTTGCAGTTTATTCATCATATCTCCATACCTTGTTTTCTTATAAAGGGAAATGCATCCCATTTTGTGTTACAATTTTACCCTTAGTGCTAGTTTCTAACCTAGGTCCTACTGGAGTTAGAACCCGGGGGTGATTATCTCCCTTTCATCACCAGTATCCCAAGAGGGGTATATTTAGAGGGAGGGTTCATGAATTAATTGTATTATAGGTGATGGTTGAGAGATAGGATAGAGTTCGGAGTTAGTCACATTGAGGATTTCGTGGGTTGTTAGGGAAACAATGTCAGGTGATCTTGGTATGTGATATCGGCCAGGGAAGACCAGCTAGGACATAAGATTTTTGGGCACCCTATGATCCAATGCAAGGAATCTAAGCCTAATGAAAGACCAAGTTAGGCTACACTATTTTCAAGGTAGGGACCTAAGAGAGGTTTATGCATCATAATAACTTTTGTTCTTTATAGAATTGGTTTATTTTATGATGTCAATATGAATTAAATGAATCGTGATATTTTATATGTTTTAATCTAAATTTTACCATGATTTTATTACTAATAAAAATCATTAATTATTTGGAAAATAATTCTTATAACCATAAATAAAGAGTAATATTATGGTTTACTAGTTTGAATTAATTTTTTGAAATTTTCTTGAGGTTTGAATGTGTTTTTTCCTCTCTTGTTATAACATGATTCTTGAAAAATTGAATTTTTATTCCTTTGTTAGAAATTTATAACATGCCATCTAGTTTTCCCAATGTTTGAAATTTTCAGATAAGCATTCTCAGTATATTTTCTTGTGATTAACTATTTAAATTTTTGAAACCCTTTTGAAGCTTCTTACCATGAAGTAGATTCTGCACTAAAATTATAAAATAAATTATTATGTATTAATGTTACTATGTGAGTTAATATTCCATGCATTTGATTTACATAAAGGTTGACTTGTTTTTAAATTTTTCCATGTTATCAGAAGCATGTGTTGTTGACTTTTGGTAAAATGTTCCTATGTTATTAGAAGCATGTGTTGTTGACATGTTGTAAAATGTGGCTTTAGAATTTTAAATTCTGAAATTCCTAAAAATTTCAATATTAGTTATCGTTAATTCCTTTGAATTTTGAATCCTTTACAGGAATAAATTTTTATTTATTTGGCATGATTTCAGTTATTCATTAATTTATATAAATATATGTTGTAATCATGAGTTAGGGTAGAAATTATTTTAAAATAGGTTTCAAAATTTGGAAAGTGATAAGCATGGATTATGGTAAATTATTGAGACTTAAAACTCTTTAAGTCATAAACATATTATTTTATGTCTGTTAAAAATTTTAAAGTATTGAAAAAACCTTACCTCACATGTTAATTCAAGATTAGTTTATCATGGGATGTATCTACAAAGCTGAAATCATTTTTTTGGTAACTAGGGAAATTATAGTATAAAATATTTGATAATGTAGAATGTTTAATATGTTGTATCTAAATATAGAAGTATAATAATTTTATACTTATTACAATACATAATAATTTTCTTTAGATAAATGAAATTAAAAAATATTCTTTAGTTTGAGCTTGATAAAACATGGAACATTATAATAAAACCTATGTAGTTTTAATTTTTTTGTCATAAATCAGGTTTTAACTTGATGGTTATGACAACATGTTGATTATGTAATGTAGTAATATAATTGAACACAAGAAAGCAGTTTCCCTTGAAATTTGGGGATGACCTCCTTGATTAAAGGTTCAAACATACCAATCGGTTTCTATTAGGTTTGTTCATAGAACCGGAAAAATCCAATGATTCCACATCCATTTGGACCTACTTTCTAAAGGTAGACACTCATTAGTTTGTGGACTGATGAGGCTTAGGAATTTGCATTGGTCGAGAGGATGGGAGGTCGAACTCATCACACCTTTTTGAGGGGAATTATTGTCTACTTCGGGACTCTCTTTATAGTTTTAAGTTATGTTCATGAATCCTTATTACATTACCAAGTATAAAATGAGATTTCCTTAAAATCTAACAGTAAATGATTAAATATGTTGGAAATTTAGAGAATCTTTTATATGTATTCGAGGTTCTTCATCGATAGAGAATCATCTGTATTTATTAGAGATTCTTGGTCAATGGTATCCTTTGACACATTTATATAGAAGTATCTTGGTCATTATGATGACCATGATGGTTTTAAGGCCACTCAGTGGGGCACTTGAAGTATATTGTCATTCAAAAGGACATGGATTATTTCAGAGTTGGGATCGAACCCGTAGATGGGCTACCTACGTATCCTTTGTTTAGAAATGGAATTAGAACCCACGTAGTTCGATTAAGGGAGTATGATGTTTATGATTGATGGATCAAAGAAAAATTTCATAATTACTTTTACTCTCTAATCTCATGTGAGTCATGATCGGTGTGAGAAACAAGAGGTATTGGTAAAAAAATCAGACAATTGTTCCAGGAAAGATGAAATCATAAGAAATAATGTGGAGATTATGTATGTATGACTTCCCAGATTAAGGAAGATTAGGATTTACTTCAGGGAAGAAATCTAGGAACAAGATCCATAAAGGTATATGTGCTTCATGGAGATTGGAATACTCTAACTTGGGGCTTACTCCTGAAAAGGAGGACCAAATTAAGAGAGAAATTAAGACTGGGGCTTACTCCTGAGAAGGAGGCCCATGTTAAGAGACTTGAAAAATTAAGGGACTTGGGGCTTACTCCTAAGGAGGATGCCCATGTTAAGAAATTATGACTGGGGATTATTCATGAAAAGGAGGCCCATGTTAAGAAATTAAGACTGGGGCTTACTTCTGAGAAGGAGGCCCAGGTTAAGGGACTAGAAAAAATTAAGGTACATGGGGCTTACTCCTAAGGAGGATTCCCATATTTGAGAATTATGACAGGGGATTATTCCTGAAAAGGAGGCCCAGGTTAAGAATTATGACTGGGGCTTATTCCTGAAAAGGAGGCCCAGGTTAAGAATTATGACTGGGGATTATTCCTTAAAAGGAGGCCTAGGTTAAGAATTATAACTGGGGCTTATTATTGAAAAGGAGTCCCAGGTTAATGAGTTCTCCCATTTTAAAGGATGAGGTTGAATGAATGAAATCTCAATCTTTAGTGACATAAAGATGTGTAAATCACTAGGTTTTGAGAGATATTCCACATAATTCCTTTCATATAAGGAATTAAAATCAAGAAATCATGCCATAAATGGCTTTGAAGAGTGTCTTGAAGACCGAATCTTGAATAGGAGAGGTGGAATGGCATAAGAGGGGTGAAATGGGAAAGAAGGGGACCCAAAAAGGTAGGGGTGCGCAAGTCCTAGTAGGAACGCAGGTACTGCGTGGGCGCGCAAGTCCTGGTCACGCAGGTATACCTGTGCTACACATGGGTACTTGCGTGATGGTTAACCAGCAGGGTAATACTTGAGCGACTCTTGGTTAAAGCCTTTAGAATCATCTTGAGGTTCTTCCAGAAGAGTGGCACACAAGTTCTATTGAAGGAGTTAGGAAGCACGCAAGTGGGACCATTTCCCGAAAGGGCTGGCCACTCAGGCGCGCAAGTGTTGATGAGTTTCAACACTTAGGCCTTCCTCCCCCTCTTTATATCTTCCGTTCTAGGTAAGAAATTACCTTAGAAGTGTTTCAGAAGCTTTGAGAGGAGACTAGGGCACCGGGAGCTCAAATCTGAGTTTCTGGAAAAAATTTCTCTGAAATGGGGGGCCCACAGTGTCTATTTATAGGCTGGAGAAGACCCCAAGCAGTTATCCTTTAGGTAACGCAAGTCACTTGCGCGACCATTAGGGGCCGCACAAGTATACTTGCGCGACACTGATGGAACTTGTGCGACCCCTGTTCTTTTAAAGCCTTGTTCATGCCTTTTTCGATTTTTGATGTTTTCTTCAAAGGATGCATCAATTTATTCTAAGTCATTTCCCTTTCCATTATTTTAGACAATGTGACGAAAAAGGAGCGTCAACTAAAGCCCCCCCTTAGAGTTGAATCCAAAAGAAATGAGGATGTGACTCTTAGGAAAATAAGAAAACCAAAGGAAAAGCGGCGTGCAAGTGTTGATGGCGCAGAGGGCGACATGAAAGTGTGAGCCGCGTAGGGCTGGAGCGCGCCTGCTGTAGGCACGCAGGTGGGTAGCTGTGCCTATAAATATGCATCCCCCAAATCCGTACAAAGCATCCGGATTTAAAACCTTCGAGCTCTCGCCGCGCAGGAAACCTTCGCCCCACAAGTTTATCGGTTTTCTGATATTTCTTTGCTATCGTGCTGCTGTATAGGTATTTGGACTTGCATGATGATACTTGCGTGCCAAAAACTTGCGTGGCACATCCATACTTGCACGTCAAAATTATACTTGCACGCCTTAATGCCTTGGCCATTTTTTCAAATTTCTTCACAAATTTTATGAAAAATCAACTTACATAAGAGTTAACTATTCAACTCTTGTGCAGATTTAATGGCTCCCAAGAGAATCGAAACGGTTGATGGACTGACTAGAAAGCGTATTGATGACATGATGAACATTGTTGGCCATGATTACTATGATATCTTCAATAACACTCTCCCATATTTGGCTAAGTACATGAAGAAATATCATCTTAATTTCCCACAGATCATCTACCTGGCTCTATATGGTCATGGTCATCTGCAAGGAGTCAATGTTCTAGATGAAAATAATTATATGACTGAGATGCAGCTGCACTGCTACTCCTCTATTTCGGTTATGCTATGCATTAATAGCAACAACATTGTCATGAACTTTCAAATTTTTCCTGCATGCCATTTCCTTGCAGATATGAAAATGGAAAACCCATGGGCTGAAATGTTTTCCGCTGCCGGTTGGTTGAGAGAAGACAAACATGGAATTAGAGAAATATCTGAAAAGATTATTCTCCCCAAATGGATCTTTACTTCCAATGCTTCATTCTCAAATCCATGTATCCATCTTCTAAGTCTCTTGGACAGAAACAGAGTCACTGTTTGATCAACAGAAAATTTTCTCAAACAGCACTCAAGAACATTATTTTACAATTGTTCCAAGAAGAGCCGGTATCACTGCATCTCTTATGGTATCCAGTTGAATGAATTAATTCTAGGTGTCTTCTGATGAAGCTCGGGATGCCGTAAATCAAATGAAGAGTTATGTTGAAAGTCTTTTGTAATTCCTGAAATGGAGAGGAGACTCCAGTTTGTGGATGTCCTTCTAACTCTTGTGCGTCAATGAAAAAAAAAACACTTTCACCTTAAATCATTTGTACCTACATTCTCTTTTACTATATTCTTTAAATTTTACCTAAGCCAGTTGGCCTAGTAAGAATAGTTTTATTTTCACTAGGATTAGTGAAAATAACCCTACAAACTTTGAATCTTTTAATTGCTCAATATTACCTAAATCATACAAAATGTATTTTTAGTGATCTGGAACTTGAGTTTTATTCATATTTCCTTTGTCTTTTTGTGGGCAGTTTAAAGTCATGTACATTGGACATAAAGAGGCAAATGTTTAAGGTCAAAATAGCTTTGAACGAATGAATTAGAATTGACTCAATTCCCTGAAAATTCATCTGAAAACATAGTACCATACTCAAGTATGAAGGAAAATATGTAAACTACGACTTAAGAATATTTGAACATGAGGAATGATATGAAAAAGAGCTAAAAGGCATTAGAAGAAGTAGTTCCCAAGAATGAAGTTACCATTATTTAACAAACCCGTTATGGGGTTGAATTATGCAGGGCCACCTAAGGGAATTGGCAGCATAGTTAAATAAATAATATCTTTTGGCTAACAAGTCTGTTATGTAGACTATTTATGCAAGGCCACCTAAGGGCACGTGTTGCATAGTCAGGAAAAAGAACTATCAGAAATTTACTTTCCTAGTGCTAAAAATCCAATGAATGTTTATGGAGATTCAAATTTTCCAAAGTATAGAGTTTGCTGTATGGAAAGCTGTATTTGAATATGGAGAAGATATTTCACAACAAGATTATCGAAGAACTGGATGGATATCATTCCTACGAAGGTCTGGCCCAAATGTAGGGAAGGAGAATATAAACCATAGACTTGAATACTTTCAGATCATGAAAAAGAATATGAGACAAATATGTTAAGGATGACTACTTTTGTGGATCCCTGCATACTGCCATTTAAGACCAATAAAGAAAAAAGAGGCTTTCTTCCCAAGAATGAAGTCACCAGTATTTAACAAACCCGTTAGGGGGTTGCATTATGGAGGGCCAACTAAGGGAATTGGATTCATAGTCAAATAATAGTATCTTTTGGCTGAAAAATCGGTTATGGAGACTGTTTATGCAAGGCCGCCTAAGGGCACGTACTGCATAGTCAGGCAAAAGAATTCTCAGAGGTTTGACAATTTTGTGACTAGAAGTCAAGAAATGGGTTATGAAGATCTGAAAATATTTAAGGTTAGGATTATGACACATAAAGATGGGTATTGTCCAATGTATGCAGAGATACAGAAATCAATACTAACCGTAATCATGTTATGGTTGGGTCCTAAATTGAAATGTTGGACTTCACTACGTATCCCATAAGGATGGGAATCAATCCATACATAGTTCTTGAACTACATTTTAACGTCGTGTGGGACAAAAGGATTGGAGATCTTAGTTTAGGTTCACAGTGCCTGGACCATTATAAGAAATACAAAATGTGTGTTTTCATGGGGGCTTTTCAGCCAAGGGACTAAAAGTGGAATTTGGGGTTAGGCCCAAAGACTTGGGGCTGGATTTGAGGGACACTCGAATGTTCCTACGTATCCCATAAGGATGGGAATCAAGCCCACATAGTTCTAGAAATACCCTTTTGTACAAATTTGGTTCGTACATGTGAAGGGTGAAAGGGGACTTTAGTGAAATGATGATTTAACCCAAGATAAAAGGTTCAGGTATTTCCATGTATGTACGTAGTCTTTGAAATGAAACATGATTGAAAATCAATGTAAATAATGATTCCCTCTCAGGTGAGGGTGTCAAAGAATATTGTAGTTTATTGTTATATTGGAAAAAAGTGTTGTATAGTTTAACGTCGTATAGAAAGGATGAAAGTGAACCAATGTAAAGATATTGATTCTAGAGGCGATTTCACGAATCAAAATCATATGAGTTGGAGGTGAACCGATGTGAAGAGATTGGTTTTGGAATTGAACCTTGGGAGGTTGGCTACGTACCCAGCCTGGAAGGCAAGGATCGACGTCCACGTAGTTTAATTAAAGAATGAATTAATGATCAAGTTGTTCTTGGGGAGAACGACCAAAAAAATAATGTTGTTGGGACATACACATGGTTAGTATCCCAGAGAGAGTTTTATGGTTGAGGTTTACTCTAAGATCTCGTGAGTCATACTCGGTGTGAGAAACAAGAGGTAACAACAACCTTAATGATGCACAGTTTAATGTCATGTAGGACATATAAAGGGACTATGCAGTTTAAAGTCTTGCAGTTAGGACTATTGGTGCTGCACAGTTTAGTGTCATGTAGCAGGGACAAAGTACAGTTTAATGTCATGTAGGACATATCAAAGGACTTCCTTTATAGTTTAGTGTCATGAAGTTAGGACGATGGAGACAACACAGTTTAACGCCATGTTGGACAAAAAGATGACTGTGTAGTTTAATGTCATGCAGTAAGGACAAAAGAATACACCATTTAACTTCATGTTAGACATATTGGGGACTTTTTTCATAGTTTAACGTCATGTTGGATGAAAAAGGGATGATACAGTTTAGTTTCATGTTGGACGAAAGTGCGAATAGTTTAAGGTCATATGCATGGACTGTGGATGGTGCAGTTTAATGTCATGTTGGACATAAGGGACTTCTGTACAGTTTAGCGTCATGTAGTTAGGACGTCACAGTTTAATGTCCTGTGAGATGAAAGGAATACAAATAGTTTAATGTCATATGTATGGACCATTGTTGTATATTTTAATGTCATATAGCAAGGACGATGAAGGGGACACATTTTAACGTCATGTTGGATGTATGTGAAAATATTTTTGGGTCATATGCATGGACCGTTGATGATGCAGTTTAACGTATTGCTGGACGGTGGTGCAGTTTAAGGTCATACCGGACCACAGATGATATATTTTGTGTTTATACAAAATACTTCAAAAATCTGGCATTGGTTGGAGTAGTGATGAGTTCTCCATCCATCAATATTAATGAATAAGCTCCATTGGAGTAGACCCTATGTATTGAGTAAGGTCCTTCCCATTTTGGATCAATCTTGGGAGGTTTCTTTCCTGGTATCATTGGAGTTCTGAGAACTAATACCAATTCTCCCTGAGTGAATGAACGAAGATGAAATTTTTTATTAAAAGCTCATGATATTCGATTCTGATAGACTTCCAAGTGGTGAAAAGTGCACAATATTTTCTCATCTAATCGTTCCAATTCATTCAATCGCTTTTGAGATTGTTTATCTGTAGATGATTGGTCACAAATGGAAACTCTGAGCCAGGGTAGTTGAACTTCAATTGGCAAGACTGCTTCCGTTCCATATACCAATGAATATGGAGTTGACTGAGTTGCAGTGCGAGTGGTAGTCCGATAAGCCCATAAGGCATGAAAGAGTTTATCAGGCCATGATTTATTATCTTTATCCACCATCTTTTGCAGTATATTTGACAGAGTCCTATTGAAAGCTTCTATCTGGCCATTGGCCGCTGCATGATACCGAGATGAATGGTTGGATTTGATGTTGTATTCTTGATACAATTTCTTCACCTCGGATGAACAGAAGTTGGTGCCATTGTCCGTTAATATGGTATGAGGGACACCAAATCTGGTAATGATGTTAGACTTGATGAAGCTAACAACGCATTTAGAACTAACTTCCTTGAGAGGTATTTTCTCTGCCGATTTGGAAAAGAAGTCAGTAGTAGTAAGAATGTACTTAAACTTCTTGGTCGTAGCCGAAGGGTAAGGTCCCACCACATCCATTCCCCATGTGGAAAATGGCCATGAGTATTTAGCTGTATGAAGAAACTCTGGAGGTTGATGAAAGAAGTTGGCATGTACTTGGCATGAATCACACTTCTTTGTGAAATAAACACAATCTTGTATCATTAAAGGCTAAAAGTATCCAAGCCTTCAAATCTGATCAGGCAGTCTCTGTTCAGACTGGTGGGCACCACAGACTCCTGCATGCACTTCTTTCATGACAACCATTGTCTCTTCACCATCAATGCATCTAAAGAGAACTCCATCAAAACCACACTTGTAGAAAGTTTTCTCAAGGTGACCTGGGCTATCATAAAGAGTAAAATTTCCACACGTCACCGGATTTGTTATTTCTCGGCTCTATCAGGTGGAAGTTTTCCATTTTGAAGGTATTCCTTGATAGGTGACATCCATCCTATAGTATGACCATACGGTTCAGGAATGGGACTAATTTCATTAATTTCGTCTGTTCTAATCCGAACATAGGGTGAAATTGCACGACAGTGGACAATACTGATGGTTGTCTCGTCCCGATTTGGATCTGCCAGAGCTCTGGCTATATTAGCCAGTGCATCAGCTTGACCATTTTGTGATCTTGGGACATAAGAAAATGTCGGTTCTGAAGGGAATTCCGCCATTAACTCTCTGACGTAATCATACAAAGGCATTGGTTCTTCTTTTCTGATGGCATAATCCCCATTGACTTGTTTGATTACCAGGTCTGAATCAAATTTCACCTTTAAGTGATTCACTTGTGCTTGAAGAGCTAATTCCAAGCCTGTGATGAGAGCTTGGTATTCTGCTTCATTATTGGTACAACCTTCCCACAATAAGAAGGAATAAGGTAACATTTCCTTTTCTGGAGAAATGAGCACAATTCCTAGGACAACTTTGTTGAATTTAGGATTTTCCATTTTCTTCCCTGTTGGACTTCTGGAAGCACCATCAAAATACATTTCCCATGCCTGAGGACTTTCTTGAATAGAGAAGACTTCATCATCAGGGAGTTCAAAATCTGGAGATGTGTCTTCCATTGAAGGGTGTTCAGCCAGGAAATCAGCCAGAGCTTGGCCCTTTATCTCTTTTTGAGACACATACTGAATGTCGAATTGCTGCAAAATAACTGCCCACCTTTCCAGATATCCTATAAGCATTGGATGACTAAGGATGAATTTGAGAGGGTTATTGCGAGATACCAATTGGACCTCGTGATGTTGCAGGTAGTGTCTCAACTTCTAAACTACAAAGATTAATGCCAGGAAGCACTTCTCAATACTTGAATACCGAGTTTCTGCTTCAAGAATAGTTCGACTAAGATAGTAGAGGCTTTTTTCATTCCCTGCATCATTCTTTTGAGCAAGAAAAGCACCCAATGATCACTCTAGAGCTGTCACGTAGATGATAAGTGGTTTTCGTTCAACAGGTGGCATGAGTACCGGTGGAATCAAGAGGTATTTCTTGAGAATATTGAATGCTTCTTGACATTCTTTAGTCCATTGGTAAGTGACTCCCTTCTTCATCGATTTGGTAAAGGGTAAACATTTTCCTGCCAAATTGGCGATGAAACGAAGAATATAGGATAAGTGTCCTTGATGTCCTCTTAATTATTTCAAATTTCGAGGAGGTGACATACCAAGGATTGACTTGGTCTTCTCAGGATCGACTTTAATACCACGATGGCGTACAACAAAGCTAAGAAAGTTTCCTGAGGTTACCCCAAAAGCACATTTTAAGGGGTTCATCTTCAAATTATGTTGTCGAAGCTTGCAGAATATGACCTCCAAATCAGCTGAATGATTAGAAAGTTGTTTGGATTTAACCACCAAATCACTTACATAGCATTCAATAAACCTCCCTAAGAAGGGTTTGAAGATACAATGCATGGCACACTGATATGTTGCGCCTGCATTCTTTAAGCCAAAGGGCATTACCCGGTAGAAAAACACACCCTGAGGGGATCTGAAGGCTATGGATTCCTTGTCTCTTAGGTCCATTCATATCTGATTATATCCGAAATATCCATCCATGAAGGAAAGTTCTTCATAGCTAGCTGTTGCATCAATTAAAAGTTCTGTAATCGGAACTGGGAAATCATCCTTAGGACAATGCCGATTAAGATCTCTGAAATCGATGAAAACTCTAATTTGTCTGTTCTTCTTCTTTACAGGGACAATATTAGCCAACCATTTGGGATATTGAACTTCTCTGACGAAGTTATCTTTGATAATCTTATCCACTTCAGCCTCAATTTTGGAAGCATAAGTTGGGTGTGTTCTTATCGCGACTTGCTTAAATCCTCGATGTTCTTCTGGTAAACCCAAATTATGAGTAGCAAAATCAGGATCAAGCCCGGGAATTCTTGTATAGTTCCAAGAAAATATATCTCTATTTTAATTTAGAAATGAAATATACATCTCTTTCTCTTCAAGAGTCCTGGCCACACTAATTAATGTAGTGCATAGATCTTCTTTTGTACCCAGATTTATTTATCTGAGTTCATCCACAATGGTAGAAATACCCTCTTCAAATACTGGAGGAGCATCTATGAGATCTTCCTCTTCTTCTTCATCATGTGTTATTTATTCCGTTTCGACTTTCATAGTAGATGATAAAGCAGAATTTTCCTGATCAGAAGAGATGTCAAAATTTGCACATCTTAAAGAAGAAGCTTCCATTTCCAACCCGATTGATGATGAAGGGTCTTCTTTGGGTAATAAAGAGGAGATAATGGATTGAGAATCGACATCATTGTTCACCTCCGATGTTTCTATAACTTCTTCTGGCCTAATTGGCGAAGTATAGACTTGTTGGATTTCAGTAGATGAAATGAATACATCACCATTTGTGCTTTTATCACTGCTTGGTGGGTTACCAATTTCTCCCATGTTTTCTGGCTCGATTGTCGTAATTGACATTATGGATCATTCCATAAGAGTATTTTGATTTGGGTCTATCTTGTCAATTTGACTGATAGGAAACACATAATCTGTACTCACATGTGTAAATGGATTTACTGGAATCTTCTCCAAACCATATGGAGCATTAACTTTGGTAATCTCCTTCGTTGTGGATTTCTCTGTTCCATTCATGTGATAGAATTCCGCCTCAATGTATTGAGACTCACATGTCTTGAACATGTCCTTATCACCATACAATTTCCCAACTTGACCATCGAAACAATATTTGAGAGATTTATGGTATGATGAAGGGATGGCCGCATATTGATGTAGGCCGGGTCTTCCAAGAAAGATGTTGAAAGCGGAGTCTTGATCAACAACCATGAAATTCGAATTGGATACAAGATATCCAAACTGAGTTCTGAGTGTAACATCTCCCAGTGGTTCTTGTTCATTTTTATCATATCCTTTTAACATCATGGTAGAAGGAGATAAATCAGATTCCGTGAGGCCCAATCGACGAAGTGTACGAATGGGCATGAGTTTGACTCCTGAACCATTGTTAATGAAATCTCTTCGGACGTCTACGCCATTGACCTTTCTAGATAAGTACAAAGGTCTAATATGACCATGCACAACATCATCATCATATTCATCTGTAAAATATATTATTGCATGGAATTCTGCAGGATTATTCTCTATGTGATAGACTTTAGCTGCAGCAATTTTAGTTTCAAACTCCTGAGGACTTGACAAAGCCTCGATGAGTGCTTCCCGAAGATCTTTTGACAGATTCAGAGCATCCAGAATTGATAACTTGGCTAGTACTTGGGCCAAGTGTTTCAATACATCATACTTTTGATCCAGAGGTCTGCGTTTCCCAACAAGAATATGTGGTTTAGCAGGTAACTTGGAAGCAGATGCTTTGGAAGTTGATGCATCTTGTATTGGGATAAGAGTTGGCAATATTCCTGGTTTTAGAAAATTAGACCAATTAGATCCATTTAATTACTGAGAGGAAGAAGATTGAACCTTCAACCTGTATTCCAAAATAACTGTGCCAGGACTGAATTTTCTATTGGTAGAAGAACTTTCTTATTCTTGCTGAGCTTGCTGAAGGGCTCTACTACGAGTTTCTGCTGCGTACATAGTTCTAGCAGGGGTAGAATTGGAATAGTGGATTCTGAAAGATCCCTATTTTCCTCTGTATCCTGAGCTGATGGAACTTCCTCTGATTCCCCTGTTTGATTCATGGAATTTAGGCTCATCAAAATCAAAACTGTGACTGGCATATGGATCTGTTAATTGAATCATATTAACAAAACCGAAGATTAACTCTTCGTCTGATGAAAACTCCGCCTGATTAGCCTGTTTAGGCTATGCCGTTTGGTGGGGCGGTGCCCGTTGCTTTGAAGTAGATGGCATGAAGTCTACCATAGTCAAAGAAAACTTAGGCTTTGGCACATACTCATCTTCCTCTGATTCTTTTTATTTCTTTGAATCATGCCTTTTCTTTGAGGACTTTCCCTCTGATGAAGAGTGTTTTGCCGCAACATTCATGGAAGAAGACACAATCAGTTTCCTTAATTGTGTTCGCAAAATAGCATGAGTTTGATTAATTGTATTTTTGACCATCCAATCATCATAGTTTTTTGAATTTTTTATTTTGACTTCTTGCCATTCTCCTTCCTCCTCTGGAACTGTAGCAGTAACATATGCTACCTGAGCTGAAGAACCTTTCAGTTTGACTTGTCCCGAGTCGACCATCTTTTGCAGGAGGTCTTTGAAGATAGAACACTCTTGGATGGGATGCCCCAACATTTGATGAAATGGGAAATAATTGGGATGGTCTTCATCTCTTTCCTTGTTTGACCTCTTAGGCCTTGGAAATTGAACCAGATTATTTTCCAGAGCCGAAATGAAGTAACCAGGAACTTGTTAATTTCGGAAAGAGTATGATTTTATCTTCAGATCCTAAAATTGTTTTCGTATTTGATCTCTTTGATCATCTGGACGAAACAACCTTTTTTGTTGGCGCTCCGGAGGTGGATCCCTTCGAGAAGATGATGGTTTTGAAGTATAAACAGGTACAGGTGCTTGTTTAAGCATAACTGTAGCAGTTTCTGCTTTACCCATTCTCTTTGCTGGAGCTGATGGAATTACACGAGATTTAGCCTTAGTCTGTATAAGGGAATCTTCAATCTGCTGAGCGATTGAAGTAAGGTCTCAAAACCCTCGTGTGTATTTCACAAGGATTAACGACGTGCATAATTCTTCACACAGATTTTCCACACAGATTGGCAACAATTCCTCTTGAGGGAGTGCTATGCTTAGGGAATATGTTAATGCCTTCCAACGAGTAATAAAATCCGAGACCCTTTCATTATCTCTTTGCTTATAGTTTCTATGATGAAAAACTATTGTCTTTGGAAAAGTTGAGATAAACTGAAGAAAGAATTTTTTACGAAGATCCTCCCATCTGGTAATTGACTGGGATTCCAAGCTTTTATACCAGACAAAGGCTGGTCCTTGAAAGGTCCGTACGAAGCATCTGAGTTTTACTGCTTCTTGCTGCTCCGGAGTTCCCATGATAGGATCACAAAAAGACACGTAATGTGTCAAATGCTGTTCAGGGTCGCCTGATCCATTGAAAATAGGGAATACAGGGTTTCGAAAACTGGCTGGAGGATAGATTGAATCTACCCATTCAGGGTAAACTTTATTTTCTGTTTGAACCTACGCACATTTCCCTTCCATAGTTTCTAGCCGAGCTATTAATGACTCAATGGTAGTTATTAACTTTTGAGAAACATTCGGTTGAACTTGGACTTGGGTAGGTGAAATGACTGGATCTTGGACAGATGTGGTGGTTGGTGCTGCAACTAATGGTAGCACTGCCAACTGTTGTTGCACTTGACCCGTAGGATTAGACCTGTGAGGGTGTACTGATAGAGGAGGATATTTTTTATCCATCTCAGTAGCTGCAACAAATTCCCTTGGCTGACTGACTCCAGCACTCTTAAGAAGAAGACTACCCTGAAGTAGTTCTGCATTCAACCTCCTTAATTCCTTCATTTCTTCCTCCTGTTGTGCAAACCTTTTCTCTAGTGAGAGTGATTGGACTTTTCCAGAGGAAGGATATATAACCTGATTCTTTCCCCTCCCTTTGTTGGATCCTTTTTGGAGAGGGGGGAGTGGGTTACTAAAAAGATTACCTAGGTTCTGAGTAATCCTTTGATTTCATGTACACACACCTTCTTCATTTGTGCCGGTGCGTACATTTTCTTGAGCATGAACCTTTTCATCTGAGTCCCCTGAGTGAGCCTCATCTGGTGGATCAACAACAAAAGCATTGATGACATTGATTGATGCATAACGCATCACATCCCTTCTATCAGCATTTCTGTGATATTGTATTCTTCCATGTCTTTGATGAGACATTGCCTTTTGTTGATTCGATACTTCAGAAACTTTTTGACAAACCATAATTTAGAGGGAATCTCATGATAATTTGGCTCTTCGTTCCTCTTGAGGAATCTTCCCCAATAGAGAAAAGACTGACTTTATCTGAGGAGGGGATTGATGATTTGAAAAATTCCCTAGTCCCGTGGACTAGGGATATTCCTACTATTCCTGCTCAAATCCTTGAATCCTATTTGTTGATTCCGAGGGTTGGTTTAAAAGAGTCCCCAGTCTGGAAAGATGGGGTGGCTCTTGATATGCTATATCTGAGACTTTCTTAAAAGCTCTTCTGATCTTGCGAACCTTAGTCCAGAAATTAGCTGGATGCATTAACATGTATCCACTTTTATCACCTGGTTCAAAATACCATTAGATGATTTCCGACACTTCTGTCACTTGATGATGTTCTTGCTCCATACGAGAGGTATGTTCAATATTCTCGTTTGCTTGATGCATGAGTAATTCAACAACTTGTTCTCTGTATTCTTGATTTTGAGAGGAACTAGTTGAGGCCTGTTCTTGGGAAAGCTTTTGATTACAAATAAATCCCATTGACTGTGGCTGGCCATGGGCAATAACATTGCATGAGACCATTTTGGCGGTCTTTGCTGACTGGAGAGCACTGTGAAATGTAGTTCTCCATGAACACCCCATCCTATGACATGAATACCAGATGAGGCATTGGAAATTAACTAACGCAATCTTCTTAGTGCGCCAAGGAATGAATGTTGAAGGGCTCTCTGTTGCTTTTCAGCATTCATATATCGAGAGACTGATAGAGATTCCAAATCAATCTGACATTGTAACCCTTCTATTATCTTAAGATGATTTTTATATTCATCATAAGATAATAATTTCTTCTTCAACTGAAAAAGAGTTTTCTATATGTTGAGATGAATATCGTGAATTCCATCTTCCATCAACAGCTTTGGAATGTCATAGTGAGAGTCATCCAGAGGCCAAAACATGAATGGTACTTCACCTTTTTCCAGTTGTTTTCACATGTTCAGAATTTCCTCTTTATCATTCAATGAAGATTATTCTACCTGATTTGACCAAAGCTGGTGTTTCATTGTTGCTTCATCAGATTCAACAATATTGGTAGAGAAATAATTGATCAAACTAGAAGATGCATGACTTAGGGGTGGTTCAGAGAATGACCTACAACCTGGGATATCTTCTGATTAGGAAAGTATTTGACCTACTAGAGATGAAGCATCATACATGACTGGTTTTTCATTTTCAAGTGCCTCAAGATAAGAGGGTTTTCTCGGCACTACATTGTCCACTGGAGCATTTTCTGGGAAATGTGCATCACTACTATGAAGAGGACTTTCGCAGTGAAATTAATCATCATGGGGAGGACCACTATAATGGGTTACAACAAAATATGAGATCTCTTGCTCCTTGGTCTTCTGACCACACAGAGGGTTCCTATGGCTCTCATCTGAAGATGAAACTTTGAGATCGACTGAATTTTCATGAATCAATCCTTCATGAGAAGTGTCTATTGAAGACCTTCTAAATTAATGTTCCCACTATTGAGAAATGAGCGAGTAGATTCTTAAATTCCAACAGATAACTGTCCGAGGGCTTCAAGAACTCTAGCATCGAGAAAGGCCTTGTTACAAATTGGCTCTTGATCTCATGACTGTGCTGGGCAGGTCTTTTTATTAGACGCCTTCTTAATCGCTTTGGAAACCACTTGTTGACGAAAGTGGCTTCTCTGAGTAGGTGTATGCGCCTGATCAAGAAAGATGGCCTGGTTAGGCTGACGATCTCCACTCAAATCAGGTGTATGTGCCTGACTTGGTTGTCCGTATGATATGAGGGAGTATTCCCCACAACCCTCTTGGACTGGAAGAAATGCGTGTGTCTATTCCGGAGTGAACTGTTGATGTGTCACTATACTGGTAGGGATAGATTTATATGTCTTTCCCTGAGATGCTGCTGAAGCTGTTATAATATCCTAGCAAGCATCTAGAATATGAGCCAGGATTTGTTTCTGCTCTTTCACAATTGATAGAATATTCTTGGTGAATTCAGCTGCCGAAACGGGGATATACATCCATTTTGTGATTGGAGTAGGTGTATGTGCCTGCTCCTGTCCTCCTTTTCCTGTCAGTGAATCTTGACAGTACTCAAGTGTGGGGGCAGAGAGTTGAGTCTGCCTCCTATTTGTCGCCGGAGCTTTCCGACTAAATTCTCCGTGTAATACCAAGCAAGACTGTTGGTAGGCTTGATTAGTATGAGCAGGTGTATGTGTCTGCTGATTGCACTTCGCCGAACGTGGTTGATGAGCTCCATCTTATGTAGTCAGATGAGCCTGTTGACTAGCTGATGATGTATAACCAAGTGTATGTTCCTGCCTATAGTACTCCACCAGAATTGCCTGGTGGGATTGGTGTGATGCTGCCAGCCGAGTCTGCTGGACAATAGAATTAAAATGGGCAAGTGTATGTGCATGCTCGTTGCTTGCCACCATGTTAGGTTGGTGGACTTCTCTGGAGATGGAAGAGATGAGAACCTGCTCACTGTTAACCGGATTTCGCCTCTGGCGATTCGTCTTGCCTGCTCGAGTTTGAGGAATATGATCCATACGCTTGGAGTCGACACCCTCATCATGTTGAGGGTGCACTTCTGCACAAGTCTGGTGGCAATTTTTGATGGGAGCCCTCGGGAAGGACTCCTTCTTCCTTGAAATAAGGCCCTGAGGGACCTTCTCATTCACCTCCCCATAATATGGGAGTGAATGGTGATTGCGTTCTGTAGATAATGACCCGAAACGATTGGAGACAGTGGTTAGAACCACCTGCTTCTTGATCATCGATCATTGTTGTTCAGACAACCGGTGTGAGTTGTTCACTTGGAGGTCTTGTCGGCCAGCCTCCAGAGTTGGGATGGTACCGTGTTGACAGTAATCCTTAACTAGCGCATTTGATACACATCGTTGAAGATGCTGAGTAGGTTATATCATCCTTAGAGCGGATGACGATCCTACATGAGTAGCAGCAGTGGCATTTGCAGCAGCAGTATTCACAAGTTTTAACTTGAGAGCAGCCATTCTAGAAATGCAGAAGATCTTGGAAAAGAGTGCCTTCTCGATATAACAGACGTAATCAAGATAAATTCAGCCACTACATCTTTTGGATGATCACATATTTCAATGATTTTTTTTGTTGGCCCTCTCATTGAGTTTTAAATAGGGGCCTACCAAATAGGTAAAACATCATTTTAACTTGGTTAATGATTCACGTTGGGTTCACCATTTTTTTCCGTTGGAATTTGGGGATGTCCTCCTTGATTGAAGGTTCAAACATTCCAATCAGTTTCTAATGGGTTTGTTCATAGAACCGGAAACATCCAATGATTACACATCCATTTGGACCTACTTTCCAAAGGTAGGCACTCATTAGTTTGTGGACTGATGAGGCTTAGGAATTTGCATTGTTCGAGAGGATGAGAGTTCGGACTCATCACACCTTTTTGAGGGGAATTATTGTCTACTCCAAGACTCTCTTTATAGATTTAAGTTATGTTTGTGAATCCTTATCACATTACCATGTATAAAATGAGCTTTCCTTCAGATCTGACAATCAATAATTAAATATGTAGGAAATTTAGAGAATCTTTTATATGTATTCAAGATTCTTTATTGATAGAGAATCATCTGTATTTATTAGAGATTTTTGGTCAATGGTATCCTTAGACACATTTATATAGAAGTCTCTTGGTCATTATGATGACCATGATGGTTTTAAAGACACTTAGTGGGGCACTTGAAGTTTATTTTCATTCAGAAGGACATGGATTATTTCAGAGTTGGGATCGAACCCACAGATGGTCTACCTACGTATCCTTTGTTTAGAAAAGGAATCAGAACCCACGTAGTTCGAGTAAGGGAGTATGATGTTTATGATTAATGGATCAAAGAAGAATGTCATAATTACTTTTACACTCTAAGCTCATGTGAGTCATGCTCAGTGTGAGAAACAAGAGGTATTGGTAAAAAAATCAGACAATTGTGCCATGAAAGATGCAATCAAAAGAAATAATGTGGGGCTTATGTATGTATGACTGCCCAGATAAATGAAGATTAGGATTTACTTCAGGGAAGAAATCCAGGAACATGGTCCATAAAGGTATATGTGCTTCATGGAAATTTGAATACTCTAACTTGGGGATTACTCCTGAAAAGGAGGCCCAAATTAGGAGAGAAATTAAGACTCGGGCTAACTTCTGAGAAGGAGGCCCAGGTTAAGAGACTTGAAAAATTAAGGGACATGGGGCTTACTCCTAAGGAAGATGCCCATGTTATGAAATTATGACTGGGGCTTATTCCTTAAAAGGAGGCCCAGGTTAAGAAAATAAGACTGGGGCTTACTCTTGAGAAGGAGGCCCAGGTTAAGGGACTTGAAAAAATTAAGGGACTTGGGGATTACTTCTAAGGAGGATGCCCATATTTGAGAATTATGACAGAGGCTTATTCCTAAAAAGGAGGCCCAAGTTAAGAATTATGACTGGGGATTATTCTTGAAAAGGAGGCCCAGGTTAAGAATTATGACTGGGGCTTATTCCTGAGAAGGATGCCCAGGTTAAGAATTATTACTGGGGCTTATTCTTGAAAAGGAGGCCCAGGTTAATGAGTTATCTCATTTTATAGGATGAGTTTGAATGAATGAAATCTCAATCTTTAGTGACATAAATATGTGTAAATCACTAGGTTTTGAGATATATTCCATAGAATTCCTTTCAGATAAGTATGTCAAATCAAGAAATCATGCCATAAGTGGCTTTGATGAGGGAATTGAAGACTGAATCTTGAATAGGAGAGGTGGAATGGCATAAGGGGCGGGGTGAAATGGGAAAGAAGGGGACCCAAAAAGGTAGGGGCGTGCAAGTCTTAGTAGGCGCGCAGGTACTGCGTTGGTGCGCAAGTCCTAGTCGCCCAGGTATACCTGCGCGACACATGGGTACTTGCGCGACGGTTAACCAGTAGGGTAATACTTGAGAGACTCTTGGTTAAAGCCTTCAGAATCATCTTGAGGTTCTTCCAGAAGAGTGGCACGCAAGTTCTATTGAAGGAGTTAGGCAGCCTGCAAGTGGGGCCATATCCCTTAAGGGATGGCCACTCAGGCGCGCAAGTGTTGATGAGTTTCAAAACTTAGGCCTTCCTCCCTCTCTTTAGATCTTCCGTTCTAGGTAAGAAATTACCTTAGAAGTGTTTCAGATGTTTTGAGAAGAGGCTAGGGTGCCGGGAACTCAAATATGAGTTTCTGGAAAATATATCTCTAAAATGGGGGCCCACAGGGTCTATTTATAGGCTGGAGAAGACCCCGAGTGGTTATCCTTTAGGTCACTCAAGTCACTTGCGTGACCATTAGGGGGCGCACAAGTATACTTGCGCGACAGTGATGGAACTTGCACAACCCCTGTGCTTTTGAAGCCTTGTTCATGCCTTTGTCGATTTTTGATGTTTTCTTCAAAGGATGCATCAATTTATTCTAAGTCATTTCCCTTTCCATTCTTTTAGACAATGTGACGAAAAATTAGCATCAACAAACACCAAATTTACATAATTTCAAATGAATATTGAAAGTGTATTTCCTTGATAAAAAGATGGACCTATGATTTCTTGTTTAAGAAAATTAAACATGGGGTGTGAGATAACATGTGTAAAATTTTTTATTCAACATGGAACCATGTTAGGAATATTTAAAATATATGGTGAAATATTTCACTAGAAATAATCTAGGAATTTGGAGTGTTTTTTGTGGTTGTGTTGTTATCATTGAATTGTTGTGTTGATATGACTTGCTGAAAATAATAGTTGTTGAAAACAATTTTGTGCTATGATTGTTGCAGATAATAAGGCCCATGATATGAATACTTGTTTAAAATAACCATGTATTAAATATATAATCACTTATATATAGAGAATTAACTAACTCCCCAAGTTAAATTTAAAATTATGTGAAAGTACCCATGCTAAATAATGAAATGAATTAATATAAACCGCTGGATAATTATGAAAGATGTTATGTGTTTCTAATATGTTTGATTTTTCGTATTGTAATTTCCTTGTGTGAAATGTGGTTTAAAAAACATCAAGTATACAAAAAGTGTAAACCTGATCCCAAATTGATACACATTATACCTTTATGTGATTAAAATTGTGAGGATGAGTCAGTGCCGCCCAAACCAGATAATATCTTAACATGGGAGAGGGAATTCCTTGATTTATGTGCTTGGGGAATCATGGGATAAAATATTTGGGATAGTTGGTTGGGGTAGTGTGGAGGGTGATATGGATTTTGTGGTGATGTCAAAAGGGTATTTTCCTATGGATTTTAAAGTGGTGTGGTTATGTTATTGTGTGAAATTTCTGGTAAAGTTTTGTTGGTTGGGTTGTCTGGCCAATGGTTGTGTTGTGTAGTGATGGTGATGTGCTATGGAAGGGATGTTTAGTTGTTGTGGTAAGAAGATTTTTTTGTGTTGTGATATTTTTTGGTTATGTTTATGGAATCCATCACCTCTCATAAATGGTATTAATCAATTAAATTTAGTAATAAAGTAAACTGATTGTTTTGGAGGTCAAGAAATAAATAAAGATGGGATTTCATCCCATGCCTAAATATTTTATAAAGAATGTGATGGAAATTTTTGAAAACTACCTTGTTGGTTGATATTGTTGTGTTTGATCTTATATTGATAGCGCATGATATGACCTCAAACATAGGAAGATAGGTAAACCCTTTCCCCACATCAAGATGTGTTACTGGTTTTAAAACCGCACGGGTGAGTCAGTGCCACCTAAAGAAAAAATACCATGGTGTGGTGGATGGGTTCCTTTTTTTTATTCTTGTGGTAGATCTACCTATATTAAAATATATTATTGTGTTAGTGGAGGGATTATTTTTTAAATTCCTTCAAGTAATGACTTGAAACTATGAAAAATTGAAAATTGAAATGTTAAACCCCTTACTATTTTGGCATATGTATGTTCGAAGAAATAAATGTTTTGATGACAAACCCAGAATTTTTTTAAACTTGGATAAGCTAGTTTGTTTGATACTCATGTCATAATTGTGATTCATACCATTCGTTAATTCACGTTTTCTAAACATTTTATTAACCTTGACTTGGTAAAGAGCATGATAGGGTTCTCTTAGTAGAACACGGTAAATTTTGTGAAAACATGAACCCTTCCAATTTATGTATGTGGTGTTGGGAAACATGTTGAAGAAAATTGGTTGTAAAAAAATTATTGAAAGTGTTTTCACAAATAGTATTTTGATAAATTCCATGCAATAAAAAGGATTCAAAAATGGGTTTTGACTCAAATTGGTTTTCTTGGACTAATGAAATTATAGTAAAACAAGATCTTTCAGGGGAATATATTAATAAAAATGATTTCCTAACATAGAATGTTCTAAAAAAAATATTGAGATACATTTCCAAAAAGTAATAAATCATTTGAAAAATCATTCATAGCCTTTAAACTTCTTCACCGAAATAGTTTAATAAGGTGTATTAAATAGTGTGTATATATTATTAATAAATTGTTAGTTGATCATGGTAATATATTTATTCATAATATATTAAGAATAATATTTTCTAAATGTTTTGAATTTAAATTTTATGGATTTACAAGTGAGGAAAATTCATGTATATATTTTCATTCAATGCCATTTTTAAGTGAATTTATTGATATAAAAAGGTATAATAATGTTTTCTATGATATGAAATAATCACTTCCATTTGAAATAATGTGAATAAAATGTTGAATGTGATCCCTTAATTGGTGTTATTATGGTTTTTAATTGTTATGCATTGCATACTAGACATGTTATACCTATCTTTGTGACTGTGTCCTTGTTTGAGAGGTATCTTTCCCAATGGATGGGTTTAAAGTGATAGTTGTGTTCGAAATATATCGAGATCCTTGAGAGGTATCTCATGTGGTGGTTGTTCGGACCCCTTCTTACCTTATGGCGCTGATTTTGGATTCTCCAGGATGAGAATAGTTTGAGATGTATCAGATTTAATGGCCTGGAACTCTCTGGTCCATTACTTTGTGAAAATATAGTGTTTGAGTTGTTTCTGGAGGTCACAATGGCTCTCATCAACAGTTTCCTAGATTTCCAATTTTCCAACGGTAGCTCATCTTAGGGTGGGTCTTCTACTAGTAGGTCACAACAGTGAGTAAGGACTGGTGAGTCAGAATAGCAACTTACACTAGTGACTCACAATAGTGAGTCACTGATGGTGGGTCATGATGCAGGTCTCCAACAGTGAGTCGTGCGATGGTGACTCATCCAATTGTGACTCATCCAATAGTGAGTGACCCAATGATGAATCATCCACTGGTAGCTCATCCAACGATGACCCGCAATAGTTAGTCTTCCAATGGTATCTCATCCAATAGTGAGTCATCCAATGGGGACTCATCCACTGGTAGCTCATCCACCAGTGACTCGCAACAGTGACTCACCCACCAGTGAGTCATTTCCAACAGATTGCCAAAATTTTAGTTTCCTCTAGTTTTTCCAGTTTCTCCCTTTAATTATACCTTAGATTTCAAATGAATTTAATACCTTATTTAGGTCATTTTGAAGCCTTTTCAAATCATATAAAATATATCTTTAAATTACCAACACCTGGGTGGCTCCTAAATGTCCATGCCACAAGGTCTTGGTGAAGATCATCCTTAATGAAAATTCTAAGACGATTCAAATATAATGAGTTTCATATTTAATCCTTCAAAGTTGGTGACCGTCCCTTAGTTCATTCCTTATCATTTATTTTGATACAAGACATTCAAAAATTTTATTCCCATAAGATTTTTGGAGTTAAGTTGTAGGAGTTGGTTTGAGTTTTCCTGGTTTTTTTCCTTCATAATGCGCACCCCTATTTTGGTGAAATCAGAATGTACTGATTTCTTCTTCTTCCAGGTAGGTTTTCCTTTACCTATCTTATTTGTAAATCATGTGGCACATGTGTATAAATTTTTCCCTTATGAAGATCGTATAATTATAAATAAATAAATATAATTTAATAGGTTTAATGTTCAACATGCAGGGATGGGGGAAACATGAATTATGTTCTTCATTGTTATATATTTATGTTGTGAATTATAGAGACCTGGTTTTTTTCTTATCAAACTCGAGAACATTTTTAAATATATTTCCAGAGCCAAGCGTTGAGATGGTGTGAAATTTTGAGGCTCAGTGTGCCCAGAATAAATTATACCAAAATGTTAAGTATATTTTATACTATCCACATGATGGAAATGGGATATCTCTTTAATGACAGCTCATATTAGAAATTGGAGGCCACAGTTGAGTCCAGAATGTAGAATTTACCATTAGCAGGTCATAAATTTTGTTGACATGGGGATTCTATGAGAAAAGTCACCCAGGGGAAAAATCATAAATAAAATTATTAAATTTATTTATTTTATCTCGAATGTCAAGCCAAATAACATTTGATTAGAGACCAGTATTGAAAATCTGAGACCATAGTTGAGTTTAAAACGAGGTGTTCTGCCTAAACATGACATAAAATGAGAGGGGGTGGGACGTTTGGAATCCACGCCAAGCGAGGATCCTATAAATAGAGATTTAGGGATTTAGAATCTTGGTTACCTTTATTTATATTTCTTTCTCTATTATGTATCTCTCTCTCATCTATTCTTGAAATAATCAAGAATATATTATCAACAGATCAAAGCTGAATCAAGGTGAACAAATTAATAATGATGAGAAGATCGAATCGAGGCATGATTTTTTTTCCTTTTCCTCCGATTGATATTTTATTTGAAAATCCTTTTTGTTTAATTGTTTCATCATTTTTATTATTTTAATTTATGGCCACACTAACATAACCATCCATCCATTATCAGATTCTATTTATTTTTCCTATTGTTCTTCTGTTCTTTGTGGATAATCTTTGCCTATTTTTGGTCACGACCAAACATCAATGGATCGTTGAATAGAGGCTGGCACTATGAAGATCCCATCATGAGGTTTCTAAAACTAATCTCAATTTTTTTCTGGGTGATTGGTGTGGTAGAGATGGTCTATGTAAGGGACCACAAGAGCGCCATTAGTGCGACGGCTGGCAGCAACACATAATGGCAGTGGTCTTGTGTCTGAGGCGGCCGATGCAAGGGAGCCGTAGGGCGGCGTGGCCCGCTAGCAGTAGAGTAGAGAACAGAGGCATGCTGGATGAAAAAGGATGGGATGAGGTGGTCGAGTATGAGGCTGATGGTGTTCCATGCAAGTAGGGTGTGGGTCTTCATTAGAGGGTGCTGACAGAGTAGGGTTAGGTAGGCTGTACGAGGTTGCGATCGGAGAGCAGAGACCCGCATGATGTGGATTTATTGCGTTTATACGTGAAAAGGGAGGAAGACTAGATCCTCGGATGATAGGTGTCATAAGGTAGTCCATCATAAATTTAGACATTCTGAGCCATGTATCTGGGTCATGGCCCGATGGGATGGACTAGCCAGACTAGGGCAATCTAGCCTATATAGGCTAGTTTGGGTCTGGGCACTTCAGATGCTCGTAACTTTTGGTACAGGCATCCAATTCGAGTGTCATCTGTGGTAACACAATCATTGCATTAATCCTGACCATTAGAATTGGTTTTGGTAATTCTAAATTTCAACCTCAAAGGTGGATGACATGCAATTATCTCTTTATTAAAAATAACTTCATTATTATTATCCGTAGTTTCTTATTTTGGACGCAGTGCCTGCATTCGAAGTCTGATTGATGCACCGTCAGAGGTTCTTTGACCCTAAAGGTTAGGAAAAAGTTCTATGTTTAATTTTGGGTTTCTAAACCAAAGAAATAGTGCGGGACCACTAGGGTCCGGTTCACCCACATTTCTGTACAATATAGTCTTTTCATTGTGTATCCATTCTGAATGAACATCTAGTAAATCCCATGTGTTTCACCATAAGGATCGTAATGGAACGATCTATATATTTTGTTTTAGGACTGAGATGTGTTCCCTAAGAGTTTCATTTCGATATTAGAGTGGCATGGCATAAATGTTCCATCAGATGTTCATTTGAGGTTAATGAATAGTCGATCTTGCATGTTTTTCCTCAAGGATCACAATAGGGATATTCATTTGGGTGTGCAGAGCCTTATTTTATGATCTCATTAAATGTAAAAATATTAAATGAATATCAGTGGAAGATACTTATAAATATTTTGAAGAGAACCCATAGATTGGGATAACCACTACTCTTGTGAGAGTGGGGAAGATGTCTGAAGAGATGTGGTCACATGTTCTGGGACATTGAGTTGGCGCATTAGTGAAGTTACATTTTTTTACCCTCTCATCTATCGATGAGCATTGTGAACTCATCATCCTTTTGAATAGACGTTCCATGTAATTTGAGAGTACCCTAACATGCCTTGGTGTACATGTTCACAATTTATTACCTGAGAGTGGATAGGTATATGACCATGCGATGAGGCTAGGATACATGACATGTGGGCCCCACACACGCCATGTATTACTTTAAAAATTATTATCTCTCTAAGATATCCTTATTTTAGACTCCGATTTTGGCCCATGAATAGACTATCCTGATTGATTTTCTATGTGGAACATGATGGTGCCCTTTATAGGGGGTTTTGAGAAGTGATGCGAGATGTTCCAGGAATGATGCTTAAGCACGAAAGTACCCTATGTCTACATCTGTGTTCTTCTCGAGAGGTACCATCGAGCAGGGATGGACAGTGTTCCTTGGTACTTCTCGAGAGGTACCATCAAATAGGGATGGCCAATGTTCCTTGACACTTCCTAAGAGGTACCATCCAGTAGGGATGGACGATGTTCCTTAGTGTTTTCTGTAAGGTACAATCCAATAAGGATGACTAGAGTTATTCTGGGCTAACCTTCAGCTAGGTTGGGAAGTGGTCCCTAAGGGAATTTCCATGTTGAATCCCCCTAACATTTTAGAGAGTGGGTCCTCAAAGTACGAGAGTGGAATCCCCTCGACGCATCATAGTGTGTGACCTCTATGACGACTATCAGAGTGGAATCCCCCCAACACGTCTGGGTGTGGGCCATCAACGATGACTATCTAAGCGGAATCCCTCAAACACATCAAGGTGTGGGTCCTCTATGATGACTATCAGAGTATAACCACCCTAAGACATCAAGGTTTTGGTCCTCTATGATGACTATCAAAGTGAGATCCCACAAACACATCAGGGCGTCGGTCCTCTATGACGACTATCAGAGTGGAATCCCCCTAACACACTAGGGTGTGGTTCCTATACTATGAGTTTTAAATCCCTCAGTTATGTGTCATATTGATTAGATTAGGTTGACTTACCGTTGGACTCATGATGAAGGGGGATGCTTTCCCCATCAAGATGTGTCCTTGTGACGTGACCTAAAACTATGATGGTGAGATAGTGCCATCCAAAGAGGATAGTATCATGGTGTGGGGATTGATTCCCTTTGACTCGATGTTTAGGGAAGAAATGTGGGATTCTGGGCATCAATGGTTGTTACATCTGGGATTTTTGGCTACTCACTTTCTTGGCCTGTGCTGTGAGATAAAGATCCACTTACTCTCTCGTTTGGGTTTCCCTTATGAGCATATATATATATATATATATATATATCCTATTTAAGTACTCACTCATTGGGGTTTTTCTACTCTGCTTCTAGGAGAGGTGAATATGCATGGGGTATGCCACGTGCTTTCTGTGTTTAGCTTCTGGCAGTTGGATGAGTCTGTTATCCTACTATAGGCAATGAAGACTCGACTAGAAGTTCATTTTCTCACTATTTCTAGATCCTTGTGTTTGGATGAGATTACTTCATGGTCTTTTTGGGTTGAGCTACACTCTATTTACTGTAACATGTTCCATATACTTCTCCCCTCTTCAGTACCTTTCTTTCAGCTACATTGAGCCTTTGGAGAATTCTATTAAGTTTTTTATACTCACCCCTACTTGGGATTTTCCCACACTTGGTGTGCCATTACAGATGATGGACATGTTGATCCTAAAATCAGAGGATCTTAGGAATATGAGGTTCTTAGACTATGTTTGGTGGTCTTAGTTTGGGATCCAGGAGCGGGGCTCCCTCAGCTGTTTTAATTTTCTACATGTTTCTTGGTTGTGAAACTTTTCTTGTTGGGCATGTATTTTTCCCGTTCAACATTCAATTTACTTTTCTATATTGGTAATGTTTAGAGGTTGATTCATGTTTGGTTTCCTTTTATAGTAGTGTTGTAACTGGTGTTCCTTTCCATCTAAACTTTTTTATTGAGTTGGCCATTTATGTGTGTAAAAGTTCTTAGGAAATGGCCTCCATGAGATTTTTGTGGCTTCTATGCTTGTCTCAACCCCATGTATTATGGAGGCGGGATTGGGGTAGTTGCAGCTTGTGCTCTGACATTGGTTGGTTTGTGATAGGAATTTCATGGGCTATATGCCTACAGAAAATCATGAAAGTGGGTGGTCTTTTTGGGCGCACCTTTGATGGATTACAGATACTTTTTGTTGGTCCTATATTGAATGAATTTCTATATATAAAATTGATTAAACACATATATTTGGTTAAATAAATTAATTCCCCTGGATTAGACATATTCTATGATAACACCCTCAATTAAGTGGAATTGAATAAGGTAATCCCAACTAAATATAGAAGCATATATTGCTCTGTTACATGCAGTAACTTGTTTGTGGACATGATTGTGTGTTGTGGGTTGGATCTTGTGATATGATGAATGAAATATGATTGTGTTGTGATATGTGGGGGTAGTGGATGAGATGTTTTATATAGTGGGGCTATGATCATTTTAATGGCACATATGGTAGTACAATGGGGATGTGTAATGTTTATTGTGTGGTTTTGCAGCAAGGCTGCCAAAAGGGGTGTGGATGTAAATTAATGGGTATGTGAGATTATTGGTAAGGGATTAATGGGTTGTTGTGTAAGGATACCTTCTATGTTTTGGTTTATTTATTTTGAGAATAAATTCTAGTTTCTTGGGAAGAATGGAACTAAAATGGAATATCTGTTCTTGGGAGGAATCTGAAAAAATGGTTTATTTGAAATGGAATGTGGAATGTGAATAGGTAATGAATAAATGATAACAAGTTGTAGTTTAATGAACCAATGTGTTTCTAATATGGGATTACTTAATATTTGGGAAATCTTTTACAAATATAAATGTTGGTTGAATGTGTAATATGACTTGGGGATTGTGTTCTACTTGTATGGTGTTGTGCTTATGCTATGTGGTTGGTTCTGTTAAAGATACCCAAGTATTAAAGGAATTAATACAATATGTTAATGAAGTAAAATGGATATGTTTAATGAGAAAATTTATGATGGATTTTATTGTTTCACTTGTTAATGATTATGTATAGACAAACTGGCCAGGGGTATGAATTGAGTTTGTGTCTTGTCGTGTAGTTGTGCATCTAGAGGTGGTAGCAAAGCTAGTGTCTTTTTGAGTTGGATTTCTATTTATAACCCCATATATTGGGTTGAGTGATTAATACCTATATATATAATTCTAATTCTTTGTGATTTCTATTGGCACCCTTCCCTAGTTAAGAACTATGTACCGAATACCCCCATTGTCATAGGGGAGGGTGTCATTTTTCCAACATCCTGATGGAAGGATGAATGGATGATTATTGGAACATCCTTGATCCCTCCTCTAGGATTTGGTATCCCATGACACTTTGGGAAGGTTGTGGTGTGGTTGTGGGGACCAGGTGTATTCAAGTGAGTTGTACTTTCCCATGTGTCTTTGGGATGATATGTGTGGTGATTTCCAAGGTGTTTTTTTGGTAAGGGTGGTTTTTATCTCAGGTGTGTGTGGGTGATATGTGGTATTGTTGTGGACCAAGTGTCCACAAAAAGGATGTGGTATAGTTGTGGACTAGGTGTCTGCGGGAAGGATTTGGTGAGTTTCATTTTTCCATGTTGCAGGACTAGCTCTAAGGCACAGGTGTGTGCGAGCTGGTTGTGACATGGGGCTTATGGAAGAGTGTGGAAGTTCCAAGAAATTTTTCTTTAGGTTATGAGTAGTTAACTAGTGGGAGGTGGTTTGGGGTACCCAAATCATATATGTTCTTACTATATTACATTACATGACCTGTGTTATTTGGTGAGCGTGCCTTGGTGAGGTTGGGATGGTTAGTATACCTATTTAGGTGTTGTTTGGGGGTACTTCTTTCACACGAGTTCATAAGTATGATCTTTTAACATGTGCATGAGATAATTTGGTTTTCTTACTAAGTATACATATATGACCACCCTATGTATAAAAAACTATTTTCAGGTTTCTAGGAGGACTTTGTGGACCGTACTTTAAATTTCTAGTTTAGACCTTTGGAGCTGTTGTTATGTCTCTACATTATCTTTTATTCTTTTGGGCATTCATTTGGAGACTTTTATATGTATCAGTTTTGATTTATACATGAATTGTTGATTGGTTTGTCTTAATTTTATAATATATCATGGATGTGTTTGCAGTTTATTCACCCTATCTCCTAATCTTGTTTTTTTATAAAGGGTAATGCCTCCCATATTGTGTGATCTTTGTAACCTTGGTGATAGTTTCCAACATGAGGCCTACTGGAGGCGGGACTTGGAGGTCATTATCTCGCATTATTCATCACTATCTCCAGAGGGGTATCTTAGGAGGGAGGGGTTGTGACTGTTATGGATATGGATATGTTGATGTGGTTGTTGACTGATGGAAATATGAGATATTAGTCTCTATGGGAGGCTAGGTTCGGTAGGGTTGTGACCTGACCAACATAATATATATATATATATATATATATATATATAAAATGGATTAAATAACAAGAAACTGATGATGGGGTGTTAGATAGGAAAATAATTATGGACGTCATTATAGGGAACCTTTGATTATATTCCTCAAAACTATTTTATTATATTGGATGTGTGATTAGGTGAGAGAGTCTTAGTGAGGTTTGGATCAGTTAAATTATATAGGTGATGGTTAGTTATATTATACATTCAATGAAACATTTGTAAGATTAATTAATTTTTTTATGGGATGTATCAAGTATAATCCTACTAATTAAACATGTTATTCTAACCTCTCTATATATAAACAATTTTAATAGTTTCCTAGTCAAGTTTGGATACTAGGATGGAGAAATCTAGATCAAAGCACAAAGTTGGGGTTAGAGTTCATTTCTATAGAATTCATCATTATTTTTTATTTATTACGGGATTTGAAATGTGTGAAATTTCATGAGTTTTTGTAATACTAGTTTTAACAGGTGGATTTTTTATTATAATTCTGAATTACATGAGGTTAATTCCACCCATATATAACGTTTTATACCCTCAGTAATTGTCACAACCCTATATACTATTAGTGTTTGGATTTGAGGGTCAATATCATCTTCACTACATTACTAAGAGGTGTTCCTAGTTGGTGAATGCACTAACTGAGTGGAATTAGTGATTTTTTTTAAGAATAAGGGTAGATACTATAGTTAGAAACTAGGGAAGATTGAATGGGATAGTAGGGAAATTATATCATTTGAGTCTGGCGGTTGATGTAGGCTAAGGTGAATTGATAGGAAATAATATTTTAAGGACAGTCATGATCTGATTGAAGGACTCTAAGTTTACTGAATTACCAAGTTAAATGGTTTTACTTATAAGGTAGTGAACTAAAAAGGGTACATGCATTATTCTGGTTTCAAATTCTTTTTGAATTGGGAATAATTTAATGAAATTAAGTGAGATTAATAAAATTAAATTTGTTAAAAACAATTATATTATAATAGGATCAATATGTTTTCCTTTGTTTTCATACATGGATGTTAGTCATCATATGCGCATGTTTTAGGTTGGTATGGTTCTATAGGCTAAACTGGTTGATCTCTAAAGGACTCATCCATTTAGAGAGGGAATGTCTTGAAGGAAGATTTTGAATCTTCCAAAATTCGTTGTTAGAGAATTATAAGAGGAGAATCTATGATTTACTGAGAAACTACTAGTTAGATGATATTGATATTTCTTTTTAGTTGAATCATTATAGTTTAGAGTATCAAATTAATTTAACCACCAGTTAGATATAGGTAGAAGTGTGGTAGTGGTGTAACATATATTTTGGGGAGCAGAAGGATGTGGATATTATAAGGAACAATTTTTAGATGTAGTTTTATATTGATTTTCTATCATACATGATGAGGGTGACAAGGATATAGGAGATGATATTACATAATTAAGGGAGACTAATGGTGGGGGAGCTCAGGATAATATTTAAAGATCTTAATCCCTAATCCCATGATCATTTTATAGATGAGGAGTTAGGGGATCAGGGTTTAGTGGAGGTGTTTCATTATGTTATTCAACATAAAGTGACCCCTTTTACATTTCATATATATCTATAGGTGAATAAGAATGTTTGGGTCATTTATAGGATTAATTTTCAGTCAAGGATGTCTGGAGAGGGGCTTCATTATGGTTACACGAGGATTAGGTTTGTTGATAGTGGATCTCATGTGTCAGGGAAGTCACAATTCATTTGGTTAGGATTCATCCTCAATAGTCATCTTCTTCCCCTTTATCTGGGGTTAAAAGTTTCCCAATACACAATGGGGAAATTTCACCTGAGTTATTATTCTAAAATGGACGTGTAAATCATTGATCTCGGTGTTATAACATTTTAGCACCCAAATTTTGAAGATACATCTATTTTTCATCATTATCTATAGAATTATTTTCTTTAGAGGGCACATCATTAATAGGGTAATCCTACCTTAATTACCTCAAGAGGAGATAGAGAGAGTAGATGTTATCTTTAAAAATTCCCTCACCATTTGGGGTACAGGGCTAGGGATGGCCATATAGGTGGTCATTAGTAGTGTGGGAGAGGATTTGAACAAGGAAAAAATAATGCTTTGGAGGTTTTATCACCAAAGGGTGTATATATTATATTTCTTACCATATCTTTATCTAATTCAATTATTATTCCTTATTTAATTCTAGAGAATCATATTAATTTATTTCACCTTCCATAGTTTATTACTTGGGAATTAAGGTGAGGAGGCCTCTAGTGTCCCATGTGGTGATTGAAACATTTGGAGGTTAGACTACTTTATTTGACATCTACTGCTTTTTTGAGTTGATAATGGGGTTACATCAGTCAACTAGGGATATTATTCTACTTCATATGTATTATTATGATGTTATTCATGAAATCAAATGGTTGAATCTTATATGTATAGTTATTAATATCATTTGTTGGGGAATCATGTTCTAAGATAGGGAGGGATGGTGTGTGGTTTTCTTCGGTGAGTGATATTTGCATATGTGTCATAGTTTCATGAATCCTTTTTTTAGCTAGCAGAATTATCATTGGATTTAGTAGAGGCACATGTCATGGAGTTTCCTAGATTCATAGTGGATTTTCATTATGTTTTCCCCAAGTATGTTTTTAAGCTACCCCCTTGAAATGATATCATGATTGGGATATATTTATATTCATATGAATCCCCAATTTTAATCAATCCATATAATGTTAAACCATCTAAGATATGGGAGATATAGAATAAAATTTAAAAATTGACACCAAAGGGCTTTATCCAGCCTAATGTGTCACCATGGAGAGGTATTTTGTTTTTAAAAATGGAGAGGAATGGTCTAAGGTAGTGTATATAATACCGCATGATAAACTAGTTGATGTTAAAGAACCATTACCATCTTCCATGTATTTGTTATTTATTTGACCATTTGAAGGGTTCAAACATGTTTTTGAGGACTGATCTACAGTATAGATATCCCAAAAATGACGGTGAGGGAGGAGGATATCCTGAAGACTATTTTCACATGTCAATATTTATCTTTATGTTCATAGTCATGTCCTTTAGAATCATGAATACACTAGTGATATTCATTAGACTCATGAACTCTATGTTCTGTGGGATCCTAGACTAGTTTAGGGGTTTTCATCAACTAAATCCTAATTTAGTCGATGTTTAGATAGGATCATGATGAGAACCATAATGTTAATTTATATGTCCTTCAACACCATCATCTTTATAGGATGCTATCAGAGTTTATGTTTTGGATGGGGTAGGTGATTTTGGAAACCTATATACCTCTTCTTCAAATAAATACACTAGAAGAAAGATCCCAAGGTTGTCAAAAGATCAGAATAGTGCATAATAGAAAACAATATTATGGAGCATCTCTTAACATAGTGTATGTGAATTAGGTAGACTTAAAAACCCACAAAAATCTCAAAATAATCCCATGGAAACATAACAAATATCTCAAATATTCTAGGAAATGAAAAAATAACCAATAAAAATAACACAAAGAAGGAAAGAACATAGAATATTAACATGCTTCAAACAAAGAGACTTATGTTCATGAGAGAAATATTATTTCTTTCTATATAATCACCAAAAGTGGTTAGAGATTAAAAAAAATACTTATATACAAGTAACCTAAAAAATATTTAAGATCTTTATAATAAATAGTTATTCTCAATTTTATTCCTTAATACCTTATTTAATCATCATTATGATTAATGTTTCACCCACAAAAATAGTATGATTCAAGTATTTAACAAGTTAAAAATTCTCTTCCTAAAATCCCAATATATAAATCAAGACCACCATAGTTTTTTGAATAATATGGTAACCCCTCTATATCATTAAACTTATAATATTTCATTTCTCCATTGTAAAACAATCAGATAATGTGAACTTACTTTGGTTTCATTCATTTACAATAGAAATATTTCTTCCACTCACTACAGACTTAGCCAACCATCATCCGATGAAAAAAATTCTGTAAATGTAATTTGAATGAATGATCTCTCAATAAACTCCAACTTTAAATCACCTCCCAATAATCACGCACTTGATGAATTGTTTTAAAGAACCTCAAAAAATCTCCAAAACTTCATTATAAATCATTCCTTGATAATATACAACGTTTCACAATAATCCTTCCATTAAAAGAAGTCCCACTAAGGAATGATACTATACTGAACTTTTATTAAATATCATTTTAGTCAACATGTACATAGAATTTTATCAAGTATCTATCTTCAAATGTTCTAATAATTTTTTCCAATAAATTGATAACAAAATTATATTTATAATAATTATTTTTTCCATACTTGAAATAGTATATTTTCAACCAAGTAGATTACACTTTGGAAATCATAAAAAATAACTCCTCAATGAATTATCTTAAATTTCTTCAGTAAATTTATTAATTAAATAATTTCCTCTATATGATTTATTTTAGTAATCCATTTTACTTGCACTATTATTGGAGTAATAAGCCTTTGATGTCATGGATCCTAGCTGACCGATGTTCCTCAATAGTTAAATTATAGAAACCCATACAGAACCAACCCATAGTTATTAGTTTAATTGTTGGAATTATATTTTCTGACATTCTCATAATCCTTTATGGTTATATTTTTAAATAATTAGTAAAAATGTTACATAAAAATCAGAAACATCCACAAGATGCCCATTTTTTTTAAAATAACAAGTTCATAAATTTTTACCCATGTTTAATTATTGACATTCTTACTTATATCAAGACCATTATTCATTACAAAAATTCTTACCTTGATATTGTTTCTAAACATAATTAAAACTTATAAAATAATTGGAAAATGTTGGATATGATTATATATCTCATTAATGGATATAAAATAATAAAAACCCATTAGTCTATTGAATAAAAAAACATAAAATAAAGTATATAATATACTTTTATCTCAAATAATCATTTAATTACCCATGAAATCAACATTATTCCTAAAATTTATTCATATTTTTTTTCCACAATCAAAAAGGAAAAATAATATTCTTGACTGTATCTTTAAAAATCTAGATAAATCATGGAAAACGCTTCCTTAAAATTAAAACCACTAACCTTTAAATGATTATAAACATTACATTAAACATAATCACATTTTTATACATCATGAAATAATATTTCCCATAACACTCCTATAATGAATAGAAAAACCATATAGGAATATTGGTACATTATTCTCATACAACCCTTACAATCACCCTTACAAGAACCCTTACAATAGAATAACATCACTTATTAATTCCCATATAATTGTTTCTGAGATAATTTCATAAAATAATGAATTTGAGTGCTATATCAAACCCACATATCACCATATAAAATTAAAATGAATCATATCATAAGGAAAACACATTAAATCTTGTGTTTACATCTTAAAAGTAATGATAATGTCTTTATAACCCACATACATAAATATATTTAGATATCAATTAGAAATAAAAAAATATCCTTTTATTTTAGTAAAAATAATTCATAGAAGAATGGGAATAGTAACCTCATTTAAATTTAATGGAATCTTTTAGAGGAATAATAATAAAAAATAATGGTCTTATTTATAGGGAATATCAATCAAGAAGTTAATGATAAAAAAACTATTCTTTCTTCACTTTATTAAAGAAACTCATTATTTTCCCATATAGAACTATTAAAATTATTTATTTACAATACCTTTTAAATAATCTAAAGTATAGTTAGAAATGAATTTAAAAAATTATATAAGTAAAATTAATAACATTATTGAAACATTTTAAGTATAATGTAATAAAGGAAAATTATTTTTTAGGAATTCTATAGAACACTCAAAACATAGTATTACATTATAATTTTTCTTATCCTAAAATGATCAAAAATCTCTATATAAGAAATTCATGCTTATTATTAATTTGAGTAAGAACTTTATTAATAGTTACATTACCTTATACCATACCTTTATAAATTTTTAGTACATATATATTAAATTTATCATTCATGGTTTAACCATTTTATTTCCCTTATAACCTTTGGTTTTCTAGATACAGTCATAGTACCTTGGTCATAGTTTCATAAACTATAAAATTAAAATAATTTCATAAAACACATATTTATTTATTAAATAAACTTTTAGAACCATCCATGTTGGTTCGTATTAAAAAATTAAATACATCATTCACAGAGATGATAATCATCACATACACACGAGCAATGTTTTAATTTTTGTAATGGATGGAAACATAAAAAAAGTTTTATATATAAAAATAATATCTATTTATTAAATACATATTTATAACCATATATATGATACATATATTAATAACAAAATATTTAATTCATGGGGGAAGTAATCTAAATATACACAAGAGTGATATTTATATTCTTCTAATGGAAGTAATGGAGGTATATACAGGTTGTTCCACAAATATAATTTATTTTTATTATACTAATGATACTAATTTAATTATTTTTGGATTTTTATAGAATATTATTAATATTTTTATGAAGGTCTAATCTTTAATTAACAAAATTAAGATAATTACCTTCTCCTTAGGTATCCTCATTTGCATATCTCCTTAAGAATTATCAGGTTCCTCTATTAGCGAGAAAGAACCTCTAGAACATGACTAAGGGTGTTGGGGATATTGTTATCAGATCTTGGTTGATATTAAGTTCACATTTTGTGTGGATCAATGAGGTGGTGAGGGTATCCTTTTACAAGTGATATGATTAGTGTCTTTTTATGTACTGTTAACATTAAAATAATATGAATGGCTTTCTAAAGTTTGAGTGGATCCAAGGATACTAAAATTAGAATATATGATAGGATAGGTTAAAATAAAATCATTCCATAAAATTATTTATTTGATTTTTGTGATATATGTAACCTTATCACATATTTTTAACAATTTTAACACATTTAAACCTTATCACGGTGGAAAAAGTTTAATATGGTAACTTAATTTGATGTTTAAAAATGAAATTTTAATTATTAACATTTTTCAAAATTATGACTCCAAATGTTAAAATATTTTACAATAATAAATTTATATATGTTTTAAAAATTAATTTTAATATAAATATGAAAGACACAATGAAAAATAGTTTTTAAGAAAATGATTTTTTGAGCATAAATAAGTATTTATGATAAAATAATGTATAGTATTTATCATGATAAAATGTATTGGTTTATAATTAAAAAATATATTTATATGATTTTAAAAATAAGACAAAACTTAATGTGTCCATGTAATTATTTAATTCAATAATAGGATCAATTTTTTTTCTTTTATTAGAATAAAACATCACTTAAGTTCTAAAATGTCATCCATAGGTTTCTAAATTCAACATATAAGGCCTTGAACTTAAACATTACATAATATTTAGTTTTAGTCTAAAATTTACTTGATTTCACATGGACGATCTTTCCAGGTTTAGTGTTTTTCATAATTTGAACATATTTAATACATAACATCCTATACTTATACAAAGTGGATAATATTAAAATAGTATAAGCTTCTTCCAAAAATAAAAAAAATTTAATATTAAACACGGTTTCTTTTAATGATAAATCACAAAATTTTTCCTTGAACTCATACATATCTATATTCTATCTTATGTGCTATGTAAAACATTTTAAAAACATAGGATGAGAAAAACAGTTCAGTATGTGATAAAAGAAAGAATTAATTAGTCTAGTGAAAACATGTGAACCGTTAAAAATATTTTCTTAAAAACTGATTATAATGGATAGAGAAATAATTCAAGCTCCATGGGACATCATTACTATATCCACATTATATTCACCAATACAAATGGAATAGACTTACAGTCAACTTCCTTCTCTAGAGTACTTAATGTATCATGAGCTATAATGGGCTCAGCTTGACATATTGTGGGCTATAATGGGGATCAACCCATAATATATTGAGGTATAATGGGATCAACCATAATAAAAAATTTCCATGGAACATATCTTGAAGGAAACTCATAAAAACCCTTTTAAACCCATAACCAAAAAAATTCTAGATATTATCATACAATTTTCCTGTAAAAATCACTTTTAAAATATAAAAACCATGCACATAATAATAAAACCATTTTCATCAAAAATAAAATAAAAAATTTAGAAAGAAAAATTAGTGTAATAATGTTTCATGAAATAAACAGAAACTTCTCATGCTGTGTATGTTAAAAAAATATTCCTCTTTTATTTTATAAAATATGTGAAAAATGAAAAATAAGATAGGGTTTTAAATGAATATCCATTACAAATATCATTTTTTTAATAAAATAGATAGCTTATGTGTATTCAACTAAAAAAATTATAAATATATTATAATATAACCAAAATTAATTTCTCATACATCTTAGTATAACATAATCAATATGTATAAGTTTTACCCAATAAATGTTAATTGGGTTAAGAAATTCCCTTACCACACGTTTTTATTCCTTAAAATGTGTTTAAAACTCATATTAATAAGTATAATTTTATTATTTTTCTTCAAAATAACTATATTAATATTTATACAAACATACATGAATTACTTAATACATTATATTACTCGTTTATTGTTAACTCCTTGTTTAAGTTACATTTCCTGTGATATTTTCTCTCTTAATCATTTGTGTTTGACATGTTATTCATGATTATAAATATTTAATTACATAAAAAATATAAAAAATTATATAAATATCTCATATATATTCAATATATAATTATTTATTATAATATTCAAAGATAAATGAAAAACACCATTCATGAAGATGGTAGGCCATACATACGCATGAACGATATTTTCGTTTTCTTATATTATTGATTGGATGGATGTGAATGACTTGTATGAAAATATGTATATATATAATATCATTAAAATATAATTATTATCTCATTAATATAATATTTATTTAATAATACAATCCTTAATACATTCCAGGTGACGTGTGAACGAATCAAATCACTTCGAGGAGGTGGTAACCCACGCGCCCACAAACAAAGTTATCACATTTCCACAACATAGAAAGAACAATGTCATGATTAATATAAAATTTATATAATATGTAATAGGTGATAATATAAATATTAAAATTTTATTTAATAATAAAAATAGTTTTAAGACCATCCATGAAAGCGGTAATGAAAAAAGAAAAAAACATTATTCAAAGAGTTGATTAACCTACATAACTTGGAAAATAATTTCATTTATTTGAATAAGAGGATATGAGAAGTAGAATTTATATGAGATATAGAATTAGAAACATAAAACTCTAGTATATACAAGATTATAGAGTTATTATGAATTTATAGATGAAGGAGGTGTGAAGAAAGTAGAAAAATAAAAGAAATTAAGAGAGGTACCTTGGAAAAATTACCTCTCGAATATAACCTTCTTAAGATACCCTTGAGGACCCTCAATTTAGTCTATTGATGATAAAAGAAGCACTAATAAGTGGGGAGAGTGATTAGGTGAGGTTTGGGTAATGATTTTATAACTTAAAAGGCTTAATTGGTCGAAATGTGGTGTTGAGGTGTGGTATTTATACTTGGGGAGAGGTGGGTTTAAGTGATTAAATTATTAATTATTTATATTTAAAGCCAAGCACATTAAGATGGAATTAATTTTAATGAATTATATTTGAAATTATTTTTATTCAGGATGTTTATGGTTTAGAATCACCTAAAATAACCTTTAAATTTTGTAGTTTTTAGGTATTTTATGCCTTTACCCTTTTTAAGTTTAACATGTTTCATTTTTTACCTATACCGTGGAAAATAATTTTTTTACCATTGTAGATTTTTTTATATCTAAAAATTGAATTAACATTACAAACTAATTTGAAAATTTTTATTTTAAATATTTAATTAATTTTACCTAATTCAGTTCACATAATTGGAAGAATTTTATTTAAAATTAATTCCACAGACAAAACGAAAAAGCAATTTTTGAAATGCTGAAAAGTTTGAAATTTTTTCGTATCTAATTTCAATGTGAAATTGATTAAAATGAAATAAATTGGTTTTCTTTATTTATAATTGAACTAATTATACTTTAAATCAAATTTAAAATATAATTTAACTATAAAAATAAATGTGGGGAAAAATACATTTTGAACTAATATTTTGTATTATTCACTATTCCTCAAAATATAAAAGTTCTTAGAAAAATATAAAAAATTCATCATAAATTAATTTTTATGTTTCTATTTAAAATATTAAGCTTTAATTTTTATATATATATTATAAATTTGTCTAAAAGTATATTTAAAACGCGTTTTCCATCAAAAGGCGATAAAACTACATTTTAAAAGTATTAGATATTTTTTTGCTTAAAATTGAATTTATTATTATTTTAAGCCTATAAAATATATTGTATAGATGTAAAAAAATTTAGTAAACATAATATAGGTAGTTATATATTTTTTCTCCAATAAAATGTCTAGGTGATAAATTCAACATAAAATAATAATTTTAACATTATATTATGTTTTCAGAATAACATAGTCTTGCATGCAAGGTATGTTTTTTGAGAAATTCATTATTGTGTGTTAGGTAAACTATCAAACATAGATCACTATTGAAGATAAAATTTCTATCTAATTCATAACTATAAATAATATAGAAAAATTATTATTCTATAATTACATGGGATGTTACATCCTTCCCCCTTTTCGAAATTGCATCCTCACAATTTATCCACTTGTCAAATAAGTGGGGGTATTTTTACCTCATAAAATTTTTAGATTCTCATATTACCTATTCCACCATATTGGTTTTCCATAAAACCTTAACCCAAAGAATCACGTTATTCCACAACACATGTTCTTTACTATTGAGAACCTGAACTGACTCTTCATCATAAGAAATATTTTCTTCCAACTGAACTACTTTTGGACTCAAAAAATTAGATAGATCTTAAAAATAAATTATTAAAATTTAAACATGAAAAAAGGTGTGTACTTTGGATAACATCAGAGGCCAATCCACTTGGTAAGAAACTGATCCAACTTTATTTAAAATTTTATCGGGTCTAATGAACTATGGACTCAACTTCCCTTTCATGAAAAAATGCATCATACTTTTAAATGGATAAGATTTGAGAAGGACATGATCACCTACCTCAAAAGAAATATTATTTCTATAGACATACTCATAATATTTCTTCCTAATATGATATATTCTCAAGTGTCTATGAATCATCTGAAATTTCTCTACTGTTTCCTCTACCAACACTCATCCCTTCAACTTCCTTTCCCTGACATCATCCAAAAAATTTATAGTTCAATGATGATTCCTATATAATTCCTCAAACAGTTCCACATTTATACTTGAATGAGAACTGTTATTATAAGAAAACTCAGAAAAAGAAATATTTTTATCTAAACTACCTTGGTAATCAATCGAGAAAGCAAATATCACATCCTCCAAGGTATGAATTGTAGCTCTGACTGCCCATATGATTTAGGATAAAAAGTTGTACTAACATTTAATTTAGTACCCAAAAACATATAAAGAACTTTCCAAAAGTTATAAGTGAATATGGGATCATGATCAGATACAATGTAGAGAGTAAGTCCATAAAACCTGACTACCTCTTTAAGATACAACTGGGAATTTGGATCTAAAGATATAGTGTCTCTAATATGAAGAAAATGAGAAGATTTAGTAAACTGATTAGTAATAAACCAAATCACATTATAACCTCAAGAAGTCTTTGGTAATCCCACTACGAGGTCTATGGATATATTTTACCATTTCTACACTAGGACTAAGAATGTTTGAAGAATCCCATTCAGTAGCTATCCTTCAATTTTAACCTGTTGAAAATAAAAATATCTCAGGGTATAGTTAGAAATATATCTTTTCATTCCATCCTTCCAGTAATACTCCCAAAGGTCTATGTACAACTTAGTACATCCAGGATGAATAGAAAACAGAGAACCGTGAGCTTCACATAACAACTATTTATTCAAATATGAATAACAAGAAACTTATAATCTCTTCTCAAATCTCAAAACATAATATTTATTAATGTTAAATTGATGAAAATTACTATTTTGAAAAAAATTATACATTTTTAGGAAACTAATGTTCTTTCTTATGTGCCTTATTCATTCTGTCTGATAGAGACAATTGCACTTACACCTGAAACAAAACATAGGAATTTCCTTCATTAACAACTTTCGAGATAAAATTCATCAAATAACTGATAAAAGAATCATGTTTTAAGCCTAACATGGTTAATGTAGAATTACTTTTCTGACTCAATCCATCATCCATTTCCTTTTATTTTCCAATATGGTAATGAATAATGCAATCATAATCCTGTATTAGTTCCAACCATCTAATCTATCACATGTTCAATTCTTTCTATGTGAATATATAATTAACAATTTTATGATAAATATGTATTTCACATTTTACTTAATTCAAATAATGCCTCCAATTTTTTAATGCTAAAACAATTGATGCTAATTCCAAATCATATTTAGGGTAATTTAACTCATGATGTTTCAACTAACTTGAATCATAAGAAATTAATAGATCTTTTTGTATTAGGAAACAACTCTATCCTTTCAAAAAAGCATCACTGTAGATGAAATATTGGTTGTTTTTGGAGGGCACGGCAAAAAATGGAGTACTCACCAATCTTTTTTTCATTTTTTGAAAACAATAATCACATTCTTTTGTCCAGATGAACTTAACTCGCTTTCACATTATATTTTCCCGTGGGATGGATAATCATGAAATGTTTTCAAAAAAACTCTTATAATTCATGCTCAACCAATAAAACTATTAATCTCAGTAATATTTGATGGTCTTGTCCATTTATTAACAACTTTTTAGCAATATTAGTATTTTTGACATATTTATAAATAATATGTCCAAGGAATGAATTTTTTTCCACTAAAATTCACACTTTCAAAATTTCCCATGTAGTTTCTCTTCTTTTAAGGTTTTAAAAACATCTCTTAGGTGTCTTTAATGTTCATATGTAGTTTTACAGTATACCAAAATATCAATAAAAAACACAACCAAAAACTTATTCAAGAACTCATAACATATTCAATTTATATGATCCATGAAAATAACAGGAGAATTAGTTAACCCAAATAATATAACTAAAAATTCATAATGTTCATATCTAGTCTAAAACACAATCTTTATAATTTCTAATTCCTTTACTTTCAACTGATGATACCCCAAAATCAAGTTAAACTTCAAAAAATAATATTCTACCTAGAGCTGGTACCACTTCGTTTGATGATACATTATCTACGGATGTAGTTATAAAAATATTTTTCCAAACTATTTTTTTGCAATCTGGCTAATTCTCCTCCTGAGTAAATAACATTGGACATAAATTAGAAAAATGAACCAAATCCTTACAGTTACAACATCTCACCATCAAATACTCATTATTTTTCAGATCATTTTACTTTCACTCATGATACATGTGTCTATACATTCCACATCAACAACACTTACCAAAATTCATGAAATTCTTTAAGATGTGTTTGCCACATTTTTTATAAAAAGGGAATTTGATTTTATTACTTTTTAATTTATTTGATGAATTTTTAAATAATTCCTACCTACCAGACCACTTCTTATTATTTTTATTATAAGGAACACACCTATCAGAAAACTCCATCTCAAATTTTTCATCATAAAGAACAATTTTCTCATAGATATTAAACTCTCTTGAAGACAAATATCTTTGAAAAAATGGTTTTAAACTAGATTAAAAAATAATAAATTTTCTATGAAGGTCTTGAATAATATCTGATACATACCTAGAATGTCTTATAAAATTTAATTCATACATATCCAAAGAATCATCATCTTTTTACCTTAGTTCCATGAATTGTTTCTCCATTCTGAGTCGAACTATTTTAGGAAAATATTTTTCCAGAAATAGTATCTTAAAATCATACCATTTTAGAGTGTAATTATTTCCATTTTATCAGGTATTCCTAACCATATACCACCATTGATCGACTTCCCCTTCAAGGTGATAAATGGAATAGGGTTACATTTTAGCATTATGAACATCCCATGACTTCAAATCTGTTTTGTTGGGAAATAATCCATCTTTCATCTACCACTGGATCTGCGGTTCCACTAAAAGTTAGAGGATGTTGGCTCATGAAATGATCTATAAATGAAATATTCTTCTATGGTTGATCCGTTTGATCTCATGAATGGATTCCACTTCCATTTATATCTTATGTCAACTGATCTATCATAAAAACACACTATTCAGTTCTGATTCTGACCATATCGGGATGTTGATTTGGAAGTATGTTTTACTCTTGATTCCTTCTGACCATAGCTTCCCAATTTCCTCTATTAAAAATCATTCTGAATATAAATATCTTAGATGAAGCAACATGGTAATCTTTAAATTCTATATATTTTCAGCTTATCAACAAAGTAAAATTCATTTATGGATATTCTATTAACAATATCCAAACACCTAAAGTTATCTAATATGAACTATGATACCAACTATAAGGACTTAGCCTTAAAAATTACATAATATTGAGTTTTAGGAAAGAATTTACTTGATTTATCATTGAGGATATTTTTAGGATTATAGTTTTAGATAATTTGGGAATAGTTTATACATAACATCCCATACTTATACAAAGTGGATAATATTAAAACAATATCCATTTTTCTACCATTTTTTTAAAAAATAAAACATGGTTTATTTTTGTGATAAATTATAAAAATTTCATAGTAAAGTCATCCTTTTATCTATTCCCCCTTATATGTTGTTATTTTTTATCAAAACATGGGATAAGAAAAAAATGCCATTAAGGGGAAAAATATAGAATTTATTAGTCCAGTGAAAACATATAAACTGTTAAAAATAATTTTATTAAAAACTCATTAGCATGCATAGAAAAATCATACAAGTGACTTTGGACAAAATTAACATATCACAATTACATTCACCCATACAAATGGAATAACCTTATGGTCAAATTTCATTTCTATAGTACCCAATGAATTAGAGAGCTTTAATGAGGCTCACCCATCATATCTTCACCTATAATGGGATAAAATAAACATATATTAATCTATAATGGGGATCAACCTATCAAATAATGATATATATTTTAATCAATCAATAATAAACAATTTCCAAGGAACATATGAATGAAACTCTTTAAAACTCATTTAAACCAATAAGATTTTTTTTTTCAGATATCAATATTCCCATTTCTTATAAAAATAACTTTTTAAATATAAAAACCAAACACATAATATTGAAATAATTTTTATAAAAAATAACAATGAAAATCCATAATAAAATATTAACTAAATAAATATTAATGAAATATAGAGAAACATCTCATTCCATATATGTTAAAAAAATTCCTTTTGTCTTTTATAAAAAGAGTTGAAAAATGAACTTTAATAATGGTTTGAAATGGTTGTCCCTTACAAAGATCAATTTGTTAATAAAATAAATAGATTATGTGAATTGAAATAAAAAATTAGAAATACAATATATGATAACCAAAATTCACTTCTCACATAATATTAGAATGGCATAATCAATATGTAGAAGTTTAACCTAATGAATGGAAATTGGGTTAAGAAATTCCCTTACCTCACATTCGTCTTAATTAAAAAATGTTCAAAACTCTTGTATAATACTTATATGTTTATAATTCATATACCATAGAACCATTTTCATATGTATGATACCAAATATGATTTAATTAAGACATTATATTACCCGTTTATTATTAACACCATGTTTAAGTTAACTTTTGGGTGATATTTTATTTGTTAATTGTACATTTTTTGAAATTTCATTTTTGATTATCAATAATTAACTATTTCTATATTATAAAATATGTTATAAATATTTTATATATTAAATATATAATTATTTATAATAATACTTAAATATAAATGAAAAACATTGTTTACAGAGACTGTAGGCCGTACGTATGCATGAACTCTACTTTCATTTTCATGTCATATTTAAAGAATGATAGTGAATGAAATTTATGTATATATATAATATCATTAAAGTATAATTATTATGTCATGTGTTGGGATCAATTTGAATGGATAATATTTTGAAAGTAAGAAAAGTTTGTTTTCAAGAGTGCAATATTTTATTACCAAAAGGATAACTAAATCCAGTTTGTAAAAGATCATCAAAACTATGATGATGTGTGGATGATTTGTATTTAAAAAATATAATAAGTTCTTTGGATAACTTTTGATTAATTCCTTATGAAGTAAAGGGGTAAAAAATATATTTCCAATCATTTTCAAGATTGATTAGAAAGAAAGATGTTGTTGGAAGACAGAGATGATGCAATACTTTTTCTTGAAAAATCTGATGATGATAAAGTAGATTGATCAATTATTATATATCAAAAAATATGTAGTTAAAGATGAAATAAATGAATGAAAAATATCTTGGATAGTGTGGCTGAAGAATATTTTTAATGTGGCACTGTTTTTTAGTGTTTTCCAAATTTTTGGGCCTCAAAATAAGGAGTTTGTGGAAAACGAATGTTTTTTGAAAAGGATCTCACAGTTCGCAGACCTAAAAGTATAGTTCATGGACCATAGAGGAGGTACACGGAGTGGTGATGAAAAATAGGAAAATGATGGATTCTACATAGTAGCATTATGTATAACATGAAGCATGGTACACAAACCGCATATAGAAAATGGTTTTTGGGAGGCTCACAATTCACTGAAGGCTTGAATTTTGTGGGAGTATCATCATTTATGTAATAAAGGTGGTGATTTTTGTGTGTGGAAGAATAATAAACCTTAAGGGAAATATGTTTCTAAATGGATCACAAAGGAAAGAATGGTTTGTGGGAGGAGCGTAGTACATGGTGTCGGATGTACCACATTAAATCTTTGGGGGAATGAGAGTAGAAAAATCTATGGAGTTATTTTCCTTTATAATGGACCATAATCCCATCAATAAGTTATATTGATTTTCATTAGAAAACATATTTTCTCTGAGGAATAATTCAGTGCAGTCTGAAGATTTTTTGAAGGAGGATTCCACTAATAAAGAGTTCACAGGGAAGATTTTCCATGGTGGAGGAAGTAGTTTGTGGGGGATCATTTAAAAAAAATATATTTTCCACAAATAGAGTTTGAGAAAGTGGTTTATTGGGTCTGATATCCCTAAAAAACGGTTCATGAGGTATTGGATCTCTATAAGTAGAGGTTATCCATAGAGAAAGGGTGGTCTGTGAAGTATTAGTAGTACGTAGGGCATTTTCCATCTGCAGAGTAGAGGTAGTCCCAGGAAGCAGAGGTAGACTATAAAGAACTCATTCCGCATGGTGAAAATCAGTTCGCAGAGGATACAGGTAGTCTGTGAAGGAATTTTGAAAGATTGTAGAGGACTGAAGGAAGTTTTTACCAGCTTCTGGGTAGGAAAGAGAATAATATTTTTGAAAGATAAAACTCGTGAAAGATGACCAAGTATCACCATAACATTGTATTGGATAATTTTGTTTTAAAATAAGCACACACACTAATGGATTGTTTTGAAAGTGCTATATGATTGAAAGGGAATATACTTCTCATTGTATTCCACACAAAAGGAAAATTTTCTAGTGGATTTTGTGGTATTGAATTTTTCCCAAACCATACCAAGGACATAGTATAACATTCTATCTTTTTATTACATAACTTTACATGACATTTTACAAACATAGGATCTTTTGGGTTTAGTGTCTTGGAAATTAGGAACATAATACATGACAAAACAACAAAATCATATAATCCACTTGAATGTATTATTAATGTTCCATCCTGAGTACATTTATTTCCTCTAAAAACCTTGGGATATACATCAATGGAAAGGGTGAGTAGAAGACCACATAATTGAAAACAAGTGAAACCGTTTACATGTGAACTTGAGAAATATTAATAAGAACGTGAGGAATATAATAAAGGCATGATAAAGAGAAATATAATAATAATAATAAAAATAATTATTACTTGAAAATGTGTTTAAAACATTTAATTTATACATTCATAATAATATTAGAAAGGTATATCCCCAAGGTGTTATAAAAATTACCAAGGTTATTCACCAAGGTATCATAAAACTTGTCATGTCTAGAGTTTAATTTTTTTTACCCAATGCAATAGAGTGCTATCATGGAACACCCTTAATATGTATTTATTTTCATCTGATAGAAATATCTCATAATAAAACCCTTCATAAATAATCTAAAGGGAATAAAATAAATGGGATTCATATCAAAATCAGTTCATTTTAAAGCGTGATTAAAAACAAGATAACTTTGTCATTTATAACTCACAAAAAAGAGAATTAATGTTTTATGTATGTCAATTATAGAATAAAATAAATAATTTTTATGTATTGATGAACACATCTTTAAATTAAATAGTTTTTTTTATTAACATAAATAAAATAAAATAATTTCTTGAGAAAAAGAGAGATATTTTGAGGAGAAAATTCTTCAGCATAATGGGTAGGAAACATGGTTTTATAAAACTTTAAAAAGAGCAGAGATAGGGGTAAACAATTCATAAAAGAATAATAATATTTTATAGGGACATAATAAAATGGAAATAATAATATGGTACCGATATTTTAAAAACATACCACATGAAGGAGAACTTGAATGGAAAAGAGAAGTTGAGAATTCTCTTACGAAATTCCGACACCCTAACGGTGTCACTTAAAAATTCATAAAATGAGTTTATTGAGTGAAAAATGGTTCTATAATCATTTCAAAATAATATTAATAGTATGGGATATATGTAATGAAAAATAACAACATGATAAAATAGAAATTAAGAAGTCATAACATTAAAGGAGTGCTTGAAAATAGAAGGGTGGAAGATTCCCTTACCTTAGAGAGTAACTTCTAAAACTCTATGATTGGGACCTTAAGGGCCTGGGGACACCTTGGGGGAAATCCTTGGGAGGAAATAATATCATATATTAGAGGTTAATTATTTTGGAATGAAAGGAATGAAAATAATGTGTGGGTATTTATAGTAAAAGGGAGGGAGTTTTTTTATTAATTTCATCAAACACCTCATTAGTGGTATTTACAAAACCATGGGTTTGACCATGGTATTTGAACATGGTATTGGTCACCTGGGATACCTAATTTCATATTTTTATCCACAATAGATGAATATAATCTTATATCACTCATTACATAATTATGATATTGTTATTATGTTACTAAACTTACCGAAAACCCAAAACTGTATTTTTACTAATCATTAATTTTTTTTACTATTTCAGAAAAATCCCAAAAACCCTAACCATTTTTGATGTGTAGAATTAAAAAATGAACCTAATTTTATGAAACATAGTTCTATTTGAAGATAAAATAAGTAAATAAAATACTAACACATAACTAATAATTTTTAAAACATTTATTTACTGAAACAATGATATAATTATATCACATTACCATTTAAGATAACTGACATATATTTATACTTACCTAGGTGATGTTAATACTCCTTTGGACAAATTACTATTTATAATGGTAATATTAATATTTTAATGGGTCAATTTACTATTCACAAAAAAATTATGTTGATCCTATTAGACTCTAAATATCTTAATGATCGCAACCATGTATGTCAGTTTTTTGAAAATCATTTCACATAATGAATTATTTAATAATTATTAAAATAATATTTTTTTACTATTCATCCAAAAATACTATTAATCAAATACTCTTTATCAAAAAAATAAAATTCATCAAATACTATTCAATAAATAATATTATTCATAATAAAATGAAACTTATTAGAAAACTAATAAAAATTCACCCTAGATTAATTTTTAAAGTTGAAATTCAAAAATAATGTTTATTTTACCATAATAATTTTTTAACTCTGAGAAATTTAACTTTTAAATATAAAAATTATTATTTATTAAAAATAATAGCGAATAGAAATTGAATAATGAAAATGAATAGTGAAATATCTAACACTTAAAAAATTATTTTAACATTTACATTTAAAAGGTTTGTTTTAATCATACTATTTAATTAAAATAATCATTATTAAAAATACCTAAATTTTTTATAACAATTATATCATTTCATGAATGTAAAATTTGGGTTTGAAAAGACAATTTATCTAATTTTTATCAATTAAACACATATATTTTAAGCAAAACTATTCTTAAATGTGTATATGCCATTATTGTTTATAGTTTTACTATGCCAAATTTATGTATGATGTATAATGTTATCCTGAAATAAAATATAATTCTATGTGATTATATTGTAAAACATAATAAAAAGTTATTGGGTGGAAAAAGATCCATAAATAAAAGAGGTACATTTTTCAGGTCGTTACATTCTTACCCCATTAAAGAAATAACATCCATGAAATTTTCTCTTATTATAAATTTTTTACTATAAGGTAACTTATAATTATAAAGTAATTTTCTTTCTTAAAAAATCATGTTTTCAAAAATATTTTTCTTTAACAACAATTACATTTTCTATAAATCATTTATAATGATTCACACAAAGCTTGTGATTAACCAAACATATTCCCAAGTAGTGTCAAACCATGAGTGCAGTAAGGCCTGTTGTCATGCAATAGTTCCCATTCAAGTCCAGATCAAAGTGCTGTTTTCATTTTTACCCCTATATATATCTATGCTCGAGCCACATACACTTGTTCATATCCAGACAAGGATTTATTTTTTCATAAACCAATTTCTTAATATTTTACCAAAATACTAAGAAGTTTGACTATATTTAAACTTTTATATATGGTTATTACTTAATTTTTCAAATCCAAATTTCCACAAATAACTAAACCATCCTTTGATACCAACTATGGAATCCCAACTTTTTCTTACATAACTTTACATGACATTTTACAAATAGAGGATCTTTTGGGTTTAGTGTCTTGGAAATCAGAAATATAATACCTGAAAACATAAAAAACATTCTTATACTCCACTTGAAAAGATTATTCAAGGGTTTTTCCTAACAAAATTTATTTAATCTCATAACCTGGGGACATACATCAAAGTAAAGGGTGTGCAGAAGGGCCAATAAGGGAAAACAACTGAAATAGTTTACATGTGAACTTGAGAAATATCAATAAGAACATGAGGAATATTGTAAAGGAATGATAAAGAGGAATATAATAAAAATAATAATAATAAAAATAACTTGAATAATAACTTGAAAATGTGGCTAAAAAATTTATTTTAGACATTCATAGGCATATCACTAAGGTCCATCCATAAGGTTTCTTAAAAATTACCAAGGTTATTCACCAAGGTATCATAAAACTTGTCATATCTAGAGATTAATTTCTTTACCCAATGCATTGTAGCTCTATCATGGAACAACCTTAAATTAATTTATTTTCATGTGATAAAAATATATCAAAATAAAACGTTTCATAAATAACCCATTGATAATAAAATAAATGGGTTTTATACGAATATCATGGCATTTTAAAAAGTGCTTAAAAACACAATCATTATATAATTTAGAACCCATATAAAGGAAATGAGGGTTTTATATATGTAAATTAAAGAATTAGAGAAATAATTTTTATGTATTGATGAATAGACCAATAAATTAATGAGGTTTGGGTATTCACATAAATAAAATAAAATAATTTATTGAGAAAAAGAGAGATATTTTGAGACGTAAATTCTACAACATAACAGGTATTAAACATTGTTTTATAAAACAATAAAAACAGAGGGTAAACGGGTCATCCATTCATAAATAAATCATAATACATTATAGGGACAAAAAATGTAAATAATAACATGGTATGGAGATTTTATGGACATACCACATAAAAGAGAAATTAAAAGGAAAAGAGAAGTTGAGAATTCCGCGATGAAATTTTTGCAGCTTAACAACGTCACTTAAAAATTCATAAAATGAGTTGATTGAGAGAAAAAAGGGTATATAATAATTTTGAAATAATATTTAAGTAAAGGGTGTTATATAATGACAAATCCAAATATAATAAAATAGAAATTAAGAAGGCATAACATTAAAGTATTACTTGAAAAGAGAACGATGGTTGATTCCCTTACCTTGAAGAGTAACATCTAAAACTCTATGATCGAGACCTTGAGAGATTGGTTACACCTTAGGAGGACTCATTAGTAGGTAATAACTTCATAAATTCCAGGGTAAATATTTTTAATGAAATAAAAAGAATTAATGGGTGGGTATTTATAGTAAAAGAGAGAGAGAGAGAGAGATTTTTTATTAATTTCATAGGACACCTCATTAGTGGTATTTGAAAAACCATGGGATTTACCATGGTATTTGAACATGGTATTGGAGTCATTGGACCCCACATATCATATTTTAATACAAAAGAGTCTACCCGTAATTTATCTTACTCATTACATCATTATGACAAAGTTATGATGTCATTAGGAATACTGAAAACTCAAAACTGTATTTTTACTATTCATAAAAAATTCAAGTATTTTAGAAAAATCCCAAAACATCACCCTAACCATTTATTTATGTGTTTAATTAAAAAATTAACACCATCTTATAAAAAATATATTTTATTTTAAATTAAATTAAATAAATAAAATACTAATACATAATTAATATTTTTTAAAACACTTATTCACTTACACTCTAATATAATTATATCACATTACCATTTAAGATGAAAAATATATATTTATTCATAATTAGGTTCGGTTAGAATTTCAATGGTAAAATAAATATTTATAAGGGTAACATTACTATTCTAAAGGGTTAAGTTACTATTCCTCAAAAAAATTATGTTGACCATATTAGTCTATAAATATATTACTGATCGCAACTATGTATGTCTATTTTTTGAAAATAATTTCATAGAATCAATTATTTAATAATTATTAAAGAAATAATTTTTTACTATTAATCAAAATACTATTCTTAAAATACTATTCAACAAATACTGGTCATCAAAAAAATAATTTTCATCAGATAATTGAAACTTCATAGAAAACTGCTAAAAATTCACCCTATATTAATTTCAAAATTTGAACAAGAAATTATTTTTATTTTACCATAATAAATATCTAATTATAATAAATTTAACATTTAAATATAAAAATTCCTAGTTATTAAAAATAATAGTGGATAGAAAATGTATAGTGAGATTTCATAGTGAAATTTCTGACACATAGAAAATAAATTTTAACATTTACTTTTAAAAAGCTGTGTTTTGATCTTACTATTTAATTAAAACAACCATTATTCAAAATAACAAATTTTTATAATAATTATATCATTTTTAAAATGTACAATTTTTGTCTAGAAAGGTAATTTATCAAATTTTTCTCAATTAACTATATTTTTTATTAAGAAAAACATTTCTTGAATGTGTATATCCCATTATTATTTATAGTTGTACAAATCCAATTTTTTGCAAGATGTATAATTTTTTTAGGAAAGAAAAAGTATTTGTATGTTATTCTATTATAAAACATAAAAAAACGTTTTTGGAAGGAAATAGATCCATAAAAAAAGTACATTTTTTGGTTTGTTAAACGCAGGTACTCTTGTTGAGTAGTAAACCTTATAAATTATTGTGTTTTTATGGATGTATGTTTAAATTGTGTTCAACAAGGAAATAAATATTTAACATGAGGAAAATATTATTTCAAAATTATGGGAACATAAAATAAAAAGATATTACTGATTCACCCCTCCCCAACCAAGTGATACTTGAATCCTGACTGACCAACTTCATTTTGTATCAAAGTGAATGTTTCCTTCGTTTATCCACTACAGAAGTTTTAAAGAGATGTTTTGATGGAGAATATGAATTGTTTGAATAGTAAAGGGATTCAAATATTTTATAAGAATAGTTATCATATCTAGAAATATAGATTGATGCCTTATCTTATGTCTCATGGGTATAAAGTCTTTGAAGCTACAATAGATAGATTCCCTCTAATTAAGGACAGGGTCACTTTTACAACTATCGATAAGAAGATCTTGAGAATTATAGAAGAGATAAAAATTCATTAATTTCATCACTTTGTGATAGTGAGTTATTAAGATTAAATGGTGTTGCTACAGTTAAAGGTATTTTGGATGAGTTAAAAAAATATATGAAGGTAATACAAAAGTCAAGAAGGAAAAACTAAAAATCTGGAGATGGAAGTATGTTGATTTGAAAATGGGAGGGTTTGAATTTGTTGAGGGATTATTTATCAGGGTAAATAAAATTTTAATAACTATCATATTTTTTGGTGATAATTTGTAGGATTCTACAGTTTTTGAAAAGATCTTAAAAATTATTTCTAATAAGTTTAATGCTAATGATTTCTCATTGGAAGAAAGAGACCCTCGAACATTATCTTTGGATGATTTTCATAGAACTCTCATCACTTATGAAATGAGAAGGGAGAATATTATGAAGAGAATTTTTTTTTGATAGAGATATTTATTTTAAAACCACTAATAAAGAAATATTTAAGAAGTCTCTTGAGGAATATGATGTTGCTAACTCTAACTCTGAAAATTAGGTATGTAAAAATAATGATAAAATTTATTCATTATTTTCTAAAAATATGAGAAGTGGTATAAGTAAATACTAAGGGAAACTTCACTTGAAAAGTTTTTAATGTAGAATAGATGGGAACTTTGTCTCAAATTACCCTCAAAGAAATAACTAATTAGATAGCGATGAATAAAAAATAAGGACGAGAAGGTTGTGGAATAAATATAGTGATAAAGATAAATATTTCTCAAGAGGCAAGGATAAAAAATTTTAAATATAAAAGAAAAACATTTTTTTTTCTGAATATGAAGAAGAAGAAGGAAGTATAGTTGAATCTGAGAAATATTTTTTCTGAGAAATATGGAGATAATACTTTTAGTGAAAAAGTGAATAATAAATATTTCAGAAGCAATAGTTCCGAAGAAAAAGAATCTCAAATTGAATATTATATGAAATAAGAGTTGAAAGAATGTATGAGAAATATTAGAAGTCTTGAAAAGGAAACAATAAGTTGATAAATACAAATTCTTCATCAAACAATCAATAAGGTTTTCCTGATGAGAAATTAACACTGGTAAAATAGAATTATAGCCTAAATAATTCTCTTCAGAATGAAAAAAATCATAATGATCTTCTACAAGTAAATCTTAAGGAAAAAGAAGAAGAGATTGAACTTTTCCAATAAAAGATTTATAAACATAAACAAAGTAATATGAGTTTAAAAAATTTTAACTCAGAAGTTAGTGAATTTTCTAGTAATAATTAACCTAATATGTATCAATAAAACTTTCCTTCAATGGTTTAGAAGAATGGTGGAATTGGTTCTGAGAATAATAATGCTGGGAAAGTTATGTATGTGGAAAAAGTTAATAATTATGAAAAATCAAAAGTGTCTACAAATCATGAGTTTAAAAACAATTCTATTACTTTTGGTTCTAATAATTCTAGAAAAAAATCTGAGTTAAAGAAGAACATTATGTTTCAAAACATGAAGTTTTGTGGTCCACAGATTTCTGTTAAGAAGGTTTCAGAGAAACATACTCACTACACAAGTCAATCGGGATATTTTTGAGGATAATAATATTTCTATGGATATTTATTCTATTTTGGTGGGTTTTAACACAAGGAAAATATGTGTTAGTTTAATAAAAAACATTTCTACTATCCCACATTTTATGAAAGGAAATATTTTAGGGGGCATTAACCCTCTCAAAAGAATAAGTTTGAGAAAAAAGTTTAGAATAAATATGATAACGTTTGTGTGAATGTTGATAATACGTTTCAACCACAAGAAATTATTTATAAAAGATGTCAGCAACATAAATATGTTGATAAGGGTTTCCTTTTTTTGTTACCAGAAAAGTTTCTTAACAATTTTCAAAAACTGGAGGTGAAGAAAGGTAAGGAAGAAAAAAATCTCTCATTATTGAAACCTATTTGAAATATATAAAAGAAGAACTTCCTTAAATTTTTGATAGTGGGTGTTCTTATCATATGACATAAGACTTAATGTTGTCAAATAATTTTACATACTTTAAAGAATAAATTGTGACATTTGATAATGATGAATCTTTGAGGATCAAAGGTGTTGGACCATCCATTATTGGGGAGGAAAATATGAAATATATGAAAACTTTCTATGTTGATGGGTTAAAACACCTGCTAAGTTTTTCAAAACATTATGATGTGGGTGAAAAATTTATCTTAAAAATAGATGGGTTTATTGAGAAAAGTAAGAAAGATGGAATGATAGTTACAAGAGGCTAATGTACAAAAGGAAACATGATCCATGTTGGTGAAATAAAAAACTCTTGTTACATGGGTATGGTGGAAGAAAATCAATTGTGGCATAAAAGGCAAGGACACATGTTTTAAAAAAACATGAAAATGTTATCAAAGTTAGATAGTGTCTGAGATATTCCTAATATGTTATAAATAAGATATTGGTGTTGCACTATTTTTCAGAAAGAAAAAAAATTACAAACTCTGTGCATAGGAAAGTTGGCATCTCTTCAAAAAGACACTTAAAACTTATTCATTCTGATATTTGTGGTCCAATGATAAAACCATAAACTAGTGGAGATATGTAATTAATCACATTAATTGATTATATTACACCCATTATGTGTGTTATATACTTGAGTAATAAGTCGGATACTCTAAAAATGATTAAACACTTCAAAAGTAAAGACGTAATAAAATGTTAGTATTCTGTGAAGAAGTTAAGAATTAAAAAAGGCAGTGAATATAAGATCAAATGATTTGAGAATTATCTTTATAATCATGAAATTTTACATTATTTTAGTTCACCATACTCACATAAACAAAATGGGGCTGCTGAAACAAAGAACAAAAGTCTGGTGGAAATGAGGTGAACTATGTTGCTTGAACATGTTATCTCTCATTAATATTGGAGGAAAGCCATGAGTACTACTATGGATATTCAAAACCTATGTTTATATATTAAAAGTTAATATATTAATCCATATGAAACGTTTTATGGAAAAACTATAAATTTTAAACACTGAATAATTCTTGGGAATCTATGCATCATAAAGAAGAAAGGTGGAAACCTTTTATTGTTTGAGAAAAGTGGTTAAGATGGATTTTTTCGGTTACGATCTAGAAGGAAAGGGATATAGATGTTTTAATAATGAAATATGAATAATTTTTTAGTCTTTTAATGTTATTATTTTTAATATGTCAAAAAAAAGAAAACATATGCTGATATAGAAGTTGAGACAGATAAGGAATGTTTTGTTAAAATTTTTGATGATGTTATCGATAGTGGAAATACTACTCCAGAAGAAGAATAAAAATATGATATTTACAATAATGAAAAAGATACTCAAAAACATCATCCTCTTCTTAAGAAACAAGTTGAATCATAGAACATCATTTGTGATCCACATCATAAGGGACAAACAAAAAGAACAAAAAGTTCTATTACACATACTTCTTTGAATTCAAAAGTGTATCCAAATGGTGTAAAATAATATTTTTAGTAGTCATAATGGTTTCAAGCCATGAATTAAGATTTGGATCAAACTGAAAAGAATAATACATGGGAACTCATTCCTAATACAGAAAATAAAAACCTTATTTATGTGAAGTGTGTCTTCAAGAACCAGATGAATGAAGAAGGTTATGTGACAAGAAATGAAGCAAGATTAGTTTACAAATGGTATTCACAAATTGAACGTATTTATTTTTATGGAAACTTTTCTATGGTTCAAAGATTATAAACAACTATAATATTTATTTCGATTGCTACACAATGAGGTTACAAGATCTTTTAAATGAATGTTAAATATGCATTCTTGAATGGTGATCTTGATGAGGATGTTTACACTGAACAACATCGTGGATTTTTTGTTAAAAAATATGAAAGTTATGTGTTCATATTGAAGAATGAATTGTATTAGGTAAAACAATCTACAAGGGAATGGTATTCCAAACTGGATACTTTATTAAAGAAGATGAGTTTCCAGAAAGGAATAGTTGATAGAAATCACTACATCAAGGAAAGATAGGAGGTTACTCTCATTTTAATTTTTTATGTTGATGAAATTATCTTTGTTGGAAATGATGAAAGATATTGTAAAATATTTTATAAAGATATGAAGAAGTTTTATAATATGTAAATATTAGGAGAAATAAAATATTTTCATGGGTTAAAAATTTAAAATAAATAAGAAACTTGTTTTTTCTTTCTCAAGAAAAGTTTGATAATGAAATTATTATGAAGTTTGACATGGAAAATTTGAAACTAGTTTCCACACCAATTTTAGTGAGAACAATGTTTTCTAATGATATATAAGACAAGGAATTTGATTATAAATATTTTCATAAGCTGATTGGATGTTTGTTATATTTGGATTCTCTAAGACCTGACATTGCCTATACTATTACCTAATGTGAAATTTTTTAGAGTGCTCCTAATGAATCAAATTTAATTGATGGAAAATTAATTCTCAGATATATCAAAGGCATAAAAAAAATTTAGAATCAGGTATGATATCTTGGAAATCATTGAATTGTTTGTGTATTATGATACTGATTGGGCAGGAAATATTGATTATAGAATATCCACATTTAGTAGAGTTTTCTTTCAAGAAAAATGTTGTCTTAGTGAGCATAAAAAGAAACTGAATTGAGTAAATCTTAGAAAAAATGAATTTGAGTATATTGCTACCAATCTAGATGCTACCCAACTTATGTGGATGGAAAATCTGTTATAATACATACTTTTTAATGTAAATCTAAACTTGATCACAGGATGTGATAATCAATGTGCAATCAATATTACAAAGAATCTGGTACAACATTATCATTCATAAAATATTGACATAAAGTACCACTTCATCAAAGAGCATGTGGAGAATAATGAATCGAAGCTATTGTATGTTCCTAAATTAGAACAATTTGCTAACATATACACAAAATATTTACCAAAGGAACCATTTTATAAATTGAGGTTGGACATGGGAATCCAACCTCTTTCTCATTAAAGATAAGGTATGTTTTTTTACCTTATCTCATCTTAACTATGGATAGTGTTGTAAAGGGTGATAATTGTTTCACAAATCTATCTATATGGATGCATGAATAAAGGGGGAGTTGTGAGTATGCTATAAATACATCATGGAAGTGTGTGAACTATTATATCAATTTATGGGAGGGGTTATAGTAATTTTTTTAATCTAGGAATATTGAATAAGTGGAGAAAGATGAGGAATAATGATGAAAAATAAGGCTTGGAAGAAAGATGAGGATGTTTTGAAGAAGGATGATGTGGAATGATGAAGAGGTTTCATAGTCACTAATTTTAAAAAACATGGTTTTTCTATCAACAATTCTTATTTACTGTAATTAGTTAGATCATGTAGTATTAGAATTATTGATAAGTAATCTATAGCTCGAGGTTACAAAGTTTAGTGATTTATGAATCTTGGTTGAATAAAATTATAAAGTGGGATATTGTTGGGATCAAGTTGAATGGACATGCTATTGGAATTAAAAAAAGGTTGTTTTCAATAGTGTTGTATTTTTTTATAAAAATGGATAAATCAATTCACTTTGTAAAAGAGCCTGAAAAATATGACGATTCATTTCTGATTTTTATTTCACAAATATCATAATTTTTTAGAGAGATTGTGATGCAATACTTATAAAATGAAGTGGGAAAAAGATTCAACTAATCATTTTCATATTTGATTGGAAAGAAAGATGTTTTTGAAAGAAAGGGAAGTTACAGTAATTTCCTTGGAAAATATAATGATTATAAAGGTGATCAATACAATATTATATATTACAACATATTTATTTTTTATGAAATAAATTACTACAAAATAGTTTGTATTTTTTGGCTGAGGCATATTTTTATGATGTCGCTATTTCCTAGTGTTTTCCAAATTTTTGTGCCTCACAATTAGGAGTTTGTTTATGGATTTTTTTTTTCACAAGAGATCAAAGTTCATGGACATTAAAGAACAATTTGTGGACCACATAGTAAGTTTGTGGAGAAGTGAAGGAAAATCATCAAAGGAAGGATTCTGTATAGCAGTACTATACGGACTTCGATGCACAACACACATGATGTGTAGGAAAAACAGTCCATGAGAGACTCATAGTTCGAGGAAGGATTTAAGTTCACGATATTCTCATTATTTGAAGAATAGTGGTGGTGATTTTTTTTCGAAGAATCATCCAATGTGAGGGAGGAAATTCACTACACGGACCGTGGGGGAAAATGGTTTGCGGGAGGAGTGAAATATGTGATGTAGTCTATACCGCATCAAATCTTTGGGGAAAAGAGATTAGAGAACCTTTTGGAGTTTTTTAACTATATAAAGGACCCTACTCCCATAATTAAGTTAGTGTTATTTTCTGTATAAAAAATATTTGTTTCTAAGAAAAAATTTAGTGAAGTATGAAGAGTTCATGAAGTAGGATTCTGTGAAGGAAAGAGCTCGTGAGGAAGAGTTTCTGCAGAGGAGGAAGTAGTTCACAAGGGATCATTTCCATGATAGATATTATATGTGGAGAGATTTTTTAGAAGTGGTTTTCAGGTCTTGATATACCATAAAGGAAAATGTTCTATGAGGTATTGGAGGATCATGAAAGAGAGGTCATCTGCAAAGATGGGGTGGTCTGCGAAGCATCAGTAGTACGTAGGGCATTTTTCATCCACAGACTAGAGACAGTCCACAGAAGAAGAGGTGGTCTGTGAAGAACTCATGCAATGTATTAAAACTCAATTCACGTAGGATATAGGTAGTATGATGATGAAGATGGAATGTTCATGGAGGGATTAAGGAAGTTCCTACTAGCTTATGGGTAGGAAAGAGAAGATTTTTTTTTGAAAAATCAAACTTGTGAAAGCTGACCAAGAAGAAACATAACATATTATAACATCAGTTTGTGATAAAATAAGCACACATTGTTGGATTGTTTTCAATGTTTGACAGGAGTGTAAGGGCATATCCTACCCATTGTATTCCACATAAAAGGATTACTTTGTAGTGGATTTTATGCTATTGGATTTTTCCCAAACCATACCAATGACATAAATAATGTTTTTGAGTAGTGAACCTTGTAAATTTTCATCTTCTTATGGATATGTGTTTTAATTGTGTTCAGGAGGGAAAGAAATCTCTAACAAGAGGAAAAGGTTGTTTCAAAAGTAAGGAAACATTAATGAAAGAGTTATCACTGATTAAACCCCTTATTAGTGATATTTGAATCATTAATGGGATACTTCATCATGAATATCATAAATATTTACTAAAACAATCCTTAATAAATTCCATATGAAGTGTGAACGAACCACATCGCTTTGTGGGGGCAAGAGTCCCAACGTCCACAAACGAAGTTTCCGTATATCCACAATATATAAATCATGAATGTATGTTTAATATGACATTTCAATAATATGAAATAGTTTATAATATAAATATTAAAATATTATATTATGATAAAAATAGTTTTAAGACCACCCATGAAGGAGATAATGGAAAATGAAAAAAAAACATTACTCAAAAAGGTGATTAAGCAGCATAACTTGGAAAAAAATTAATTAATTTTAATAAGAAGAGATAAGAAATAAAATGGATATGATATATTAAAATAGAAACATAACACTATATAATATACATTATTCTGTAGTTATCATGAATTTATGGATCAAGGAGGTGATGTGCAAGTGGATAAGGAAAGAAATTAAGAGAGGTATTTTGGGAAAATTTCCTCTTGAGTATATCCTCCTCGAGGGACCCTTGAGGACCATGGATTAGGTCTTTGAGTGAGGCCAAAAGAAATTATAAATTGTGAGAGATAGGAAGAAAGGGGTGGGTAGATATTTTAGAAGCTAAAAAGATTTTTTTTCTAAATGGGGTGGTGAGGGGTGGTATTTATACTTAAACAGAGGTGAGTTTATGTGATTAAATTATTAACTATTTTATATTTAAAGCAAACTACATTGAGGTGGAAATAATATCCCCAAATTATATTTTAAATTAATGTTGTTTTTTTTATTTTTAGGGTCAAGACACACCTCAAATAACCTTTAATGTTTGAATTTTTTAGGTATTTTATGCCTTTACCGTTTTTAACTTTAACATTTTTCATTTTTCACCTATACCGTGATAAATAATTTTTTACCATGGTATGTTTTTTTATATCTAAAAATAAAATTAAAATTAAAACCTAATTTGGAACTTATAGTAACAAATATGGAATTTATTTTACCTCATTCAATTCATAGAGTTGGAATAATTTTGTTTAAAATTAATTCCACAGACAAATTGAAAAAGCTGGGTTTTAAACGTTCAAAAACATGGAATGTTTTTATATATAATTTCAAGGTAAAATTTATTACAATGAACTAAATTAGTTTTATTGATTTATAATTGAACTAATTATACTTTAAAACAAGTTTAAAATATAAATTAACTATAGAAATAAATTGGGTGGAATATAAATTTTGAACTAGTATTTTGTATTATGCACTATTCATAAAAATATGAAAGTTCTCAGAAAAATATCAAAAAATTACCATAACATAATTTATATGTTTATCTTAAAAATATTAAGTTTAATTTTTCATATATTAATTATAAATTTTTCAAAAATTATATTTAAAATGGTTTCTCCATCAAAAGGTGATAGAACTACCTTTTATAAAATTTGTGCTTTTAACATTTAAAATTGAATTTATTCCTATTTTAAGCTTCTAAAATCAATTTAATGAATGTAAAAATAGTTAATAAACATGTTTAAACATAATATATTTAGTTTTATCCATTCTACTTGATTCAATGTCATGGTGATAACTTCCACTTAAAACAATAATATTAACATTATATTTTTGGTATAACCCACCCATGCCTGAAATGTATGATTTCATAGAAACTCATTATTTTGTTTCAGATAAGCTATCGAAAATAACACTATATTTATGGAAAAATTAATATCTAACTCATAAATATTAATAAGTATGAAAAATACTTATTCTATAATTACCTAGGATGTTACAAAACATAATATTTTTAAATTTTTTTTTATTATTATTTAATATATAATCATTCTATAAAAAATGTTTCACATACAATTAATTCATTATTATGTCATGATGATTTAATAAAATTGAGAGTATTTTTAAAATATGTATTTTTACTATTAAACTAAAAAGTAATCCTTTTATAAAAATCCAACAAATTCACTCTGAGTTAATTTGGAATTATGAATTAAAAAATGTATTAAATATGAAAAAATATAAAAAATTAAATTTAAAATGTTACATAAAATAAGATAATACATGGAAAATAATTTAGTTAAAACACAAGTATTTCTTTTTTGAATTAATATTTATATTGAATTATTAAATTAAATATGAATCTATAAAATTTCATTATAAAAAATAATAAGACATGAAATTAATTGATTATTAATATTAAATTTGTTTTAACATTATTCACCCTTAAAAAAATATCACCCACACTTTTATTTATTAATAAATAGGTGAGGGTATTTTTATCTTATAGCCCTTTCATATTCCTATGTCACATCATTAATTAGAAGGTTCTTCGATTAAACGCTAAATAGGTGAGTGACCTTATTCCACAAAAACGACTCTTTAAAATCAAGAATATGAAATTTATTTTCCTTATAAAAAACATTCTCCTCTAATTGAACTAATTTAGGGATTAAAACATGATATTCCACAAAAACATATTCCATTAATAAAGAAACATAAAACACATCATGGCCCTGAGAAAAACTCAATGTTTAGTCTACTTAGTAGGTAACTCATCTCACATTCTCTAGAAATTCATGTGGATGAATAAATTATAGATATTATATCCACATTATGAAAAAATGAATCAAATATATCCAGGGAGATATTTCAAGAAAAATATAGACGCCTACCTCAAATAAAAAATCTTTACTTAAGTTATCTGTGAAAAGTATCTTCTTACTTTGAGCTACCTTCATATAAAGGCGAGACATTTTTACCTATCCAACTATCAATTTTACCAATTCAGGTCAAAATAAAATCCTATAATTGAAAAAATCCAAAAATTATAGTGTTTTAATATGATTTTAATATAATGACTAAAATTGTGATATTTATTTAATAGAAAAAAGTGTTATTATAATAAAATTACACTAATGAAATATATGGATATGAACTTCCCCAATAATATAATGAGAATGCTTTCAGAATATCTTGTAAAGTTCATATTTTTTGATATGATAATCTATCAAATGGAGGGTGAAAAATTATACTAAAAAATAACTCAATACTTAATGTTTTCTATAGTCCATTCCATAAATTAGATGTAAATATAAGATCATTATAAGATAAAATTGAGATAGATACACCATATAACCAAATAATCTAATTCAAATTGAGTCTAGAAAGTTTATCCAAATTCATATAATCTTGAATAGAAAAAAATGAAGGGATTTAGTCATTCAATAAAAAATAACCCAAATTTCATTATGACCTCAAGATGACTCCGTTAATCCCATTATAAAATACTAGGATATATTCTACCATTTCCATTAAGGGACTCATAATAGATGAATCACCCCTTAGGTAGTTTTTATTCAGCTTTAACCTATTCGGAATTCAAACATTACATGGTAAAATCATTAATATCTTTGTTCATTACATCCCACCAATAACATTATTAAAAATCACTATATTTATTAGTTATACCAAGATGAATGGAATATATAAAGTGATGATATACAATTAACAACCTCCTTTTCAAACTAAAATCACTTGGTACACATAAAATTTTTACAAATCTTATAAAACATTATTTATCAATATTGAACTCTTGAAACTTTCTTTAATTAAAAAATTTTGTTCTTTCTTTTAGACCATGATCTCATTTTAAGACTTATTAATTATTTATGGCAACAATGACTACACTGATACATGACCCAAAATAGATATGGTTTTACAATGTAAAAACTTATAATCTAAAATTTATAAATACATTAACTTTTAGATCATGTTCCAAATGTAGTATGGTTATTAATTAAATATCCTTTTGACTCAAGGGATCTACGACCTTTTTAGCAGTAAATGGATGATAGTTAATCATAAAATAATAATCCTTTAACCATTATAACTGTCCTCTATGCTACATGATGAACTCTGTTTGAGTGAATATAAAGTTTAATATTTTATGATCTATATATACATCTCATTTCTCCACATATAAATTATGCCTCTAAATTTTCAAAGTAAAAATCACCAACATAAGAAAATGATCATGGATTAGATAATTTTTCTTATTGGGTATCGTCTGTCATGATTTATATGAAATTACCAAATCATTCATAACTTACTGAAAAGTGTTTACAAAAAACCATTATAAATAACTCAATACTCTAAGAAAACATTGAATCTAAAATACATTAGTGGGTCATGGTCATCCATCCACCAATTTACATTAAAATGTAAACTATTATGGAATGATTATTTATAATATTCCCAAAGAAATAAACAGTTTTTAAAAAATATCACATTTGATATGTTTTCTATAAAAATTCTTCTATTTAAACTCCCATATAAAAATCCTTATATTTTCACATGACCCTAATGACTTTTAAAAAACATAAAAACATAATAAATTAATAACACCAAATATATATCCAAAAACTTATGGAATATTCTATTCATTAGATACATAAATACAATGAGAACATTAGTCAACCAAAAGGGTTATAAAAAATTCAAAAGTGCTATACCTAATTGAAATTGTTTTCAATTATAATTTATTCTTATTTTACAGTCAGTTAATGATATCCATATTTGAGTTTAATCGTAAAAAAATATTGAGGCCTTTATACAAGATCAATAAAGTAATTAATATTAGGAAACACATAGTTTTTCTTAATAGAAATGTTGTTGGACACTCTATAATTAATGAAAATCCTCATAAAACCATAATTATTGTCCGAAAAAAACAAGATCACCCCAAGGTTAAGTGCTAGGATACGTGAATTCCCTTTAATAAATCTCTTGTAACTTCATTTTCAACACTAATAACTCTATTGAAGCCAATCGATAGTGGTTTTTGAAATAATATTAGCACAATGCACTAATTAAATAGTAAATCCATCCATATAGTTAGGAATAAATCTTGTAAAATCACTAGGGAATACATCTATATATTCATATACCACGAAAACATTACTAATTTTAATGAATTATTTATTTTAAATGATGTGAGAATGATAAAATTTAATATATATATATATATTATTAATTTATGAAGTTTTTGATATTTTATCACAGGTACCAAATAATTCTTACATATGAGTTGTAACTGATTCTGAATATTAAATATAACCTCCTTTACACTGAAATCTATCTTATAACAATACACTAATACCCAATATATACATAAAATAACATCAAACTGAATTATATGTAACACAATAAGATTTAAATTAAAAACCATTCCACATATGATCCTAGAAAGATTCATATAAATAATTTTTGTTTTAATTACTCCACCCTGAGTGTTCACCAAATATTATATCTCCATTTCATGAGGTTATATTTATATTTTACTATAAAATTTTCCAAATCTAAAATAATTCATAAATCCCAAATCAAAAAAGAAACTAGAATAATATTAATAAGAATGTAATTTATATATCACCCCTTCATTTGATGGTCCAAAATTATTTGAGTTAGTGGTAAATGATTTTTTGACCCACTTATAGTTAATATCTTATTAGTATCTGTCATTTAGACAAATTTTGACCACAAATTTTCATAATCACCCATCTAAATACTATTAAAACACATGATTTTAGGGTTTTCATTAGTTTTCTTAACCATTATCATTGAAATTTTCTTAACAGTCATGCGAAATATTTCCCAACTTAGCACACTATTATTAATTTCCTTATCTCATTAGACATTGACCTATTTTATTTTTTCCAAAATTATCAGAAGAGGGGAATTTTAATCTTTTATCTTCAAATTTACTTGATGGATTATTTCCTATCACTTTCCATAAGACTACTTAATATCCTTGATTTTATAAATTTGAAAATAAAATCCTTCTTGACCTTCACATAAAATTGAAATATTTCTTTATAACTTCAAAACTCACGAGTAACTATATACCTCTATACAAAATTATTCAATATTGAGTAAAATATTACAATTTTACAACCATGTATGAAATCTTGTAAAACTTTCTCCATCGGTAGAAACTAAATTACCCTCTATCTATTTAAACTCTTTGAATTTAATTTTAAATTTATATTGAACCGCTTTAGGAAAATATTTCTTAAGTAAAATATACACACAATTAATACATTTCATGGTATCAATATCATAACTTTCCTTGGTATTATAAATCTAGAAAGACCACTAATATAATCCACTTTTAAGATGACAAATAGAAATATCTACCTTCTGATATTCTGAACATCACAAAAAATAAAACTTTTTTTTCAATGAATTAATAAATCCTCCAATTAATACTGTGTATGAGGCTCCAAAAAATACTATAGGGTCCTTTTCACGAAATCATCCACTATTGAAGTGTTCTGAAGTAAATAATATGTTTTCTACCATAAATTGCTACCAATATTAATAACTGCTATAAATTGATGAAAAATACCCACAAACTTATTAGCTTTTACTCAAAAAATAACAAGTTGTTGATTCAGAAGGATATAACCCATTGTTTTATTCCTAACTTATTAGTCTTGCTTATTATATAGAAATCATGATAAAATATACATAAAATAGATGATAAAACATGAAACCTATCAATGGATATATTATGATAATAAAACCATATATTAACATCCCAAAAGTTTTTTTTCTTGATAACATCATAACCTCAAATGTTATCTAAACACTAATATGATACCAAAAATAAAAAGAAAATAATTATGAGTTTAATAGTAAGGATTTTATTTTCACACATTGTATTTATCTTAAAGGTTTATAGTTTTAGATAATTATGAAAACCATTACATAATAAAGTTAAAATGTTCACATAGTGTATATTTGTTTTCACAAAATGAGGTTATTATGTGTAAACTTCTATTTAATTCTTAACATACATGATTCTTTCATGAAAAGTATTAATTAATGAATTTTTTACATTATTATATGTTATATAAATCTTTAAAACCTATAAAATCATTTGAAAACATATTACGAGGACCAAAATATGAATAAAAAATATAAAAAAGGAAATAATTTCATTATTCAATTGAATAACATAAAAAACTATAAGAAAATACGAAATGAACAATAATATCAAATAATAATTCACCAAACAATGAAATAAAAATCATTTACCAAAGTTTTCCATAAATTTATTTTAGTAAATAATAAGTGGAAAATTATAATCATGAATATTACTTTTGAAAACATGAGGACTCATGAAAAAAGATTCCTTAAAAAGAAATAAATTCAACTTTTGATGATAAAAAATTCTTTTAACCAAAAACTCATTTTCATACCTCAGGAAATCATAATATTTATAATACAACACATACTATGAATAGATAAAATTTTATTAATCTTCATATATTATTCTCTAATCACCCTTTCAATTACCATTACCAAAACCCTAACAATTTAATAAGTTCCCTAATTAATACCAACATAATTTATCAGGAAAAGATATCATTAACTAGTGAATTAGAGGGATACATCAGACCCATCCATCCTCATATAAAATTTCAATGAGCCACAACAAAAATAAAAAACATAGAATATATAATTTACACAACAAAACTATTTAATAATATTTGTTAATCCATAATCTTAAATTGGTTTAGCTATCAAATAAAAACAATGAAATATATTCTTTTATTTTGAAAATAAATTCATAGAAGAATAAAAATATGATATCCTTCAAAATAACATGTAAAAATGTATAGTGTGTTTAATAATTAAAATTTTTTATTATTTCAAGGGAAATTTATCAAGTGATATATGTAAAAAAATTTCTTTTCCATTATTTACAATAATTTCAAAATTTTCTGGTGAAAAAATATTAAAAATATTCCTCTTACAAAATTTGAAATAGAAGTAAAATAAATTTGAAAGTTTATTTAAAAATTACTTAATTATAAAAAATATAATTCTTGAAACATTTTAAAAAATGTATATAAAATAGAATAACTTTTAAGGAATACTTTAAAATTTTCATAAAAAGGTCTTAATGAAAAATCATTTACCTAAATATTTTTCTTAGGTTGGTATGCTATTACATCCCTGTATAATAAATTTATGAGTTATATTAATTCTATTAAGAACAATATTCATATTTTTCTTACTTTATGAAATCTATTTATGATTCCTTATTATATATATAATAATTACTTATTATTAAAATTAATATTCGAGAGTTAACCTTTCGGTTTAACTTATTTCCTTTAGATTGGGTGTTTTTCTCCTAGTTCATTGATCATTATTTTATCACCTATATAAATTTATTAGTGATATAAATAACACATTTATTCATTAAATACAATTTTAACACCATCCATGTAATTTGGTGATGAAAAATAAATTAGATCATTCATCAAGGAGGTAGTCTTCACGTAAACATAAATGATGTTTTCATCTTTCTAATGGATAGAATGAAAAAATGTAGAAAATGATTTTCTTAAAATAAACATATTCTTTTAATAATGATATTATTTAATAAATAAATACATATTTAAAATCATCCATTTGATCTGGTGATGAAAAATTAAATTTTTCATTCATGGAGGTGGTAGTCCGCACATACACATGAACGAAATCTTCAATCCTATAATGGATGGAATGGTGCCTAAAAATGGTTGTTAAACAAAAATAATTACATTTATGTATAATAAGTATATTTATTTAATTATTTTAACATGATTATTGAATATTTGTAAGATGGTTTTGAATGTAGAAAAGTGAAAGTACTTGGTTAATACAATTACCACTTCCTTGGGAATCTACCTTTATACCTCTAGTTAATCCACCAAAGGATAATATTTTGGAGATAATAGTACCTATATGTTAGGGATAAGGGTTTTGGGGATATATTATAGGATATTATTATTGAGTTAAAGTGATCAATATTTGTAGATATGTGAGCTGGTTATGGGATACTTTTATATGTGAGAGGAGGGACACCTTTCTAAATACTCTTAACATTAAAATAATATAAATGTATTTATCAAGGTAAATTGGAACTAATGAACCCATAATTAATATATAAAATAGTATAGTTCTAAATAAAATCAGATAATCAAATTAGATATAATATTTCTCTTGATTTATGATCTTATGATATAGTTGTAAATATTTTTAACCCATTTAAGCCTTGTCATGATGGAATGTTTTTATAATGGTAGCATACTTTTTTCATTAACAATAAAATTGAACATATTACCAAATTTGAAAATTATAATTATATATGCTATAATAATTTTATTAGATTCAATTTTTAATTATGGTAAAAAATTAATTTTACTAAAATTGCACAAAATTCAATGGGAAAAACTTTTAGAAAAATTCCTTCTTAAGTAAAAAAGAAATTTACAAAAAAAACATGTATAATATTGATTCAAATAATATTTATTAGTATATAATTAATAAATGGAGAGTTATGTTACATTTAATGTAATTAAAAATAGAATATAACTGTGTAAACACTTATCTAAATAAAAGGTTAAAAAATAGTTCTTTTATTTGAATAAAAAATATTATAGGATTTAAAATGTTAAATTTTGGTTAAAAATTAAAAACAATATTTGGAATGATTTATTTTAATTTTCAAATAATTATTTGGTTTATTAAATAGTTTTTAAAAGCTTTAATTACATTCATATATAATGATAATGTTATAAAATTGATAGTATTTTAATAAATGGTATTCTCACTATTCACCTAAAAATCAAACTTTTCAGAAAAATATTGAAAATTAGACTCAATTATATTTTGACATGATAAATTAAAAAATAAAATCTACTTAATCATATTAATATTTAAAATATTAATTTTTTTGTAAAAGAATATAATATATGTAGGTAAATCTAGTTATAATAAAACTATTTATTTTTTGACATAGAAATTATACAAAATTATTATATTTAATATGAATCTATAAAATATAATTACAGAAATCAATAAGGAATGAAGTTGATTTATTATTAACATTACAGTTTTTTTCACATGAAAAAATCATGTTATACTATTATAGGTATCTAAAGCACCAATGAAGTTAGAATGAAAATATCTACACAATGAATAATCTATACCATAGTAAAAGGGTATATCTTCTACTCCATTCAAATACTAAAGGATCTATTTAATAGCATCCTAGGGTAAACTTCTAGGATTTGACTTAGGTTGACTTATAAATATCACTAAAATTATAAGTTGACTTTTTGTAAAAATCATCGCATATATCAGACTTCCAACCACAGATGTATATGAAACTTTCTCTATATGTTAGGGACCGTTTTCTATTTAAGATGTATGTGCCTTAGGAAAATTACTGTGTTTCAAAATAGACGTTGATATAGGATTACATATGATCATTAAATGTAATTTAATGATATTTTAGACATATTACTTAGGATATAGATTCAAATATTCAGATGACGTATCTATTTAAATAATTATCCCAATGATTTTTTAAGAACATCTGAGATATTTTTTGTTCAATCTTATAGAGAATATAATTTTCATCTCTTGAATTTTTTGAGCTAATAGAACCTCCAGATTAATATCATTAAAATGAAGAAATAATATGAATAAATTTCAACCATTCCACTTCTTCTGGTAACAATGGTGATCTACATTTCTCTTGTTGATACCTTCTTCTAAAATAATTTAATCAAATTATTGATTACATTACCTTAGATATTGATTTAACTAAAAAGTACTGATATTCATTTTATAATTTTTTTATATTCTATGAAACATACTGGTTGTTGAAGGATATATCATCTCCCAACTCACGAGGAAGGAATTCAATATTTACATAAATCAATTATTATTAAAAATCATTCATTACTACCATTATTTTCACTATTAATATAGTCATGTATTTCCCCACCGATGATAATATATTTTATAGTCAAACACCTTTATTATAAATAAATCCTTTTTCCACCAGACATACCTTTAAAATACTCTTCTTATCAGCCAAATAATTTAGTATGAACCCTTACTAATTCTCCCATTCTATTTTCCTATATGATAATTCAGTGATATCCCATGTTATACTAAACTTAAATGAATACACAACTCTATTCATTTTTTAATTCCATTATTCTCAATTTCTAATTTTGTTTACCCATTCTGAGAACTCTAGTTATCATATGTCCATTAATAGTAGATAGTTAATGATATCCAACAACCTCTAAAATATATTTCTAAATATGTTTGATCTTCCCAAATGGGTTTCTACACATTATTACTTGACTTTGATATTCCACCTAGTACCTTAAACTTTAATACTTTCACTTGAGCTTCAATATCTATTGAGCACTCTAGAACATATTCTTATAGTCTCACTTATAGGAATCTGATGCTTTTATATTTTTCCAATAGAATTTAAAAACTTCTATTGCTCTAAATGAGATCATTATGTAATTATATAGTTTATTTATTGAAAAATTATTTCTCCAACAAGTTTCTATCCTTCCACAAAAACCTTTCATTGAAGTGAATATCCAATATCTTGATGACTTCTATCATGTCGTTATCCAATAAATGGAAACCATATTTATCATAACCATACCCAATGAAAAAAAATTCTTTACACTGAGAGTTAAACATGTCCCTATTCTTGAAATCAATATGAAAATTTTAAAAAAAATCAAAATCCTTTAACATAGTGATCTTAGGGTCACTTATTAGACCATATATTATTTAAATTTTCATACCTACATACCAATAAAAATAACTCTATTGATTAGATATTTTATTTTTTTGAGTGACCCCACAAAAATTAAATTATAAATTTTAGAGTGAATCTTCAATCTTCAAACATTCCCCCTTAAATATAGATTCCTCCAATCAATAACTACATTCTATTTTAGAGTTTTAGGAACCATCATTTCCTGAATGTTCCCATTATTCTTGGATAAATTCATAAGGTTATGTATGATATAATGCCACTATTATCAGAACATAAACATTACATTTTTCAACAACACTCTCTTTTGATTAGGGGTTTTTATTGAATGAGTGAATTAAATGCATCAACCTAATTCTTAAAAAACTGAATTCAAATTTTTCTTATTGAATTATTAATGAAAGTTACAAAGTAAAATGAACCTTTAAGGGACTAAATAAGGGAAGGAACCTTAACACATTTGTGAATATGTTCCAGATTATGAGCTCTATGATTCCATCCATATAAATAATTAAAACCCTTATCTATTTCCATACCACATAAATTTTACATATTAAAAATTATATTATATTTAGAATTAGTATAACTTTGGATGCTAGAACATTATTTTTTTTATCATCGAGATAACTGATCCAACATTACCAAACCTCTAGATCATTGAATTATTAAATTGAAACCAAGGAAAATTCTTCTTTTCTTACTATCAAATAATGAATTCCATACTTTCCTCATAATTTTACCACCATATATCTATTATTAAATTTCTAGAAACATTGAAAAGTTATTCCCGTATCAGGATTCATTATGTTATTCAACATAAATTAAGATATTTCATAGCCCTAGAATATTTCAAACTTTGTTCAATGTAAAAAATCACCCATTTTAAATTTGAATATCCATGTATCCTTTTATGATAAAATTTGAAGATTTATATTCCAACAAATAGTATTTTGTGAACCTTTTAGATGTATAATTTTCAACTCATCTTTTCACTCTCATTGAACATAATGATATAATTGATTCAACTACCCATGAATCCATCAGATTGTTGAAATTTATCAATAGTTCACTGCCTTATTCCATCATATTAAAAAAATATGACCTTTTAGAATTTGATAGTCTTATAGAGCTTTTCTTATAGCTCCTACAATACTTTATGAAGTGTTCTATTTTTCCATACATGCAACATATAGGTCATGAACCAAGAGACCTCCCTTAGTTATTCTTTCATGGATTATCTTTTGATGGTTTATTCCAATATATTTTATTATATTGTGGTAAACATCATAATATTTCAAAATTAAGAGCATTATTGGGTGGTTCTTAAACTTATATTGTCATTATATCCTCATCAAGTTTCATTTTGCAGATATCATGAAATAACAAATCTATTTTTCCACTAGATTTAGTGAAAATATTGACCATATAATCTAAATTATTTTGTACTGATGAAATTAATTTAAGTTACAACACATCATCTATTAAATTAATATTAATTGAATCAACTATAAAAATATCACATTTAAATAATTCAATATATATTTATTTGGTCTTCCTTCTTATAACCTCAATCTATACAATTACCACATCATGATCAATTTTTTTGATGATTTAGATTTCTCATACATATATTCCCTTACAATATTCACTCTTTTTTATTTAATTCATGAATGTTAAATGAATCATTTATTTATAAATAAAACCTCACTCGACCCATCTATTTTATATAAATTTATTCCCATTCATCTGATTACATCAACTTTAAAAAAATGCTAGTATGTGGAACACCTAGCTCTAACAGAATCAGATGACCCCTTATCTAAATTTTGTAGAATAAAAAATTCATTCCATCAGACATGATTAAGTATAATTTTATATCATTATAAACCATTTCGTTTTATGATTATAGATCTAATTAGAATCCTGATATCATTAAGGAAATAAAAAACCTGTGTTATTTTTTATCACTTTTTGGTTTTCATGACCATCTGTTCATTTAAAAATCCACTAGAGTAATGATCCTTAGTCTGCCAAGATTTCAACACAAGGAATAATTAAAAAAACATCTATAATTTTCATACACATAGTGAACAAGAAGTTGGTAGAATTTTCACGCTTCTAAACATACAAAGCCTTCCATTGGAGATGATCATTTATCTAAATTTTATAGAAGAGCAAATTCACTCTATCCAACTTGATTACCTATAATTTTCCATCATTAGAAAACATATCTTTTGGTGATAAAAGATCATAAAAAATCATGATATCATCAAGGAAATCAAGAACTTATGTGATTTTATACCATTTTTTGGGACTCATGACCACTAGTACTTCTGATAAATCCACTAGTGTAATGATACTTTGTCTTACAAGAGTTTAACCAAATGTAAAATTGAAAAAAAATCCAGAACGTCCGTAAACATAGTTTACTAGAATTTGGCAGACTTCTCTCCCTTCCCAATATACATTATTTTCCATTTAAACTTAATAAATCTCCCATATATTAAAGGAAATGGAAAAAAATCGATGAAAAAATGAGAAGAAAAAAATTGGAAACATGAGATTGACACGCTGCATATAAAGAGTCATACATGTATGATAGAAACAGTAATAATTTATTACTATTCCCATAAAATGAAAGATTTTATCAATATATTACTAAAGTAAAAGTAACCTAAAAATATTTAATCTCCCCAAAATAAATTCTCATCTTGATATTGATTCCATAATATATTATTTGTACCATTATTACATTAAACTAACAAAAATAAAAAGTGTTATCCATTTAAAAAGTTGAACATGCTCCAATAGAAATCCCAATAAACACAACCTGGCCACCATTATTTGTGTATTCTACTAGTAAACCCTTTTTATTATTTAACATCAAGAACTTAATTTACCCATCATAACTCTATTATAAGATTAATAATTTTTATGGTTCCATTTATCTATGGGAGTGATCCTACTTCCACTAACTATAATACAAGCTCGGAATCATCCAATCCATAAAATTATTGTAAATATAATTCCAATAAATGAACATGTGATGAACTAATTCCAAAAAAACACCTCCAGACAAGGTTTTATTCTCTGGAATGTTTTTTCTTAGAATGTATTTCTAGTAGAACTATTAAGGATTTTCAATGTTTTTTATTAGGAAGAATCCATGAATATTATTAATTTATATAGATTTATTTACCACATTATGTGAAACTCATATTGAGTCATGGCCTTATTTACAACCTTAAATGGTATGAGAAAGGATTTATTTTGTATTGATTAGAGACAGATACAATTCAACTACCTAATGGAGAGGATGATCAGTACTCATGTTCCTCAATATTTAGAGTAGTGAGTGATGTTTGAGGTTTTATATAATTATTGTCTCATTTTGGGTTTCATATTTCTGAAAAAAGAGAAATGATCTCATATGATTATATCTAGTTACATCCATATGTGACGAAAAATACCAACCATGGTGTAGAGTTGGTGGAAGGAGTTTTTTTTTCTTTAAAGTTATGGAAGCATTACCTCATGAGTGGGTAGTTTTTGGTGTTTTCAGGACAAAATAACCTAAGGTATGTTTTTAATCAATGATATCTGAATATTAAATATATATGGTGGATGAAGTTATTACATGGTACAACATTAATCTCTCCTACACCACATGTAAATAAATGTAGTTTCTAATGTGTTTAATTTCATAGGGAAATGTTATAAGAGAGTTTGGAGATACTTTGAGAGTGAAGAAGAATAATTTGGTGACCCATATTTATATAGATTAGGCTACTGGTATAAGTTACCAATTTCAAATTATAATGAAACTATATCTAATACTGTGGGTGTAAGATTTTGAAATTTTATACTTAGAGGTAGAGGTGATGTAGGGCAATTTCATCCATGATGATGCTATAGAGTGACGTATTAAGGATGGAAGGCATTGAATTTATTTCTCTGTGTGTTTTTTTCTCATCAATAATGAATTAGTATGTTATTTAAGAGTGTCATAGCTCTACAATGGTAGTGAATACTAGATGTCAAGGATATACAATTCTTTTAGGTACCATCTTTAGTGGCTCAAGATAATGTGTTATGTAGTGATGTTTATATCACGGTGCTTGGTTTTTCAAAAGTTGATGGTGGAGTATCACATTCTAGGATGTTTGATGGAACCATAGGATATTCCTGAGTGGAAATGGGTGGACATCATTTTGGATTTCATTTGTTTATACAAAAATCTTGTGGAGGACATGATGCTATTTGGGTGATTTTTTGTTTTCTAATGAATCCATCTCACTTCATGGTGATCAGGGTATATTGTGATATATAGGTTTTTGTGGGAAAGTATACATAAGAGGTGGTGCGAAATCATGGTTTAAAAAAGACTATTATTTCACATCATGATCATCATTTTACCATGTGGGGCTACAGATATATAAATAATTTTCTTCACCTAATTGAAACTTAGTTCTACATTCCATAATAATATTGATAGTAAGATGAACCGAATCTTTCAAATATTTAAGGACATATTATGTGCATGTTTTATATATTTTGAATGATCTTGGGAAATGATCTTTCCATTATTTTAGTTTTCTTACAATAACTTCATTAATAATTCTATTGACATGGCCTCTTATATCTTCTCTTCAATTAGAGACTCACCAATTTTTTCTCAAATGCATTCATTTCAAATCATATACATCTTAGTATGTACACATGTCATTAATAACATTTTCATTAATACTACCTTTATTTTTATTAATTTGGAATTATTTTATAATGTAAACGAATAGGATAAGTTAGTGGATGTTATATAATATTACATGGAAGGTCTAGTCTATCACGACCTGTCCTTGGGGACCGTGCCGTGACTACCACAAGCCCGCCTTCCATAGGCCAGGGGATGGCGACTAGCACCAAAGGCGTAAATCCCAACAAAAAGGGAAGGAAATGCCTTTATGAAACGTAAACACACACAACCAGAGAACAAGTAGAAGGTAACACTAAGTAAGAAGAATAACAAGTGTGCTGAAAGTACAAAAAGGGCTGGAAATACAAGCCCAATAGTAAAGTACAAGGAAAAGACAAATAGACAGAAGGTGTCAAGCTGCTCCTGGATCGTCCTCTAGATTTCCTACCTAAATGGTAGGCACAGATGGACACCACAACTCTCCACGTCCGTCTGTCACCTCCGGGTATCATCTCGTCATGAATTCCACCTCCAAGTACCATCTCATCGTGAATTCCACCTCCGGGCACCGTCCATCTCTATAAGCCTCAACCACGATCAGTGCTATCCGTTGTCTGCATCCAACACAATGAGGTGCGGGCAAATACCCTGTAGGGGTGAGTATAATGATACTCATTAGGGACCCTGAGACCCTCATGGTCTCACATATTCCACGTAGGATAAACCACAAAGGAAAGATACAATCATGAAGTATCAACCGACTCTACTTAGGTATATTCCCATACATATACCTAATTTATTATTTACAATCGGCCCCAAATCTCGAGCCCAAGAACAACCCATTCCACAAAGGAAAGAATGACTCATTATACAAAGGAAATCACAAATCAGTCCACATAAGAAAACACAACCCAGTCCACAAAGGAATGCACAACTCAGTCCACACAGAAAAACACAACCCAGTCCACAAAGGAAAGCACAACTCAGTCCACACAAGAAAACACAACCCAGTCCACAAAGGAACACACAACTCAGTCCGCATAGTAAAACACAACCCAAATCATGAAGGAAAGCATATAAATCACATCAATGATAATGATTGAAGTCAAGAATCAGCTCACACAAATATACACTTCCTAAGGCGATAGAGATGATCAGATGTAGCCACTGATTTATCTAAGCTGTCAGACCCACATAGGATACACGACCAGCTAAGCTGTCAGACCCACATAGGATAAAAGACCAGCTACTCTGCCGAACCCACTCAAGATACAAGTACAGAGGTCAAATACTGCCAGACCCATGTAGGATACAAGAACAGTAGTCATCATCGTCGAACCCACAGAGGATCCCAGTACGGTCGTCATCGCTGCCGAACCCACGGAGGATCCAAGTACATCCATCCTCACTACCGAACCCACAGAGGATCCAAGTACAGTCATCCTCATTTCCTAACCCACGAAGGATCTAAGTATAGTCATCCTCGCTGCCGAACCCATGGAGGATCCAAGTACAGTCGTCCTCGCAGCCGAACCCACGGAGGATCCAAGTACAGTAGTCCTCGCTGCCGACCCCACAGAGGATATAGATACAGTCTTCCTCATTGCCGAACCCACGGAGGATCCATGTACAATCATCCTCGCTGCCGAACCCATAGAGGATCCAAGTACATTCATCATCGTCGCAGTCACAGCCAGCTCTAGGGTTCCCGCACACAGCATGCTCGATTCTGGGAGGGTCCGCTCCTCGAGCGAGAGAGAGTCGATACATAAACTGTCACAAAGTCCAGAGTTGATGTATCCTAATGTCATGTCTTGTCGAAAGAAACCCAACACAATAGATGGTGCGTCAATCAGCCGCCCGGTATGAGAGTTATTGGTTTTTCCGTCCCAGGGGCCCGATTGGTTTTTAAGCTAAAACCAACCTGACCGTACTCCAGCTGCATCCAAACCTCAAGCGGAGTAATCCAAAAGTACCGTCTCAAAAAAAGGGATCCCAATTCAATTGACGGCACGTCAATCGGACGTCCGATCCTTAAGTTATAAGTGTTTTCGCTCCAAGGGCCCGGTTGGTTTCGAGTTCGAACCAACCTGGCCTTACCCACAAATTGCCGAAACCTTGAGTTTAATATATCGAAACGACTGCCACGGTCCAAGGATTCATACTCAACTGATGGTGCATCGATCGGAGGTCCGTAACTCATGTTATGGGAAAAAGATCGAAAACGGTCTAAAGTGGGGGGTCTTGGCCTAGTCCGACCTGCCCCAACCCCCCTGAGTCGGCCCAAACCGGGGCAACCCGACCCGCCCCGGCCCGGCCAGGGGGTGCGCTGGCTCGGCCAGCGAGCCGAGCAGGGGGGCACGGTCCCCCCTTTCCGCAGACGCGACACCAGGGTGGCGCCGCTGCTCCCCTGGATCCTGTGCGGCCACGGGATCCGCCTCTACCGCCACGACCTCAACCGTGGTGGGATCCTGCCAGCGGCACACTGGGGCGCTGCCGCGCCAATGCCCCGTGCCGCCGGGGACTTCTGCGGGCCACCAGAGTCATTTCAGTGGTCCGATTTTTCTCCCGTCTACGCCAGCGGTCGCCTCGGGACCCATACATTACGACGACGACCACCAATCTCCAATTAGGTCTCGCTTCGTCGTCGCCAATTATTCTTCACATCAAAGACAAAAGCAGCGATGGATTCAGACTTGTTTTTTAGTCCTCACCTACCACGTTAGTCGGCACCAAACAATTTTCACGCCATGCCGAGGGTATAAAAAATCACATAATGAAAAGTATGAAATTTCCCCTACCTCAACAATCGTAGACAAACATCGGCATCGTGGTAGATGGCATAGTGGTAGACGACATCCTGGGTAAAGGGTTCGTATGCATCATTAGAGTGTGCCGGGGAGGAAGCAGCGTCTCCTCTCTTGTTGCGGAGAAGAGGATTGGTGGCACGTCATTGTTCTTTGAGGAACTGGCATTCTTCGTCGGAGGCCGACGTTCTTCCAAAACGTCAAGAATTTGAAGAACGATGATGAATGGTATTAACTTGAACATAATAACCCCTACCTCATAAAACAGCATTAAACGATGGAGAGTCGCAGAAGATGGCATTGTTCCATCAACTTCGGGAAGGAAGGAGATGAGGGTGGTGTCGATGTTCTTCGTTCTTCGTTCTTTGTTGGAGGAGGAGGAAAACTATCCAAGTGTTGGGCGCCGTGCTTCGCTGCTAGCGTTCTGCCACTTGAAGAAGCCGTCAAGAACTCCTTCCCCTAGCCTCCTTTGTATAAGATTTGGAGTGTTCATCATTGGAACGCAAGTCATAAATGGAAGATTTATGACAGAGGGCTCCACCCAATTAATCTGCTGTGGTGGTGCATTAAAATGGGGAGGAAGTCAAAGCGGTTATTGGCCCAGGTGGTCCCCATAGAAGAATATCCCCCAAAGGGAGGATATTTCCTGGCAGGCCACACCATTAATTAACCACAAAAAGAAAAGGGTGGTGGTTAATGCTTGGGTGGTCCCCTCATTAAAAAGGGGAGGTTTCATCCTCCTCAATTAAGAGGGGGATTTAAACCCAGAGGGTCTCCCTCATAAAAAAAGCAGTCAAGGAGTTATGATTCCCCTCACATTAATGGGAGGTCTCGTGTGGTTTCCACCATAATGAACCTCAAATGGGAAGTTGGATCTCGGTGGGGCCCACCACCAACTCCCATGTGGAGCTTCTAACCACTTTATCCTTGCGTCACGTGTTTAACAAAATAAAATAAATTGATCACTTATTTTATTTTATTAACCCATCTAAAATCCCCAGAAACTAACTTTCATACCCGATCATCTTCCATCGAGGTGAATGTCTTCTTAGGCGAAAACTCGCACTGCGAGTTCAACTGTGCCCTCATATTTCAATTTCGAGCACCGGTTCAAAATATAGAGAAACCCGCTCGTTGGTTCACTGAACGTACCTGAGCTAAACTTCGGAAATTGATTTCGGGCACAACGGGCCTCGAAATCAAGTTCCCTCAAAATCCATAGACTCATAAAATTACAAAGAAATTAGGAAAAAAAAATTTCATTGAAATTTGTAGGTCTTTAAATTACTCCCACCTTAGGGCTTTACGTCCCTGTAAAGATAAATCATAAACTAGGGAAACCCAAGAGGGTACTTAGAACACATTTGAGCCTCCCGCTCCCTTGTGCTCTTTTAGAGGTTCCCATGCTGCCAACGAATTCACACAAGAGAAATTGACCGTCCACGTAGGACCCGCTCTTTTCGATCCTCGATCTCCACCGGGACTTCCGCGAAAGTCGCCCAATCATCGAAGATGTGATTCGGGTCGTGCACGTATGTCCTCAGCTGAGATACGTGGAAGACGTCATATACCCAGTGCAACTGAGGTTGAAAGGCCAGGCGGTAAGCCACCTTGCCTACTCTACTGAGGACCGAGAAAGGTCTGAAGATTCATGGAGGTAACTTGTCTCCTCGGCCATAACTCCGTAGACCTCGTCGAGGTGAGAACCATAAGAAGACCTGGTCGCCACCCTCGAACTCCAGTGGTCTCATCTCCTATCTGCATAAGACTTCTGAGAGAAGATACACCTAAGAATATTTATTTGGAGAGAACCGTAAACTGTTCGCTCAACGAACAATGGGTGAGACTAGCCACTTGTAAGAACTCATCTCCACCCTTATTCGTATATGTTCTACCAAAGAGCTGATGAGATTTCTCCTCTAATGAAAAGAGAAATCTTGTCTCATCCCCCCTATATGAAACCCGTTATTTACCTAATATAGCCGATCCTAGCATGAACGGTACTATTTCATGCCATGGACTTCATCAAAAGGCCTCGACGCTACTACCAAGAGATCCAACCGTTACTCTCGCCTCCAAGGGCCGAGTCACACTGTCGACAGTAGTGCGTGGTCACTAGGTCTCCTCCAGTAGGAATCTCGGACATGAGGGTCAAGTCAACGGTTTTAACCAGAACCTCTCAGTATCAACCATACGAAAAGGTAGGAAAGAAAACATCAGAAAGATATGTGTCTTTTATTATTGTTGCTCGAGTACAAAGACACAAAAAAACCACAAACAACAACAAAAAGGAACTAGAAGCCCAAGAACAAAAGGCCTCCATGCCTCGATCTAGTCTTGCTCCTGTCCACCTAATTTCAGAGCTCCATAGTCATATGCTTCAGCTGCCTGAAGCTGTGCTCTCCCATGTCCACCTGTTCCCTACGGTCAGGGTGGACCTTCTGGTGGTGGTGGTGGTAGGGCCTTGAAACTTCATCCACCACCCGCTGCTCAGACCACTCCTTTGCCCCGTCCACCTGCTCCCTGCGTACCACCACGGTCGAACCTCTGCCTAAGAGGTCCCTCTATTGTCTGCTGCTCATCTGCAGGGCGGGTCGGGCAGTCTCGAGCCATGTGACCCAGCCCGCCGCAGGCATAACACTGTCTGCTCCTCGTATGACTGGCTCTATTTCATGTGCCCCGCACAACCGAACCTACATCCTAAGATCACTCATCTGATGGTCTGGTGCACTTGGAAATCTGCATCAACTGTCTACTGCCGGCTGTAAAAGACTCCGCTACGTGTCGTCCCATGGAGGGTCTCATTGCTGGTGACTGCTCAGCAAAAAAAACTCTCCACTAGAAGGGATCTCTCAAGAACCCCTGCCTGGGTAGGTATGTTGAGGGAGATCATCGAAGAACTGATCTCATGTATGAGTCCCTGATCAATGGTTCAGGCCCTAAATAATGGGTCTCGTACCATATCCGTGGAGTAGCGCGAGAGGTCAGTAAACCTCACTGATTACTGAGCTACTGTCATGCTGCCCTGTTGCAGATGTAGTAACTCTTGAATCCGCACTGCACGAAGGGTGGCGGGAACAAACTCTGAGCGGAAGAGACTCTCGAAGTCTGACCAAATCAGAGATGCCTCGTCGTAACCTGGAGCATCAGGCTCCACCATCTACCAGCTGCTGCATGCTGTAGACTCGCGACAAGGATCACCATAAGGTCAGCTGGTGTCCCTCCCAACCTGAAGGCTCTGAAGATAGCCTCCAGCCAATCCTCGGCTGCCTAAGGATCTGTCTCTCTACGGAACCTTGTCGACCTTTGCCTCTGAAACTCATGCAACGCGGTCAGGCAGCCTGCACTCTCCGCCGCTTGGGCGGGTAGTATTTGTGGCTAAGTGGGTAGTGGTACCGCTGGTGCCTCCGCTGTAATGGGGCCCTGCTCTAAGGCCTCATCGCTCGGTGGGCTACCATCCCGCACGTAACTAGGAACCCTACCTGGCTTCCTTCATGGGGCCATCCTGAAAAGAAATAGGTGTGCCACGATTAAACAGTATACCTGGTGAGCTGACCGAGAGTAATAACAAAGAAATTTTTTGAAACACATACGCAATCATTGTTTCCGTGTACTGAGTCAGAAATCAGAGGTCAGGGTCCTGGTGTATGGATACGTCCACCGCCGCACCAACACTGGACTCCCTGGACTGAAAACCACACTCAATACTCTTAACATTATTGCTTCACAGAATGGAAAGATCAGAGTTCTGAGTTCTGCGGTAGAACTGACTCCTTTGATACCAATTTGTCATGACCCATCCTCAGGGTCCGTGCCGTGACTACCCCAAGCCCACCATCCATAGGCCAGGGGCTGGCGACTAGCACCAAAGGCATAAATTCCAACAAAAAGGGAAGGCATTGCCTTTATGAAACGTAAAAATACACAACCAGAGTACAAGCAGAAGCTAACACTATGTAAGCAGTATAACAAGTGTGCTGAAAGGTCAAAAAGGGATGGAAATACAAGCCCAATAGTAAAGTACAAGGAAAATACAAACATCAGGAAGGTGTCAAGCTGCTCTTGGATCGTTCTCTAGAGTTCCTACCTGAAGGGTAGGTACAGATGGCCACCACAGATCTCCACGTCCGTCTGTCACCTCTGGGTATCGTCTCATCGTGAAGTCCACCTCTAAGTACCATCTCGTCGTGAAGTCCCCCTCCAGGCACCGTCCAGCTCTACAAGCCTCAACCACGATCAGTGCTGTCCATCGTCTGCATCCAACACAATGAGGTGCGGGAAAAGCCCGTGAAGGGGTGAGTATAATTATACTCAGTAGGGACCCCGAGACCTTGAATGTATCATGGAATCCACGAAGGATAAACCACAAAGGAAAGATACAATCATGAAGTATCAACTGACTCTACTTAGGTATTTTCCCATACATATACCTAAGTCATTATTTAAAATCGGCTCCAACTCTCGATCCCAAGCACAACCGAGTCCACAAAGGAAATAAAAACTCTGTCCACAAAGGAAATCACAACTTAGTCCACACAAAAAAACAAAACCCAGCCCACAAAGGAAAGAACAACTCAGTCCACACAGGAAAACACAACCCAATCTACAAAGGAAAGCACAAATCAGTCCACATAGGAAAACACAACCCAGTCCACAAAGGAACGCATAACTCAGTCCACACAAGAAAACACAACCCAGTCCACAAAGGAAAGCACGTCAATCACATCAATGACAATTATTGATGTCAAGACTCATCTCATACAAATATACATTTCGTAAGGCGATAGAGATGATCAGATGTAGACAATTATTCATCTAAGCTATCAGACCCACATAGGATACACGACCAACTAAGCTGTCAGACCCACATAGGATACAAGACCAGCTACTCTTCCAGACCCACTCAGGATACAAGTACATAGGTCAAATACTGCTGGACCCACATAGGATACAAGAACAATAGTCATCGTCGTCAAACCCAGAGAGGATCCTAGTACGGTCGTCATCGCTGCCAAACCCATAGATGATCCAAGTACAGTCATCCTTGGTTCCGAACCCACGAAGGATCCAAGTATAGTCGTCCTCATTGTCTAACCCACAGAGGATCCAAGTACAGTCGTCCTTGCTGCCGAACCCACAGAGGATCCAAGTATAGTCGTCCTCGCTGCCGAAACCACGGAGGATCCAAGTACAGTCGTCCTCACTGCCGAAACCATGGAGGATCCAATTATAGTCGTCCTTGCTACCGAACCTAGGGAGGAACCAAGTACAGTCTCCCTCGCTGCTGAACCCACGGAGGATCCAAGTACAGTCGTCATCGTCGCAGTTGCAGCCGGCTCTAGGGTTCCCGCACACAGCATGCTCGATTCTGGGAGGGTCCACTCCGCAAGCAAGAGAGAGATTCGATAAATCAAATGTCAAAAAGTCCAGAGTTGATGTCTCCCGAAGTTCCGTCTCGTCGAACGAAACCCAACGCGACAGACGATGCGTCAATCAGACGCCCGGTCTGAGAGTTATTGGATTTTCCGTCCCAGGGGCCCGGTTGGTTTTTAAGATAAAACCAATACGACCGTACTCTAACTGCGTCCAAATCTCAAGAAGATGATCCAAAATGACCATCTCAACAAAAGGGATCCCAACACAATTGACGGCACGTCAATCGGACGTTCGGTCCTTAAGTTATAAGCGTTTCCGCTCCAAGGGCCCAGTTGGTTTTGAGTTCGAACCAACCCGAAAATTTGCCGAAACCTCGAGTGTAATATACCGAAATGACCATCTCGGTCCAAGGATTCCTACGCAACTAACGGTGCATCGATCATATGTTAGTATCTCATGTTATGGGAAAAATACTGAAAACGGGCTGAAGTGGGGGGTCTGGGCCCGGTTTGACCCGGCCCAACCCCCCCACGGGTCGGCCCGAACCGGAGCGAACCGACCCGGGTCCGGGTCCAGCCCGGCGGGGCGCTGCCCAGCCTGGTCCGCACGACCCGCCCTGGCCCGGACGGGGGGTGCACTGGCTCGGCTAGCGAGCCAAGCAGGGGGGCGCGGTCCCCCCTTTCCACGGACGTGGCGCCAGGGTGGGGCCACTGCTCCCCCAGATCCCGTGCGGCCGCGGGATCCGGCCCCCACCGCCACGAACTCAGCCGTGGAGGTCCTGCATGCGGCCCACCGAGGCACCGCCGCCTCCAGGCGGCCGACCGGTGCCGGCCTCCAGCTCCCCGCACCACCGAGGACATCCGCGGGCCACCAGAGTCATTTCGGTGGTCCGATTTTTCTCCCATCTATGCCAGTGGTTGCCACCATTTTCCTCTTGTCGCGGAGAAGAGGATTGTTGGCGCGTCGTTGTTCTTCGAGGAACTGGCGTTCTTCATCGGAGGCCGGCGTTCTTACAAAACCTCAAGAATTTGAAGAATGATGATGAACGATATGAACTTGAACCTAACAACCCCTACCTCATAAAACGGCGTTAAATGATGGTGAGTCGCAGATGACGACGTTGTTCCATCAACGTCGGGAAGGAAGGAGACGAGGGTGGCGTCGACATTCTTCGTTCTTCATTCTTCATTGGAGGACGTGGAAAACACTCCAAGTGCTAGGCACCGTGCTTTTTTGTTAGCGTTCCTCCTCTTGAAGAAGCCATCCAGAACTCCTTCCCCTAGCCTCGTTTATATAAGAGTTGGCAGGTTCATCGTTGGCACGCAATTCATAAATGGAGGATTTATGACAGAGGGCTGCACCCAATTAATCCGCTACAGTGGTGCATTAAAACGCGGAGGAAGTCAAAGGGGTTATTAGCCTAGGTGGTCCCCAAAGAAGAATATCCCCCAAAAGGAGGATATTTCCTGGTGGGCCCCACCATTAATTAACCACAAAAAGGAATGGGGGGTGGATAATGCTTGGGTGGTCCCCTCATTAAAAAGGGGAGGTTTCAAAATCCTCAATTAAGAGGGGGATTTAAACCTAGAGGGTGTCCCTCATAAAAAAGGGAGTCAAGGAGTTATGATTCCCCTCCCATTAATAGGAGGCCTCCTGTGGTTTCCACCATAATCAACCACAAATGGGAGGATGGATCTCGGTGGGCCCCACCACCAACTCCCAAGTGGAGATTCTGACCACTTTATCCGCGTGGCATGTGTTTAACAAAATAAAATAAATTGATCACTTATTTTATTTTCTTAACCCACGTAAAACCCCAAAAACTAACTTTCATACTCGATCATCTGCCATCGAGGTGAAAGTCTTCTTTGGTGAAAACCCGCACTGCGTGTTCAACGGTGCCCTCAGATTTCAATTCCGATCACCGGTTCAAAAGATAGAAAAACCCGCTCATTCATTCACTGAACGTACCCAAGCTAACCTTCGGAAATTGATTTCGGGCACACCGGGCCTCGGAATCATGTGTCGTCAGAAGCCATAGACTCGTAAAACATCAATGAAATGAAGAAAAAAAATTTCCTTGAAATTTCTGGGTCTTTACATAGTAAATTATATGAAATCATTTATGGAGGTTATTTTTATTTTTGAAGTATATATGACTATATGAAAATAAAAAAATCATATCACTTAGTACATATAATGATAATTATATATATTTCACACATCCGTTCAAATATTAACTATTTTTTTTGATTTTAGAGAGAAAGAGGTTCTAATATAAATTATTTGTTATAATAATAGTGTTGTCAATTTGTTAAAAATCATGTACAACAATATGAAATCAAGAATATAAAAATTAAATGAATTTAATTACTAAAAAGAAAACAATATACGAAATCAAACTTTTATTTTATTTTTCAGAAAAAGCCTACATTTTTGGTAAAAGTGGTAAACCTCACAAAAACGAGATAGCAATGTAGAAATAAGACTTTAATAATGAAAACTACAACTTGGTAAATTTTAGTCATACATCAAAAGAAAAATAATTTTAATATATATATAGAATAATAATCAATGTCCATATTTGATAAATACAACTTCTATATTATATATTAACTTATTTTCAATTCTTGAAATATATAAGGGGATTGTTTTCAACGAAATTAATATGAAACTAAATTTTTATAGATAATTAATTTCTTCGAATACTTAATTATTCATTCTTATTTATTATATTTATCATGATTACATTATGAAAATAATTAATACAACAAAATTATAAAATAAAAAATTCCTTTGAATATTTTTTAATGTGGTTGAATCGATAAAATAGATAGAATGAGAGAGATTCCACATAAATTCTTTAAATGGGTATTCATAGAGAGCTTTTAAAAGGGGGTATATTATTGGACCTTAAAGTATTTTTTTATTGGATTTATTATAGAAAGTTATTATTTAAGTATAAATATATTTTTCTAATGTATATATTATTTTTAATTATTGGGAGACACTTCAAACATGGTTCATGAATATAATATAAAACATTAATATCATTTAATGTTCCTTTATAAGGATACTATTTACATTATTAGATATATATGTTGTATTTTTACAAGATAAATTTTTTATACGGGTATCTTTTTATGATTTTTTATAAATAATATATGGAAGACATCAATTAGAATAATCATATTGTAAAATTATTTATATAACAGAGATCTATGAAGTAATATTTGAAATATCATTGTTTATTCATGTAGTTGTTAAGTTTCTTGATATAAAATAACATTTATTGAGTATTTGATATATAATTTGAGACTTTGGTTCTACATATAATATAAAAAGAGTTATATGAATGATATATGGTTATTAGATATGAATGAATATAATTATTTTTATATTTTTATTTGATATATGGAATATGAAATCATTTTGATTTGTAACTAGTAGAACCACAATGGTTACACTGAGTAAATGTTCATTAAATTAAAATATACTATGTTACATTTAGAAGGATTTTAATTATATAACTTATTTTTGTTTAGAAAATATGACATCACTATGTAACTAATATATATTTAATAGAAGTAAATAAACAATGTAAATAATTTATTTCACGCATATTTTTACTATAATGTTTTGTGAAGTCATCCTTGAAGCTATAAGGCAAAAAATAATAATTTAAAAACATAATTATGCACTAATCAAAATTCTAGGAAATGAATTTAAATAATTTAAAAGGATGATTAACCATCTAAAATAACTATATAAAATGTGATAATTATATTGAATTTTTTTTAAAAAATATATTTTATAAATATTTATTTAGAGTAGTTATCCATACTAAAATATTGTTAAATGATAAATGGATGTTGTAATATTTCCTTGAGGTAATTTTTTGAAATAATTTATTTTTAGGGTGGCATTTTGTAACACAACTAAATTGTCTATATTGAAGGATTCCCATGTCAATTATTTACATATCCTCATGTGATCATCCTTATTCACCAGAGACTTCTGAATAATAGTGTGAGTCTATTTATATCCTAGAAAGATCATACCCTCTATTATATTACCTTAAATAATAGTGTAAAATATATAAACCATGAAACATAATATATTAATAAAATATCATCGTTATAGTAATAAAACATAATAATAAAACATCACATTATATAAAAAAATATGAATCAATTTCAAGTGTAATATAAATGATACATGAGATCCATGATCTTGTAATTGGTTGATCAGATACAAAAGGTAAGACACAATATTTAAATAAATTGAGAGATAAAAAATATTTAGAATTAATAATGCACATAGTGTCATTTACAAATCCCTAATATTCTTATAACTAATTAATTAACCACATTAATATTGTCTTTACCATCATTTCTTACCAAGGATTCAATATTCCCAATAATGTGCATAATAAGGGTGTGATAAATATACTCAGAAGGTAATCATAAACGATGTCCATAAATAAAAATAAATAAATAAATATATATATATGTGGGTGTGTGTGTATGAAAAATATAATATGGAAATTAAAAAAATAGAAATAATGTCATTGGGTATAAATAAGATATAGATATAAGTGGCCCTACAAGATTTAAGCAGTTTAACTATCATGTTCTAATATGTCACACACATCCAATGTGAGATGGTGAATTTTTTTTCCAAAATAATGTAATATAATAACCGAAGATATATTTTATCATTAAACCCAAGTTATATATAACAATAAATATGAATGTTGAATTAGTGAAACTTTAAACATTCCACATTTGAATGCCTTTATAAACTTAGTTTTAAGTACACTAAACCATTCCACTATGATTGAAATAAATGTTGAAACCATTCCAAACCATATTAGAATATAATATACTCTATTGGAATTATATAAAACATCAATATAATAAAACAATATCATTAATTATAACTTAAAACATATATACCACATAGGTGAATTTATTTTAATCACTCCCAACTATATTACCACCTAATATATTTGGATTGAATCACAACCAACCTATATACCAAAAACAATTTTTTTTTGCCTCATTCCAATCCAAAATTTCACATAATAGATTTTTTTGTATCACACCCAACCTCATTTAAAAATAACTGTATCCTAGTCACACTTATATGGATCCTCTCATCATTAGCCTGTAAAATATACCTATGTCCATTTTATCAAGGAATTCTCTACTATTCCTCTCAACAACTCACATATCATTTCAAATCCATAGACATTGTCATTAGTTCCTATTAAAATGTTTATCACCAAATTCTATCAACAAATGTGACAAGTTATATCCACATAATAAAAGGATACAACACATAAGACCTAGAATAGACCTAACTAACTTCACCCAAGTCTCAATGTGTGGGGAAAGGAAAATTTAATCCATCCCAATTCATTTACTCCAACTTACTAACCATTTCATATCAATGAAATAGAAAAAATATACAATATAAGGGGAAATTATAGGGACTACCTACCTTAATTTTGTATAAGAATTACAATTAATTAATATGAACATAATCTATGGAAAACTTGAACGAAATAATAATAATAAAATTAAGGATTTTAGAATGATAAAAGTGAAATTGATAGAGAAAGTTATATTAGAGGGGAACAAAAGATTAGGCATACCAATAGTAATCTGATGGGGTTTAGTATTCATAAATAAAAGATAATATAGGGGTGATATACAATTTATAAAGGTCGTAAAATAAAGATATGTGAGGTTTGATCTTACCTCTCCCAAAAGAGGGAAAGTAGAAGTTTTATACATTTTTAATGAAAAATTTATTTAATTTAAAACATTAAAAACTGATATGTTTGATTCCTTTGGGTATATCATAAAAAACCTCTGGGTAGTTGATGAATATCAAACATCCTATAATTTTTTACTGGCCAATTAGTGGTCCACATGGGCATTTATACCCCTACTATTTTTCAATCAGGTACCCAATACTAGGTCACCTGGTACTTAGTGGAATCAATCATCTTTTACATATCCCCCAAAAAACTTATTTACTACGATTTTAATCCTATTAATCTTCTAAGAACCACAAAAATGAATCCTGATATATATATAAATTACTAATACCAAACAAAATTAATAATTTGGTGTATATGGTTCATTATATATTTGAATATATAGTTATTAAAATAAATGAATATTCTATAAGATTATTTTATAAAATATTAATTTATTTATTTATTTACAATGTTTCAAGTTATTATAATGGATTTTTTTAAATTAGATTATTGAAATTTGAACATAATTATAAAGGGAGTAATTCAACTTTATAATGATACTTATTTTAGATGGAAAATTGAACAATATAAAAAAAATTATTTTAAAAATAATTAAAAGAAAAGAGAGTTTATATTTATATGTATTTAAATAAATAAATTATAGTAATCAAATCATTTACAGAGGTTGTCAATTAATACAAAAAAATTGGAATCTTACAATTTTGGGTAGTAGATAATGAAATTTAACAAATAATGTTGTATTGAGAAATTATCCAGATATATAAGGAGAATAAGATTAACTTGAAAAGTTTTAAGATATTTAGAATATTAAATATTTATTTAGAAAATAAGAACATGAGATATTTATAAACATTCATTAAAGACCTTCAAAAAAAGAGTATAATTTTCTTACCTAAAGTAATATGTTGTTTTATTGTATCATCCATTCTAGAATGTATGTGTTTTTAATCAACACTCAAAATACATTGTTGATAATTTATTTTTGTGAGATAATGAAATTGATCCTTATTGAATAGGTCTTAGTTTTGTGTAATTAATTATGATTAATAGCGATTTAGGAATATTATTAGTGTACATTGTATGTTTTTCAACCGATAATCCACATTAGAGGTTAACTAACTAAAAAGTGTATCCTCATAAACATGTTTTTTTAATTTTAAGGATTTTTATTAACATATTGATAAATTAAATTTGTTTTTAATTTTCTTATGAATATAATCATGCCATGATTTTTACGTTTTTAATACACACTTGCATCTTAAATGCTTTGATTATACTAACTATTTAATATAAAGAAATATAATTTTTGATACCATTTCTATAATTACTATTTACCTAATTTTTATGAAATAATAATAATGAAAACCCAATTCTCCATAAAATTTTGTTAAATACTTTAGGAGGTTTCATATAAAAAATCTCATCTAAATATACATTATAAAATTGTGTTTAAAGACCAAATTATTCAAAATTGAAATCATTAGTAATTTTTCAGGAAATTAAAAAAAATAGTTGAAATCTTGAAAATACAAGGAAATAAATTATTATAATAAATCCATTTTTTTGAAATAATATATTAATTATATTTTAGATGTTGTTTTTAATAATTTCATAACCTTTATTATATATGGTTTCTTCCATTTTCATAATTATTTATACCTAAAAACATTTTCATATGTTTATGATTTATCATATTAATTGTTATCTAAAGTATTAAAAGAAAACATAGCTAAATTTGTGTATCTAAGTTTATATAAATTTTGAATGAACCTTATTATAATATCCTTGGAATTTTCAAAATTCATGAGCCACACGATTTTCCACCAAGTGATGTGTATATTGATTATCTCCTTTAAAAGTGTTAATATTTTTTTAAATGTTTAAAACCAGTTATATTACTAATTTAAACCCTTGTTTTGGAATATTTCATAATAACTATGTTAATTTTTTTTCCACTTTTCTATTTTTTACACATGAAATGTTATATCATTAATAAGTAATAATTCATCATAATTATATTTTCCTATAAAATCATATAACCTTTTAAAAAAATGGAGTAATATATGAAGTCACACTAAGGGGTTTCAAATATAGTTTATATTTTCCATAATTTATAAAATAAATACACTATAACACCCTTAAATAATTCAAGGATGTGGTATATCTATTCAATGAATCCACAGGGGTATTCAAACCAATTATTATAAATATAAATCAATTTACCACATGGTCTACCTTAGTGAGAAACTTTTATAAGAAATAATTAGACACTTTTAGGTAGGATAATACACAATTAAACATCAGTATGAAAATATTTTTAATTATCAAATGTAAAATTTTCAACTGAGGTGTATAATTAATAATAGAATGTCATATCACACCCAATACATTCAACAATTCACTGAATTTATTGGATATATATTTTAATTTATTATTAGGCCTTAAAGTTATGATTTATATTTGACTAATTCTCCACCTGATTTTATCAATCCTAAAAATAAGAAATGTCATTAGAATTAAAATGAATTATGTACAACAATTCATATGAATATTATTAATAAATATATTATATAACTTAAAACTCAAAAAGATAATATTCTACCCAGTTCATCTTGATAAATTTGATCATAGTTACACTAAATTGTGATTTCATTTAAAATTATATTTACAAAATCATACCATTTTTGACATAAAAAATTACCTCGTTATATGGATTATTTACATTTGAAATTATATTTAACAAAATCTAATTTTATATTTTCTAAAATATTGTATGATATATATATAAAAGTAATATATTCTTGATGTGGGTTTCATAATTATCTACACTATAAGAGGATGCTTTGAATATATTACTGGTTTTACAATTGGAAAAATATAACCAATCATTGAATGGGACTTATATCTAAGGATATTTAAATATCCAATCCCAAACCCAACTGAGTTACCCACTTAATAGTGAATTTATAAACCTTTGAACCTCATTACCACCAAACATAATGTAATATTTTAATTATTTTATCATTAGTTTTTAGCCTTACAGAACCAATACCCAAAGTTTTACACACATTATTGTTCCCTAATTCAATATTCTCATTTTCAAATTATCTAATTTTATATAACTTGTTAGGTCCACAAGGCTGAATACCCTAATAGGGGGGGTGAATCAGGGTATGACTAATTTAAAATTAACGCCCGTTCTGATCTTGTCTCGCTGTTAAGAAAAACACTCTTCTCTCTCTTTCCTGTTGCACAAAGTAAATAGAAAGTAAAGCATGAATAGGACACAAAAATTTTACTCGGTTCACCGCAAAGGGCTACATCCAAGGAGTATACGTCGACAAGTTTCCAGTCGTACCAATTCCACTAATCTTCGCTAGATGTGGATTACAATATTCGGGCTAGATCACTTCTATGCCCAGGCTCACTGCCTTTACAATGTTTAGGGTTAGCTCACTGCTTTCCCAAGGGTCACTCCCTATTTCTCTCCCTCTGGACCACTACCCATGGAGAGGATCACCTTCTTTCTCTTCCTTTGCTCACTTCTCTTGGATGGAATCCACTCACAGTTTATAGACCTGTAGGTCTCTTAATTTGCATGAAAGAATGCATCTTCCTCTGTAATTAGATGCTCTGTTGAAGCTCAAATTTCACCCGTAGATGAATCTCTCTTTGCACCGAAGGTATCAGAAAAACTTCCAGCTTTCACACAGCTCGAAAATCACTGCTGGAAATAAACCTTACTTGGCATGCAAGTCATCCTCAGCGCGCAAGTATCGGCACACAAGTCACAACTGGCGCGCAAGTCTACCTCAGACACTTGCGCGACACAACCTTATTCAACCCAAAACCTATGCGACTCACTTCCTTTTACGCCCAAACCAAAATTGGCGTGCAACTCCACACTGGTGCGTAGCTTCAAACACTGGCACGCAACAATCACCCTAGCGCACAAGTCCCACCTGCACGACCACACACACAACTTGCACGACCACCACACCTGCGTGCCGGGAGCTCCGATTTCTCAAATTGTTGAACTCCGGGTAAGAATGAAGAGGGGTGGTCCAGTATTTATAGGAAAATTTACCACCCTGTGCGACGACGCGCAAGTCACCTACGCGACCCAGTCTCAGCACGCAAGTCTTCTTTCCTGCTAGACACTTGTGCGACCAACTCCAAAACTTGCACGAACCTATTTCCTTTTCCATATTTTGATCTTCTTATCTTGAAAAACATATGGCATGCAAGTTTCCTATACTCCAAGTCCTTGGCGCACAAGTCCCTTTGCCAAAAACACTTTTCTTCATTTGTCGATTTTCAGGCCCAAAATTTTGGCAAACCCTGGAAAACGGCGCCACCTTGTATCTGTTCTTTTATACCACCTCCAGATCATCCATTCCTTTTGACGACATTCTTGAATCAAACATTGATCGTTGACCTCATCTCTTGAACTCGACATTCCATCATGAAATACTATTTGTCAACAAATTTGTATGCCATTGTTTTTATTTGTCAAAAATCACAACTCAGATGTCCACTTTGTCAATAAACACAATCACCTCAAAAATTCTTCAATGATGACTTGAGGGATTTTTTCCCAACAATCTCCCCCTTTGGGTTTTTTGACAACTCTTTTATGGAATGATACATCGTTACTTTTTCAGCCACCATTTTCCTTTTTCGATTCTGATAGCGATCAAGGATTTACTCAACACATACTCTAAGCCGACATGAGCAATGCTCGGCGTGAGAAACAAGTGTAAATGAAAAGTTCATCAATGAATCACTTCATCTCTGACATCCACTGTTGACACCAAACTGATACCAATTTGTACTAAACTGATACCAATTTTTGAAGGACTTGTTGGAAGACCAATGTTTGGTTTGGAAATATTCTTACCACTCTCCAACACCACACTTCAGCTTTTATCAAGATCCTTAGCTATCGTGATATCTATCCTTTGATCGATAATTTCTTGCATCATCATATTTAAATGCTCCCCCTTTCTGTTCACAGCTTCATCCCTTGTCATCTTCAAAACCTTTTTAGCCCTATTGCCCGTGTTGTCCAAGCTATGCTTTGGCTAAGCACATTCAACTAGCTTCAACGCCCCCTATCTGGCTGCTCCACCTGTTAGCTTCTCCCCATATCATTCATGATTTATCAAATGTCCACATTGTCTCCCCCTTGAACAATCACTATTTTCTCCCCCTTTGTCAACGAACCCAAAGGAAACTCCTTTGTAGTCTGTAACATAGTAGAGAACACATATCAGCACATTAGGAAAAACACATCATCCCTCGGGGAGAGGGGGGGGGGGTGTTACATCCACCGCTTTCAAGTGTGGGGAATCGACTGAACTCCCAGAGCCAGTCGATGTCTCTCAAAATATTCCTTGGGTAAGGCCTTTGTTAGAATATCAGCAACCTGTAACTCTGTAGGCACATACTCTAACTTCACAAGTCATTGTTCCACTTACTCCTTGATGAAATGATATTTAATCTCAATTTTCTTTGTCCTTGAATGATGGATGGGATTTTTGCTAAGATTTATAGCACTTGAGTTGTCGCACTGGATTCCGATCGGAGACTTCACTTCAACTCCCATATCATCAAGCTGCTGCTTCATCCACCATAACTGTGTGCATGCTTGAGTGGCCGCAATATACTCAGCTTATGCAGTGCTCAATAAAATGCAATCTTGCTTCTTGCTTAGCCAAGAAATACACAATCCACCAAGATAGAATGCACCAACTGACGTTTATTTTCTATAATCTGCTGGACCGGCCCAATCTACATCAGTATATCTCAATAGCTCTATCTGAGATTTGTTAGTATATGTCAAGACAAAAATCCACTGTGCCCTGGATATACCGAAGTATTCTTTTCACTGCAAGCATGTGGCTTTCCTTGGGATTACTCTGATATCTTGCTGCTTGGCATGTGGCAAAAACAATATTAGGCCTTGTTGCGGTTAAGTACAACAGACTTCCAATGATTTTCTTGTATTCTGTGATATTAACTGCCTTTCCATCCTCATCTTTCGATAATTTCATTCGGGTAGCAACTGGAGTCTTCATATCCTTGGAATGTTCCATTCCAAACCTTATTAGGACCTCCTTGGCATATTTAGATTGAGAAATGAATGTTCCATTACTTCCTTGTGTCACCTGTAGACCAAGGAAAAACGTTATCTCTCCAATCATTGACATTTCAAACTCATTTTTCATGAATTCAGAAAACTGTCTGCACTGAGCTTCATCTGATCCTCCAAATGTTATGTCATCAACCTAATCCAACACCATCATCCTTTGATTACTATAATTACTGAAATAGAGATTGTAATCAACTCCTCCACGCTGAAAACCAATCTTCTTCAAGTACTGATCAAGCCTTGAGTACCATGCTCTTGGTGCTTGTTTCATCCCATACAATGCCTTCTTCAGCCTGAAAACTTTGTTCTAATCCTCATGAATGAGAAAACCATCTGGCTGCTCAATGTAAACCCCTTCTTCCAGAACCCCATTCAATAATGCAGATTTGACATCCATCTGGAACACTTTGAACTTTCTTTGCACTGCTACAGAAAAAAATAATCTGATTGTCTCCAGCCTTGCAACCGGTGCACATGTCTCATCTACATCTATTCCCTCGATTTGGGAGTACCCCTTGAACACTAGTCGTTCTTTGTTCCGAATCACCGTTCCATCTTCATTCATCTTGTTGCGATAGACCCATTTAGTCCTGATGACATTCTTGTCAGCTGGCCTCGAAACAATCTCCCATGTTTGGTTCTTCTCAATTTGATCAAGCTCTTCATTCATAGCCTGAACCCAGTTTTCATCTTCAGCTGCATCGGAAAAACATTTCGGCTCTACCTGAGACAAAAACAATGTTTTCTGTAATGATTTCATTCTTCGAGTCTGAACTGGAACTTTCTGGTCACCAATGATATTCTGCCTATCAATTTCAGCTCGACTCTTTGGCTTCCTTGCAGACACAGACTTTACACTTTCTTTTTCATCATCAGTATCTTCTTCTGAGTCATCCTCTGCCACTTCTGCTCCCCCTATGTTGCTTACCTCATCATCACTTTCGTCCAGGAACTGTTCACTTGTTCGTTGAGTGTTCTATTCATTTTCAACTATAGTGACATCATTGCTCTCAACAATTTTTCCCAGCCTTTTGTTGAAGCATTTATACGCTTTACTTTTCTCTGAGTACCCAAGGAATATCCCCTCATCTCCTCGTGCCTCAAACTTTCTATGATTTTCTTTATTGAGAATGAAACACTTACTTCCAAATATTAGAAATTATTTCAATGTTGGCTTCTTTCTGTACCACAGTTCATACGGAGTCTTCCCTTGCTTCAGACATAATAGAGACCTATTTGAAACATAGACCGATGTCAAAACTGCTTCCTTCCAAAATTTCTCTGGTAGGTCTTTGTCAATAAGCGTTGTTCTGGTCATGTTGTTGATGATCCGATTTCTCCTTTGAACCACACCATTCTATTGGGGAGTTCTCACTGATGAAACTTGATGCCTTATCTCGTGTTTCTAAAGATATTCTTCAACTTGACTGTTTGTGAATTCTGTACCGTTATCTGTACAGAACTTCAAAATTTTCTGCCCAAGAATCCTTTTTGATTCCCTCCTGTACTGTTTTATGCAACTAAACACCTCTATCTTATGGGTAATGACAAATACCCATTACATTATGCTGTAATCATCAATGAAAAGAATATAGTACCTTTGCCCATTTATTGCTCGTGGTGAGATAGGTCCACATACATCAGTATGAACCAGTTCATGCACTGTAGTTGATTTCTATTCCTTTGGCATGTATGTCTTTCTGATGATCTTCCCTTGTTCGAAAGCATCACACGTATGAGTGAGATCACGTGATAGTTTGGGAAGGTCTCTAGCAGCATCACACTTTACGAGATCCTCCATAGATGGTTGGCATAGATGACCAAGTCGCTTATGCCACAACTGGATTTATTCCTCTCTGGATAAAAGACATGTATATTCTTCCCCACCTACAAGGTAGAGATTTCCCTTTGACCTTTTTCCATGCAGAACAATTGCTCCATATTTTCCTTTCACAACACACATCTTCTTGGTAAATCGGATAGAGTTCCCAGAGTCACATAGTTGACTGACACTGAGTAAGTTATGACTAAGAACCTCTACCACCAAGACATCAGCACGTCTCATCTCTTTTCTCCCAAACTTGTCTTTCCCTGAGCCAACAATCTTCATGCCTTCATCATTTCCAAATTCGACAACTCCTTCTTTGTAATATTTGATGACTGTAACAAGATCCTTATTACCCGTCATGTGGGATGTGCAACCACTGTCAAGGATCCACACACCAGATCGATCTGATGCTTTAAGGGCAATCTCCGCCACCACAGCCTTCTCATTTTTCTTCTTCTTGGTCCATACTTTTTCTTTCACACTCAGCATGGATTGAGACTTCTGTTCTTTCACAGAGTATGATGGACCAACCTCATCTTGCAAAACCGAAAATCTATTCTGCATTTTTAACTCACCTGTCGATTTATTGACCTGCTGCTTGCGAACGTTTTGATTCCGGTTTGGCACATTTCTCTGAATGGTCGAAGTACAATACCTAACCATGTGACCAAATCCTCCGCACCAAAAACAGTTTCCTTCAAAATATGTTCTGGAAAACCGTTCTCTGTTTGGCTGCCATCTCTGTTCCTGTTCCCTTCTATATCTCTTGGATATGGAACACACATACTGTGAATGTCCCATTTTCCCACAGCAATAACACCTGATATCGGATACATTCCTTCGTGATACTTCAGCACTAAGATTTTCCCTTTGGGATCTCTGAATATTCTAATTTTGTTTTGTGCCCAAATCAACCTTCAATTTCAGGAAGGTTGCTTTCGGTCTGACGACAATTGTCACAGATTTGTTTTCCTGATTATGCCCTGAAACGACCTTAACATCTGAGCTCAATTGCTGCTTCTTCCCTACTGAACTAGTCGGATCATCTTTCATCTTCTCTATCTTCAGAATGGCCTGCTTTTCTGATATCACATTGAGGGTCAAGAGTTTTTCTTGATCCTTAATTTTTTATCACAGACTGACCACTTCTTCTTCAAGATCTTTAATACGTCTGGCCTGCTCCTTTCCTGTGTTAGTCAAACAATCAATTTCCTTATTTTGTTCCTCAATTTTAAGCTTATACTCAACAATATTTTCTGAGCTCTCTAGTGTTGAGGATTTTAGTCTTTCAATTTCTTCTAATAGATCAGAATTTTCTTCATCCTGTTGTTGCATATAGAGTTTGGCATCACAAACCACTTTATTGTCATTCTTCATTTTGGATCTCCAAACGTCTATCTCCACAATATCTGCTTCTAATTCGGCTTCCATATCAACTCTCCCTTCAATTTATTCTTCTTCTTCAGCATCAGCTTCTTCCTTTATTTGAGAACTACAAACAATCTCCACCATGGCATTTACCCCATGATCTCTGCAATTTTCTATTTCCTCAACCTCTCCATCCTCAGACTCCTCTGAACTTTCAAAACCTTGGGAAAGGAGATTCTTTTTCTTGAAGAAATTTCTCTTGAATTGCTTCTTCCATTATAAAAACGCTGAAGTCTTCTTCTTGGGAATTTCAACATCATCATCATCATTATCGTTATCTTGAAATTTCTTTGGGCATCTTTCCGCAAGATGACCAACCTTTCCACATCGAAATCATTCTAGTGGAAGTTTACCTTTAAAATTTCTTCTTCCTCTTTGCAGATTTGAAGAAAGGAATGACATCACCACATCTTTCTCTTCTTCTTCATTATAATCTTTAATGGTGAATTCCTTTATGGCCTTGAATGCCACCTCATTGGATTTTCCCTTTTCCATAGTCTTGTTATCATTGTTTCTCATTTCATATGTAATAAGAGTGCTGTGCAGGTTATCCAATGTCAGTTCTTTTAGGTCCTTATCTTCCAAAATAGAAACATTCGGATTGAACCAAGGTGAAAGTTTTCTCAATATGCGCTTCACAATTTTTATATCTTCGATAATTTCTCCAAGATCCCGCAAGTCTTCTACCACAACATTTACCCTGTCAAAGAATGCATCAACAGACTCATTCGGGTTCATTCTCAGATCTTCATACTTGTTCCACAACACTTGTAGCTTTGCCTCTCTCACCTTAGTATCCCCTTCATATATATTCAAAAGCTTTTCCCACATGGCATGTGACGTTTTTCATGACATCACCATTGTATAGATGGGATTAGAGAGGGATCCCCCTAAGGCATTGATTGCTTTGGAATCAGCATCCAACTCTTTGTGCTCAGCTTTTGATAATGCACCACTAGTAATATCAGTTGTGATACCATGCATAGCTACTGAAAACACATCCATTCCCAAAGATCGAAAATACTGTTGCATTCGATTCTTCCATATCTGAAAATTAAATCCGTCGAAGATTGGAATCCCTCTGTGATTAGTGACCTCCATTGAGAGAAGACCTAATATCAACCTTTCCCTATGATACCGATTGTTAGGTCCACAAGGCTGAATACCCTGAGAGGGGGGGGGGTGAATCAGGGTATGACTAATTTAAAATTAACGCCCGTTCTGATCTTGTCTCGCTGTTAAGCAAAACACTCTTATCTCTCTTTCCTGTTGCACAAAGTAAATAGAAAGTAAAGCATTCATAGGACACAACAATTTTACTTGGTTCACCGCAAAGGTCTACGTCCAAGGAGTATACGCCGACAAGTGGCCGGTCGTACCAATTCCACTAATCTTCACTAGCTTTGGATTACAATGTTCGGGCTAGATCACTTCTATGCCCATGCTCACTGCCTTTAAAATGTTTAGGGTCAGCTCACTGCTTTCCCAATGGTCACTCCCTGTTTCTCTCTCTCTGGATCACTGCCCATGGAGAGGATCACCTTCTTTATCTTCCTTTGCTCACTGCTCTTGGAAGGAATCCACTCACAGTTTATAGACCTGTAGGTATCTTCATTTATATGAAAGAATGCATATTCCTCTATAAGTAGATGCTCTGTTGAAGCTCAAATTTCACCGGTAGATGAATCTCTCTTTTCACCGAAGGTATCGGGCAAACTTCAAGCTTCCATGCAGCTCAAAAATCACTAATTGAAATAAACCTTACTTGGCGCGCAAGTCAACCTCGGTGCGCAAGTATCGGCACACAAGTCACAACTGGCGCACAAGTCTACCTCAGACACTTGCGCAACACAACCTTCTTCAACCCAAAACCTGCGCGACTCACTTCCTTTTATGCCCAAACCAAAATTGGCGTGCAACTCCACACTGGCACGCAACTTCAAACACTGGCGCGCAACAATCACCCTGGCGCGCACGTCCCACCTGCGCGACCACACACACCACTTGCGCGACCACCACACATGCGTGATGGGAGCTATGATTTCTCAAAGTGTTGAACTCCGGGTTATAATGAAGAGGGGTGGTCCAGTATTTATAGGCAAATTGACTACCCTAAGCGATGGTGCGCAAGTCACCTGCGCGACCCAGTCTCGGCGCGCAAGTCTTCTGTCTTGCTAGACACTTGAGCGACCAACTCCAAAACTTGCGCGAACCTGTTTCCTTTGCCATATTTTGATCTTCTGATCTCGAAAAACATATGGAAGGAAAGTTTCCTATATTCCAAGTCCTCGGCGCGCAAGTCCCTTTGCCAAAAACACTTTTCTTCATTTGTCAATTTTCAGGCCCAAAATTTTGGGAAACACTGGAAAACAGCGCCACCTTGTATCTGTTCTTTTGTACCGCCTCCAGATCATCCATTCCTTTTGTCGAAATTCGTGAATCAAACATGGATCGTTGACCTCAGCTCTTGAACTCTACATTACATCATGAAATACTATTTTTCAACAAATTTGTATGCCATTGTTTTGATTTTTCAACAATCACCACTCAGATGTCCACTTTGTCAACAAACACAATCACCTCAAAAAGCTTCAATGATGCCTTGAGGGATTTTTTCCCAACATAAATGTTACCCCAAGTGAATATTATAAAAGTAAAACATGAATCTAGCACCCAATACTCACATTTAGTTTCATTTATCATGTTAAATCCCTTATACATATCACACTCATATTTATAAATGAAATAGTGATTTTTGAAATAATTATGTTTTTTAAAATCTTTCTTATTTATAAAATTTCATTGAATTATTATCATTGGATTATAATGATAATAGTAAATGAATTTATGCATAGAATTTGACATACTTATTATATTAGTTTTTCAATATTTCCCCATTACTATCATTTCAAACCAACCTATAATATTCACCCATAAAATGTTTTTTGAATACATAATAAATTTTTATCTCTATTGATGGTAGAGAAGAATTAAGCTCCTTTAAAATAAGATAAATTCTCTAGTAAATTATTAGATCTTTTAAATTTTTATTAAATATATATAAGGATAAAATGAGTAATATGAATTGTTATTCAACATCTGTTTTCATAGATATATAATCATGGTCTAATAAACATTTTTTTAAATTCATTAATATGAATTTCAACTATAGTTCGAATTCAAATTTTAAATATATACATTTAAAATTATATAACCTATTAATCTTGGACTTCATAATATGTAAATGAACTAATATAATCTATATAATATTTATAAATGAATCTTAATAAACCATCTATAACATTTAATCTCTTAATGATATAATATAAAGAATATGAGCTTTCCCCATATTTAATGGCATGTTAGTGTAAGAGATGACACTGTATTGATAAGCGTTTTAGGTAGATATTTTTTTATCACTATATAAGAAATCAACATGATCATATTTAATTAATTGGGAGAAAATATTTATGATACAATGAATAAAATAAATATTTTTTTAAATATATCAAGTGAAAGTATCCAACATCCCAAAATTTTATTCCAAGAATTTATAAAACCAATTATTGAGATTCAAGATTAGGGATCCACTAACACATTGAACTCAAAAATATAAGGAATATTTTCAAATTAATATGTAATTATATACAAGAATCTATAACTCAAAATAAATAAAACATAATTTCATATAAAATTTCATTAGAAATATTAATGGATAAATATAAATAGAAAATAGAAAATAAAAAGAATGATGGATTTTTATTATTTTTTATTTAGTTAAAATTTGACCTACATGCAAGAAAATAACACCACTGATATAATTTTTTTAATTGGAAATTAAATTAAATGAATATTCAAATATATTACTTTAAATGTATTTAATCAAAAAGTCAATCCATGTCAATTACCTTTAAATAGCTGATTTGTTTTCTAAAATATTGGTATGAATGAATATAATAAATTGGATTTATACAAAAATTTTTATATGCATCTAAATCTTATATATATTTTGTAAAATTATTTATCATTGATAGAAGTTTATGAAAACCTAAATATTGAGATTAAAAATCCATAACCCATCATATTTCACTATGACATAATTTTTTATTTTAGTGTTTTTATTTTTACAAAATTACTTACATTAATAATTAATCTCAAAACTGATTTAAATACTCAAAATGCATCTAATTATGTGGTTAAAATATAATTTAAAATATTATTTCGTATAAAATTTTCTATTAGAAAACTAGCTATCAAATTTAAATGTAGATGATTATTTTATTTTTCATAATAAATAATTTTAACAATCATCTTAAAGAAAAACCACTTTAGAAAGTGAAAACTAATAATAATTTTATGATTATTCAAAAATATATATATGAGAAATTTTTTAAAATCACAAATTATTATTTCATAAAATCCATAATTATTAAGTATCCAAAATAATTATGCAATGTACTCAACATTAAATTCTCTCTAAAAATTATTTTTGAAAATATTAGTTTCAAATATAAATTTCAAGTTATAATTGTATAGATTTTAACTTTAACTTATACCTAAACCCAATAAAAAACTATTATTTTGTTTTATTTTTATTTTATACTTTTCAACGAAATTTTATACAAGGATAATGTCCCATATTAACCAATTTTAATTTTCCAGTTATCCTTTCTGACTAATTATAATAAAGATGACGTTAATTTAATAAACATTTTAATGATAATAAATAAGTATAAAACATCAACATAATTTGATCCATCTAGAAGATTTAATGATCACCATCAATTCTTCCCATGACAATTGTAATATTTTATAGAAAAATAAGTAGGGTATACTTGTTATATGTCAATTTATGATATTTTTACTATTTTTGACAACTTATTTTGTTCTTTTTATTTTTTCATTTTGGTTTCTTTTTTATATTAATTTTGCTAATATATTTTCTTAATATAGATAAAAAAATTTATTTTAGGATACAAATTTTAATAATTTAATGTTAAAAATAAAAATAAATATTTTAATCACACAATAACTCTATCATATTAAATCTTATATCATATATCAAATAATAGTACATTTTTTTAAAAAATAATTACATCTATCATGTGATAAATCATTCTAATATTTAAATATTTTATACAAGATAAACTAGTATTATATAATTTTTATCTCTCATAGATCAATGATTCTAAATATAATATTATATAACTTTTCAAAGGCCTTTAACCTAAATAAAAATGATATATTTTCCCTAATTATGTAATTATGGTTAAATAGATGTAATCATTTTAAATAATTTTTCATTATATGGATGGTAAAAATAAATATGTTTAAAAAAATCATACCCATAATATACCTATTTAATTTTTTTGTTCATTTTATTTTGAATTGAATTGTTAAAGTTATAATTCTACTTTCTACATTTTATCTTAAATTAATCCTAAGGATGGTATTAGTGTTTTTTATAAAATAATATTAATCAATGAATTAAAAAAATTCATAATATGAAAATGAAAAATAGTAATATATTTATTTTAGTAGACTACAAAATATATGTTACATTGATTTGAAAATAAATTACAAGAATTTAATATTAAGCAAAAAAATAATAGAAAATATCCAAAATCCTTAGGATAAATCTCATCGTCTCCCTCAGATGTATCCTCTAATTCATTTAATTAGGTTCCATATTGATAATCATTTTAAATTTATAATCACATATAAAAATACCTCTAATTAATATTAAAAAATAAAACATTTCCCCATCATAAAGATGTTGTTGTACCTATATAGTAATGGTTATCATTTAATCATAAGGTTTATAGGATATATCTCCAATAGAGGAAGGCTTGAAACAATCATGGGTGAGGGGGATACACATGGAGAGGTAAGTGTTTAAGTAGGCTCATGGGTGGAGATTTATTTTTTTTCCTTCAATTGATACCCCTTATAAAATTTACCTTTCATCAATGAAGGATGTATTATAACTTCACTAGTATCATTTATTAATTATTATTTCTAAAAAAATTTATAATATCTTAAAATTGTTGTAGGTTAATTTAGAATGAATTAATAAATATTTTTCTATGTGCATTAAGTAGAAGGAGTAATTCAAATTGGGCATGGCTCCACTCTAGTGGGTTCATTGTTTGATAGGAAATAATGAACAGAATAACCATATAAATAGCTAAAAATTTGAAAGGAATCTTGGGGTCAAAAAACATGTTTTTAATAGAGTGAAATCATTTATAAAACCTTTAATCTATGATATATTATAGGAATAACTGAAACCATTATATATATAAAATAAAGAAAATATTTTTTTGTGCACATTATACCATATATGCCATAAATTATATCTTCAAGAAATTTTTTGAAGAAAAACCATTAATGGTATATATACAAATCCTTACTCCATGTTATATCTATTGGTTGAGTTGAATCACTTGACACTCAGGTATGAATCTTCTAATGACCCATTACATGATAGTTCCTATCATATAAATGGGTAAAGGGAAAAGGAGCATTGATAGAGAGAATATATTAATGCCTAAATAACCCATATCAATACATTTTCTCTATAATTATAATCCCCAGAGGAATTCCTTGGGAAAACATGAAGTAACTCATACATTACAGTTCATTCATGTGGTTAATTTTTCTAATCATCAAACATATAATTCCTTCAATGTTTAATATTATGAAATGATTAATTAATGATATATTTTATTGGAGATAATCTATACAATAAAATATTAATGTCTGAACAATAGTTGAATGATCTCATACATAAAGTTTTATGATATCCCAAACACCAATAGAACTCTTTATGCCTTAGATATAATCTGCATCACTATTTATTATATGAAAAGTGTACAAAATTCATATATGCGGATTTAGGTTATATCGCCTTTAATCTATCACATATACTAAATCCTCATATGTTTAATATCATTTAAACTCATATTGTATCATACATACTAACTTGTTAAACTATATTGAAAACCTCTTCAATATATATTCCAAAAAATTTGTATATTTATAATTAAATCAGTAGTGTATAAAATCAAATGTAATACCTTTTGTATACCAATCTAAAATCCATTTTGTATAAACTGAATAACACTTTTATGGTATCTCTTTAAGTAAAATCGAACCCCAATTTTTTTGAAATGAAAAATGTAACCTCATGAGATATTGTAGCATTGAAGAGAAATACTAATTTTTAAATTTAATCATATAATAAAAGAGTTTTCTCTTGAAAACAATTAGTGTTATGCATGATATTAATGTATCTGGTGTGATTTGTATCAATCACATGAATCTTGATACCTATGTCCACAAGATACATTGTATACTAGGATATATTTTCATATGATCTATTTTCCAATATATCATGTGACCGTGAGACCCTACGTATGTCAACTCTATATGAATAACTCATATGTAATTGATTCTCTAAGTATAGAATGACCATATCGATGAATATATCACATGTGATTCCCATTTATAGATGATCACATCACAAGTCCCTCACCCAAAAGCTAATAACATCATATATCCTATTTTTTATCGATATATACTTATTCATTATATATAAATCGAAGGAAAAAATTTAATACACATAATATGATAGTATAAATCCCATCTTAGTTAAGCTGTAAAAGATGACATCATTAAAAACACACACATACACCCCCTAATTATTTAATCCTCAAGGATTTTATAAGAAAAGAGTCAATTTATGAAGGATATATTTAAATGTATATTTCTTAACATTGGTATCAGGGACTCAAAAAATTAATAACACACTCATATTATTCTAATGACATTGTTTATGACATTCCATGTGGTATTCTATATGGTCCATAAAATGTGTAAAACTCATTTTGTACCTCAGGAGCACATTATATATCATAATAAAAAAATTTAATCATTTTAAAGTCAAAATTTAATAACAACCAATAGTACTCAAATAATAAAATTGATTAGGGATAACTCAATATCGTATATTGAGAGATGAATATTCATTTCACTTCATGATATATATATATATATGGTAAATGGGAAGAATGTTATTGATGATGTTTCATTTTGTATAAAATAATATATTTTATATTATTAGTTTTTTTAATAATACTTATAAATATCATGAATAAGTTCTTATATAACATATCACATGTGGTAGACTTCCAAATCAACCATTTATTTGTGAAATTTTTAGGGGTATTGTTGAAGTCAATACATCTATATGAAACTCATCACTATATGACATCCTAAAATACAATACCACTAACCTCCATAGTGATTAACATAAATTAATAAATCTACTTTTAATGTTGTGAAGTATAACAAATCATATTCTTAATATTAAACACCTTGAAAAAGTATTCAAACTTCCTAACATCACAACATTAAATGATAGTATTTTCAATAATTTTTTTGTTAACATAGATATTTTTTATGTTAATAATTATCTTCATCATTAAAAACTATTTAAATAATTTTTTTATTTAAATATTTTTAAACTAATTTAACACTTTAAATTAACATTTTACTAACATATTCTAAACTCCAGTAGAATATAATGCCATATTACCTTTAAAGATTGGAATAATTGTTTATTTATTAGATTCATATTTTTTAATGTTTAAGCATACTCCTACTAACCACAAATAATATTATTCTATGTCCCAAAAGATTCATTTGGGTTAGGAAAGGGAAAATATTTCCTCTTAGTATGATTTTTTAACAAATAAAATGTTTTATTCAAATATAATATGGTATTATATGGGTTTATATATTATTTCTAAAAAAATATTTTATCCATTAAAATATTTTGTTGATGAAGGTGAGGTCCAATATCTTATATTTTAGGAAATAACTAGAAAAAATAACTTATCATAGATAAATTATTTTTATAAATATATTCTACTCAAAACAAGTTAATCAAATTAATAATAAACCATGTTTATTAAATCCATTATCTCATGTTGTTCATAAAATCAATTTGCTAATAATTTTTTTTATCCCAGTAGAGTAAAGAGATGACATGAACATCCATTTATATGATCCAGCTCTGTAATACCAATACCTGACATGAAAATTCAATGATTGTTCAGAAGCACATTATGATATTCTAAATAATTCCTTAATAAACAATAGTCCTTCATCCTAATATAACATTTATGTTTCAACGAACTTGGTTGGATATTAGAAGAAACATTTATATACCTTTCCACTCTCTTATTTTTCTTCTATTATGAACTTTTACCCACTTGTACTATAAAAACAACTCTATAACATTTATATTACATTACCAATTCATCTACCATAAATACTTTGATAAGGTAGTATAAACATTTATAGAACTAATTTACATTGTCAGAATATTTCCAATGATGATTCCAAAATGAATTCTACAAATAGATATTACATTAAGTAAACATCCCATAAATCTAAGTCATTAATTTATTAAATTATATCATATTTATGATATTAAATAGAAATTCATTTGGTAATTTTGAAACCATTTTGAGATCATTATATTCTTATCATAATAACGTAGATTCATTTGTATAAAAATTTAAATATTTAGTTACAATGGATTAAATTTCTATAACACACATATTTTTTTTTCTTTCTTATGTTTTTAACCAGTTTAAGTAGATTATAAAATCTATAATCTCATTTTAAAATATAGTCTTCAATGTAATGATTTATGGTGATAATTTCATTTAACCATATAAAATGTTTTAATCAATTTTGAATTATGTTTTAGATTTATTTAATAATTTATTTTATTAAAAAATAATGATTTCAATTTAATGATTTATGATAATGATATTATCTATCAATAAAAGAAACATTTATCAAATGATCATCAAGTTTTACATTAATTAAATAGGTTATTTTATTAAATGTAATCCCACTAAAATGATGAACCTTGTTAAATTAATGATATCCATTAGTGGTACATGATACATATTTATTAATGACTAACAATAATTAATCTCATAAATAAGAACAATAAATATCTATCAGAAAATCATGATAATTATATCATATATAACTCTGGCATAGTGGTGTGGATCACTATTTACCTAATCCAACATATGAATTATATCAACACGATTCCTCTAGTATCTTACATATTAGTGTTTCCCAACTAATCATAATCCAAAATAGATGACTATAATGAGGTACCTAATTACAAAATCACCCCATCAACCTTGAAAAACCTAACCCATTATCACCTAAGGGTTCGGTTCACTCGTACTTATATATTAGCATCTTGGAAAGTTTTTCTTCAAATGTAATACAACACCTAGAATTTAATGGGGTTTTAATATCATAATATTTTCTCAGTTTATTCCTTTTTCATGTATGGATGATTATAATGATTTTGTTTGGAATAATATTTGTTCCACTAAATAAATATGTAAAAGACACATTGATGTGCAATTATTTACATTAATCATGTATTGTGTTACAAAACCAAAAAAATAACCAGTTATATTCTTAGATATCCAAAGGCATCCCATGTATAAGGTTCATGAAACAATTTCATACAATGGTTTATAATCATATAAAATAAAAAATAAACACATGAGTAATCATGTCATGATAGATATCCAACCCCCACTTTCTAGATAAAACATAATCCTATAGGCCTGTGAGCAGTCTAACATTATATCCATATACCCAAGGATCCTTTACTGGAGAGAGACATCAATTCCATCATAATTATTACTCCTAATCTGTATAAAATATAATTTAATTTTAAATTCAATCTTATAATCCAATACAAGATATATTTAGGGTAGTAGAAAACTAAAATAATTATTTCACCTTAAATTTAACTCCTTCAATGAATGTATGAAAATTTATTGATTTTTTATAAAAATATAAACAAGTTCCTAGACACATGTTCATAATATGAAAAATTTATATTTATAAAAAACAAAACAAGAAGAATAAACGAAACAAATGAAAAATTCATATATTAAAATGTGAGATATATATTTTATGAAAAATTTATAAATAAAGCTACCATAAACAGTTTATAATTAATATATTATTGTGGAAATTCTTTATTAAAGTAAACATTATGTTTTTATATGAATTTTCAATAAAAATTCTTCCATATGATTAATAATATAGAAATTACATAAATATATGAAAATAAATTTTATAAATAAATTTAAATTCCATATCTATTTTGTAAACAATTTATATAATCCATTTATCACCTATTTATTATTCAAACATTGATCATATCAAATTGGTCAATTTTTTTTTAAAATATTAAACTAATTTCCCAAAGCATGCAACGTTGGGGGGCGGGCTCAAAAGAGAGATCAATGCATTGGAACCTATTAATCGTCCAAATTCCCACCTAGATTTTTTGATGTAAGATAAAGTGGTTCCTTATCATTGTGTGATAGATGATAGCACAATGTGATGTTTTTCAATAGGGTATGATATGACATTTAGATTAGTTATATATTGCAATGATTGATAGTAGTGGGTGGTGTGATGTTGGAAGGGTGACATAACATGATGCATGGATTATCATTTTGGCCTTTAGGTTATCTCTGACAAAGGAAATTGGGCTATAATCTACTGGGACATAGGTTCATTTGGTATTATTCATTCTATGAGGAGTCGGATGAGTCTTGACCCACATGGGTGTCTAGTTTCATTTCTATTTTTGGTTTGTAATCACCTCTACGAAAGATAGATTATTTATAAAAAGTTCACAATTTTAAAATAAACTCTTATATATTTTTACCTTATTTTTTAACTTGTAATAACATTATTAATAATAGTGATAATTTTAGTATAAATATTATATATTTAAATTATATTACAATCTATATAATTTGAAAATTTATTTAATTTCAATCTCTGAAAATTTGGATATTTATTTTTTAAATGGTCTAAAAAAATTTAATAATCAGTTATACATATTTTATAATTAATTTATTTTTAAATAGTTTATATATAGATAATTATACCAACATATCTTTTAATATTTTTTATTAATGTGGGAAAATATTTTACTCTAATATAAATTAACATATTAAAAAATCAAGATTTTATATATATATTATGAAATGATATATCTATACTTTTTTTATCACATCATTTTTTGTGAAATTGGTTCTATAGACATTATATATAATTCATTAACCTATATAACAAGTGTATTGAATAATAAAAACCACTATAGTGTAACATTAACTCCTATAACAGGGATATCACAAGCTATAAAATGGAACACATAAAAAATACACAAAGTGTGGTTCCTTGGGTAAGGAGAGAGAGAATTCTATGGAAGAGTGTAGTTTTATAAGACTTTATACAATATTAATTTAATTCTCTAGTATCCTATGTAGTATTAATGCTATATGCTTATAACATGTGTGATAATAACATTAATAGATCTTTCACATCACATTGTGTGGATGAACCATGTAATATTTACATAACATTACCCATATGCATACTATCATAAGTTATGATGAATAATTTGAGACCTAATAATTCATATACTATGAGTTTTATCTATATCAACTATATGATAGGAATTTTTTTAATATCAAATGAATTATTCACACTGGTTCCATCAAATGATACATCTCCCGATGCTATTGTTTACAATATTAAAAAACCAAAGGCATATTATTATATCATATTATACGATGTCACATAACATATATAACAAAAAAATTAGACATTATGGTATCAAATATCATAATTATAGTAAAATTTGAAATCTATATTGTTTTTAATGATTCAACATACAACATAAAAAATCCATTTTCTTCAATTTTAACATGATTTTATGATTTTGATCACATTATAAAACTCTGATACCACTAATAGATTTTTTAGTATTAAACATCACATATTAAACATAGTGAAATTAATAAGAAACCCTTATATCAAGATCTAATATTCTAAAAACTAAAACCATGATATACCTAAAATTTAGAACATACTATTTTCGTACCATACAATGCAAATGCCTCAGAATCTATCATAAAAAAATGATTGATGATGATCCCTTAGAGGTACCCATCTATCTCTCTACACTATATTATATCCTCATATTGATATGAATCACACAATTCAAAATTGTAACTTTCTTAATGACCTACATTAAGAAAGAACCTCTTGTAGAAATAAATAAATTATATGAGATCTTAGCGATGAAGAATATCATACTGATCGATAAACTCATCTCTATGGTTTAGGATTAAATTTATAAGTTCCCAGAGAATACCATGAGTACACATTAATTATATTTTAATTTAAGATTCATGTTTATGTTTAAAGAGTTTTTATAATACTAATCTATCTTATTCTCCAAACATTTCATATTATGAAACACTTAATTAATTAGATATTACTTGGGCACCAATTTGAACATTAACATATTAATGTTCTACTAGAAGTAAAAAAGGTATCATATATCTTGTTTTATGATATTTTAAAAACCAATAGACTATTATAGGACTTGGAGATTCTTTATATCATTTTTTATAATATGGTTAGTATACAACATTTTTATACATAGATTATGTCACCTTCAGAATTTTACTCATGAAATACCATAAAATTATGATTAGATAAAGGAGGTGATGTCATCAATGGGATTGGTGATTTATGTGTGTTGGGTCTACCTCCACTAGCTCTATTTTATTCCTTAAAAATCATGTTATGATTCTCTATAATGAACTCAATATATTTATTCAAATTTGATAAGTTGGAATCCTACATCCAATTTTTCAAAGAAGGTTTAGAAGATCCATTCAATGATAAAATGGTTTGTGTCTATTTATGTGATAAACCTTTATATCCATCATTAGATGAAATATATTTTCTTCCATTGTCAACCATGTATATATCTTTAATAGTATACAGTTTTCCATTTTCCCTACATACCCATCTTTTTAAACCTTGTTAGATAAATTTATTCAATATTTACTATATAAGTAATGGTATGTAAAAAATCAAACACTCTAACCTTCTTTGAAAAATATATAGTTTTGTTACAACCCATAAAAAATATATTTCTCCTTTAATATAATCCACCTAACCACAATCATGATTTTTTTTGAAGTGATACATATTAAAGTGAATGAAGATTAATGACCTTGATAAAACTAACCACAAATTATATTGTGCATTATATTAAATATAATGTTGTAATGATACGATGGATTAATTATAAATTGGGCTTAAAGTTATATAAGTTTAAATTTTTTGATGATGATTTTATAATGGGTTCGTAATGCATAATTTTGGTTTTGAATGGGTCTCTATTTTTGAGGATTCAAAGATTGTGCGTAATATTAAATAGATCTCACAAATTCATCGGAATAAATACCCTCCAAAAAATAAATAGCTTCAATTCTACCTTCGAAAATATTATTCATTATTTATTTGACTACATTTTCTGATAATAACAAACCATATCAATTAATTATAATGTTACCTACGTAAATTATTCCTTTTGTAACCCTATAATTTACTATAAATGAATAATTTGAGTGTATTCTCATACCAATTTCCATTCCAAAAGAGAAGTGACTATACATATTGATGAATTTTTTTGATTTAATTTTCATGTGTGAAATATTATGTAAATACTATCAAAATAACATTCATAATAAATATTGAATGTTTTGGATGTTGTATGGAACTGAATAATTAAAGGAATAGGTTTTTTAGGTTAGGGATTATTAGGATAGTGAAGAATGCTGGGAATTCTCTCAAATCATTTTTTTGGGTTATATATGGAAAGTAGATGTTTATCCCATGGGTTGATAGAGTGGGTGAAATATTTTCTTTGTTGTCATTTTAGTAAATTTTGGTTTTGTTTTTTGTATTTAAAATAATGATTATGAATTACTTATATCATTAGTTGATTAATAAATGAAATGGATGGATGATAGAGAGTATAGATTAATTATTTTATTTAAAGGGTAACGGAAAAATTTTATAATTTATTTTTTTGATAGTAGATTCTTGAGGGTTAATAGATGTGAGTTTTGGGAATTGGGAGATGAAGTAATTGGGTTTCAACGAATGGAGGAAAGGGAATCAATAAAAGGAATGATGTGTTACATCGAACATTGTTATACTAAAAGAAAATTACTAAGATAAAAGTGGAATAATTGAGGGAATGGGTTCTTAGAAACATATCATTGAAGGTGTTCATGATTAATATATATTTTATAATATTTTTAAAACCATCATGTAGTTTCATTGAAATATATGTGGGGTGGAAAATTAAATTACAAAATTCTCCTCTCAAATAATCATTATTGATGGTAGAAGTGTGGTGGAGGTCATGGTTAATATCCAGTGTTGTATAGGGTTATTGGAATGAATTCTATTTTTTTTATAGAACATCTATTTAATTTTATTTGGTGGTGGATTTTGGAATTGACATGATAAAAATGGGAAACTTAGTTGGTCAAAAAATGGTTAATAACACTCTATCAATATATAGATTTCTTATCCCTTGATTAAACAAAATATTTATTATGATATAATATAATAATTAGAATTCCATAAAAAAATATTTTACTCACCCCATATAAAATGGGGAAATTTAAGATACTCATTAGATTTATGGTCATGACTACGAGTACATGCATTCTTCTTTGTTGATGAAATGAGGGAAGGGAGTTGGGCACATCATTTAACAATTTCTGATTATGTTTTTATGTAGTATATAATAACTATTTAGATATTCTAAAATTTACATGTTATTTTATAGGGTGGTTTTTAATGTTATGGGTTTAAATTTTAATTATTTGAAAAACGTCCTAAAATATTCCATAGATTGATTTGAAATATCATTTATATTAAGGAAAAATAGGAGAATTAGATTATAACTATTTAACGGTTGTTTAAATCCTCTTAAATTATTTATATTCTTATCAAATTTTTATTTATTTTTTTCACATGTTTCAAAATATTTCTTTTATAAAAATAACATATATTTATATAGGAGAAATATATTTCAAATATATTTCCCTTAACTTCACTAATTTTTTTTAAAAAAATTAAAAGTTAGAAAAATAAAAAATTTCAAAAATTGTTTCATAATAATTAGAATTAATTGTATTTATATTTATCTTATAAAATATAAACCTAAACAAGCACATCGATTATAGAAAGTAACATGAACTCATACACGCTTCTCGGTATGAAAGAGGCTTCTAACTAGAAGTGAGGCTCTGAGTCCATCAATTCGGAGACTATACCCTCAGTATCATGTCATATGATCAATAATCACCAATAAACAATATAATAAATAATTAAAATTAACATAAAGGAATGTAATTATGGAATAAATGTCATAAAAATAATGAATATCCCAAGTTAAATGTAAAAATAGTTTAATAAAAGTTGGTAAATAAATAGATAAACAATCAGTCCTATGGAGTACTCCTCGGTCTGCTTCTATCTCCGTTCTCTACTACTTAGTCATCCATTACATGCCCCTTTCATTTTTTCCTTATCCCTCATTAAATATACAATAATGTTGAAATTCCCAAGTAGGGTGTGAGTACAAGACTTAGAAGGAAACCACCAATGCATTCATAACCAGGTGTGGCCAAGTATGCAAGTGCATACCATAATAATAAATGTGTAACAAACAAAGTAACACACGATCCAAAATTGAGCAGCCATGCGTTAATCTGGCCGCCAACCCCCCACCACCCCAATGTTACCTATATATAATCCATGCCATAAATATACTAATTTTTGATAAGTATCCAAAACCATCAATAAGGATTTAGGTGAGTCACTCAGAATCCACAAGGCATCGAGTGAAAACAACATACCTGGAATCGACAAGGAATCAAGAAATATGTGGAATCCACAAGGCATCAAGTATCTATAAACTACCCCTAATCCACAATGAATTGGTTAAAAAATTTAATCCATAAGGAATCAAGTGTCGGCCTTATACTTATAATCCACATGGCATCAAGTAGATGCTTGGTTTCAAGGGTATCATGTTGCACCATCGTTATCACCACACATCAAACACACACCCCACAAGGGGTAATCATACCATGAAAACCACTTATCAAGTATACACATACAAATCATCTAAATGAATATATTATAAGATATATCATGGTAAAAAACATAGCACACATCATGAAAAATATATGATCATCATATAAATCAACGGGTGAGTCAATCATCATAATGGAATCAATCTATCAAATTAGTCTCATGGAAAAAAATTACACAATAAAATAGGATACAAAGATACGCAAATGTGATAAAAAGTCAAGAAGTATATCAAATAAGTCACCACATAAATAATTTATGGAAACACATGTAAACAAGATCCAAAAATGTTAAGGAACTTCCTACCGCAAATGTTGTCTACATCAAAGGTAAGGATAAACCGACTTGTGTGGTTTGGTAGCTAGAGTAGAAAAATCAAAAGTTAAGAACACCTAATTACAACCATATTATCATAAGCATCAACACATAAATTATAGCGGATCATCAAGGGTTCCTAGAACCAAAACATGTTTTTTTATTTAAAAAATAAATAAATTATCACATCTAATGATATTTTTTTCTCCTTTATAATTTCTGAAATATCATTTTAGATCAACACATTGAATACCAATATTATCCATAAGAATAATTATCTTTTCTTAATTTAACATAAATTATCATTTATAATTATATTTTGAAAATTTTCTATAAATTATCCTTTAGAATTATCTTATGATAATATATCTTAAATTATCCTCTTACAATTATATATTGATAATTTATCATAAATTCTCCTTTTATAATTATCTCTGATAATTTATTATTAATTATCCCATATAATTATCTTTTGATAATCTATCCTAAATTGTTCATTTATAATTTTCTTTGTCGTAAATTATCCTTTTATAATTACAACTAATAATTTATTATAAATTATCATGTACAATTATCTTTTAATAATTTATCCTAAAATATCCATTTATAATTATCTATTTGAAAATTTTCTATAAATTATCCTTTATAATTATATTTTTATAATTTATCCTAAATTATCCTTTAATAATTATCTTTTGAAAAATTATCATAAACCATACTTTTATAATTATATTTGATAATTTATTATAAATTATCCCTTATATATATCTTTTGATAATTTATTTTAAATTATACTTTTATAATATTTTTAATCTTGATAAATTAAAAAATATCCTTTGATAATTTCTCAATTTTCATTTAATAATTATAATAATTATTCTTTCAAAATCCACATAATTATCATATGATAATTCTGGTTGCCTTTTCACGTGATAATTACATTATAACTTTACTTTAAAATTATGTAAACTTATATCCTAATAATGATTCCCTAAAAACTATCATTTTTCTATTAGGTTATGATAATTTGTTTCTATAAATTATCCTTTAATAATTTAGTGAAATTATCTTATAATAATTCGTGATAATTGTTTTTAATAATTCACATAATAATCCTCTGAAAATTTCAATAATTCTTGTTATTTGAAAATATTATTATAATTGTCCTTGGATAATTTTACAAATATGTTCTATAAATTTCATTTTCAAATTATCCATATACAACTATGTTTCCATAATTTTTCACGAATTATCTATTTGTAATCAAAAAATTATCATTTAATAAGTCAATGTAAATATTTTTATTTTTATTTCTATAAATTATATCCTAATAATTCAGTGTGATTATTATTCGATAATTTAGGGTGATTATTTTATTTAATATCAAATACTTATTTCCTATCTTTTTTGTAACATTTTCTTTTCATTTTTTAATCTAGAATCACACATAAGAAAATGAATAAGAGAATAAAAATATAATAATACAAAACCCGCAATTTGAGGAATACTGAGATGGGGAGGATGATGTTTCCATGCCTAGAGATCAAACTAGGTAAATCAAGGGATGTTGTCTACAGTGGACTAATAGTTTGTGGTCCCCTAAACTTGAGGAGATCGCCCCCAAAATAGCCAAATCAATGGGTTATTTCCAACCCCAATGTGTTCTTCAATATATATGGAGAAACTAATTTTAAACCCTTAATCATCCTTAAAATCAATGAGGATTCACTGATTTCCACATATTTGGGTGTTTCTAATTTATTTACAGTCAAAACTGTTTTTAAATATATGGTTTTAGAACCTTTGGTCCTTAGTTTAGGGGATTATATGAATAATGAATATTTTATTAACTAATATAATAATAATATTTTTATATAAATATTAAATAACTTAATTTAATGATATTACTAACCAAACAACCAATGCACATAAAATTTATTCCCTACCTATTGTAAAACCCACATTTTAGACATAACGGTGGTATCATATTTCTCTTACGATGCACCATTTGAGATATATTAAATTATTTTCGAAAAATTATAATAAAAATATAAAATAAATTATCCTCATATGTGATCTAACACAAAATAATATGCTCACAAATTTTATACATTGGAAAGGGTAATCCCCATATCTCGGACCTAACAGTGGTTTCATATTTCCCATACAACACACATTTTGAGAGATATTCAATTATTTTTGAAAAATTATGAGTTTATAATAAAATAAATTTAATATTTTTATTTCTTTTGAAATTTGGATCTACGAGTCTCTTAATCATGTTCTAACATAGCACCTGACACCAAAAATATTACATAGAATATTCCATGGTGATTATTAGGCTTTACCCTTTCACATAGACTTTTAAACATTTATTAAGTTATTTTTATTGAAAAATAACATTTTCATGTAAAAATACTTATAAATTTTCAACAATAGTATATTTATTATTTTGAAAAATATTATTATTTTAAAATTATTCCTCTTTATAGACTTATTATTATTGAGAATTATCTCTAGTAGTCTTTCTCGAACGACTTAGGTCACCGAGGTTGAACATCAGACCCATGTTTTGAAATTTCTTCTTGGATTCAACCATACTAACATCAAATATAGAATAGTGGTACCTTATTTCCTTGAAAAACATTTTCAATTCAATATATGATATAGATAGAATGATCCTCATAAGATGCATCAGTCTCTATATCAACATCCTTACAATGAATATCATGCACAAAGTCAGGTATGTACCCCCAAAGCCATAACAAATGGAACACATCATGCATACCATTATAGTGAGAAGCAGGGGTTGATAAGATACACCACTACACCCACCCACGTGGTGATCTCAATGGGTCTAACAAAATGAAGAAATAACATTCCATGCTTCCATATATGTCTCTTCCCCAACCAATGAGTCACTCATAAGAAAACATGATCACCCATAGTGAACTTCAATGGTATCCTTTGATAATCAATATAATATATCAATTTGTAATGAGAAGTGATCATCCTATTTACAATAACATTAACTCTCTTGGAGGCCTCCAAAATCAAACTGGGTAAAAAACTGCTGCCCCACCTAATTCATGCCAACAACTGGTGATCGACAATGTCTCCCATAAAGATACTCATAAGGTTCAATCTGAATCTTAGCCTAGTAACTGTTATTGAATGTGGACTCATTCCATAATAGGATACCATTCCATGCTCCATCTTAGTCCATCACACAATCTCAAAGAAAATCCTATAACATGTATACAGTTTTCGTGGACTCTCCGTTGGTCTGAGGATGGTACACTGAGGTCAATACTAACTGAGTCCCTTGGGACTTCTGAAATCCCTTCCAAAATTAGGATGTTAAACATGCATATGGATCTAAAATTATGCTTAAAGGAACTCCATAAAGGTTTACTATCTCTAAAAATATATATTTCACATCTCCCTAATTGAGTGATTCTCCCTGATCAATAAGTTGCAGGAAGACTTTGTTTACCAATCAAAAATCACCCAGATTGTGTCATGAATTCTTAAGGTCCTAGGTAAACCCATCAAAAAGTCCATCATGATGTCCTCTCACTTCTACATAGGTATCAAGAATGGTTTTAACAACCCACTAATACACTGGTTCCCTTTCTATACCCTCTAAAAGGTAATGAATCTGGAGAAAAACCAACAATGCTTCTTTTCATCCCTAGAAATATAATTGCCACCTAGATTTATGATACATATTTGTTTCACCAGGATGTATTTCCCATATTGTTGTATGGTTATCCCTCATCATCTTCTATCTGTTGAAATAATGGACTATTAATCTTCCATTTACATAGATCACATCATCGTTGTCCATCAATAAATACGTTATTGAGTCACCACTAGCTAGTTGTTCCCTCATCACAGGATATCTGGGCCTACCTCCTAACTAGTCTTCACCCAATCCACAAATGTGGATTTTATCACTAAAGGGGAATACATCTTAGATAAATTATCCTTAGAAGGATCTATCCTTGATTCATCCAACATGATCACCATGTTTCATTGCTCCTCTGAAGGCCTCTCACTAAGATCCGTATCAACCTATGGATTACGATAAAGAGTATGAAAAATAACATAACCTTTTCCATGTGAATACATCATCTCATGGTCGAATGTACATAGATACATAACCCAAAACCTATCTCTGATGTTTATATCCCATTGTATGATTTTATAGAGAAGGACATTGTGGTTCTTATAAACAATAAATCACTCTCCAAAGATATAGTTCCACTCTCACTTGAAAGTGTAGACCATTGATTCCATGTCCATGTCTTGTGTAGGTTAGCTACTCTTATAAGGTCACAGCTGACATGACCCAAATACTAAAAACTACTATCTTTTCATCAACACCTCTCCCAGGATAACACATGATGCATAAAAATACATTTCACAACTAATATTGGTCTCAAAAAGTGTCAATACTGGGTGGGGAACATCACCATCCCTAGTTGCAGTCCTTTCCTTATAAGATATTGGGTTTCCCCATCTTCCCATAATAGATAAGGTTTCCCCATCTTCCAATAGTGGATCTGGTTTCCACATCTTTTATAGTGGATCAAGACTGTCAACTCAATTTCCATTATTATCTCATAAGATATAAGTATTTTTCCAATTCATTGTATAGAGATATAGGTCCCACCGTCACATAATAAAATCATACATACATTCTCTACAAGATAATAAAAATTTCATCATATAAAGACCCATAAAATTAGATGGGTTTAATAAACATCATATCATAACCCATGAAATGAAATGGGTATCATAAACATGTCATCATATCATAACATGTGAAAATGAGTTAGCTCTCATAATAATTTCATCATGTATAACCCATGAAGAGATGCAGGTTTCAAAAAAATATTGGCACACCGCAACATTTAATTTATTTTTATTTTATTAATTCTTGGCCCCAGTTTCTCACACCAGGGTCTGGGCTAGGTCCCAGATTAAAATATTGGTTGTTTAATATTTTTTACATGGTTTTGGACTCGTGGGCGGTCACCGCGCGGTTGGCGGTAGCCACGTAACTGACCCTAGTGTCGTTCAATTGCTCATTATTATTATTATTATTATTATTATTATTGTTATCATTATTAATTTTATTTTCTTCTCTATTATTATTATTATTATTATTATTGTAATAATATTATTATTATGAGAATGAAAGAAAAAAAATAAGTAAACATATCCCTAATCCCATCTCCCCTTCCCCTCACATGTAGAACGAACCTCATCCCCCTTCCCCATCCACACTGTGCAAGCCCCCACCCCCTTTTGACTTCTCCCCTCACATGGCCGCACTGGCTCTACCGCTGCCAGACACCCTCCCGCCAACCGTCCCGACCTCTTACTCATGCCCCATCCTCCGCACTGCTGTCCCAACCTCTTTCTCATGCCCCGACCTCTGCACTACCGTCCTGGCCTCTTACTCATTCCTCGACCTTCACACCGCTTCCTCGGACTCCTACTCGTGCTCCGACCACCCATGGACCACCGCTCCGACCTCCAACCACCCACAAAATTCCACCCCAACTCCATCCAGACACCGCTCCAGCCAACTGCCTCTTTGCTGAAGCTCCGACCTCTCCATGCCCAAACCCCAGCACTCCAGTATCCTACCTGCGAACGAACTCCCTTTCTCTGGCCCATTCATGGCCGGTTATGCTTTCATCGGCTCACTCTGCGTCCAAACTCTCTCCCTCCACCCACCTTCATACCATCCACCTATGTTCCGACCACGTCCTCATTGGCCTCCCAGCCTCCAACCTCTTTGCCCCAGCAAACGACGCGTCTAACCCTCCCTGATATCATAGTTTCAGTCAGAAGTGCATCAAAACCCTCGTGCACATGGCCAACACACTTCCATCCTTCTCAGGTATAATTAATTAATTAATTAATTAATTTCATTTAATTTAATTATTAGTATTTTTAATTTGGCTAATCGTAATTACATGGAAGATTGTGTTTAGTATGTTTTTCTAACTGTTTAGCGAGCGCAGTTGCTCCACAAGGATTTTTCTTCCTTCCGTCAAAAGTTTGTCATGTCCTCACTTGTTTTAGGTTCATGAATATGAGTTTATCCTTTTTGATGCATTCCTTTAACACTTTCTTTCTTCATATTATTATATTTTAATTGATTCGAAGTCTTAGTTTACATAAAATTGATCAGCTTTGGTGTTTATGATTTTTTTGAAGTTGTGAAAACTATTATCTTATGAATATAAAGATGGGGCTCTTTGATCACGTGTACTTAGCGTATGTGCTAAACTCCTATAGTTCTTCAAATTATAATTTTGGGTTTTTATGAAATGTTTATCTTTGATTATGTTGTGTGTTGGTATTTGTTATTTTTGAATTTAGTTTGGAGTATAATTTTGGTACTGGTGTAACATGTTAATTGTGTTAAGGTGTTATAAAAAGTGGTCTCTTTGGTTTTCAATGTGGCAGTGTATTATTTTCAAATAAAGTAAGCGATTGGATTTAGTTTCAATGAATGTGACAGTTTTGTCAAAATAGCCATGGTTATTTTCTTGAAATGTAGTTGTTTCATTAGATGTTGACACATACATTGGTGAACTATATGTAGACATCGATGTGACTTCAAATGTAATTGAAATTTAAAAATAGTGTTTTCTTAAAACCATGTCCTTCTAAATGGTTTTTTCTTTATAAATATTTTTTCCTATGTGTGGATTTTATGAGGTGGTTGAAATGAAATCTCATAGGGTGTGTCTTTTTGGCCCTTTTTTTCTATTTTGGAAAATGCTCGGCTTGAGAGGTCGTTTGGTCATTTTGTGTTTTTTTAAATGTTTGAAAGGTTTGAAAAAATTCATGGGAGACTTTGGACTTAAAGGACCATTTGTCTCTTTTAACTAATGGGTAAATTTTGTGTTAACATTTATAATGGGTAGTATTGGAAAGTTGTGCGTGGGCCTGTTTGGAGTTTTAAATGCTTTTTAGAAAATAGTTTTGATATGGACATGATGTGATGGCCCATTTGGAACTTTTCTTAATGTGAATGATTGAACATATATATGAGGCTCTCCTGTCTAGTGTAACCCTTTATGTGTGAATGTATAGGAAGAAACCTTGTTTGGGGAAGCCAAGTGCGGTGAGATGAGTCACGCGTGTGAGGGCCTTCCTACATACATAGTATTATTATAACCACTATGGGTTCATAGAATTATTATATTTGATCGAGTGATGGTTTCTTATCAGCCCCGATTAGACGGGTTGGTACCCACTGGTAGGTGTATAGGCCAGATAGGGAGTGCCGCTGGTTTCTATTGCTGTGAGGGAAACCAATTGGTTATAAACATAGAAGTATCACCATACACTGATAGGTTGTTCCAAACTAAGTACTTCCATGGGTATTATAGGGATTTTTAGGATCACTCGGGGTTACTTAATTAAATTCATTGTTTTTTACATTATGTTTTACTAGTTTGTTCCAGCTTTTTTTGTTTCACCTGCTTCCCTTGTAGCACATTCTTGATCTGCCTGCATTGGTTTTGTATATGAAATTTCAAATGGTTTTGAAAATGGTATATAGAATGTGTTTTATTTTCAAATGGGGAAAGTATGTTTCTTATTTTAAAATCTGAAAACCCTACTTTTATATTTGTATTTCAAACATGTGTCATTGGATTGTTTTGGGAAAGGGAATACTTGGATTTAGTGGTTGTATTTGGCATCTCTACTAAGCATCTCGGTGCTCATGCCTATCATATTATTTCTGATGTAGGTTCAATTCTTATTCAGGTTCCTAATTCAGCTTCCCAGTATTGAAGTAGGCTTGGGTCTGAGTTGGGTGGTGACCTAGAAGGTCACAAGGAGGTATGTTCAGTTTTATTTTCTTTTCGCTTCTAGTTTTTATTTTATCATCAGTTTTTTTATCTATTTATTTATTTGTTTATGGGACAATTTGGTCCCTCTTCTATGTTTTAATGCATGATAGTAGTTTCCAGCCTATGGGCATCAAAAACACCCCATGGTACATGCCTCAGGCTGACTTGGGAGACCGCTTAAGGGTTGACCGAAGTCGGTTCATAATAAAATTGTATCAGAGGGGGCCCTTACTATTCGGGGTGTTCGGTTGATGGAGATTAGGACTATCGGGAATCAAGAGCTAGGAATGGGAATGATGTTATGAAAACTCGTTCGTTCTAATCCTCGTGTCGCTAGGGGTAGTTTGGGAATTGATTTCTTATCTTGTTCTGGATTGTTTTAGATTGAGGGATGTCAACAGAGGCAAGCTGATGTTACATCGTGATTTCACATGGAGTAGTGACCCATGTGGAGTCCAAGTACACAGTTTCAATTCCTCATAGTTGTTGACACATACTTAGAGCATGACCCACTACCATGTCGTCTGGTTAACCATGGCTATTAATCCCTCAAACCATTAGTTTGATGCAAGTTAAGTGTTTTTTTAGTTTTTATTGGTGTGGGTGCACTTTTGAAAATGAAAGAAGGATTTTGTAAATGAGAATGATTTATTTTAAATGGATTTAAATTCGTTAAATGAGTTTTAAAACTGAAAGCTGTTGGTCTAAAAATCAGGTGTTTTTTAGAACAGGTAGAGAAATGGTTTGGGTACAACCTTGGGTACTCTTTATGAGCATTTTCAAATGTGAGGAGATGCATGGAAATTGGGTGTTGGTGGATGTGGATAAATGTGGATGAAGACATGTTCAAGGGTTCATGGTATCAATAAGGTATGTACTTGGAATTAAAGTCTTGAACATATTTTTCTAACATGATTTTAAAAAGGTAAAATGTTTTTTAGAAATTGAAATTTTGTTTCAAAAGTGAGTTTGGTATTTGGAAAATGGACTTTGAAGAAGGCACTTTTCAAATCTAAAATTAAAAGGGGTTTTTGAAAAATGTATTTTGGGTTGTGTTTGTTTGTTTGTTTTGAGCTGGTTGTTTTCGAATAAAGGTGATTTCTTTGATGTTTTTTTGGCTTGATATCAGTTTAGGATCTATGTCTTATATGTTGTTCAGAAAATGCTGCGCAGAAAGGTCTCCAAGGTTTCCGATAATTCATGTGGAGTTTTTGGTCCTTCTTGGACATTGTCTATCCTTCACGGTGAACATGGTATGTTAGAATCAACAGAGTGGATTGAATAGATTGAATGTATCTTCAGGGTATTGGGAACTCCTGAAGCTGTCAGAGTGCATGCTGTTTTGGGTCTGTTTAAAGTTCTGGATCTAGACTAATGGGAGTTGTTCTCCCCGCCATCACTACAAGTTGGGATGATGTGGGATATCTTTAAATCTGTATTTGTCTAATGTTTTATACCTGAAGAGGTGAAGAAAAAGAAAATTTAAGTGATAACATGCAATTAACAAGGACAACAGAAGATGAAATCATATATTGACCATTTCAAGGAACTTGTGTCCTTTTCTCTAGAGGTGGCATGAAAGGATTTGATGAAAACTTATCTCTTAATTGAGGGTCTTCATGCAGAGATCAAGGAGCAGGTCCTACCTTCTATAGACCATCATTTTGAGAAGTTGGTGGATGAGGGATTCTTAGCTGATTTGGTATCTGGAGTGCAGATGGTTGGAAATACAGTGTATCCAGTTGCTCATGAAGGTTCCCTATCTGGCGAGAAAGGTCTGTCAGAGGGACCTGTTTATAAAGATTCATCTACTATGGTTTTGACTTCCAATTCCTTAGACTATTCAGTGGTGTTCCACCAGTGTGGCCGACTCAGGAACATGAATCCATCATATCACAACCCTCCAAAGACGTGCCATCATTGCAAGTGTCTGGGTTATCTAGATAAGTTATGTAGGAAGAGTCATCAGAAGAAGATGATATGACCATAGGAATTTCAGTGCCAGACTATGAGGTAGGAAATGCTTCAGCCATCAGAGCCCTAGCCACAAGTCTTGGTGTGAATCTCGCGCATAGTCTAGAGTTTCTAGGGGTGTGAAGCCTTGGTCCGGGTTTTGTGTTCAATGTTGGGACTGTAATATTTAAAGTATTTTCGTTTTTTTCTAATGCTAAAGTTTTGAAATTGTTTCAAGTTCATTGTTTTTTCTTGAGGTTATGATGGACTCATTCTATTATAATCCAAATAGTTTTGTTTGTTTGATCATGGTTTTATGAATCTTTCACTTTTATTAGAAGTGGGTTTGGCCCTTGTACGGTTTAGTGTTGATTTTGTAGTGTTTTTTTGGAGATGTAAGTTCCTGTGGAAGAATTGATGTTTGTGGTTATTTTGCGGTTCGATGCTTCAAATACGTTCTGCTCGGAGGTTTTTCTCTAGTGATCAATATTTATAATTTGAGTTGTGAGTTCCAAGTTTCAGCGGAAGTGTTGTTCCCTCATGCTATAAAAGTTGGTTTGGATCGGTTTGGAGTTCTCGCATCGCCCCCCTTCTTGGGGTGGTCTATTTTGGTGGTAATTTTCCACATCAGTTGAGTTCTTATAGTGGGGAGAACACTCTCGTGTTTTCTCATTATCTTGAATTGTGGTTTCTTTTGGTCTCAATCAGGCATGCTTTATTGTTTTGTCTAGTGTTCGGTTAGGTAAATTTCTAGGGGTATAAAGTTTTTGTGGTGAGGAGAATTATCACACCCCTATATTAAATTTATTTTTATATTATTAATTCTTGGCCCTTGGTTCTCGCACCAAGGTCAGAGCTGGGTCCCAGATTAAAATATTTGTTGGTTTAATATTTTTTACTTGGTTTCAGTCCTGTGCGCGGTCACCACGCTGTTGGCGGTAGCCGTGAAACCGGACCTAGTGTCGTGCAATTGATTATTATTATTATTATTATTATTTATTTTATTGTCATTACTATTTTTATTATAATTCTTTATATTATTATTATTATTATTTTAATAATATTACAATTATGAGAACAAAAGAAAAAAATAACTAAACCTAAAACTAATCCTGTCTCTGCTTCCCCTCACCTGTAGCATGAGCCACACCCCCCTTCCCCATTAATGCTGCGTGGTCCACCACCCCTCCTACCTTCTCCCCTCATATGGCTTCAGTAGCTCCGCCACCGACGGAATCCCTCCTGCTGACCATACCAGCCTCCTGATCACACCCCAACCTCTGCACTGCCATCCCGACCTCCTACTCACACCCCAACATCCACACTGTTGTCCCAGCCTCTTACTCGCATCCAGGCCTATACACTACTACCCCAGACTCCTGTTCGTGCTCTAGACACCCTCAGACCGCTACTCTGGCCTTCGGCCACCTGTGGACTGCCACCCCTGCTCTGGCCATCCTCCACCTTCCTGGAGCTCTATCCTCTCCGCGTCTGCACCCCGCCGCTGCGACGTCCTACCCACAGCCAGACTCCCTCTCACTGGTGCATCGGAATTTGGTTTTCCTTTTACTAGAGCACCCCATGTCTGACCTCCCTCATTCGAGACACCTTAGATCTGACCACCTCCGCATTGGCCTCATATCCTCCGATCTCTTTGCCCCAGCCAACGACGCGTCTAACCCTCCCTACTCTCCTTGTTCTGGCTAGCTGTGCATCCAAACCCTCGTGCACATGGCCAACCCTCTTCCCTCCTTCTCAGGTATAATTGATTAATTAATTAATTATTTTCCTTTTATTTAATTATTGGTTTTATTTAATTTGGACAATTTTAATACCATTGCGGGTTGTGTTACGTGTGTTTTTCTCACTATTTAGCGAGAACGGTTGCTCCACAAGGATTTTTCTTTCTTCCACAGAAGTTTGTCGCATTCATGCTTGTTTGAGGAAGGAAAATATTTGTTTTTCCTTTTTAATGAATTAATTTAACACTTTAATTATTTAAACTATTATATTTTAATTGATTGAAAGTCTTAGTTTACATAAAATTGAAATGCATTGGTGTTTATAAAATTATTAGATGTTGTTAAAACGATTAACTTAAGAATATAATGATGGGTCTCTTTGATCATGTGTACTTAGAGTATTTGATAAAATACTATTGTTCTTCAATGTATAATTCATGGTTTTTATGAAATGATTAGCTTTGATTATGTTGTGTGTTGGTATTGGTTATTTTTGAATTTAGTTCGGTTTATAATTTTGGTATTGGTGTAACTTGTTAATTTTGTTAAGGTGTTCAAAAAAGGGGGATCTTTGGTTTTCAATGTGGTAGTGGGTTCTTTTAAAATAAAGTATGTGGTTGGATTTAGTTTCAAATAAATTGATAGTTTTGTGGAAATGGTGTCTGTTATTTTCATGAATTATATGTGTGTCATTGGGTGTTGACACATCCATGGGTGCACTTGGGGCAGACATGGATGTGCCTTCAAATGAAAATGATGTCTAAAAATAGTGTTTTCTTAAAACCTTTGTCTTATAAATGGGTTTTTCTTTCTAAATAATATTTTTTCCTTTGTGTGGATTTTAAGAGAGGTTTGAAATGAGATCTCAATGGGTGTGCCCATTTGCCCCATAACGTTCATTTCAAAAAAATGTTAGGCTTGAGAGGTTGTTTAGTCATTTTGTGTGTTTTTATTTAAAATTTTGATATATTTTACAAAACAATGCATGGGAGACTTTGGACTTAAATGCTCGTTTGGCTCTTTTAACGCATTAGTGGATTTTATGATAACTTTTCGAATGGGGTGTGTTGGAAAGTTGTGTGTGTGGCCGGTTGGAGTTTTAAATGATTTTTTAAAAATGGTTTCGATATGAACATGATGTGATGGCCCATTTTGAACTTTTTTAATGTGAATGATTGAACATGTATATAAGGTTATCCTGTATAGTATAACCCTTTATGGGTGAATTTATAGGAAACGTCTGTGTTTGGGGAAGGTAAGTGCGGTGAGACGAGTCACACGTGTGAGGGACTTCCTACCTACATAGTATTATTATAACCACCATGGGTTCCTGGTAATATTATAGTTTAATGAGTGATGGTTTATCATTGGACCTGATTAGATGGGTTGGTACCCTTTGGTAGGTGTATAGGCCAGATGGGGAGTGCCGCTGGTTTCAATTGCTGTGAGGGCGGCCATTTGGTTATAGACTTAAGAGTTTCACCATACCCTGACAGATGGTTCCGAACCGAGTACGTCTATGGGTCTTTTAGGGATGTTTAGGATCACTCATTATTACTTAATTAATTTCATTTTTTGTTTACTTTATGTTGTACTAGTTTGTTCAAGCTTGTTTTGTTTCACCTGCTTCACTTGTAGCACATTCTTGATCTGTCTGCCTTGGTTTTGTATATGAAATGCAAAATGGTTTTGAAAATGGTATATAGTGTGTGTTGGATTTTAAAATGGCAAAAGTATTTTTCTTATTTTAAAATTATAAAACCCTACTTTTATATTTTTATTTCAAACTTGTGTCATTGGATTGTTTTGGGAAAGAGAATATTTGGATTCTGTGGATATATTTGGCATCCCTACTGAGCATCTCGGTGCTCATGCCTATCATATTCTTTCAGTTGTAGGTTTGGTTATTGTTTAGGTTCTTGGTTCAGCTGATCAGTGTTGGAGTAGGCATGTGCCTGAGTTGGGTGGTGACTTATAAGGTCACAAAGAGGTATGTTTGGTTTTATTTTCTTTCCACTGCTAGTTTTTATTTTATCGTCAATTTTGGTTATCAGTTTATTTTTTTTGTTTATCAGACAATTCATCCCCTCATCAATGTTTTGATTCACCACACTAGATTCTACCTAATGGGGATCAGAGATTCCCCTCAGGACATGCCACATGCCGGCTTGGGTGACCGCTTTAACGTTGACCTAGTTTGGTTCGTGACATATATAACACATAAAAGAGCAAAAAGTTTCATAAACAATATATAATATTAAACATCAACCATTAAAATAAAAAATAATAATGGTTACCTATGATCTTATACATAGTAAAGAATAAACTATTTCAAATTATTTCATCTTAAATGGAAAATATATTTACAAAACATTTTTTATTCATGAAAATATCATTTCTTCTTGAAAACACATTTCTTAAAATATAAAAAAATTTTGAATCCTTTTTATTTGAAAATAGATTTGAAAACCATAAAAAATTTCAAATCCTTCTTTCATGAATATCCTTGAAGAAAAAACTTTTTAAAAACATTTTTGAAAACATATTGGAAAATATAGTTTGGGAATAAAACAAATTTCATACTCAAGAGAGAAATATGGTTATATTTTCTTGAAAACATTTCCTTACTTATCTTAGGTATAAAATAGTGGAAGAAAGAATCCAATGCATAAAAATATAATGAATAAAAATAGTAGAAGGAAATTGATTATTATTCTTGAGATATGTATCATAATATTTCATCAATGGAAGCATAATCGTAAGAAATCTTGATAAAGGATGAGACTGTAGTAATAACCTCTTACAACTTTGGTAAAATTAAATCATATTCCCCAAGAGAGAATAAAATTTAATTAATCATATAATATATTTAAAACAATAATATTCATTAAATAACATGTCAAAGGAACAATATTCACACCTCATAAAATAATATAGGTTTATAAGAAACATGTGTATCAAAGAAGGTAATTTGAGAAAAAATTACCTTACTTATTTGGTAACTTTTGTGCCATAAAACCCATGAAAGAGAGATAATGAAATGGGTATATAAATTCCGATTAATTTAATTATAATAATCATGTAATTGAATAATGTTCATTATATACAACTCACAAAATAAACAAGTGGTGAATATGGTATAAGTCTTGTAGAAATAAAAGTGAGACTAGAAATCTCCTTACTTTATGACTTGACTCTCTTCATACTCTTTAAAAAATCCTATATAATAAATATAAGTTTATTATAAATATATTAAAGAACCATTTTAAATCATATTTTATCATATATTATTTACTTAAGACCTTATATTTCCAATTCAATAACAATTCCACGTTAAAATTACTTTTTAGGTATTACCTGCTTTGTTTTTCGCATGTGTTTTGATTTGTTATATTTTTGGTACTTAACCTTATATAATTATATAATTAATTTAAAAAATTATATAAAGGCCATATATATTCAGTATATATATATATATTTTATAATATATATAATATATAAATATGAAATGGAATACACCATTAATGGAGACGATAGGCCCCACATACATATGAATGTTGTTTCCATTTTATTGTCGTATTGAAAGAAATATAGTAAATGAAATATATGTATATATATATTATCATTATAGTAGAATTAAAATTTAATATATATAGGATAATTTTAAAAAACCCATCATTAATAAATTTTTATGTAATGTGTGAATGAATCACATCTCTTTAAGGAGGCAGTAGTCCACATGTCCACAAATGAAGTTATTATATTTACAAAAAATGGAAAACAGAAGCGTATGTTTTATATAATAATTAAATAAGAATAAAGACTTCATAAATATGATATATATCATATGAAAAATATATTTAAATCATAATTCCCAACCATGATAGGAGGTAATGGAATTATGAACGACATCATTTTGCAACGTGGTAGTCCACCGTACACACAAATGGTAAGTTCTTTACACATTTTAAAAAAGTGTGTGTAGATGTAGGTAAAAAACACAGATTAAAAATATCTCATTATATTTAGGATACTAACATTATAATATAATAATGTAACAATAATAATTTAGGGGGTGGATAGTGAAAATAAAACAAAAGAGAATGTGGAAGGATGTTACCTCTTCTTTGGGTAACTCCTCTTGGTTTTCACCAAACAGATTACTTGGTTGGATTTATGCATTAAGGGAGAATTATAGGATTAAGGGAGAGATTTTGCGGGTAGATTTGAATAGGTTTTTGTCAATCCAAATGGTTTTATTTGTGTTAATAAATTATGGGGGTGAGTTCCCTTTTATAGTGTTGGAGGAGTATCATTCTTGTAAATATAAAAAGGTAAACACTATTGAGTGGTCTCCCTTACTTCACATGTCTTCTATAATTTCCCATTTTTGACCCAAGTAGGGACATGATCAATATATGTCCAAACAATGCATCTTTTACTTTTTTATATCTAATTTTTCCTCTTAATAAAAAGTTAACCATTAAGTAATCTTGTTTTTACCTTGATCATTGTAATTAATTTTAATTACATTCACTAATATTTTTGGTCAAAAACTAATTTGACCATATTATAAATTATAAATTTTTATGATTCCAAATATGGAATCCATTTTTTCATATTATAATCACATAAGTGTCATAAAATAATTAAAAATTAATCCCACAGATGGGACGAGGTGACATATTTTTAATGTGAAAGGCCCAAAAGTTTGAAATGTTTTTATCTCCAATTTAAATTTTAAATTAGATCCAATGAACTAAATTTCACTAATGGATGTAAAATTGGTTTAATTATACATTAAAAACAAATTATAATATATTTTTTCTATATAAATAAATTACATGAAAAATCATCTTTGAATAAAAATTTATTGTTTCTCACTATTCATCAAAAAATGAATCTTCTCAGAAAAATACAAAAAATTCACTCAAAGTATATCTATATTACAATTTCAAAATGTAAAATTATTTTTCCAAAAAAAATATTAATGTTTCAAAAATTATATTTAAAATAGGTTAGCTATTAAAAGGAGGTGAAATTGCCTTTTAGAGAAATACATCTTTTTATTCATAAAATTGGATTAATTATCATCTCTTGTATAGAAAAAACATATGATTAAAGTCAAATATTCTATTTAATATATATATATATATTTCATTAGAATCATTTATAAAAAGTGTTTTATTTCATTTAATAAGTAAATGTTTATTTTTTTTCATAAATATAGTTTTCGAACAAATGATTTCTTATATTTTTAAAAGGGTTTTATTTTCATTTATAGTTAATTGGCCACAAAATAATTCATACTATATACATGTTTAAACCAAATTTTCATATTTCAATAGTACTATTAATAATTTTCATTCCAATGGCTTGGTAAAAACTATAATAATATTTTAATAATAATTTTCATAGTATTTTGTGGTTCGGTAAAACTCATCCTTGTGTGCAATAAAAGATAACGAAAGAAAAATACATGGTGTATAAAACAAGACAGAAATAGTGTTGTGTATAATGAATGATTAATTTGGTGTTGTGTAAAATGATAATTTTTTTCTTTCATACAACCCAAGCTACGCCCAGTATTGCATGAAATGAAATTTATCAAATAGTTTAAATTAATTTAAAATAATATATTTCCCAAAATATTGGGGTGTTACATTCTACCCCCTTAAAATGAATTTCACTGTTTAAATTTATCTGTGTTATTAAATGTTTAATAGTTGAAAATTAATTTCATATAAACCTTGATCATAAAAATGAATACTAAAACATCCATTAAAAAAGGGATGTTGGAGACATAACGATAACCCAAAGTAACTCATAACTAGGTTTCCACATAGGTGAACATAAGTGAAAAGTGAAAATATGAACATGGAAGAGAAATCTATCCATGGTGTTCATATGGAGAGTGATAGAGAAAATAGTTAAGATAAAGTTAACAATCACAAATCCATATCCCAATGTTTCTTGAAAAAATTCATTGTATCATAAAAAATGATGACAATAGGACAACATTTTTTTTCAAGACCTTTTTCCTAAAATTGAAGAATTTTATTGATAAAATTTACTAAGTTGATTTCATTCCATTTCATAAAAAAATATCACCATTGGCTTGTGCCTCAATCAATTTCCACTTCATCACTTATTCCAATAAATGTAGGTTAAATTTCCATTCATGAAGAAATAGAGGATCACGAGATCCATAAATCGAATGATAGTTCATTCCATATGTATTTATACAAACAATAATTTTTTCATAAGTTATATAATATGAATAAATCCTCATATTCTGAGATAATACTTTAACATCGAAAACCTCATCCGATGTTTAACTTAAACCATTCCATAAATAACTAACCATATAACTCTTATAGAAGTTGAATGTCTAAAAATTTAGATTTATGGTCACTAAATTTCTTAAAAGATTCTTCACATTGATCCCCCATATATCATAAAGTAGCTCTTGTTTTTCACATATCAAACTTGTGAATGAATTCATCATATATTTTATTGAAACATGTTAATAACCTAAATTAAAATAAATACCTAATTAGAAAAATCATGTTTGTTTATTCAAAAATTTATTGGTTATATTTTCTAAATCCAAAATGCTATAAACTCCATCCATGATAACACAAACTACTCTATCAAGAAATCCATTATTAGTACTAAGGTAATTAGTATCATCCCATTTACATATTCATATACAACATATCTTTATCCAAACATCATAACTCAATATTAAGAACATATTAGTGGCTTTATTTCCATTAATATTTTGTTTCCAATGAATATTACCATTCCATTTACATCTCTTTTATAGTATATTGGAACCATTCAACATATTATTATAAATTTTGAGAAAAAAACCTAAACTAAACAAAACTTATATTTTTCAAAATTCCCAATTTTTGAATTCAAATATATAAAACTTCAATTATTCTACTTCATCCATAATAAATTAACCTGGATACATCATCTAATTAATTAATACCTATTTTATTTCACATTTCACCTATATTCTCCTCATCATCAAAAATATTACCATTACTCGTACCACCTTCCTAATTCTTTTTATGTTCTTTCCTCTTGGGAAATCTATTTGTATAATTACCATTCATTCCAAACATAATGAATTTTACATTAAATGATTTTATAGGGAGTCCAACATTCCCATACATTGTGTTAATTGAACCCTTCATTTTCTTCCTTCACAATTACTTTCTTCACGTCATTATTTTCCGTAGTCAAAACACATTATTGTTTCTCTAGTACATTCACTTAGGTTATTCTTTCCACATTCTTGAAACAAAATAAAACAAAATCTTGTTTTTTATTGTCTTTTTTACCCAAACTCCTGACAAACTCCATCTCTCTCTTTGTTGGTGAGTCTAAGAGTTGGTTGAGGTACTCATTGTAAATCTTGTTTCTTAAAAATTGAACAGGCCTGATCAAAAAGCTATTTACTTGAGTGACTATCCCATTTGACTACTCATAAACACATATTATGTCACATGGACCATTATCTTAGTTATTTTTATTTCCCACCATAGAATAAAAACAGAAATTATAGTGTGAGAAACACTTATCATAGTAGAAACCCACATAATCATGGGAAATCACATCCATGATGTCTAACTTATAAAACCTTGATTTAAATCTAATAAACCATAGGCTTATTTTTATAGACATCCCTAGACATATCATTATAAATATACCTAGACATTTCACTAAATATCTCTCATCTTATATTGCAATGTTTTAATAAACATTACCTTTGATACAAACAATAACTACCTAGGCTTAACATAATATATATTACATCATTTTAGATGAATATTCCACAACTTAAGAAAAATACATTAATGAGGCCTATAATAGTTTAGTGTCTTTAGAAACCTGTGAATATAATCTTATAACATGGTGAAATATATTCAAAATCTCCTATAAATATATTCCCCATTTAGTAATCCTTAAACATTTCTTTATAACATAGTGAAAGGAAACATAAGAAGGGGTGAGCTTATATTCTCAGTAAGGGTAAATAAAGGATATACAAATGTATAACATTGATACAATGATATGAGATCACGAGAATAATATTTTTAGATCATACCCTACATATCAAAGATAATATACTTGAGTGATAGAACGAATATTTGTAGTTCATAAAACATTAATCATATAGAATTCGAAGAAGATAAGTCATGATAGAATAACACAGACATAATAAAAATAATTATGGATTAAAAATTATATTATAACATTGTGAAAGTGTGTAAATAGAAACAAGTTCACTCATTTAGTTAAGGACAAGAAATTAGACCCTCACATAAACGTATAGACATAAAACCAAGTCTATTCATAACATTTCTAATATGTAATCATGGCCATGAAAAAAACTAATTCAATAGATTTCAAGGCTCATTTCTATGATTATTATGGCAGTTCATGGGAACTAAAACTATTCGGTGAGACACACCACTATCCCCAGGCATAGTCTTTTTATTATAAGGGATCAGGTTTCCCCCATCGTCTTATAGTGGATCAGTTTTCCCCATATTTCATAGTGGATCAATCTCATGAAATTTATTCCTATTATTATCTAATGAGATATCCAATTCATTGGAGGGAAATATATATCCCACCTATCACATAATAAAATTGTACATACATATGCCACAATATAGTAAAACATTCATCATATCATGACCCATAAAAGGATATGGGTTTCATAAATATCATATCATAACCCATGAAATGAAATGGGAATCATAAAAATTTCATCATATCAAAACATATTGAAAAGAGTCAGGTCTCAAAATCATTTCATCAAGTATAACCCATAAAAATAAGAGGGTTTTAAAATCATATAACTCATTAATGTGAAATGAGTCTCATAAAAAATTGTCATCTTAAACCTAAAACATTCAAAGAAAGTATAATAATGATGTCCAAAGGTCATTTCCATCATAAATCGTAATCTATTTCCAAGTATTTCATTTTATATGGAAAATATCATTTAAAAACATTTTTTGAGGAAAATATTCTTTCTTCTTGGATTTTGTTTTTCAAAATATAAAAATTTTTTGAAAACCATTCCCTTTGAAAATATTTTTTAAAACCATAAAACATTTTTAAAACCATTTTTACTTGAACATCATTGAATATTTTTTTGAAACTTTTTTTGAATTTTTTTTCAAAACATATTTTAAAACATGGTTTTTGAATAAAATAGATTTTTGACCCAAGAGAGAAAGAAGTCATATTTTCTTGAAAACATTTCCTCATTTATCTTAAGTACCAAATAGTGTATGAATGGTACATGTCACAAACCAACCTAGGACAACCCTGAAATGATAACCCGATCCGGTCCAAGACAATGCTCAAGAGGTAATCCTGATCCTCCCAAGATGGTAACAAGATCCAAGGGAATCAATATATTACAATAAGGGAACGATTTCTCCCAATAATAAAAAAAGAACTAAACAGTAAAAAGTTGCACACGAAGTTTAGAAATATAAATGAAACTGAACTGAACATCTTTTATACACAATAGATAAAACGATACACAAATTGGCAAAAGAAACTAAAATTAACCATTTGACCACACTATCTCCCTATAACCTCACAGGTCACTCTCCAACACAATGATCAACCATATCTCAAGGTAAATGGAACACATGCTGAAACATTCACAAGGGATGGAAACAAAAAGAACTATAATAGTGAGTATAAAACTCAGTAGGCAAGCCTAATAATCTATTCCTCACATACTACCTTTAAAATAAAAGGAACATAAATTTTAATTTTGAAATATAATTTATAAAACTAATATTTTTTATAAATTTTACTTAAAACAAAATATAACCCATTTCCCTATTTTATCTCCAAACCCAAGTTCATACTAATAGTGATACATTAGAACGTTCAAGGGTAATGTTGTTCCTTTATATCCAATCTGCACAAAAGATGATAAAACACTTTTTTTGAAAACAATTTTCCAAAAGTATTACTAAAATCAGCACACCACTTTCTATTAAAACACTACAAAAGAGGTACCATATTAATCATACAACCGGGGAAACATAAATTATTATACAAGAAAATCAACATCACTACATGGGACTAAAGAAAGTAGACACAGGAGAACCTAGTAGGTCCAGAAGAAACTAGAAGACAATAATACATGAGACCCCATTCTTGGTAGCATGCCACACATGATGAAATCTAATGGCTCAATACACTCTGCCACCCTAACTCAAAAAGGACCAAAGGAAAATCCCATAGAAATAAAACCAAATACAAATCCACCTACTATGATTCACTAGTCAGTACGTCAACTACTAGGGAAACAATAATTCATAGAAAACTCTCTCACTATTCCAGGTTCCCATGTCTCATGTAAAATAGCGGTGAGCCAATAGAATCCATCCAAGAATACAATTCCAAGTATATATATAATATATAAACAATAACATGCATCACCCTGGGCTACTCCAAGGACTGATCTCATGCCATAGAATAAACTAAACACAAGGAGTCCAAACCGAGGTACTATCAGAATGGATCATAATGATTCCACAGAAAGTACATCCCATCCATTATATACACTTAAAAGGCAAGAGAAATATCCAAGGAGGTTTTCATAATAGACACTTTCAATATTTACACAAAGATTCCAAAGAGTCCATTAAACTATATTAAAAAAAACAACACTTATCAACACACAAAATACACTTTTCATAAAAAGGTGTGGACATGCCATTTTCCATATTTTTTTTAAAAAAGATTCTTTTAAAACATTCATGTAACAGAACAAAGGAACAAACCATTTTTTATAAATATTCCAAATCATTCTAAAATACAAAACACAATTTTTTATATATATAAAAAACAAAACACTTGGGAAACTACATAAAGAACACAACAAAATTGTTTAGAATTATTATAATACATTTATAAACCCCAAAAATCATTTTATACCACCATTAACCAATAAAAGCTAACAGAGTGACTAACCTCACATAAAGAATGAAATATTTAATAAATCAATTTCAATTTAACACTCAATCGGATATAAAAAAATATTTTCATGCCATGAATTTATTTAAATTTATAACTATGTTTTAAATATCACAAACAGTGTGTGAAGACAAGAGGGGTATATTTACAAATATGTAGTGTGAAAATTTTTAACAAAAAAGTCTAATTATTGCAAAGAAGGGGTTTTAACATAATATGGACAGAAAAATAATTTAATCTAAGAATCAAATATACATATCTATAAATCAAAGGGGGTTCAAAAAGAATGAAATAGATGACTCTTAAATTATATAAGAATGTTAGTGGGGGAACCTACCTATAAACCATGGAACGATGAAAAATGAATGCCTGAAAACACTTGATAAGGATTTCGAAGCCCTAGATCTACCAAGGAAAACCCTAAATGAAAGAATACCTAAAAAACAAAGGGAAATACTCTAAAAAATAGAGGAGGGTATATTGGAGGAGAAAATGTTGCACTGGCAGGGGAAATGCAGGTAGGGTGTGGGCTGCCCATGGCGATGCCAACATGGTGCGGGATGGCCAGAGGAGGGCCACATCAGAGGTAGTGCATGCCATCCAAGAGAGGCCGCTAGAAAGGGTCGTGCTGAAAGGGGGTGGGGTAATGCCAGCTATGGTTGCTGCACACAAAGAAGGCTGCCGGGAATGGATTCGCCCACAAAGGGGGATGTCACCAGAGGACATGAGCAGGGGAGGTGGGTTTAACAAACATGGTGTGGCACAAACAAGGTTCATATTTGGAAGGGAGAGGTGTGTCTGAAGGGTGTGGATAGGATGGAGGACACGACACCAGAGGAGAGAAAGGGAGGTCATCAAATGGATGGGTTGATGCGCGCTACACTAGGAGGGAGGATAGGGTCATGCGCACAAGGTGGGAGGTTGGCTGGTCACTGTGCATCACAGAGAGGGGGAGGATTTATTGTGAGAGAAGGGGGAGGAAGATAGAGGGATAGAAAAACCCTAGGAAAAAAAACAAAAATAAAAAAATAAAAAAAACAAAATTAAAATGAAATAAAAAAAGAAAACATAACTTAATAATAATAATATTTAATAGTAATAATAAAAAATATTAATAATACTATTAATTAAAATTTAAAATAATTATTATAATTTTATAATTACAATAATAATAATTAGAAGAATAAAAATATTCATTTCATTTTAAATAATAATTATAATAATAATAATTTTAATAGTACTAATAACAATAATTTTAATAATAGTAATAATTTTCATTTTATTTATTTGAACTCAACCATGCGTTATGCTCATTGCTCAAGCGACCATGCATGAACCGTGCGGTAGGTACTATCTCTAGAAGCTGCCTCCCATGTACATGGGCTAATTGCACGGTCTTCACTGGCCATGCGGTGCCTGCACACCATCCTAGAATCCACAAAAAAACATCCAATAAACACAATAATAGAAATAATATAATATGATGATATTAATATTTTTGTAATGAAAATAATAATAATAATAACAATATGATGACTTAATATTATCATAATTATCATTATTAAAATAAAACATTGAAATTTATTGGTTTGCTTATTTTATTTTAACTCTCAAATTATTACTCATTTAAGTCATATTTTATCTTTATTTCGAAGATGTGTAGGCCACACAGTTTCCTCGGTGAAGCCACATGTTTTTCCAAACCGTGCTCTAACAATGAACTAGGTGACATGAAACCTAAAACACAAATTGTTTTTAAAAAATACTAAAAAAATTAATCTGGGACTCAATCCAAACCCCAAAAAAACTATTTAAGACCAATAAAATAATAAAGATAAATAAATACAAGGGTCATGGTGTGACAATTCTCCCCACCATAATTCTATCCTCCCTTTGAAAGCTACAACACTTTCCATCTAATTGATCAAAACCTAAATATTCCACATCAACACGATCTAATGTCTTAATCGATGGAAATTTCACCAACTACCAACGAAACTTAACTCCATTGCTCAAAATGGATCACCAGTAGAGGGGAGGCCCGAATGGATTCCCCACCTTTATAATTAAACTAGAAACTGACAACATCTAAATTGAAAACTCAATAAGACCTACAATGGGTCTCTACACCATAAGAACCAACTAATAACGACCAAACAAAAATTTTAACATTATCCCAAAATTGAGCCCTTCTTATATAGGCATTTCAACCAAGGATAAAAGGAAAGAAACAAACACATTTAATCTACTCACTCCCGAATAGAGGGGACAGGAACTGATCAAAAAATTATCACACGAACCAAAAACCCCCACCACAAAGGGAGGGGAGGGAAAGGACCCTAGGTTTGAAGCCCTATAACCAGAACCAAAAACGAAAAACTACTACTTACCTAAAAAAAATAAAATCTTAGACTACACCTGATTCCCAAGGGTTGTCCAAACAAGGTTATTGATATTAACTACTTCATCAGAACAGTGGATGCACGACCTTAATCATACCTCTCATATTCTAGGGATTTTTGACTACGCACCAACTCCACTACAAGACCTAAGGATGGAGATATGACGGTTAAAGCATCTCTGGAATCATAGTTAAGAGATTATAATCCCTAATTGGAACATGCATCATTTTATTAGACAAAATAAAGAACCAAATCTTGAAATGAAAACCACACTATTTGGGAAAATTGGAGTACATAGAAAGACCCATGGCATTCCCTTATATTTCAAAACCCAAACCACCATTAGTATAACCACCACGACAAAAGATAAATTACATTGGAAGGAAACTTACAAAATTAACTTTAATCAAAATCCTATTAGCACCACACTTCCGAGAATTTCCTCCATGAAACTCTCTAGTGACGCCCTAAAAGGATCTCTGTATGTGACCCAAGAGTCCGAAAGCAAGGCAGAGACTAGAAGCATTAAGAAATGACATTTTTTTATTACCGTAATTCCCACACTAATGAAACAAAAATACCTCATTCCCAAAAAAGTTTTAGGAAAATGTCGATGGCCTTTTGATTCCATAAACTAATCCACCAACTTTCAACCGCTTTTTCATCTCCTTACCATAATTTCCTCCACTACTCTTAGGAATTGAAGGAGAGGGAACTACCTCATGCACTCTGACCATCACAACTTCTCCATGAAAATAATGGATCACCACATCTAAAAAAGAAATTAGATTGAGCTTCGACACCTTCGACTGCAGGTCAGGACGAATCCCAACATCGAAACGTCGAGACATCATGAAATCATTTGCAGAATACACTAGATCATAAGGGAATAGTTATATAAAGTGATAGAAATAATTTAGCACTAATCTATCACCCTATTATAGACAACCCATCTCCAACCCCTTTCTCACCCTTTCTTTCTTGAAAAAATACCGACGAATGAAAAAAGCATTGAAAAACTCCCATGTAATAACTTCACGAGGCTTGTTCTGAGACACTAACCTCCACCACATCCATGGTGAACCTTCAAGAATAAAATGTGAAAACTTAACCTTCATCAACTAAGGAAACTAAATAAGGATATTGTTCCTTTCAATTTTTCACATCCACTCTTCCACTATGGAGGGTATGCCTGCCCACAAAGGAGAGGTGGATCCAACTTCAGGAACTTGAGAATAAAATCCTTAGGTTTATCAACCTCACTATAATCACCCATCAATGATCCATTGGGATAATTGCTGGATAATTAGGAGTCCAGAACCAAATCAAGGTCAACTCAACAATAAAAATCCTCATGATCAATAACTACATAAGGGACCAGTTTTAAGAATAAGAAAAAAACTATTATAAACATAAAACATCCCCTTTCTGAAAACATTTATTTTATTTCAGGAACAAACTTGGTGGATTTTTACCATCACCAATACTGTTTCAATGAGCCTCACTCACATGCATATTTTCGGGCCCCTTGAGCATCTGTCCCTTGTTCCATACTGAGCACCCATCCACACATCCACATACCATCATGCATGCGAGCACCCATGAACACACCAAATCCCAAAAAAAGAATAATTCATTTTACAAAAACAAACAATTCATCCCATTTCAAAATTCATTTACCTTCTAGAGGCACACTAACCACCAATTAAAAATCTATTTGGTTTAAAACCCAACCCATTTCATTTAAGACCTTCCCCAAATGAAATATTCCATTTAAAATACCATTTTCCAAAACCAATTTACCCAATTCAAACACTTATCAGAATTCAATGGAGACCCAAAATAACTCAAAAAGAGAACTTGTGTTGGTGGCTGAATTGACCACATGGTTGGAGGCCACATTCCAAACATGCCACCAACTTGAGCAACCTTCTATGACCATGCCCCTATCTCCACATGGTTTTATATGATGTGCGAGCTCACAAGGACTATTAGACAAAATCCCCTTGTCACATCCCAGTCAAAAAAAATTTCCTAAATACTAACAAGACTAAAAAACTAGACATTCCATGGAAACCTAAGGATCATAATGGGTAAGAGTTCACGACGCTCTTCCCGCACCTACCCCTCGAGTCCTGATAACCCTACTCCATCTACCATGACTTCTCTAAATACCAGAGGGTTCTCTGAGATGAAAGGTTTTCTAAGATACGCCCTCTTATTATACCATTTTTTCATGAACCTACTCGGGTCGACCCCAAGCCAATCACTCTAGACGATCTATGACAAGGCCCGAGAGTTGTTTCTCATCCTCTCGAGTTGGCGAAAAGAACCATGGGATTCAATAGAGTACAATATGTGAATGATTTATCCTATTAATAAAACAATAACTAAAAAACAACATGTTTCACAAGCAGTTCAAAAATATAAATGAAACTAAACTGAACATATTTTACACACATGAGAAAATATGATACACTACAACACAAAAGAAACTAAAACTAACTGGATGACCACACTAGCTCCATGTGACCTCACGAGTCACTCTTCAACACAACGATAAACCACCACTCAATGTGAACAAAACCCATGATGAAATTCACACAATTTCTAAAACAGAAAAGAAATATAGGTGTGTTGATGCTCCTTTCTGTCACAGAGTCCAACGAATGGAAAAGGAGAATACCTTAAGCACAATGAGGTTCACCCTTTGAAAAACATAAATAAAATTGACAAAGGGATCAACCGGTAACACATTTGGAGGGCGTTATGCAAGTATCCTATGCACCAAGGAAGTCACTTGCATGCCACATATTGGTCGTTCAAGTCTCATGTGCGCCCTATTCCTTTTTTAACCCAAGGTGCCTAGTGGCTTATAAATAGACCCCATGGGCCCTCCATTTTGTTGATGAATTTTACAAAACATAGATTCAAGCTCTTGTCACCCAAGTCTTTTTCTGACGTCTTCTGAACACTTCTAATGTAATTATTTACCTAGAATTGAAGCTCTAAAGTGGAAGAATAAGGCCTAATTGTTAGAATTTATCAACACTTGCGTGCCTAAGTTCCCACCCCTTAAGAGAAATGAAGGCACTTGTGTTCTTCCTTGTCCTCTCATGGCAACTTGCACGCCACACTTCTGAAAGTATCTGGGGATGATACTAAGGGCTTGAGTTCAAAGTTTCCCATGTATTACCCTATAGATTATTCTTCGCCCAAGGTGACTCATGTCATGGAAGTCTACTTGCGTGACCAAGACTTACGTGTCAGAACAATATATCTGCGCCTCCTTCCTAGTCACCTTTTTTCCTCAAATCCACCTCTCCTCTTCAAGACATAGCCTTCAAAACCCTCTTCAAAGCCATTTATGGCCTGGTTCCTTTGTTGGTTTCCTTATCTGTAGGAAATTCTGTGATAACCTCTCCTAAAACCTCCTGACTTACAAGTTTTCTATCACCATGGATAGAGGTTTCCTATATAACCTCATCCTTTAAGATGAGAAGATACTTAACCTGGGCCTCCTTCTTAGGAGTAATCCCCAAGTTACAAATCCCCTTAACCTTGGCCTCCTTCATAGGAGTAAGCCCCAGTCATAATCACTTTTAACCTGGGCCTCCTTATCATGAGTAATCCTCAGTCATAGTTTCCTTAAACATTGTTTATCCTCCTCAAGAGTAAGCCCCAATATTAATTCTTTTGATTTGAGTTTCCTTCTCAAGAATAAAACTCAATAATAATTCCCTCTTAATTTAGGATTCCTTTTCTGGAGTAAGTCCTAGGTTAAAATTACAAATCTCCATAAAGTACAAATACCTTTATGGACCCTACTTCTTGGGCTTCTTTCCTAAGTCCTGATCTTCATTTACCTGGGCAGTCATACATATGTAAACCCCACACCATTTTCTTATAACTGCATCCTTTATGGAACCATCATCAAGCTTACTGATACCTCTTGTTTCTTACACTGAGCATGACTCAGGTGAGCTTAGAGTGTGAAAGTAATCACGACATTTCTGTCTAGGCCATTAACCATGCATAAACCCCATATTTCGTTACACAAACTATGTGGACTTTTATCTATGACTTTAAAGTAGAGTATGTAGGAAGCCTTCATAAGGTTCAATCCCTTCTCTCATAATTTCTTTTTCCAACCCATATGACAGTAAACTATATCCTTCTAATCAAACTACGTGGGTTTTGATTCCATTTTAACAAGGATACATAGGTAGTCCATCTGCAGGTACGATCCCAAATCTGAAATAATCCCTATCTTTCTGAAGGACAATAAACTTCAAGTAACCCACTGAGTGGCTTTAAAATCAGTATGGTCATCATAATGACCAAGATATTTCTATGTAATGTATTGAAGGATACCATTGACTAAAAATCTCTAATATATATAGATGATTATCCATCGATGAAGAACATCAAATACATATAAATGATTCTCTAATTCTCATACGTATCAACCATTGATTGGTAAATCTAAAGGAAAACTCATTTTTATACCTGGTGAATTAATAAGGATTCATGAACATAACATAAATCTATAAGAGAGTCCCAAAGTAGGTAATAATCCCCCCCAAAATGGTGTGATGAGCCTGACCTCCCATCCTCTAGACCAATGCAAATTTTTATGCCTTATCGGTCCATGAATAATGAGAATCTACCTTTGGAAAGTAGGTCCAAATGGATATAGAGTCAATGGATGTTTCCAGTTCGATGAATAAAACCTTTAGAAACCGATTGGAAATTTGGAAACTTAAACAAATAAGGTCATCCCCATTTCAAGAAGAAACAAAAAATGGTGAACCCGACGTGAATCCTTAACCAAGTTAAAATGATGATTTACTTATTTGTTAGGCTCTTATTAAACTCAATATGAGGGCCAACAAAGAATCCAATAACATAAACGCTCATCCAAAATATGTAGTCTAGCCAGAATTATCTTGATTATGTATGCTATATCGAACATGCAGTCTTTTCCAAGATCTCTTTACAACCCAAAATGGATTCTTTAAAGATCACACTTTTGAATGCTTTAGCCACTACTCCTGCTAGCTCCTCGTCCACTCTGAGGATGGCATCACCTACTCAGCATCTTCAATGAGGGGTCTCAAATGCATTGGTGAGGGAATACCGTCAACACAGTACCATCCTAACTCTGGAAGCCGCTCGATAATCCCTCCCAGTTAACAACTCACCCTGGTTGTCTGGACAACGATGACCAGTGATCAAGAAGCAGGTGGTGATAACCACCATCTCTAACCATTTCAGGTCGTTATCCCCGGAACACAACAACCAATCCCTCCCATATTATAGGGAGGTGAATGAAGTGGTCACTCAATTCCTCATTTCAAGAAGACAGAAGTCCTTCCTGAGGACTCCCATCAAAAATCGCCATCAGACTCGTGCAGTAGTGTACCCTCAACATTATGAGGGTATCACCTCTAGGAGTTAACTCAGGTTCCTCAGGCCTAAGCACGACAGATGAATTTTCCGAGGTGAAATTCAGATAACAGGGTGCAGGTTCTAACCTATGACCCCTATGGAGAAGTCCATCAACCTAACTTGATGGAAAGCAACGAGAGGGCACACACACCTGTCCGTTATAATCCCGCTGTCCAGTAGACTCATCTGGAAGCAACCCACCAATCCTGCCAAGAAATTCTGATGGATTAGTATAGGCATGCATATACAACTGTTTATAATTCATCATCCAGTCAGTAGGCTCGTCTGACTGCATCCAAAGAAGCACACCAACCAAATATGGTGACCACTTGTAAACAAGCATATACACCTGCTTACAATCACCAATTCTGTCACCAGTCTTGCCTGCCAGTATTGAAGGAAACCCATCAACCATACTTGAAGGGGAATATATATCAGGCACATACACCTTCTAATGTTCATCAAGTCTTCCAATAGTCTCGTTTGGTAGCACCCGAATAAGTTAGTCGGAAAGCTTCGATGACAAATTTGGAGCAGACTCAACTCTCTGCACCTATGCATAAGTACTCTCAATATTCGTTGACAAGTAAAGGAGGAAAATAAAAGGCACATACACCTAATCCAGACACAGAATGGATGTATAATCCCGTTCCGCCAGCTGAAGTCACCAAGCACATTTTGACAATGGTGAAAGAGAAGAAGAAAATCCCTGCCCATATTCTGGATACCTATGAGAATATTATGACAATTTCAGTGACATAACAGGGAAAGAAACATAAATATATCCCTATCAGTGGAGTGAATCATCAAAATGTCACTCTAGAGAAGATACACACCTCTGTTCCAATCCAAGATGGTCGTGGTCATACTCCCCCACGTCATACAGACAATCAAGTCAAGAACATACACCCGATTTAAATGGATATAATCCGCCTAACCTGACCATTTCTCCTGAGCAGGCATATACACCTACCCATAATATCCACTTTCATCAAAAAGTTGTTTCCAAAGTGAGTAAGAAGGAATCCAAGAAAAAGACCCATCTAGTGCAGTTGAAAAATTAGGAGCCAATCTACAATAAGGCCTTGCTCAATGCTGGAGTTCTTGAAGTCATCATAAAATTATCTGTTACTACTCAAGATTCTACTCTCGCATTTCTAAATTCTGGAAGTAACAATAATAATTCCAAAGGTCTTCATCAGACACTTCTTCATGAAGGCTTTCTTCATGAAAAATTGGTCAATCTCGAAGTATCATCTTCAGATGAGAGCCATGATAGCCCTCTGCATGGCCACAAGACCATGGAGTAAGAAGTTTTATCTTTTTCTATAACCCACCATGGTGATCCTCCCCATGATGATGAATTTATCTACGAAAGTACTCTCTGCAGTAGTAATTCAAATTGCCTGGAAAATTATTCAATGGACAATGCAGTAATGAGAAAGCCCTCTTATCTTGAGACACTTGCAAATGTGAGGCCAACCATGTCTGATGCCTTACATTAACAGGTGAAATAAATTCTCAACCAGAAGATATCCCGAGGCATAGTTCATTATTTTAACCACACATGGGTCATTATTCATCTATTTTGAAAAATGAATTCTCTACCAATCTTGTTGATTCTGATGAAGCAATAAAGAAGCACTAGCTTTGGTCTAATCAGGTATAAGAACCGTCATCAAATGGAAAACATGAAGTGCTGAATATGAGAAAAAAACTTTCAAGAGGTGAAATACCAGTCTTGTTTTGGCCTTTGGCTGACTCTCAGTATGATATTCCAGAAACGTTGACAGAAGATTGTATTCATGATATTCTTCTCAGCATATGGAAAACTCTTTATCCCTTAAAAGAGAAAATATTATATTATGATGAATATCAAAATCATGTCAAGATAATAGGAGGGTTGCAATGCCAAATTGACTTGGCATCTCTCTCAGTTTCCTGACATCCAAAGGTTGAAAAGAAGCAGAGAACCCTTCAGCATTCATTCCTTGGCGCATTAAGGGGTTGCGCTTGTTAATTACCAATTCCCCATCTAGTATTCATATCAGGGGATGGGCTGCTCTTGGAGAATTTCATTTTACAGTTCTATCTAGCCAACAAAGCTATCCAAAAGTGGTCTCATGAAATGTTATTTCCCATGGCTGGCCACATCTAACTGGTTTTGTGTGTAATCAAATGCTTTCTCAAGAACATGCCTCAACTAGTTCTTCCCAAAGTCAGGAATATAAAGAACAAGTTATCAAATTACTCTTGCATCAAGAAAATGATAATGTAAAATATGATTCTTGTTTAGAGCATGCTCATCATCAGGTGACAGAGGTGTTAGAAATAACCCAACAGTCATCTAAGCTAGGTGATTTGAGTGGATGTCGGATGATGCATCCGGTCAATTTCCGGACTAAAATCCACCAAATTAGGAGAGATTTTAAGAGAGTTTCAGATATAGCAGCTCATGAGACACCTCATCTTGCCAGGATAGGGAATATTTTAATCCAACCCTCGGGATCAACAGATAGGATTCGAGGAGTTGAGAAAGAAAAACAGGGACAACCACAGTCCACAAGACTGGGGACTTTTCCAAATTCTCAATCTCTTCCTCAACAGAAGTCAGTCTTCTCTTGATTAGGGAAGAAGCCACAAGAGGAATGCAGAGAAGAATTATCAAGAGACTCCATCCAAATTACTGTTCATTAAGAAGTTCATGAGTTATCAACCAAACAAAAGTCAATGTATCATAAATGACATAAAAGAAGATAGTATCACAGAAGCACTGACAGAAGGGTTGCAATGAGTTATGTATCGATAAATGTCATCAATGGAATTGTCAATGATCCCCCAGAACAAGAGGCTCACTCAGGGGAATAAGATGAAGATTTTCATGTTCAAGAGGTTGTGTACATAGAGGCAAATGAAGAAGGTGTGCGTACCCAAAATCAAAGTCTTACCTAGAATCTAGGTATTCCTTCAAATAACCAACTCCCCCATCTCTGAAAGGCATCCAACAAGGGGAAAGGAAAAAGTTAGGTTACATTACACACAATCTCTATTGAAGGTCAATCACCCTCATTACAGGAAAGGTTCGCACAACTAGAGGAAGTAATGAAGGAGTTAAGGAGGTTAAATGCAGAACTACTTCAAGGCAGTCTTCCTCCTAATCATGCTGGAGTTAATCCCTCAAGAGAATTTATTGCAACTACAGGGATGGATAAAAAATATCCCCCTTTACAAGTACATCCTCACAGGCCTAATCCTATGGGTCGTACACGACAACAACCTGCAATACTACAATCAGTGATAGTACCGGTCGCCACTCCTGTCCAAACTCCAGTTCTTGAACCTGCTCGGGTCCAAGCTCAACCAGATGTTTCTTAAAAATTAATGACTACCATTGAGTCATTAACAGCTCGGTTGGAAGCTATGGAAGGAAAGTGTGCACTATTTCAACCGAAGAATAGAGATTACCATGATTGGGTGGATGAAATTCCTCCCCTATCAAAATTTTCAAGTACCACATTCCCAAATTTTAATGGTTCGGAAGATCCAGAACAACATTTATCACATTTTGTTTCTCGTTGTGATCATATGATGGGAACTCCTCAACAACAAGAAGAATTTAAGATCAAGTGTTTTTACAGTAATTATAAGGACCTACTTATGTCTGGCATAAAAATTTGCAATCTTGGTCAATTACTGGGTGGGAGGATCTCTGAAAAAAATTTATTCTTCAATTCAGCTCAACATTGCCAAATAAAATAGTTTTTTATCATAAAAATTGTATGAAAATGGATAATGAAAGTGTTTCGGATTTCATTGCTCGCTGGAAGAGATTAACATATTCTTTAAGTTTAGCACTCTCTCAAGAAGAGTTGCATCCAATCTGTGTGGAAAATCTGCATGATAAATTACACACACTATTTATCCTTGTGAAATACACAGGAGGGCTTTGAGACCTTACATCAATCGCTCAACAGATAGAAGATTCTATTATAAAGACTAAGGCCAAAACTCATGTGATTCCATTAGTTCCAGGAAGGAGGATATGGAATGCAAAGACTGCTATAGTTACACTTAAACAATCTCTTGTACCTGCTTCAACTTCAAAACCTTCATCATATTGAAGGACTCTACCTCCTGAGAATCCAAAACAATGGCTGCCTCGTCAAGATGATCAAAGAGATCAAAGGTGGAAACAGTTTGAAGATTTAAAGAACAAAGTTTTTTCTTTTTAGAATGAACAAGTTCAGGGCTACTTCATCTCGGCTCTGGAAAACAAGCTGGTTCAGTTTCTAAGGCCCAAAAAGCCAAACAAGGAAGGAAATGAAGACCTTCCAAACTATTTCCCATTTCATCAAATGTTGGGGCATCCAATTCAAGATTGTTTTGTATTCAAAGACCTTCTGAAAAAGATGGTGGACTCTGGACAAGTAAAATTTAAAGGCTCTTTAGCCCAGGTAGCATATGCTACTGCTACTAATCCAGGGGAAGAAGGAGAATGGCATGAAGTAAAAAGTAGAAATGCGCAGAAGTATAATTATTGGATGGTCAGGAAAATGATCAACCGAACTCATTCCATTTTACGAACAGAATTGAATAAACCAATTGTGTCTTCTGCTATGAATGAAAAAACATAACCTCTTTCATCAAAATGAAAATCCATGAAGAAGCAGTGTAATTTGAAGAAAGAAGAGCAGTCAGAATAAGACGAGCTCATTTTAAAGACTAAGCTATATTTGACACCGTTAAATTTTATGCCATCTACTTCAAAAGAATGGGCACCACCCCATTAAATGGCACAACCTGAACTTGTTAATCAGGAATAATCTTTATCAGATAAATAATTGATCTTTTGTTCTGTTAACATGATTCATTTAATAGATCCTTATGTGATGGAAAATTTCGATTATGATGAGCCTAAGTTCCCTGTATCTAAAAGTGGAATTAGAGTAATATACAGAGGTATAGTATACAGAGGAAGACATGGATATTCTAGAAGACACTATTTCAATCTTACCCCTGCTAGAACTGTGTATGCAGCAGAATCTCATGGCAAGGCCCTCCATCGGGCTCAACAGAAACCAGAAAGTTCTTCCACACATGGAAGATTTAGTCCTAACACAGTTATTTTGGAAGACCGGTTAGAGGTCACCCCTTCTTCCTCTCAGAAAATAAATAGACCTAGTCGGCCTAATCTACCGAATCCATGAGTATTTCCAACTCTTACCCCAATACAGGATGCATCTACTGCCAAAGCATCAATTTCCAAGGCACCTGCAAAACCACATTTTCATGATGGGAAACGCAGACCATTGGACCAAAAGTATGATTTCTTGAAACATTTGGCCTAAGTACCAGCCAAGTTATTAATTCTGGATGCCTTGAATCTATCAAAAGATCTTAGGGAGGCGTTTATTGAGGCTTTGTGAAGTCCTCAAGAATTCGAAACTGAAATTTCTACGACTGAGGTCTATCATATAGAGAATGATCCTGCAGAATTCCATACAGTGATATCTTTTACAGATAAAGATGAAGATGATTTTGTACATGGACATATCAATCCTTTGTATTTATCTGGGAAAGTCAATGATATAGACATCTGATGAGATTTCATTGATAATGGCTCAGGAGTCAATATCATTCCTATTACAACACTTAGTCCATTGAGCCTCACTGAATCTGATTTATCTCTTTATATTTTGATGTTACAAGGATATGACAAGAATGAATAAGAACCTTTAAGAGAAATTACCCTCAGAATTCAGTTTGGAGATCTTGAGTCTAATTCAGATTTCATGGTTTTTCGTCCGGGCACAACCTTCACCATTTTTCATGGAAGACCATGGCTACATCAACATGTGGCCGTACCTTTATGATACCATCAATGTCTTAAATATTGGTTCATTGGTCAAATTGGGAAGTTTTATGGTGATAAGGCCCCATTCAAAACGTGTGAATCTCAATACATTGATAAAGAATTTTATCACATGGAGGGAAAAAAATCCATGGAAAAGAAGGTCAGCAAAATTAATTCTCCATATGGTTTGGAAAAGATTACAGCAAACCCATTCATACATGTGAGTATAGATTATGTGTTTCATATTAGTCAAATTGACAGGATAGACCTAAATCCAAACACTCTTATGGAAACTTCCATAATTTCAGTTACAACAATCGAGCTAGACAGCATGGGAGAAATTATTGATTTGCCAAGCAGTGATGAAAGATTAAATGGAGATGTCATTATTTCATCCATTGAAATCCATCAATTCTATAGTTCATCAACCATATCAGATGAATTTATAGCAATACCAGAGGAAAATAATGACGTCGATTCTCAATCCATAATCTCTTCTCTATCACCTCAGAAAGACCCTTCATTATCAATAGGGCCAGAAGAGGCAGCCTCTTCTTTAAGATGTTCAAGTTTTAACTTCTACCCTGACCATAGAAGTTATGCTTTTTTATATACTATGAAAGTAGAAACAGAGGAAGTAACACATATTGAAGAAGAAGTGGAAGATCATAGAGATGCTTGTCCATAATTTGAAGAGGGTATCTCTACCACTGTGGATAAACTCAGTGAATCAAATCTGGGTACAAAAGAAGATCCACACCCACTTTAATTAGTGCGACAATCACTCTTGAATGGAAAGAAATTTATACTTCATTTTTAAAGAAAAATCGAGATGTATTTTCTTGGAATTATACATAAATTCAAGGTCTTTATTTCGATGTTTTCACTCATCATATTGGTTTTCTAGAAGAAAATCAAGGATTCAAGAAATCTGCAAGAAGAACACACCCAACTTATGCCTCCAAAAATGAAGATGAAGTTGATAAGTGTAGTCCCAGAAAAACGCGTCCCCAAAATTTTCCAAATGCTTCCATACATGATCCAAGATCGTAGTCCATTTCACAAGCTTCGATTTGGTAGGTCGTAGGGCCCAAACGGAGTTACAGATTAGGAGTTATGGACGTTTGAAGATTGGCTGGGAATCTGGTTCGCAAAGCCCATTCGCGAAGCCCCCCTCCGTGATCGCGGAGCGCCGCAGTGAAGTAATGAGGCGAGAGGCTCCGTGAACCCGTTTTACGTTTGCGATGCACCGCGAAGACCCCTCGCGAAGCACTCATGCGAAGCACCGATGCGAAGCAGCCATGCAGTGCAGTCCCGCGAAGCCCCGCCGCGAAGCGCTCCGACCATCGTGGCCTCGCGAAGCTCCAGAGGCGGTGATGCTCCGCGAACGCATTTGACGTTCGCGAGCGCGCCGCGAAGCTCCTGAGGCGGCGCGGAAGTTCTGCTCCGCGGCGCCCCTGCCTATAAATACCCAGCTCACCCCCCTTCTCGGGAGGACGGCCACGACCACTTCGCCTCTTGGGCGGCCGGGCGGAGCTCCGCATTGCGGCTCCGCGAAGCCATGCTCCGCGAGCAGCTTCCTTCGCGTTGCTGCTCCGCGAGCGGAGGATCCGCGAGTCCATGCTCCGCGAGCCTATGCTCCGCGATGCTGCTCCGCGAGACCAAGCTCCGCGAGACCCATTTTGCTCCGCGAGACCCCTTCACTCCGCGAGAGACCATTGCTCCGCGAGGCCATGCTTCGCGAAGCTACTTCGCGAAGACCTATGCTTCGCGATGATCCTACCTTCGCGCCCACCGGTCCATACCGCGGGGGCTGCGCCCCCGCACCCCTGCTCGGGGTCACTGCGGGGCTGCGGTCCCGGCCCTCCGGGCCGGTCCCTTCGCAACCGTCACAGACCCCCATGAAAAATGGAGAGTCGCACCGCGAACTTCTCGGGCCGGGATGTCGGGATTTTCCATTGCGTCCTTATGCGCTCCCACCTTCCACCTATGGAACACCATGATTAGAGATACTCCTCTACACACCATGAAACACCTTCAGTTGACATATTCCTCTGGGTTTCATTCTATGTCGTGAGTTGAGGTTCTCATCATCGATTCCCCGGGTACCTTGAGTCGAACCATTCCTCAGGTAACTCCTCCAAACCCAATCACTTGGCTCCTATGCCAGGATCAACCAGAAAGGGCCGCCCTTGCGTAAGTCCCAACACCAACCATTTCTAGGCACCTTCTTCCTAATAGTCCTATCTACATGACTATAAACTGTAGCACTCCCTATCTAACAAATGATAGGATGCCTCTCGCTTCTAACGAGAGATGCCTCATGCTCCTAGCAAGAGATGCCAATAGTCCTACCTACACGACTCTAAACTGTAGTATTATCCCTATCTAACAAATGATAGGATGCCCCTTGCTCCAAGCAAGAGATGCCTTATGCTCCAAGCCTAAGATGCCAACAGTCCTACCTACATGACTCTAAACGGTAGTATTCCCCCTATGTGCCAAACATAGGATGCCTCTTGCCCTATACGAGAGATGCCTTATGCTCATAGCAAGAGATTCCAATAGTCCTACCTACACGACTCTAAACTGTAGTGTTATCCCTATCTAACAAATGATAGGATGCCCCTTGCTCCAAGCAAGAGATTCCTTGTGTGCCAAGCATAAGATGCCTAACGCCATGATCACAGTGGCGTAACATCAAGAGCATTGGAATCCATTCAAACATTCCATCACTCCACCTCACGCTTTGCGTGTCCTTCGTTTGGATCGTCATTCACTTCCAAGTCTGGAGGGACCCCCTAACAGTATGGATGCTCGACCAATGGTCCGCCTGCTGTCCTGGGCCAACGTCCCGAAGGATCGATCGACAACACTTGTGACATGGTCCCGTGTTTCGAACATGGTCAACGGTCGACCCTCGTTTGTTGTCCTCATTTCTGGATAACGTGATATGGATGCTGCGTTGCGAACATGGTCAGCAGTAATCCTCCATCACCACGCCAATCTCACGACGTTCTGAATATTGGGCATGTGATTCACACTTTTCAACTCCCTTTGTTGGGATAGATTCCAACGCCCTTGGCGTTATCCCGCTTGTGCACTTGCGCATAGGCCCATACCTCAACCCACTAGTGAGTTGGGATTCCCTCATGGCCATACATGAGGAAGACATTACGGGCAGCTTCCTAGCGTAAGCCCCATTCACCAGTGCCGCCCCATAGCGGCACCCCGGGCAGCTTCCTAGCGTAAGCCCCATTCACCAGTGCCACTCCTCAGTGGCACCCGGGCAGCTTCCTAGCGTAAGCCCCATCCACCATTGCCGCTCCTTAGCGGCACACCCGGGCAGCTTCCAAGCGTAAGCCCCATCCACAATTGCCGCTCCTTAGCGGCACACCCCCGGGCAGCTTCCTAGCGTAAGCCCCATTCACCAGTGCCACTCCTTAGTGGCACCCGGGCAGCTTCCTAGCGTAAGCCCCATCCACCATTGCCGCTCCTTAGCGGCACACCCGGGCAGCTTCCAAGCGTAATCCCCATCCACAATTGCCGCTCCTTAGCGGCACACCCGGGCAGCTTCCTAGCGTAAGCCCCATTCACCAGTGCCCCTCCATAGCGGCACCCGGGCAGCTTCCTAGCGTAAGCCCCATTCACCAGTGCCACTCCTTAGTGGCACCCGGGCAGCTTCCTAGCGTAAGCCCCATTGACCAGTGCCGCTCCATAGCGGCACCCCGGGCAGCTTCCTAGCGTAAGCCCCATTCACCAGTGCCGCTCCATAGCGGCACCCGGGCAGCTTCTTGCATAAGCCCCATTCACCATTGCCGCTCCATAGCGGCACACGGGCCGTTTCCTAGCGTAAGCCCCATTCACCATTGCCGCTCCATAGCGGCACACGGGCCGCTTCCTAGCGTAAGCCCCATTCACCGGTGCCGCTCCATAGCGGCACCCGGGCAGCTTCCTAGCATAAGCCCCATTCACCATTGCCACTCCTTAGCGGCACCCGGGCAGCTTTCTAGCGTAAGCCCCATTCACTGTCGTGATCCTATTCAGCGGTAAGCCGTTGACATCCTCATCCAGCGGTAAGCCGTTGTGACCCAATCCAGCGGTAAGCCGTTGTGATCATATTCAACGGTAAGCCGTTGACATCCTATCCAGCGGTAATCCGTTGTGACCAAATCCAGCGGTAAGCCGTTGTGACCCCATTTAGCGGTAAGCCGTTCTGGGCCTCCATCCTGGAGTAAGTCCCAACACCATGGGCCGCTCAACGCGTAAGCCCCTCTTCCCTTCTCACGGACGCACCCCTCGCGACGTGATCGTCAGGTCCATGCAACCTCTTGTTTCTCACACCGAGCATGACTCACGTGGGCTTAGAGTGAGCACCGACCCTGACACACCATCTGAACTACGAGGTCTTTGATCCATGTCAAGGCATGGTACGTAGGAAGCCTCTATGAGGTTCAAGCCCACCCGTCTTTCACGTCGGGTTTCACCCCCGTCCAGCACGACGTTAAACTGCAACTCCGGTCCAGTGGTAAGCCATTGCGACCCATCCATCCTAACGAACTACGGGGACTTTGATCCGTGTCAAGGCATGGTACGTAGGAAGCCTCCGCGAGGTTCAAGCCCACCAATAGTGGACCAAGGTCTACTTTCACGTCGGTTCACCGACACACCCACCCGTCGCTCATTCACGTCGGGTCCCATTCCAGTCCAGCGGTAAGCCGTTGTGACCCTTTTGAACTACGAGGTCTTTGATCCGTGTCAAGGCATGGTACGTAGGAAGCCTCCATGAGGTTCAAGCCCACCAATAGTGGACCAAGGTCTACTTTCACGTCGGTTCACCGACACACCCACCCGTCGCTCATTCACGTCGGGTCCCATTCCAGTCCAGCGGTAAGCCGTTGTGACCCTTCTGAACTACGAGGTCTTTGATCCATGTCAAGGCATGGTACGTAGGAAGCCTCTATGAGGTTCAAGCCCACCAGACTTTCACGTCGGGTTTCACCCTCGTCCAGCATGACGTTAAACTGCACACCTACGTCCAGCATGACGTTAAACTACACTCTGGTCCAGTGGTAAGCCATTGCGACCCACCACCTGAACTACGAGGTCTTTGATCCATGTCAAGGCATGGTACGTAGGAAGCCTCCACAAGGTTCAAGCCCACCATCAGTGGACCAAGGTCTACTTTCCACCTGAACTACGAGGTCTTTGATCCATGTCAAGGCATGGTACGTAGGAAGCCTCCACGAGGTTCAAGCCCACCAATAGTGGACCAAGGTCTACTTTCACGTCGGTTTACCGGCACTATCCCGAACTACGCGGACTTTGATTCCCTGCCACGGGGATACGTAGGAAGCCTCTTCAAGGCTCAAGCCCAACTTCACCGTCGCCCCTGTGATGGTCCCATTTCATCCTCCTCCACTTCACTCATTCATCCATCACCCATCTTGATTCTCACCCGAGCCGCCACATCCCGGTGGAATCATGCCATCCACCTCCTCGCTGCTCCTAGCGGTGCATGGGCCGCTTTCCACGTGTAAGCCCCATCATATCTCTGGGTCGTTGTCCTCTGTGTACACCCCGATTCATCACCCTTTTCCCCCTCTAGGGATTGCACCACCTCAGATCCGTCCTCATTGGGCGTTCTGATCCATCGCCTTGGTAAACCTTCCAGGTGTTCCCTCCTAGGGATATACCAATCTGGTCCGTCTCTATGGGACGTTCTGATCACCCTCATTTCGTCTCCGCAAGACGTTAAACTCACGGCCTACCTCGTGATAAACATGAGATGCCTGAGGAAAACCTCGGATAGAACGCCTTTGGTGTAACCATCTCTGCTAGACGTTAATCTTGCAACATACCCTGTGCTAAACACAGGAAGCTGTGGAAAACCTCAGATGTACCCCTCGGGTTCTGCACCCTTGAGATGCCCTCTTATGAGGAAGAATACAGGTTCCCCAATGTCCACTCACCCATAAGTGCCCCGACATTCCTGATGTTGCCGTCTACTCCGACCGAAGGTCGCTACCATGTCAAGACCCTATGGAAAGTCTTGACGGAAGTAGTGTAATTAACCGGCGTCCATGACAATATGGCACCGGGAATGAGATTCACGAACAACGTATTAAATCTATGAGGGAGACCCGGACTAGGTGACGAGCTCCGAGGAGGAATCCACGGAAGGAAGAACCGACATCCCATCATCCCGTTTCGATCAAGGAGCAGACGTACCTGAACAAGGAACGAATGCCGCCCGCCTTTGGAAAGCGGGAATGCGGGGCAACACAGCCGCGCGTCCTGACAGACGGATGCGCGCGCCCCGGCGAAAGCGTCGGAAACAATAAGATTACCAAAGAAATTTTTTTCAGAGAAGTTAAGTATCCCAAATGGCTGGCTAATATTGTCCCTGTGAAAAATAATAATGGGAAAATTAGAGTTTTCATTGACCTCAGAGTTCTTAATCAGCATTGTCCCAAGGATTATTTTCCAGTTCCGATCACATAACTCTTAATTGATGCAACAGCTGGCTATGAATTACTTTCCTTCATGTATGGATACTCTGGGAACAATCAAATATGAATGGACCTAGAAGATGAAGATTCTACAACCTTCAGATCTCTTCAAGGTGTGCTTCGCTATCGGGTAATGCCCTTTGGCCTGAAAAATGCTGGTGCAACGTTTCAATGTGCCATGCACCATATCTTCAAACCATTTTTAGGGAATTTTTTTTAATGTCATGTAGATGATATGGTGGTTAAATCTAGACAATCTCATGATCACTTGGCCGATCTGGAAATCATATTCAACAAACTTCGACAACACAATTTGAAGATGAACCCCTTGAAATGTGCTTTAGGGGTAACCTTAGGAAAATTTCTCGGCTTTGTTGTATGCCATCGTGGTATTGAAGTTGATCCTGAGAAGACAAAATCAATCATTGGTATGTCACCTCCTTGAAATTTGAAATAATTAAGAGTACTTCAAGGAAAATTGGCCTATATTCGGCATTTCATTGCCAATATGGCAGGCAAGTGTTTACCTTCCACCAGATTAATGAAGAAGGGAGTCACCTACCAGCGGACTGAATAATGTCAAAAAGAATTCGATATTCTCAAGAGATATCTCTTGAGTCCGCCAAATATTAATGCCACCCATTTAAGTAATAACACTTATTCTCTGTGTGACATCTTTAGAACGACCATTGGGTGCCTTCTTTGCCCAAAAGAATGATGCTGGGAATGAAAACAGCCTTCATATCTTAGTCAGACTATTCTTGAGGCAGATAATCGATATTCAAGTATTGAAAAGTGCTTCCTAGAATTAATCTTTGTAGATCAGAAATTGAGACACCACCTGCAACATCATGAGGTCCAATTGGTATCTCATAATAACCCGCTCAAATTTATCCTTAGTCGTCCAATGCTTACAGGCCGTCAAACAAGGTGGGAAGTTATTTTTCAGCAGTTTGATATAGAGTATGTGTCTTAAAAGGAAATAAATGGCCATGATATTTCCTATTTCCCTGCTTAACACCCATCTGTAGAAGATACATCTTTAAATATTTAACTTCCTGATGAGGACGTCTTCCCTATTCAAGATAATCCTCAAACATGGGAAATGTACTTTGATGGTTCCTCCAAAAGTCCAACAGGGAAGAAAATGGAAGATCCTAAACTCAAAAAAGTTGGGTTAGGAATCGTGCTTATTTCCCCAGAAAAGGCAGTGCTACCCTATTCCTTCTTATTGTTGGAAGGTGGTACAAATAATGAAGCAGAATATCAAGCTTTCATCGCAGGCATGGAATTTGCGATTCAGGCAAAAGTGAATCACTTGAGGGTAAATGGTGATTTAGATTTGGTAATCAAACAAATCAATGGAGATTATGCCATTAGAAAGGAAGAGTTAATCCCTTTGTGTGATTACGTCAAAGTGTTAATGGCAAAATTTCCCACAGAACTGACATTTTCTTATGTCCCGTGATCACAAAATGCCCAAGCTGATACACTGGAAAATGTAGCCACTGCCCTAGCTGATCCAAATCGGGACGAAACAATCATCAGTATTGCCCACCGTTTTGTAGTTTCACCTTTTTTTCAGATCAGAATAGAGGAAATCAATGAAATCAGTCCCATTTCTGAACCATATGGTCATACTACCGGATGGATGACACCTACCATGGAATACCTTCAAAATGGAACACTCCCACCTAATAGATTCGAGAAAGAACAAGTTCGGAAACGTGTGGTCAATTTTACTCTTTATGATAGCCCAGATCACCAAACAATTCTCTACAAGCGAGGTTTTGATGGAATTCTCTTTAGATGTATTGATAGTGAAGAGACAATGGATGTCATTAATAAAGTACATGCAGGAGTTTGTGGTGCCCACCAGTCTAGACATAGACTTTCTAGACAAATCTAAAGGCTTGGATACTTCTGGCCTTTAATGATGCAAGATTGTGATGATTTCACTAAGAAGTGTCATTCTTGCAATGTATGTTCCAAATTCCTCCATCAACCCCCTTCTTCATTAATCTGGTGAAGGGTAAACACTTTCCTACCAAATTGGAAATGAAACTCTGAATATAGGCCAAGTTTCCTTGAAGTCCTCTTAATTATTTCAAAATTTGAGGAGGTGACATACCAAGGATTGATTTTGTCTTCTCAAGATCAACTTCAATACCACAATGGCAATCAACAAAGCTGAGAAATTTTCCCGATGTTACCCCGAAAGCACATTTCAAGGGGTTCATCTTCAAATTGTGTTGTCGAAGTTTGTAGAATATGATTTCAAAATCGGCCAAGTGATCAGAAAAATGTATGGATTTAACCACCAAATCATCCAAATAACATTAAAAAAATTTCCCTAAAAAGGGTTTGAAGATATGGTGCATGAAACGTTGATACGGTGCACCTACATTTTCAGGCCAAAGGGAATTACCCAGTAGCTAAACACACCTTGAGGACCTCTGAAGGCTGTAGGATCTTCATCTTCTAGGGCCATTCATATTCGATTATACCCATAGTATACATCCATGAAGGAAAGTGCTTCATAGCCAGTTTTTGCATCAATTAATAGTCATGTGATCAGAACTGGAAAAACATCCTTGGGACAATATTGATTAAGATCTCTAAAGTCAATGAAAACTCTAATTTCTCCATTCTTCTTTTTCACAGGGAAAATATTAGCCAACCATTTGGGATACTGAACATCTCTGATGAAGTTATCTTGGATAAGATTATCAACTTCAACTTCAATTTTGGAGGCATAAATTGGGTGTGTTCTTCTTGAGGATTTCTTGAATCCTCGATGTTCTTCTAGAAAACCCAAATTATGTGTGGGAACATAGGGATCAAGACCTGGAATTTCTATATAATTCAAAGCTAATAAATCTTTATTTTTATGTAAAAATGATGTTTAGATTTATTTCTCTTCAAGAGTCATGGACGAACTAATTAAAGGGGGGTGTGGATCTTCTTTTGTACCCAGATTTATTTCTCCGAGTTCATCCACAGTGGTAGAGATACCCTCTTCAAATGATGGAGGAGCATCTCTAAGATCTTCCTCTTCTTCTTCAATATACATTACTTACTCTGTTTTTACTTGCATAGTAGATAACAAAGTATAACTTCTATGGTCAAGGGAGAAGTTAAAACTTGAACATCTTGAAGAAGAGGCTGCCATTTCTAACCCTATTGATGTTGAAGGGTCTTTCTGAGGTGATAGAGAAGAGATGATGGATTGAGAATCGACATCATTATTTTCCTCTAGTATTGCTTTAACTTTTTCTGATATAGTTGATGAAGTATTGAATTGATGTGTTTTAGCGGATGAAATGAAAACATCTCCATTTAAGCTTTCATTAATGCTTGGAAAATCAACAATTTATCCCATGCTATCTGGATCGATTTCCGTAACAGACATTATGGAAGTTTCCATAATGGTGTTTGGATTTAGTTCTATCCTATCAATTTGACTGATAGGAAACACATAATCTGTACTCACATGTATGAATGGGTTTACTGGATTTTTTCCCAAACCATATGGAGCATTAATTTTGGTGACCTTTTTTGCCGTGGATTTTTCTTTTCCCTCTATGTGATAAAATTCTGCCTCAATGTATTGAGATTCACACGTTTTGAATGGTGCCTTGTCACCATACAATGTGCCAATTTTACCATTAAAATAATATTTGATACATTGATGGTACGACAAAGGTACGACAACTTGTTGATTTAGCCAAGGTCTTCCAAGAAAAATGTTGAAGGCTGTGTCCTGACGAACAACCATGAAATCGGAATTAGACACAAGATCTACAAACTAAACTTTGAGTGTAATTTCACCCAGAGGTTCTTTTTCATTCTTATCATATCCTTGAAACATCAAAGTAGAATGAGATAAATCAGATTCGGTGATGCCCAATCGACAAAGTGTATGAATAGGAATGGTATTGACTCCTGAGCCATTATCAATGAAAGATCGTCGGATGTCTATATCATTGACTTTTCCAGATAAATACAAAGGTCTTCTATGTCCATGTACAACATCATCTTCATATTTATCTGTAAAAGATATCACTGCATGGTATTCTTCAGGATCATTCTCTATATGATAGACCTCAGCTGCAACAATTTTTTTTTCGAAATATTGATGACTTGACAAAGCCTCAATAAGTGCCTTCCAAAGATCTTTTGATAGATTGAAGGCATCCAGAATTGATAACTTGGCCGGTAATTGCGGAAAATGTTTCAAGACTTCATACTTTTGGTCCGAAGTTTTGTTTTTCCCATCATGAAAATGTGGTTTTGTAGGTTCCTTGGAAGTTGATGCTTTGGCAGTAGATGGATCCCGTATCGGGGTTGGAGTTGGAAATACTTCTGGCATTGATAGATTATACCAACAAGGTCTATCTGTTTGCTGAGAGGAAGAATGGGTGACCTCTAACCAGTCTTCAAAAATAACTGTGTTAGGACAGAATCTGCCATGTGTGGAAGAAATTTCTTGTTCCAATTGAGCCCGCTAAAGGTCCTTTCCACGAGTTTCTACTGCATACAATGTTCTAGCAGGGGTAAGATTGAAATAATGGCTTATGGAATATCTACGTCTTCCTCTATATCATAGACCTCTGTCTCTTCCTCTAATTCCTCTATTAGATACAGGGAACATAGGCTCATCATAATCAAAACTGTCATTGGCATAAGGATCTGTTAAATTTATCATGTAAACAGAACCACAGATCAATTCTTCATCTGAGGAAGATTCTGCCTGATTAACCAGTTCAGGCTGTGCTGTTTGGTTGGGTGGTTCTCGTTCTTTTGAAGTAGATGGAATAAAATCTACCAGAGTCAAAGAAAACATAGGCTTTGACACAATCTCATCTTCTTCTGACTTCTCTTCTTTATTCAAATTACACCGCATCTTCGAAGATTTTTCTTCTGATGAAGGAGGTTTTGATGTGGGAATCATACCAGAAGAAACAATTGGTTGATTTAATTATGTTCATAAAATGGCATGAGTTCGGTTGATCATTTTCCTGACCATCCAATCATCATACTTCTATGAATTTTTACTTTTGACTTCATTCCATTAGCCTTCTTCCACTGGATCAGTAGCAGTAACACATGCTACCTGGTTTAAAGAGCCTTACAATTTTACTTGTCTAGAGTCCACCATCTTTTGCAGGAGGTCCTTGAAAACAAAACACTCATTAATGGGATTCCCCAACATTTGATGAAATACGAAATAGTTGGGAAGGTCTTCATCTCCTTCCCTGTTAGGCCTTTTGGTCCTTGGAAACTGAACCAGATTGTTTTCCATAGCCTAGATAAAGTAGACAGAAAATTTTTCATTACATAAAGAATAAAATTTTTTCTTTAAATATTCAAACTGTTCCCGCCTTTGATCTCTTTGATCATCTTGATGAGGCGGCCATTATTGTTTAAGCTCCGAAGGTGGAGCCCTTCGATATGATGAAGGTTTTTTAGTGGAAGCAGGTACATTCTCTTGTTTAAGTGTAACTATAGAAGTCTCTACTTTCCCTATTCTCCTTCCTTGAACTAATGGAATTACACGAGTTTTGGCCTTAGTCTTTGTAAGAGAATCTTCTATCGGCTGAGCAATTGAAGTAAGGTCTCGAAACCCTCCTTTTTTTTCACAGGGATCAATGGTGTGCGTAATTCATCACGAGGATTTTCCACACAGATTGGCAGTATATCTTCTTGAGGGAGTGCTAAACTTAAGGAATATGTTAATCCCTTCCAGCGAGTACTGAAATCCGAAATTTTTCATTCTCCCTTTTCTTAAAATTGGTAAGAACAAAAACTATCATCTTTGGAAATGGTGAGCTGAATTGAATAAGTAGATTTTGACGGAGATCCTCCCACCTAGCAATTAACCGAGATTGCAAACTTGTATACTAGACGAAAGCAGGTCCGTGTAATGATTGTATAAAACACCTGAGCTTAACTGCTTCTTGTTTTTCAGGAGTTCCCATCATATTACGTGCCAACTTTATCCCTCAACCCCCAGACTTTCTTCATATAGCTAAATACTCATTTCCATTTTCTACAAGTGGAATGGATGTAGTAGGACCTTATCCTCCGGCTACATCGAAGCAGTTTACGTATATTCTTACTACAACTGATTTCTTTTCCAAATGGGCAGAGGGAATAGATTTCAATGAAGTTAGTTAAAAAGGAATTTATATCTTCTTCAAGTCTAACATCATTACCAGATTAGGTTTCCCTCATACCATATTGACGAACAATGACACCCACTTCTGTTCATCCGAGGTGAGAAAGTTGAATCAAGATTACAACATCAAATCCAACCATTCATCTCGGTATCATGCAGTGGACAATGGAAAAATAAAAGTTTTTAATAAGACTCATTCAAACATACTTTGAAAGATGGTCGATAAATATAAGAAATCATGGCCAGATAAACTTTTTCATGCTTTATGGGCTTATCAGACCACCACCCACACTGCTACACGATCAACTCCATATTCATTGGTATATGGAACGGAAGCTATCTTGCCCATTGAGGTTCAATTAACTTCACTCAGAGTATCCATTTGTGATCAGTCATCCACAGATGAAAAATATCAGAATCGATTTGATGAATTGGAATGATTAGATGAAAAAATATTGCGCACTCTGCACCACTTGGAAGTCTATCAGAATCTAATAGCACGAGATTTCAATAAAAAAGTTTGTCTGTGTTCATTAATTCAAGGAGAACTGGTATTGGTTCTCAGAACTCCAATGATACTGGGAATGAAACCTCTAAAGCTCGAGCCAAAGTGGGAATGACCTTAGTCAATATATAAGGTCTACTCCAATCGAGCTTTTTTATTTAATCTCAATGGATGGAGAACTCATTAAAACTCCAACCAATGAAAGATTCTTAAAGAAGTATTTTGCGTAATACTAATACACCCTATAGTTCTCACTATAAAACTTTAAACTGCACGGTCCCTACAGTCCTCACTACAAGACTTTAAACTACACAGTCTCTATAGTCCTCACTGGAAGACTTTAAACTGCACGGTCCATATAGTCCTCACTACAAGACTTTAAACTTCATGGTCCCTTTTTTCCTTTCTGCAGGACATTAAACTGCATAGCCCCTCTATCTTCCAACATGACGTTAAACGGTGTCCCCTTTGTCCTCCAACATGACGTTAAACTGTTCGTCCGAGCTACAAGACATTAAATTACCAAGAAACTTTTGTCCCACTTGACATTAAACTGTGCATCGTTAAGTTTGTTTCTACCGCTTGTTTCTCACACCGATCATGACTCATGTTAGATTAGAGTAACCTTCAACCATAACACCCTCTCTAGGCCGCTAACCACGTGTATGTCCCAACACCATATTTGGGTTGTCTTCATGTAAAACTCAATCACCAATTCATTCTCAATCGAACTACGCGGACTTTGATCCTTGCTTGCTAGGCTGGGTACGTAGGCAACCTCCTAAGGTTCAATCCCAAAACCAATATATTCACATCAGTTCACCTCCATCTCATATGATGTTGATCCGTGAAGCCCCCCCTTGAAACCATTATATTCACATTGGTTCATCCTCATCCTTACTATATGACATTAAACTATACAGTCCCCCATTGTCCTCACTGCAAGACATTAAACTTCAGAGCAATGTGTCTTAGCTACATGATGTTAAACTAAGCATCACCGGTCTATGCATATGACCTTAAACTATTCACACTTTTGTCCTGTACGACAATAAACTACAATAGTCTCTGACACCCTCACCGGAGAGGGAATCATTATTGACATTTATTTCCATTCATGTTATATTCCAAGGACTATGTGTATACATGGAAATTCCCAAACCTTTAATCTTGGATCCAACCATCATTTCACTAAAGTCCCCTTTCACCCTTCACATATAAGAACCAAATCTGTACAGAGTGTATACCAGGAACTACTTATGGCTTGATTCCCATCCTTATGGGATAAATAGTAAGTTTAGAGCATCCCTAGAGCCTTGCCCCAAGTCTTTGGGCTTAACCCCAAACTCCACATTCATTCCCTTGGCCGAAACAAATACCCATGTGAACACATGAATGTGATATGAAAACCTTGGTCTTTATTCGCATCAAGTTTATAACAAACAGACAATGTGTCTCCCTCATTTTGGTCCGAGATCTATGACCCTAAACTAAGATCTCATATACTCTCATCTCACATTATGTTAAAATGTATTTCAAGAACTACGTATGGTTTGATTCTCATCCCAATGAGATATGTAGTGAAGTCTAGCATATCAACTCAGGACCCAACCACAACATGATTATGGTCAGCATTGGTCTGTGTATCTCCTTCATGAATTAGACAATACCCATTTTTATGTGTCATACTCCTAACCTTAAATACTTAAATATCTCCATAACCCTTTTCTCAACTTCTGATCAAAAAAATGTTTGATACCCGGTAATTCTTTTGCCTCACTATGCAGCACGTGCCCCTAGGTGGCCTTGCATAAATGGTCTACATAACAGACCCATCAGACAAAATATGCTATTATTTGACTATGTATCCAATTCCCTTAAGTGGCCCTGTATAATTCAACCCCCATAATGGGTTCATCAAATAGTGGTAACTTCATTCTTAGGGGGAAAAGTTATTTTGTCCTTATTAGTCTTAACAACGATAAGTAGGGATCCTCAAAAACATCCATCCTTTACATATTTATCCCATACTATTTTTCATGATATGAATGTATTCAAGTCTATGGTTTATATTTACCTTCCATAATTTTGGGTCAGACCTTCGCAGGAGTGACATTCATCTAATTCTTTAACAATATTGATTGGGAATATCCTCTCCATATTCAAGTACCTCTCTCCATACAACAGACTATATGATTTGGGAAATTTGAATCTCCATAAACTTTCACTAGATTTTATCAATAGAAAAGTAAGATTTCTGAGAGTTCTTTTGCCTGACTATGCAGCACGTGGCCCTAGGTGGTCTTGCATAAGTAGTCTACATAATGGACCTATCAGCGAAACGATGATATTATTTTACTATGCAGCCAATTCCCTTAAGTGTCCCAACATAATTCAACCCCCAAATGGGTTTTTCAAATAGTGGTAACTTCAATCTTAGGAAATACTACCTCTAATTCCTTTTAGCTATTTTTTCGTATCATCACTCAGATTCAAAATTTCTTAAGTTGTAGTTTTCATGTTTCCCCCATACTTGAATGTGGTAATATGTTTTCAAGAAAATTATCAAGGAATTAAGTCAATTTTAATGCATTCGGTCAAAGCTATTCGACCTTAAACATTAGCCTTTTTAGGTCCGACATGCATGACTTTAAACTTCCAACAAAAGATAGGGTACTCATTAAATTTGAAACTTGTAAAAGGAACTCTGAATAAACGTTGAGTCCTAGCTCTCTAAATGTACATATTGTATGATTTAAGAAATATTGAGCAAAAAAAGGTGCAAAGTTTGTGGGGTTGTTTGTATAATCCTAGAAAAAAAATCAAACAATGCTTACTAGAACCATTGTCTTAGGTAAATAAATAAATAAATATATATATATATAAGTAATTAGCAAGAGAATCTAGGTACAAATGATTTATGATGAAATGTATTTTTCATTGATGCACAATATTATAAGAACAATGTAACGCCCCGACCCTAGTTGCCCAGAGTCGGTGCATTATTACATAACATTGGCATGATCACAAGAAAGATCAAATATCGAAAGACCGATTGGTTTAGTAGCCTTGGAAACACTAGATATATTCATAAGTCTTACATTACATCATAAAATGAAAAACTACTACAACAACATATTGTCTCCATAATCCACACTCATATCCCCACATAATATCCCTGCAGGTCATTCATAATTTAATTCTTCACTTCCTGGAAAAAATAAAACATAGAAAAGGGGTGAGCTCAAATGCCCAGTAAGGATAAAAATATAGCGGAAACTTTCATAATAAGCATAAACATTTAAGACAATGCATTACTAAAACAAAAGCCTTTCAATCTTGAACTTTTAACATAGTATGGAATAAATAAAATGAAATAATGCCATTTACTTATTCACATGGATATTCTACTAATTGAATAATCACATGCAAAATCAATAACCACTTTCATAATGATGGAAGGCATAATGCCAGACTATCATAACCACATAGCCAAGGCCTCGTGCCAAGACTACAAATAAGATTTTGTCAAGGCCTTGTGCCAAGACACTAGTTTGTCTCATGATACCTACCGATGCATCGAGGAGCTATAGCGGGCTCCACCCATCACATATTAAGTCCAATGCATTCCCATATGAAAAGGTTTAAACATAACATAAGCATTCATATTAAAACTAGCATAAGAAATGTCAATAATTTCACCATTAACTATGAATGGTATAAAAATAGCACATCCACAGTCAAACATATCACAAAACCTTCAATGCAATATAGAAGTTTTGTATCATAACAAATCAACTTTAAATAAGCGTAAAATCCATCAAAGGATGTTGACATAGATGAAATCAAAATTCTTTTTAAAGAAATATCTCTTTTTATTTTGAAATCATTTAAGATCCATATAAAATAAAACATTTTCTTTGAAAATATTCTTATAATCTTGTAAGGGAAGCTTTGAAGATTTTATAACGGCAGAAAATAACCGCACCCACCGTATATGTAACGCCCCGACCCTAGTTACCCAGAGTCGGTGCATTATTACATAACATTGGCATGATCACAAGAAAGATCAAATCTCGAAAGACCGATTGGTTTAGTAGCCTTGGAAACACTAGATATATTCACAAGTTTTACATTACATCATAAAATGAAAAAATATTAGAACAACATAATGTCTCCATAATCCACACTAATATCCCCACATAATATCCCTACAGGTCATTCATAATTTACTTCTTCACTTCCTGGGAAAAATAAAACATAGAAAAGGGGTGAGCTCAAATGCCCAGTAAGGATAACAATATAGCGGAAACTTTCATAAATAAGAATAAACATTTAAAGCAATGTATAACTAAAACAAAAGCCTTTAAAACATGAACTGTCAACATGGTACGACATAAATAAAATGAAATAATTCCATTTACTTATTCACATGGATATTCTACTAATCGAATAATCACATGCAAAAATCAATAACCACTTTCATAATGTTGGAATGCATAATGCCAGACTATCATAACCACATAGTCAAGGCCTCGTGCCAAGACTACAAATAAGAGTTTGTCAAGGCCTTGTGCCAAGACACTAGTTTGTCTCATGATACCTACCGATGCATCGAGGAGCTATAGCGGGCTCCACCCGTCACATATTAAGTCCAATGCATTCCCATATGAAAAGGTTTAAACATAACATAAACATTCGTATTAAAACTAGCATATGAAATGTCAATACTTTCACCATAAACTATGAATGTTATAAAAATAGCACATCCACAGTCAAACATATCACAAAACCTTCAATACAATATAGAAGTTTTGTATCATAATAAATCAACTTCAAATAATCTTAAAATCCATCAAAGGATGTTGACATAGATTAAATCAAAATTCTTTTTAAAGAAATATCTCCTTTTATTTTGAAATCATTTAAGATCCATATAAAATAAAACATTTTCTTTGAAAATATTATTATAATCTTGTAAGGGAAGCTTTGAAGATTTTATAACGGCGGAAAATAGCCGCACCCGCCGTATAAGTTAAAAAAAACATTCTTACCTTAATTCTGTCGAAAAGGTTAAAAGGAACTTGTTTTGAAAACGACCAAAATATTCATTTATAAACCACTTATAAAAGTAAAAAAGGGTATAAATGACTTTAACTCATATTCTAGTAAATAGTAAAAATGTTTTGAAATACATTTTTAAGAAACATGGATGTGGATGATAAAGAGATCCCAGTAGATTATTACATATAAACAACCTCGGATAATGAAGAGATTGTGAAATAACCCTTACCTTGTACTTTTCCTTGGTTGGGGTAGGTTAACCTCCTGTATAATGGTGAAATAATTGTTATTAAATTATACAAGAATAATATATATTAATATGATATCATATATGATCTTTTAACATTGATTTGTTAATAATATCTTGGAATTATCGTCGTTTCGGGTGTTAACTTACTAATTTTCTTTTATATGTTTTGTTACGTAAGACATGTTTGTAAAGGATAGGTTTTATATTATTCATATCCAGAATGATATCAATTCCTTAAACATCATTTTTAAAATCATCAAATGATAATTATACTTGAATGGATACGATGGAGAATGAATCTCATCGCGTTCGTGGAGACGGTAGTCCGTACGTACGCACGAGCGACAATATCATTCTTTTGATATTAAAATAATATATAAATGGCTGGTATATCATATATACAGAATACTTAACATGTTATATTTATTATTTACATGAGTTACACATCATTATTATACCCATCCAAATAATATTATATTGAATAACAATTACACCACGACGTGGAGACGGTAAGCCGTACGTACGCACGTATTGTGACATGTTATTCAAAGGGTGGATAGAATACTGAATATGGTTGTACCATATTTATAATAACATCACAGTATATATATGATACTGGATTTATTATTTTAGAATTGTAACAACAAAGGAAGAAGAAGTGGAAGAAGAAATGAACTTAGAAAAGGGTGGTGAAATCATTACCTCTTCTTCGGGTTCTTCCTTTTGATTTGATCAAAAGGGCTCCTTAGGTTGGTTTTATGGTCAAACTAAGGCCCCTAGGTTGTAGTGATGGAAGTTGGGAGAGTATTTGGGCAGAGTTTGGCAGAACCAAAAGGCTTTAAGGGTGTGAAGAAATGAGAAGGAGGAGTTCCCTTTTATAAGAGGGGTGAGGGGCACCTTTGGAAAAGCTAGAAATATTAATTTATTATAAATTCATATTCGGTTTCTAATGGCTCCAAAGTTGACTATTCAAAGGTTAAGGTGGGGATGGGTCGAAAAAAACTCAACCAATAGAATTTAGACAGGTTTGGGTACTTATATTAACCTTATCTTTAAGTATTAACTCTAAGATAATTAGTTTCACTTTTACAATGTCTCTTTGTATTTTTATATAATATGGTTAATAAACATACTACATACATCAAAGAGACCCCCAAGTGGTCCATTAATGATGAACCTATCATGATATAAGTCTCTTGGCCGAACCATAGATTTTTAGGAATTTAATATCAATTAATAATATAATATTTGTTTTAAGAACTCTTTTATGTCAATTTTGACACTATTCAATAGTTGATTTTTGTGAAACTCATAATAGATTGATTACTTCGAAAAAAGTAAATTAAATCAATCCTAATGTATCATATTATCCTAGAAAATTAGTTTAATTTATTAAAAGTTTCATATTATATTTATTTGGGTATTTATAATATCAATTATTTTAATTTTTTACTATTATAGTAATTACTGCATCATCATTGTGTCATAAATAAAATAAATTATTTAATGCCTAAAAATTATAAATAAAATATAATTATGTATTAAATCTTTTTATATTTCTAATGAATATTTATAATCTAAAATCCAACATATATAACCCTATGTAACAATTGTTTTGCTAAAAGATATATGCTTGTGTCATTTTTGTATTCATTTTAACTTAATTAAAATAAAGTGTCATTATCACTTACAAGTGGATCCATGGGGTCCCAAAATCGACCCAAAGATGTCCATGGTAGACCATGTATCAACAAATAGGGTTAAGACACGTTTTAGGGTAATTTAGTATTATTATAATATTATTTTTTTAACCCTTATTTACCGGATTTACCCTTAACCATGGTAAATAAAAAATTTACCGCAGTAATTATTCAAAATGTCTAAAAATAAAAGTTACCTATTTACACAATTTGAAAATCCTGATTCCAAATATGGAATCCATTTTCCTAAATTCAAAACACAGAAGTGGCAGAAATTAATTTAAAATTAATTCCCGCTGTCAAAACAAAAAGCGTGTTTTTAAGAGATAATAACTATCAAAAGATTGACACTTGTTTATGTTCATTTTAATTGTAAAATTATGTCCAATGACCAAAATTATATTAAATGGTAAAAATATATTATACATATAATTTAAAACCACTCAAATTCATAATTTATCACTATTAATTATTTTGATTAAAAAAAGTTTTCTTTAATTAAAATTTAGTAATTTTCACTATTCATCGAAATATGAAAGTTATCCGAAAAGTACCAAAATTTCACCTTAGGCTAAATTCGATATTCCGAATCCAGAAATGAAGTACATTTTAAAATATAAAATATATATAATTTCGAAAAGTAGGTATTACTATTCATAACGGCTAGTTTGATTGGTTATGGTGTGTTAGAACTCGGTGTTGCATACAACACACGCTATCACATTATTCAAAGAGAAGCGTACCGTAGAAGCTTGGGGTGTTACAGTATAAGTTAAAAAAACATTCTTACCTTAATTCTGTCGAAAAGGTTAAAAGGACCTTGTTTTGAAAATGATGGAAAGATTTCTCTTATAAAAATTCAAACAAGGGTATAAATGACTTTAACCCATATTCTTGTAAATAATAAAAATGTTTTGAATTACATTTTTAAGAAAACATGGATGTGGATGATAAAGAGATCCCAGTAGATAACTGCGTATAAACAACCTCAGATAATGAAGAGATTGTGAAATAAACCCTTACCAATTTGGTAACTTATGAAGCATTCAACCCATGAAAGAGGTATCATACAATGAATATGTAAATACACATAAATTGTAGTGTATTACACAAAGAATATAATTATGGGCAGTACATACACCACACAAAAGGTAATGGTGGCAATATGGCATGAATCTCACGGGAATAAGGAGTGAGATGAAAACCCCTTACCTTGTACTTTTCCTTGGTTGGGGTAGGTTAACCTCCTGTATAATGGTGAAATAATTGTTATTAAATTATACAAGAATCATATATATTAATATGATATCATATATGATCTTTTAATATTGATTTGATAATAATATCTTAGTATTATCGTTGTTTCGGGTGTTAACTTACTTGTTTTCTTTTATATGTTTTGTTACGTAAGACATGTTTGTAAAGGATAGGTTGTATATTATTCATATCCAGAATGATATAATGTCCTCAAACATCATTTTTTAAATCATCAAATGATAATTATACTTGAATGGATACGATGGAGAATGAATCTCATCGCATTCATGGAGAAAGTAGTCCGTACGTATGCACGAGCGACAATATCATTCTTTTGATATTAAAATAATATATAAATGGATGGTATATCATATATAAAGAATCATTAACATGTTATACTTATTATTTACATGAGTTACAAATCATTATTATACCCATCTAAATAATATTATATTGAATAACAATTACACCACAACGTGGAGACGGTAAGCCGTACGTACGCACGTATGGTGACATGTTATTCAAAGGGTGGATAGAATACTGAATATGGTTGTACCATATTTATAATAACATCACAGTATATGTGAGATACTGGAGTTATTATTTTAGAATGGTAAGAACAAAAAAAGAAGAAGTGGAAGAAGAAAGGAACTTGAAAAGGGGTGGTGAAAACATTACCTCTTCTTCGGGTTCTTCCTTTTGATTTGATCAAAAGGGCTCCTTAGGTTGGCTTTATGATCAAACTAAGGCCTCTAGGTTGTAGTGAGGGAAGTTGGGAGAGTATTTGGGCAGATTTTGGCTTAACCAAAAGGCTTTGAAGGTGTGTAGAAATGAGAAGGAGGAGTGCCCTTTTATAAGAGGGGTGAGGGGCACCTTTGGAAAAGCTAGAAATATTAGTTTGTAATAAATTAATATTCGGTTTCTAATGGATCCAAAGTTGATTTTTTAAATTTTAAGGTGGGGATAGGTCGAAAACAACTCAACCAATATAATTTAGACAGTTTTGGGTACTTATATTAACCTTATCTTTAAGTAGTAACTCTAAGTTAATTAGTTTCACTTTTACAATGTCTCTTTGTATTTTTATATAATATGGTTAATAAACTTACTATATACATCCAACGACCCCCAAGTGGTACATTAATGATGAACCTATCATTAGATAAGTCTCTTGGCCGAACATTATATTTTTAAGGATTTAATATCAATTAATAATATAATATTTGTTTTAAGAACTCTTTTATGTCAAATTTGACACTATTCAATAGTTGATTTTTGTGAAACTCATAACAGATTGATTACTTCGAACAAAGTTAATTAAATTAATAATAATATATCACATTATCCTATAAAATTAGTTTAATTCATTAAAAGTTTCATATTATATTTATTTGGGTATTTATAATATCAATTATTTTAATTTTTTCACTATTATAGTAATTACTTCATCATCATTGTGTCATAAATAAATTAAATTATTTATTGTCTAAAAATTATAAATAAAATATAATTATGTAGGAAATTCTTTTATATTTCTAATGAATATTTATAATCTAAAATCCAACATATATAACCCAATGTAAATTTTTTTTTCTAAACGATATATGCTTGTGTCATTTTTGTATTCATTTTAACTTAATTAAAATAAAGTGTCCCTATCACCTACAAGTGGCACCATGGGGTCCCAAAATCGACCCAAAGATGCCTATTGTCGAACATGTATCAACCAATAAGTCTAGGACACGTTTTAGGGTAATTTAGTATTATTATAATATTATTTTGTAACCCTTATTTACCGGATTTACCCTTAACCATGGTAAATAAAATATTTACCGCAGTAATTATTCAAAATGTCTAAAAATAAAAGTTATCTATTTACACAATTTGGAAATACTGATTAAAAATATGGAATCCATTTTTCTAAATTTAAAACACAGAAGTGGCAGAAATTAATGTAAAATTAATTCCCGCTGTCAAAACAAAAAACGTGTTTTTAAGAGATAATAACTATCAAAAGATTGACACTTGTTTATGTTCAGTTTAATTGTAAAATTATGTCCAATGAACAACATTATATTAAATGGTAAAACTATATTCTAAATATACTTTAAAAACACTCAAATTCATAATTTATCACTACTAATTATTTTGATTAAAAAAGTTGTTTTTAATTAAAATTTAGTAATTTTCACTATTCATCAAAATATTAAAGTTATCCGAAAAGTACCAAAATTTCACCTTAGGCTAAATTCGATATTCCGAATCCAAAAATGAAGTCCATTTTGAAATATAAAATATATATAATTTCAAAAAGTAGGTATTACTATTCATAACGGCTAGTTTGATTGGTTATGGTGTATTAGAACTCGGTGTTGCGTACAACACACGCTATCACATTATTCAAAGAGAAGCGTATCGTAGAAGCTTGGGGTGTTACATTCTCCCCTCCTTCAAATAATTTCGTTCTCGAAATTTCTAGAATAATTATAACATGAAAAGACTCGGGTGATTCTTCATCATAAGTTCCTCGGGTTCCCACGTTGCCTCTTCCATCTTATGGTTTCTCCACAAAATTTTTACCAGACGCGTCGTCCGGTTTCTCAGCACTTGTTCTCTCGTATCAAGAATATTGACAGGCTCTTCACAATAAGACAGATCGGGTTCCAGTTCTAACTCCTCGTAGGTGAGTACATGCGTTGGGTCAGGCATGTATTTCCTCAACAATGATACGTGGAACACATCGTGAACTTTGGAGAGACTTGGCGGCATTGCCCATCGGTAAGCTACAGCCCCAATTCGTTCTAGAATTTCAAAGGGTCCGATGTACCTGGGACTCAATTTACCTTTCTTACCAAAACGTATTACTCCCTTCCATGGAGATACCTTCCGGAAAACATGATCACCAACTTGAAATTCCAAATCCTTCCTTCGATTATCGGCATAGCCCTTCTGCCTACTTTGAGTTACTTTGATGTGATTTTGGATTACCTTCACCTTTTCCACAGTTTCCTACACCAGTTCTGGGCCTACAAGTTTTCTTTCACCGACGTCATCCCAACAGGTTGGTGTACGACATCTCTTTCCATATAACGCTTCATATGGTGCCATCTGAATACTCGAATGGAAGCTATTGTTATAGGAAAATTCTACCAGAGGTAAATATTGATCCCACATACCCTGAAAGTCAAGTGAGCAAGATCTCAACATGTCTTCTAAGGTTTGAATAGTCCGTTCTGATTGTCCGTCTGTCTGAGGGTGGTAAGCAGTGCTCAAATGAAGTTCAGTATCTAGGGATTTCTGAAGACTTTTCCAGAATCTTGATGTAAAACGGGGATCACGATCAGAAACAATCGATAGGGGTACTCCATGAAGTCTCACAACTTCATTAATATATAGTCTTTCTAGATGTTCCAGGGGTAGATCTTCTCTTATAGCAAGAAAATGTGCTGACTTGGTAAGACGATCAACAATAACCCATATCGCATCGTTCCTTCTAGGAGTATTTGGTAGCCCCATGACAAAGTCCATCGTAATATTGTCCCATTTCCACTCCGGTATGGGAAGAGGTTGCATGAATCCTCCAGGATGTTGCCTTCCAGCTTTCACTTGTTGACAAACCATACATCTTGACTCAAAATCAGAAATCTCCCTCTTCATGTTGTCCCACCAAAAATGTTCCTTCAAATCTCTATACATTTTGGTTCTCCCAGGGTGTATAGAGAAATTGGAACTATGAGAATCATCCAGCAATTACCTTTTTAGATCAGGTATATCGGGAACACAAAGTCTCTTCCCAAATTTCAAAATTCCATCTTCATACACAAAGTCTCTCAATCTCCCATCATTCACAGCTTTAATCTTCTTTTGAAATAATTCATCATCGGTATGAGAACTCTTAATCCTTTCTAGTAATGATGGTTTGGAAACCATTTGAAAAATCATTGATGTTTCGCCTTCCCTGGTTATTCTCATGTTCATCTTCACTAGATCCATGAAAATTGGATCCCTTTCAATTCTCATATTGTTCAAAACTCCATGGTCTTTTCTACTCAAAGCATCTGACACCTTGTTTGCTTTCCCCGGGTGGTAGTGTATCGTGCAATAATAATCCTTGAGTAATTCAAGACATCTCCTTTGCCTCATGTTGAGTTCTTTTTGTGAGAAAATATACTTCAAACTCTTGTGATCAGTATAAATCTCACATTTTTCACCATAGAGGTAGTGCCTCTATATCTTCAAAGAAAATATCACAGCTGCTAACTCGAGATCATGAGTAGGATAGTTTTGTTCATGAATTTTCAACTGTCGTGATGCATAGAAAATAACCATATCATTCTGCATAAGGACACTACCAAGTCCTTTCTTTGATGCATCACTATAAATAACGAACCCATCATCCCCCGATGGTAGAGTCAATATAGGAGCAATGACTAATATTCTCTTAATTTCTTCGAAACATTCTTCACACTCTTTTGTCCAAACAAATTTAACCCCTTTACGTGTGAGCTTCGTTAATGGGTTAGCCAATCGGGAAAAATTCTGGACGAAACGTCGATAATAACCTGCCAAACCAATAAAACTGCGTACCTCAGTTATACTCGTAGGTTCTAGCCATTCTCGGATTGCCTTGGTCTTAGAAGGATCAACAGAGATTCCATATTTAGAGACAATATGGCCAAGAAAAGAAATCTCCTAAAGCCAGATTTCACACTTGCTAAACTTCCCATATAATTCATGCCTCCTCAGAGTCTTCAAGATAATGCGCAAGTGATTTTCATGATCTTCGTAGGTTTTGGAGTATACCAAGATATCATCAATAAATACCACCATAAATTCATCGAGATACTCCTTGAAAACTCTATTCATCAGATCCATGAATACAGAGGGTGGATTAGTCAATCCAAAAAGCATTACAGTAAACTCGTAATGCCCGTACCTGGTTCGAAATGCTGTCTTCGGAATGTCTTCTGTCTTCACACACAACTAATGGTATCCAGATTGAAGGTCAATCTTTGAAAAGTATTGAGCTCCATGCAGTTTGTAAAATAAATCATCAATACGAGGTAGGGGATACTTGTTCTTTATCGTTACAGCATTGATCTCCCTATAGTTGATACATAACCTCATAGATCCATCTTTCTTTTTAACAAAAAGAACAGGGGATCCCCATGGAGAAACACTAGGGAGAATAAATCCTTTATTACTCAATTCCTCTAGTTGTTTCTTTAGTTCAAATAATTCTACAGTGGCCATTCTATAAGGGGTCTTCGATATAGGCCTTGATCCAGGAATTAAATCAATGGAAAACTCAACTTCTCGTTTTAGATGATGTCCAGGTAAATCTTACGGAAATACATCTACATATTCTTTCACAATAGGTACATCCTCTATTCGAACATTCCTTTCCTCACCCAAAATTATTTCATTCTCTTCCTCCCCAATAATAGAATTTAGTTGAGCTACTGGGGGTGGATCTAGATAGGAATTAGGTGGTGATGATTCTGCTCTAAAGATAAGGTGTTCCTTATCATTATCATCAAGAATCGTAACCTCTTTCTTCTTACAATAAATCTTCGCATCATAGTCCGAAATCCAGTCCATACCGAGGATTATATCAAACTCAATCATAGGTATGACGATGAGATCAGCAGATAAAGAACATTTATGTGCTCTAATGGGGACTGATTCGCAAAACTTTGTTGCAATGATACTTCCCTTAGGAGTTTTAACTGACAACTCCCTTGTTAAATCAAATTGGAAATATCTAATTTTCTTAGAAAACTGGGAAGATATGAAACAATGCGATGATCCAGAATCAAATAATGCATTTTCTAAACTTGAGGAAACCATTAAATTACCTGCCACCACGTCTTTCGGAGCTTCTACCTCAGCAGTAGTGATAGCATAAGCCTGGCCTTGATCCCTTGGACTTTTCTAAAGTAAGTTCTCCTGACTCTTAGGACATTAATTTGCATAATGCCCCATCTCCCTGCAATTGTAGCACGGAACGTTGGTAGCTTCCTTCTTCCCCTTGCAATCACGAGCTTGGTGGCCTTTTTCACCACATTTGTAACAGACGCCCATTCACTTCAAGCAAGTACCGGGGTGTTTCTTCCCACATTTACCACATGATGAATATTCAACCTTTCCCTTCTTCCCCTTATTTCCATTAGAAGATTGATCAGCAGGTCTCTTCTTCTCTTTCTTTGCTTTAAAGTCATAAGACTTAGAGAATTCCTTTTCGGTCTTGATAGCACATGAGACAATGTCTTCGTATGACGAGAAGGATTGTGAGACTAATTCTCGACGGAGAAATGGTTTTAACCCATCAAAGAAACGATCAATCTTACTTCTTTGGTTACGTATATAATCACCAGCGTACCTTGCTAACCTTGTAAAGTTAGCCTCATACTTTGTGACATTCTCATCCTCCTTCTGTCTCAGACTTAGAAATTGCTTTTCCATATCTGCTCGATGGTCGCGAGGAAAGTATTTTTCTAAAAACAGATCTTTGAACTCCCTCCATTCCATATTTGATACTTCATCATCTTCCTTCATATTTTGAATCAATGACCACCATTGATCAACATCTCCAGTGAGGCGGTAAACTGCCATGATAACTTTTTCCCTTTCACTGCTCCCCAAAGCCTGAAATATTTTCTCTAGGGAAAATATCCATTGCTCATCTACTAAGGGATTTGTACTCCCATTGAACGTTGGTGTTTGTTGCCTCATGAATCGATCTAACATTGATCCTCCACGCTGTGGATCAGGGTGCTCCATACGGGTAAGGTTATTATTCATAACCTGAGCAAGTTGTCCCAGTATGGTGATTAGCTGATCGGCACCAGTTGCGTCACCAGCTCCACTATAATTATCTTGAGAAGGAGGGAAATCCCTACATGGAGTGCGTTCATTTATACTGTTTCCATTTCTTCTACTAGGCGTCATTTCTAAACAATGGCATAAACTAGATCAGTTTATGAATCAAAATACACAATCCCATACTTATAAAACACTTAACATAAATTGAACTATTTATGGATATAATCCATAATCATAAGAATGTTTTCTTTGAGGAAGTATATACTCATAATCCCTTCAAAATGATTTGTAAGCAAAATGAGAGTTATCCTAAGCATATCCCCCGGGAGTGTCGTAACCAGGAGTGCAGCAAGGCCCGTTGTCATGCACCAGTTCCCGTTCGAGTCTAGCTCAAAGCGGTGTTTTCGGGTTTTACCCCTAGGTACATCTGTGCCAGAGCCGCTTCTACCTGCTCGTATCCAGACAGGGATGTATTGCTCGGAAAACTCACAAAATCACTACAATACCAAAATTCTAGGAAGTTCTTCTATACTAATCCTCAAAGTTCATCTTAGGTCTATGTGCTCTAATCAGAGTTTATCTAAATCTAGCTTCCAAGGTTTGTACTAAACTTCCTATGATACCATCTGTAACACCCAGACCCTAGTTGCCCAGAGTCGGTGCATTATTACATAACATTGGCATGATCACAAGAAAGATCAAATCTCGAAAGACCGATTGGTATAGTAGCCTTGGAAACACTAGATATATTCATAAGTCTTACATTACATCATAAAATGAAAAACTACTACAACAACATATTGTCTCCATAATCCACACTCATATCCTCACATAATATCCCTGCAGGTCATTCATAATTTACTTCTTCACTTCCTGGGAAAAATAAAACATAGAAAAGGGGTGAGCTCAAATGCCCAGTAAGGATAACAATATAGCGGAAACTTTCATAATAAGCATAAACATTTAAGGAAATGCATTACTAAAACAAAAGCCTTTCAATCTTGAACTTTTAACATAGTATGACATAAATAAAATGAAATAATTCCATTTACTTATTCACATGGATATTCTACTAATATAATAATCACATGAAAAATAAATAACCACTTTCATAATGATAGAATGCATAATGCCAGACTATCATAACCACATAGCCAAGGCCTCGTGCCAAGACTACAAATAAGATTTTGTCAAGGCCTTGTTACAAGACACTAGTTTGTCTCATGAGACCTACCGATGCATCGAGGAGCTATAGCGGGCTCCACCCGTCACATATTAAGTCCAATGCATTCCCATATGAAAAGGTTTAAACATAACATAAGCATTCGTATTAAAACTAGCATAAGAAATGTCAATAATTTCACCATAAACTATGAATGGTATAAAAATAGCACATCCACAGTCAAACATATCACAAAACCTTCAATACAATATAGAAGTTTTGTATCATAACAAATCAACTTTAAATAAGCGTAAAATCCATCAAAAGATGTTGACATAGATGAAATCAAAATTCTTTTTAAAGAAATATCTATTTTTATTTTGAAATCATTTAAGATTCATATAAAATAAAACATTTTCTTTGAAAATATTCTTATAATCTTTTAAGGGAAGCTTTTAAGATTTTATAACGGCGGAAAATAACCGCACCCGCCGTATAAGTTAAAAAAACATTCTTACCTTAATTCTGTCGAAAAGGTTAAAATGACCTTGTTTTGAAAATGATGGAAAGATTTCTCTTATAAAAAGTCAAACAAGGGTATAAATGACTTTAACCCATATTCTTGTAAATAATAAAAATGTTTTGAATTACATTTTTAAGAAAACATGGATGTGGATGATAAAGATATCCCAGTAGATAATTGCGTATAAACAACCTCGGATAATTAAGAGATTGTGAAATAAACCCTTACCAATTTGGTAACTTATGAAACATACAACCCATGAAAGAGGTATCATACAATGAATATGTAAATACACATAAATTATTGTGTATTAAACAAAGAATATAATTATGGGCAGTACATACACCACACAAAAGGTAATGGTGGCAATATGGCATGAATCTCATTGGAATAAGGAGTGAGATGAAAACCCATTACCTTGTACTTTTCCTTGGTTGAGGTAGGTTAACCTCCTGTATAATGGTGAAATAATTTTTATTAAATTATACAAGAATCATATATGTTAATATGATATCATATATGATCTTTTAATATTGATTTGATAATAATATCTTAGTATTATCGTTGTTTCGGGTGTTAACTTACTTGTTTTCTTTTATATGTTTTGTTACATAAGACATGTTTGTAAAGGATAGGTTGTATATTATTCATATCCAGAATGATATCATGTCCTCAAACATCATTTTTTAAATCATCAAATGATAATTATTCTTGAATGGATACGATGGAGAATGAATCTCATCGCATTCGTGGAGACGGTAGTCCGTACGTACGCACGAGCGACAATATCATTCTTTTGATATTAAAATAATATATAAATGGATGGTATATCATATATACATAATTATTAACATGTTATACTTATTATTAACATGAGTTACAAATCATTATTATACCCATCCAAATAATATTATATTGAATAACAATTACACCACAACGTGGAGACGGTAAGCCGTACGTACGCACGTATGGTGACATGTTATTCAAAGGGTGGATAGAATACTGAATATGGTTGTAACATATTTATAATAACATCACAGTATATGTGATATACTGGAGTTATTATTTTAGAATGGTAAGAACAAAGAAAGTAGAAGTGGAAGAAGAAAGGAACTTGAAAAGGGGTGGTGAAGACATTACCTCTTCTTCGGGTTCTTCCTTTTGATTTGATCAAAAGGGCTCATTAGGTTGGATTTATGACCAAACTAAGGCCTATATGTTGTAGTGAGGGAAGTTGGGAGAGTATTTGGTCAGAGTTTGGCCGAACCAAAAGGCTTTGAAGGTGTGAAGAAATGAGAAGGAGTGCCCTTTTATAAGAGGGTTGAGGGGCACCTTTGGAAAATCTAGAAATATTAGTTTATAATAAATTCATATTCGGTTTCTAATGGCTCCAAAGTTTATTTTTTAAATGTTAAGGTTGGGAGAGGTCTAAAACAACTCAACCAATATAATTTAGACTGGTTTGGGTACTTATATTAACCTTATCTTTAAGTATTAACTCTTAGTTAATTAGTTTCACTTTTACAATGTCTCTTTGTATTTTTATATAATATGGTTAATAAACATACTATATACATCCAAGAGACACCCAAGTGGTCCATTAATTATGAACCTATCATTATATAAGTCTCTTTTCTGAAACTTATATTTTTAGGAATTTAATATCAATTAATAATATAATATTTGTTTTAAGAACTCTTTTATGTCAATTTTGACACTATTCAATAGTTGATTTTTGTGAAACTCATAACAGATTGATTACTTCTAAAAAAGTTAATTAAATTAATAATAATATATCATATTATCCTATAAAACTATTTTAATTCATTAAAAGTTTCATATTATATTTATTCGGGTATTTATAATATCAATTATTTTAATTTTTTTACTATTATAGTAATTACTTCATCATCATTGTGTCATAAATAAATTAACTTATTTAATTTCTAAAAATTATAAATAAAATATCATTATGTAGGAAATAGTTTTATCTTTCTAATGAATATTTATAATCTAAAATCCAACATATATAACCCTATGTAAAAATTGTTTTTCTAAAAGATATATGCTTGTGTCATTTTTGTATTCATTTTAACTTAATTAAAATAAAGTGTCCCTATCACCTACAAGTGGCACCATGGGGTCCCAAAATAGACCCAAATATGACTATGGTCGAACATGTATCAACCAATAAGGCTAGGACACGTTTTAGGGTAATTTAGTATTATTATAATATTATTTTTTAACCCTTATTTACCGGATTTACCCTTAATCATGGTAAATAAAATATTTACTGCAATAATTATTCAAAATGTCTAACAATAAAAGTTATCTATTTACAAAATTTGGACATCCTGATTACAAATATGGAATCCATTTTTATAAATTCAAAACACAGAAGTGGCAGAAATTAATTTAAAATTAATTCCCGCTGTCAAAACAAAAAGCATGTTTTTAAGCGATAATAACTATCAAAAGATTGACACTTGTTTATGTTCAGTTTAATTGTAAAATTATGTCCAATGACCAAAATTATATTAAATGGTAAAAATATATTCTAAATATACATTAAAACCAATCAAATTCATAATTTATCACTATTAATTATTTTGATTAAAAAAGTTGTTTTTAATTAAAATTTAGTAATTTTCACTATTCATCAAAATATTAAAGTTATCCGAAAAGTACCAAAATTTCACCTTAGGCTAAATTCTATATTCCGAATCCAAAAATGAAGTCCATTTTGAAATATAAAATATATATAATTTCAAAAAGTAGGTATTACTATTCATAACGGCTAGTTTGATTGGTTATGGTGTGTTAGAACTTGGTGTTGCGTACAACACACGCTATCACATTATTCAAAGAGAAGCGTACTGTAGAAGCTTGGGGTGTTACAAACAACCATAGATTGGAGTATATTCTCTTTTTCAAAAATTAAAAGAGGATTTTAACATAACTTTTCATTTGATTTAAGACATCTCGAGATTCTTCAGCAGCCATTTGAAGTTCATTCACTCAACCAACTTCACTCTTTTCAGCTTGATGAAGTGCCTTCTTGGCATCTGTGATGGCTTTCATACCATTTTTTTGGACTCTTTCCAATGAGTTGTTAAGTGGGTCAAGTTCTCCAGTAACGGCATATAGCTAGTACGGAAGGTGCATTTGCTGGAAAAATTTTTCTATGATTTTATGCTTTAGCTCCTTCAGCTTTGCAGCATGATCATCCTCAACTTGGGATACCGCATCCTCGAATTCACCATTATTGGTCAACAGCCTCACTCTGATCAGATCTTGATGACACTTTTTCTCCTTCACCCTCCTTAAGATGACTTGTTTCACCGTGGTATGTATATCTTTATACCTAAAACCGCCAAGTACCAGCATGACGAACAAGGATGAAAGTTACGGGATCTTTGAAGACAGCTCTTCAAGAGGCACTTTAGATATGATCTTCCATATATTTTTCCATGCCCTGCGACGTGAGAATTTGAGCACCTTTTGCACCTTTGGGTCTGATTCAGCATCACTATCATAGAGGGGAATATAGTTCGGGATTAATGCACTTAAGGAAGTACCATGTTCTACTCCTTACCCCCTGACCCTTTGTACTTTACTTTTTACTCCCACTGGGGCTGAGGCTGAGGATTCACCTATGGATCTATCCACTGAAGTCGACATCCGTGCATAGTCAATTGAAATATTTGGTTAGTTTCAAAGGATAACAAAAGTTGATTATTTGTCTAGTAAATTAAGTAAAGTCAAAAATATTATCATCTTTTACCCAACGGTAGATCAGAAGCATGAGAAGGCTCCTCCCTGTCTTTCCTAGCTTCAATAGGATTTTCCGGATGGGTTTCAAAAAGCTCTGCTGGATTAAGCTCCACTTGATCTAGCATCTCTGCAATTATAATGTTGTCTCTACCCCCTTCTGGGATTGGCAGATCAGCAATGTGCTCAGATGGAACTGCACATTTAAACCAATCATAGTCAGAGATGTAATAATTTTTTTTAACATGATGAAGGATAACACTCACGTCCAAAAGCTTCTAAATCACATTGTAATTTAACATGATCTAAAATTTCTTCAAAATATGGGCCAAGTTTCATCATTTCAATGAGTGATATCTCAGATTCCTGGTTAGTCTCCCCAGTGGGATCATTTGACATGTACTCTTGGTGAACCTCCTCCTATGACCTCCGACCCTGAATAGATTCCTCAAAGAAAATTGCAGAGTTAGTTGCAGTGGTCACCAAATGTTCTGGTGCATGTGTTGAACCTAAAGCATCACAGAATGGAAGTCAATCGATTTATTCATTCAACTTTATATAAAGTATTGTTAATTTACCAAAAGCAGGATCTTCACTCCTTATAGTAGAAATAGGAGCAGTACTTGGAATAGAAGTTGGCTCTTCTTCTCTCCCCATTTCTTCAAGAGCAGCCAGGTCAACATGAATTTGGGACTATTCAACAGCACCCTCTATAGTCCTCAGAGGAAATTCAGTCCTCTCCCACAAAGGAGAAATTGAAGAATCCCCTGCAATCACAAGAAGTATGAGTAATCTTTTCATGAGATAGGATTGATGACTATCCAAAGGACTCACCACTACTGATGAAGCATCTAGCTATATAATTCTTCCTTCGATGCCTTTTATTCTTTGACTTTTTGGGTGTGTTGACATTGTCACCTCCCAATATAGGTATTAGATAGTGAAAATACCTTTCTAACTACTCATCCATGGCTTGCCGGCCTGGAGATACCTCACCCGGCTCATGATGAGATTCAGTGGCTCCAAGAGCAGTGCCACCTGGGTTGTACAGTAGTGAAGGGACCTCAGCAGTTCCTTTATTAACATGCTTCAGGATAAAGAATGTAATTTCCTTGAGTAAAAAAGCTTGGACAGAAATTAAGTTGCAAAGAAAATAAGGAATGAAATTTACATCTTCAGGAGCCACGTAATCATGCCACTCCTCAACTACTGAAGCACCAATCCCCTCAGTGGTGCCACGATTCATCATTTCCTTCACCTTCTTGGTAATAGGAATGGGAAAATCAGTGGCATATATGAGAATTTCCAACTCTGTAATGTAATCCCCAACATCATTGGGATTATCCTCGATGAGGATATCAGCAGAAGCCTAGAGATTCCCCACTCTAGGGATATGTATCCCTTCACAGAAGTCCATCCAGGTGGTTTCATCATCAAAATATAAACTCCTCCATGTCTTGACCACCTCTGGTCATAAATATTCATCATTTACACAAGAAGGCCACAAGGAGTGTCCTACAATTTGGGACTTCAACTTCTTCCCATCTCCTGCATTCATAGATAAAGGATAATAAAATGAAACTTATTTCTCTATAAAAGAATGAATACTAATTTACCTTAATGATATAACTCACCAGCAGTCGATGTATTAGGTCTTTTGACTTTGACAGGAGGATTATATTTGGCACAAGGCCGCTTTGATGCATGTCGTGCCTCATCATATGCATCCTGGGAATCCGGTGAATCAGTCCCGAGTGAGGAACCCGGTGAATCAGCTCTGGGTGAAGAAGAATCACCTTCCAGATGAAGGATTTCTTTCCCGGAGGTTCTCTTTTTTGTGCCCACCTAAGGGACCAGATGATTCAGTACCCCTTTAGGGTATGATGCTGCCCAGTTCTCGGCATAACATGCTGTCAATTAACTCGCCTCTCCAGCAACAGGTAGATCAAACACTTCCACAGTTTTCTCCATAGCTGTAAGTAACCATAGTTATCGGGCAACCATCGGATGATGCTCTGACCTTACATGCATGATATGGGATACAACAATCTACTGCAGACACTTGAGTTGGCATGCAAATATATATGAAGCATATGCCTCGCATATAATCTCTCCATCAATTCTGGTGGCCAATACACCATCTCTGCAAGCCAGTATATATGACCTCAATTCCAGTATAGCTGTTCCATCATCACTAAACTGCCTGGTTGACAGATTTCTATATGGAAAGAAATGAAATTCCTTGAACATGCTCAGCCTCACCTTCAAATCATAGGAATTGAGGGACAACAGAGAAATTCCAGAATATGCCTGCACCGATGGCCTAAAAGAACTTCCAAGAACCTGTGCTCCTCTCTATACAACGTATGTCCTGAAGTGAGTGGTGTTCCATCCCCACAAAACTTGGAAATTTCCCACTATTCTAAAAGGATACTTATCTATATAGACATAGAGTAAGCTCCTGTGAATATTCGCTAAAATTGGGGTGGCCAACCCAACCATTTTTCTCTCAGCCAACTTGGCTGCAACAACAAAGGCCCCTAGCCTGATACCTTCCTTCAAATACCTAAATGGAAGAATATAAAAACTGATCCACAAAGCTAAAAATCCCGCCAGATGGGTCTTTTCTAGGATTATTTGATCCAATTCATACCCCCACTTTTCAAACTCTCCCACTTCCAAAGATGGATAGAATGTTGCAAGAGGACCCCTCCTATCTGTTCTCGGGCAGTTGGTAGGACGGGTACTGGTGGGCCCTTTCTCTTTCTTCTTTATGAGAAACATATCCATCCACTCCTCTGTATTAATATCTTTTCTAGAATGAGTTTTGATGGACTTTGAATTATTTATCTTGTGGAAAATTTTCAATAACTCTCGAGCCAAAGCTGGAGACTTCTCCGAATCATTCCAGGTCACCTTGGGGGGGATGAATTCATCATACATATCTCCCAAAATTAGATCCCCCGAGATCTTTTAGACATCCCACAAGCTGATTCCTACTTCTACATGAGTCAGAAGGAAAGAATTGGTTTCCAGGCTCTAGCGACCGATTTGCTCCTGCACAACATTATCATTCCTGTAGACATATGTCTACACAGCCCAGATGGCTTTATATATTGAAGATCCCATCAGATCCTCAAAAAACTCTGCACAGGTTTGTCGCACCTAATATACCCACATCCAAGTCGGATTCACTCCTCCTCTGGGACAGAAATCTTAACAATTTTTTCCATCTCTTGGGTTGATCCATATGAGAATTTTAGAAAATAGAGGGATAACAATATAGCTGCAGCTCAGGCTTGTGAGGCTTCAAATATGGAGCACATGGGCTATGATGCATTATGAATGCCTTCTCCACTATCCTAGAATTAAAAAATTATCCTGAAACTGATACATTTTCTAAAGCGAAATTAGTGTAAGTCTGAGACCAGGAAGGAGGAATATAATTCTTTGCCTCTGGAACGTTTACTCCTTGCAGATGACCATGGCCATATAAAGGCAAGTAAATGCTCTGTGAGAAATTGACATGATATTTCTTCATGTACTTAGCCAATTCTGGGAGAGTTCTGTCACAGATATCATAATAGCCATGGCCAACAATGTTCCTCATATCATTTAATCTCTTGCCGGCCAACTCATCAGCCGATCTAATTATTTTGGGAGCCATTGAATCTGCACAAAGATCAAACATTTATCTTTTAAATAAGTCTGTATTTATGAAATATTTGTGAAGAAAACAAAAATAAATGGCTAAGGCATTATGATGCACAAGTGTTGTCATGTAAGTGTTTCCGCAGAAGTGTTGCCACGCAATTCTTGCCACAAAAGTATTGTTGCGAAAGTCAAAATCCATACTGAAGAAGCACGACACAAAGAAGAGTGATCGAATGAGAAAGAAACACACTGACGCGGCGAGAGATCAAAAGCTTTAGAGATAGGATGTTTTGCACAAAGTGACACCCATATATATAGGCGATCCCGCAATCCTACGTGTCATAACCTGTGTGCTAAAATATGTGCTCCTAACACCTGCACACCGATTAACCCTGTTTTCTCGGTTTCCTTAGAGTCAAATCCTATTTTTTCAGATCCAACTCTGAGGGGGGGGGGACTTTTGTTGATGATTCTTTACTTAACAGAGTCCACTGAATGGAAAAGGAGAATACCTTAAGCACAATGAGGGTCACCATTTGATGAACAGAAAAATAATTGGCAAAGGGATGAACCTGGAACTCATTTGGAGGGCGTCACACATGTATCCCGCGCACCACGCAAGTCACTTGCACGCCACATAGGGGTCGCACAAGTCACTTGCATGCCCTATTACTTTTTTCACCCAAGGTGCCCAGTGGACTATAAATACCCCTGTGGGACCCCCATTTCGGGGACAAATTTTCCAAAACTCAGATTCAAGCTCTGGTCACCCATGTCTTTTTCTGACGTCTTCCGAACACTTCTAAGGAAATTCTTTACCTAGAATGGATTATATAAAGATGAAGAATAAGGCCCAAGTGTTATAATTTATCAACACTTACGCGCCTAAGTTCCCACCCCATAAAGGAAATGAAGAAACATGTGCACCACCTTTACCTCTCAAGGAAACTTGTGCGCCACACTTCTGAAAGCCTCTGGGGATGATACTAAGGGATTTAATTCAAAGTCACCCAAGCATTACCCTATAGATTATTCATCACCCAAGTCGAATCATATCGCGCAATTCTACTTGCTTGACCAGGACTTGTGCCCCAGAACAATACTTGCACACCTCCTTCCTAGTCACCTCCTTTCCTCATATCCACCTCTCCTCTTCAATACATAGGCTTCAAAACCCTCTTCAAAGCCATTTATGGCATGGTTCTTTTTTTTCTTCTTATTTGAAATAAATTCTGTGAGAACCTATCCTAAAACATCATGAAGTACATGTTTTATGTCACCATGTTAAGAGGTTTCCTATATAACCTCAACTTTTAAGATGAGAAGATCCTTAACCAGGGCCTCTTTCTCAGGAGTAAGCCCCAAGTTACAAATCCCCTTATCCTGGGCCTCCTTCTCTAGAGTAAGCCCCAGTAATAGTCTCTTTTAACTTGGGCCTCCTTCTAAAGAGTAAGACCTAGTCATAGTTTCCTTAAACATTGGGGATCCTACTCAGGAGTAAGCCCCAATCTTAATTCTTTTGATTTTGGTTTCCTTCGCAGGAATAAAACTCAATCATATGTTCTTCTTAATTAAGGATTCCTTTTTAGGAGTAGGTCATGGGTTAAAATTCGGAATCTCAAAAAAGTAAAAATACCTATATGGACCCTAATTCTTGGGATTCATCCCTAAGTCCTAATCTTCATTTAACTGGGCATTCATACATACGTAAGCCCCAAATCATTTTTTTATAACTTCATCCTTTATGTCGCCGTCGTAAAGTTTACTGATACCTCCTATTTCTCACACCGACCATGACTCACATGAGCTTAGAGTGTGAAAGTAATCATGACATTTCTTTCTGGGCCATTAACCATGCATAAACCCCATATTTCTTTACCCGAACTACACGGACTTTGATATCTTCCTTTAAAGTAAAGTACGTAGAAAGCCTTTATAAGGTTCAATCCCATATATCATCAATTCTTTTTCATCCCATATGATGTTAAACTATATCCTTTTAATCAAAATACATGGGTTCTGATTCCTTTATAACAAGGATACGTAGGTAGCCCATCTACGGGTACGATCCGAACTCTGAAATAATCCCTGTCTTTTAGAAGGACAATAAACATCAAGTGACCCACTCAGTGGATTTAAAATCAATATGGTCATCATAATGACCAAGAGATTTCTATATAATGTATTGAAGGATACCATTGACTAAGAATCCCTAATACATAGAGATGATTCACCGTCTATGAAGAATCTCAAATACATATAAAAGATTCTATAAATCTCATACGTATCAACCATTGATTGCTAACTCTAAAGGAAAACTAATTTTTATACTTCATGAATTAATAAGGATTCATGAACATAACTTAAATCTATAAGAGAGTCCCATAGTAGGTAATAATTCCCCCCAAAAAGGTGTGATGAGCCTGACCTCCTATCCTCTCGACCAATGAAAATTATTAAGCCTCATCGGTCCATGACTAATGAGCACCTACCTTTGGAAAGTAAGTCCAAATTGATATAGAGTCATTAGATGTTTCAGGTTCTATGAATAAACCCGTTAGAAACCGATTGGAATGTTTGAACCTTAAACAAATAAGGTCATCCCCATTTCAAGAAGAAAGAAGGTGTGAGTATAAAACTCAGTAGGCATTCCTGATAATCTATTCCTTATGCACTGGAATTAAAATAAAAGGAACATAAATTATGAGTTTGAACTATAATTTATAAAATTAATATTTTCAATACATTTTACTTGAAAAAATGTATGACCCATTACCACCATTTTAATTCCAAAACCAAGGTCGTACCTATAGTGAGGTATTAGCACTTTCAAGGAGAAAGTGGTGTCGATATTTTCAATTTTCACAAAAGAGGATAAATTTTTTTATTGAATTTTTTTCCAAAAGTCTTACTAAAATTAACACACCACATTCCAATAAAACACTACATAAGAAGGTACCATAATAATCATACAACAGGGGAAACATAAATAATTATAAAATTAACTCAACATCACTATAGGTGACTAAAGCAAGTAGACATAGGAGAACCTAGAAGATCAAGAACAATATGGAAGACACCAATAAATGAGACTCCATCACCATTATCATTCCAAACATAATGAAATGAAAACAATAAATAAGATCGACCACCCTAACTCAAGAAAAACTGAGGGAAAATCCCAAATCAATAAACTGAAATACATATCCCCCTACTATGGGCCACTAGTCAGTATGTCAACTACTAGAGAAAAATCATTCATAGAAAATTATCTCACTATGAAAAGTTCCCATTTGTCATGTAAAATGGGGGTGGGCCAACCAATGTCAGCTGGGCATCCAATAACAAGTATATATATAATAAATATATAAAAAGAAGCATCACCTCGAGCCACTCCGTGGTCCGACCTCATGTCATAGAATAAACTATACACAAGGAGTCCAACTTGAGGTACTCCTAGAATGGACCACAAGGATTCCATAGCAAGGTAATACCATCCATTATATACACTTATTGGGAATGAGAAATATCCAAGGAGGTTTTTATAATAAACACTTTTAGCATTTATACAACAATTCTAAATGGTAATTTAAACACTATTAAAAAAACCAACACTTATCAACACAAAAAATCCACTTTTCATAAAGTTGTGTAGACACACCATTATCCATATCAAAAAAATTTATAAATTTTCATTAAAATGTTCATGTAACAAAACCAAGGAACCACCCATTTTTTATAAAAATTCCAAACAATGATAAAACACAATACACACTTATATATATATATATATATATATAATCAAACCACTTGGGAACCAACATAAATAACATAAAAACAGTGTTTCACACACTTCTAATACATTTATAAACCCCCAAAAATCATTTTATACCACATTTAATCCATAAAATCCAACCAGGTGACTAAAATCACATAAGGCATAAAAACATTAATTAAATAGTTTTAATTTAACACTTAATAAGGTATAAACACCAATTTTTATGACATGAATTTATTTAAATTGTTAAACCATGTTTTAAATTACACAAACAGCGTACGAAAAAAACTAGGGTATATTTACAAACTTCTAGTGTGCACATTTTTAACAAGACAATTCTAGTTATCAAAATGAAAGGGAATTAAACATTATTTTCACACCCAAATAATTTATTCTAAGGATCACATACACATATCTATCAACCAAAGGTGGTGATAAAATCAAGAAAAATAAGAATCTTAAATTAAAGAGGTGTGCGTAAGGGGAACCTACCTGAAAACCATGGTGCAATGAAAAGAACATGCCCATAAATACCCGACAAGGATTTCAAAGACCTAAACATACAAAGATAAAACCTAGACGAAAATACCCCTAATAAAAATACAGGGAAATATAAAAAACAAAGAAAGAAGGGTAAAATGGAGGGAAAAAGTCATACTGACATGGTGCGTGATGTTGGGGGAAATATAGGTAGGTTGCAGGCAAGTTGGGGTAACACTTGAATGGTGTGGGCTGGTCAGAGGAGGGCCTCCTTAGAATTGGTGTGCGCTGAGTAGGAGAGGCCACTATAAAGGGATGCACCAGCAAGGGGGGGGGGGGGGGTTGCACTAGCTAGGGTTTCTAGGCATAGGGAAGGCCTCCAGAAATGGATGTACCGACAAGGGGGGCTGTCACTGGAGTTCACGAGAAGGGGAGGTGGGATCACCGAAGATGGTGCAACACTAGAAAGGGGTGGTGTTGGAAGGGTGAGGTGCACTAGCTAGAGGATGCGGTGGTGGAGAAGATGGAGGGAGGTCACCAGCAGGATAGGGGGGATTCACACTACACCAGGAGGGAGGAGAGGGTCATGCACACAAGGTGGGATGGGGATGGTCACACCACAACATAAAATGGTGGGAGGGCTTCATGGGAGGGAAAGTGGATGATTAGAGAGGGAGAGGAAAACCCTAGGAAAACAAAAAAAATAAAAAAAAGAATACCTATCTTAATAATAATAATCTATAATAATAATAATAATAAATATTAATAATCATAGTAATAAACATATACAATAATTAGAATAATTGTATAATTAAAAATAAAATAATATTTTTAATAATAATATAACAAAATAAAAATATTCATTTCATTTTAAATATATAATTATATAAATACACATTTTAATAGTACAAAAAATAATAATTTTAAAAATTGTAATAATAGTTATTTTATTTATTTGAACCCAACCGTGTGGTTTGCACATGGCTCAAGTGACCATGTGTGAACTGTGTGGTAGATTCTATCTCTAGAAGATGCTACTTGGGTACCTGGGATAACCCCACGATCTCCGTTGGCCGGGCGGTGCCTGCACACCGGTCTAGAAACCGCCAAAACATACAATAAACATAATAATAATATAATATAATATGATGACATTGATATTTATGTAATGACAATAATAATAATAATAATAATAATAATTCCACTTAATATGATAACAATTTTCATTATTAAAACAAAACTTTGAATTTAATTTTTTAATTTTTCTTATTTTATTTTAACACTCATTTTATTACCCATTTAATTCATATTTTATTTTTATTTTGAAGTAGATTAGGCTGCACGATTTCTTCGGTGAAGTCGTATGTTTTTTCAAATCAAGATCTTCCCTTGTGGCAGGTGATGTGAAACCTAAAACACACATTTTTTAACAAAAACTCAAAAATTTAATTTGAGACACATCCTAAACCCCAAAAAATGATTCAAGACCAAGAAAATAATAAAATAAAATAAATACAAGGGTTGGGGTGTGATAGTACCAATACATTAATATTTCGTGAATTACTATATGATAATAAATTTCATTTTTATTTTTGACAAATGGATTATAATATTTCTCAATGGAATCATAATCATAAAAAAATCTTAATAAATGATGAGATTGTAATAATAACCTCTTACCAATATGGAAATTTTAAATCATAATCACCATGAGATAATAAAATTAAATTAATCATATAATATCATGAAAAGAAAAATATTCATAATATATCATGTCAAATGGATAGTATATATGCCTCATAAAAGAATATAGGATTATAATAAAACCTGTGTCTCAAAGAAGGTACATTGAGGAAACATTACACAACAGATTTGGTATCTTTTGATCCATAAAACCCTTGAAAAAGAGATCATAAAATAGGTATGTAAATACCCATAAATATAAGGATAAGTTTCATATAATACATTAATGGTTAGTATATATACCACACAAAAGAAAAAAGTGGTGAATATAACATAATTCTCACAGAAATATAACCGAGACTAGAAATTCACTTACCTTGTGTCTTGACTCTCTTAGTACTCATTCAAACCACCTATATAATAAATATATGTTTATTATAAATCCATTAAGGAAAAATATTCAATAATAACATACCATATATGATTTAATATTGACCTTATATACACAATTTATTAATAATTATATGTTAAAATTACGTTTGAAGTAATAACCATATTGTTTTTATCATGTGTTTTGATTTGATATATTTGTGTCCTTATAATTATATCATGATATACAGAATATAAAAAATTATATAAATATCATATATATTCGGTATATATGTATTTATAATAATATATATTATTGAAATATGAAATGGAATACACCGTTCATGGACACTATTGGTCGTAAGTATTCATGAACGCTGTTTCTATTTTATTATCATATTGAAAGAAAGAAAGTAAATGAAATATATGTATATATATATAAATATGTGTTTGTGTATGTGTATTATCATTATAGTATCATTATAATTTCATATATATCATATAAATTTATAGAAATCATCTTTAATACATTACATGTAAAGTGTGAATGAATCACCTCGCTTTGAGGAGGCGACAATCCACACATCTACAAAAGAAGTTATTATATTTAAAAAAATGGAAATCATGAAGGTAATTTTTATATAATAATTATATAAGAATAAATAAATCATAAATATCTTTTATATCATATAGAAACATTATTTCCATCATAATTCTCAACCATATGAGATGGTAAAGAAAAAACAAGTGACATCGTTTCGTGAGGCGGTTGTCCGCTGTACACATGAACGGTAAGCTCATTACCCATATAATTGAAGTGTGGGTATGTGTAGTTATAAAAATTATAATAAAAACATATATTTATATTTATTTTATTACATAATCATGGAATAATAATAATTAATGGGATAAAGAATGAAAATAAAACAAGAGTATGTTGAAGTATGTTGCCTCTTCTTTGGGTAACTCTTTTTGTTTTAACCAAAGGCCTTCCTTGGTTGGATTTATTCCCAAAGTGAGGATTATATGATGATGATAGTGAATCTTGGAGGAGTTTTTTATAGGGTTTGGATGTAAAAAATGGATTTATAGGTGTGAAAAAGTGAAGGGGGGGGGGGGGGGGTGAGTGCCCTTTTATGGTGGATGAGGAGTGGCATTCTTGTAAATATAAAAATGCAAACACTACTGTGAGGTATTATTTTCATAACATGCCTAAAAAAAATTTCCATTTAATATAAAAGATTATAATTGGTGTAAATATTTCCAGCCAACGAATTTTTGACATATCTCTAGGTCATTTTTCTCCTTAATATTAGTGTTTAACTATTAAGTAATATTGTTTTTACCATAATCGCTGTAATTAATTTTACTTACAATCACTAATATTTTTGGCCAAAAACTATGTTGACATTATTATAAATTATAAATTATGATGATTTAAAATATGGGATCCATTTTTAAAAATTATATTCATTTAGGTGGTAGAAATTAATTTTAAATTAATACCCCAAACAGGACAAGACGATGAGTTTTAATGCGAAAATATCCAAAAGTTTGAATTATTTTATATACAATTTCAATGTAAAATTAGTTCCAGTAAACTAAATTTGATTAATTTACATAGAATTTAAATAATTATACTTTAAAAACAAATTAAAATATAATTTAATTATATAAATAAATTATAAAAAATAGTTATGAATTAAAATTCAGTGTTATTCACTATTCATAAAAGATAAAAATTTTCAGAAAACTATAAAAAATTAACACAAATTAAATTTTGATATAATTATTTGAAAAATTACGTTTACTTAATCAAATAAAAATTATAAAATTGTAAAAAATTATATTTAAAATAGGCACACCATTAAAATGTGGAAGAATTACCTTTTAGAAAAATTCATCTTTTTATTCATAAAATTGGATTTATTCTCATCTATTGTATAGAAAACATATAAGATAAATATTAATTTGGTAATTGAATATAATATAATATAATATATATATCATTAAAATAATTAAAAAAATGTGTTTTAATTTATTTAATTTTGTAAAACTTATTTTATTTCATAAGTAATGTTTTCTAGCAAAAGATTTCCTATATTTTCAAAAGGGTTTTATTTTCATATCTAGTCAATTGGTTACAAAGTAATTAAAATTATATACTTCTATAAATCATATTTTATTATTTTAACAAATCCTATTCATAACCACTATTCCAAGGGCTATGTGACAATAACAATAATATTTCAAAAATAATATTAATAGTATCTTGTAGTTTGGTACAACTCAGCCTTGCGTGTAACACAAGATATCAAAGGAAATCAACATTTTGTGTGATAGATGAAAATAATAGTGTTTCATGTTGTGCAATATTAACTTGGTGTTGTGTGAAATGAAATAAAAACTCATTCCTTTCATATAACATAATCTATGTTCAGTTTTGTGTGAAATGAAATGTATTGAATAGTTTAAACTAATTCAAAACAAAATATTTTACAAAATAATGGTGGTGTTACACTCTAGCTTCATTTAATATTGATTTCAGGTCTAAGAGTACGCGATTATATCTTTTTCCAACACTATAATGAATGAGTCAAAGTATTGAAGGAATATCTTGTTTAAGAGGGCCATGAACACTACTGGTGCGTTCATTAGCCCAAACGACATCGCCAAGTACTCATATAGTCCATAAATACCTTGAAATGCCATATTATGAATTTCATCCTCATTAACTCACAAATGATGAAGTCGGATCTAAGATCAGTCTTGGAGAACCACTGAGCTCCCCATAACTAATCAAAAAGTTTATCGACCCCAGATAATTGATATCAGTTTGTCACCATCACATGGTTTAACTTTTGGTAATAATTGTTTAGAAAAATACTACCATCTAATTTATTGGATAACAACATAGGAGAAGCCTAGTGTGAATTATCTGGCCATATGAATGTCTTTTTATCCAAGTTTTCCAACTTATCATTGAGCTCCTTCAGCTCAATTGGTGCTATACGATACACTGTATCAAAATGGATGTGATCTAATCATGATATCAATATCAGATTAACTTAATATAAATTCATAGTCTCTACTAGGTCAATTATTCCAAAAAATGTTTTTAACACATTATGCATAATCCTAAGGGAATTCAATTCAATGGAAGAATGGATAATGATGGAGTTGAAAATTAGGTCATATTCAACCATTATTCAGAACTCCTGTGTTGATGTAAAGGACTAAGTGGAAGAATTTTGATTAAAGTGACCTTGATTTCTAAACCACATACTAAGTGTGGTAGAAATATCCCATGCACTTTCTTACATATACAATGGTAATTTTTAATCCTCTTTCCTTAACATATTACATTGGTCTACTTCTCATATCGTTCTATAAACTACATTAAGGTAACATATCTTTTAATGTGATGGAATAGTTTAGAAAGGAAATATAGTCATTAGGATAAAACCTATTTATTCTATGGTATTACACATGGTTCTCCTAGGAATATACCATTAACCGAAGGTATACCCCTCCTAGATCTAACCCTGATCTCCATACCTATATGTTAGTCACAATCATGAAATATATAAAAACACAACAACACTATTAGTTAAACTAATCAATGAAAATAAATATATATCATAATAACATGAAAATAGATATATCATATGAGAAGAAACTATCTAGAACAAATAGTAAAAATCAAGGAATTTAATTAATGAACTATTATATAGTATAATAATAGTTATATATATGACATGTGAACATAAGTTCCTAGTCATGATGCATGAACACAACCAAAATACCATAAATCACATATCAATATCACGTGAATCACTTAAGGTGAATTTAATCAATGGTGACAAGAAAAATTAATTACCACCACTTTATGAAAACTTAAAGGTCCACTATTTAGTGCTGGTGAGGCACTTGCATAATTCCCTACCCAAGTCCCAATGTCCTATATCATATCTACCCTATCACATCCTAAGGAAAAGAGAGTAATTATTTAGCGAATCTTGTTTCTCTGATACGATTTTGTGACATCCCGACCAAAACCACTAGGTTCGATCTAGAATATAACGTGACCTCATGCCTGCCTACCATCATGAAATTGGCTTATGACTAGAAGAAAGGTTGTATATCATTCATTAGGGAGACTATACCTCCAGTATCAAGTCATAGGATCAATAATAAATAATAAACCACATAATAAATTGATTAGATTAAACATGTGGAAAAATAAATACAGAATAAATTTAATGAATATAAGGATTCTACCAATGTGGAAATAAATACCAATGTAATAAGAAATAGATAAATAAATAGATAAACAATGGGTCCTAGGGAGTACACCCCAGTCTGCTACTATCTCCACGCTCCACTACTCAGTCATCCATCGTAGGCCCCTTACCCTTTGCCGAATCCATTAGGAAATCTGAAAGCACATAAAAAATACGATTTAGGGTGTGAGTAGAGTACTTAGTAAGAAACCACCAATGCATAATTAACTTCATATGACCATATATAAAAGTAAATTCCATAATAATAAACATGTAAAAAACAAATTAACCATAATCCAAATAATGGTGTGGTTGTGCGCTAACTAAGCCACCACAAACCCCTGACTGTACCTTCTTTGGATCCATATTGGAAATGTACTGAATGTTAATAAGTATTGAAAAATATCCACAATCTGTTGATTATTCATTCATAATCCACAAGGCATCGAGTGAAAACAACCTACTCAGAATCCCCAAGGCATCGGGTAATAATGATAATCCACGAGGCATCGAGTATCAATAAACTAACTAGAATCCACAAGGCATAAGTTAACACTTGTAATGCACAAGGCATACACTGTTATCCATATACAAGGAATACATAAGGAACTAAATAGATGGCAGGTTACAAGGTTATCATGTTTCACCGTTATCATCACTTCACATCATGAACACACCTCATGAGGAGTTACCATACCATGATAACAACCTATAAAGTATACACATACCAATCCACCAAAGAAAAGCATGATAAGTCATATCCTGATAGGAACCATTGAACACAACATGAGAAGTGTAACATAATTTTATACATCAATATTTGAATCAAACATAATCATTGAATTAAGCTATCACATCAAGCAGAATGAAGAAAATCATAACAAAACAAGGGATACACACACCAAAAGGTGATAACAATTCAAGCATGGTATTAAATAAGTCAACACATAATTCAATTACAGAACCATTTGTAAACAATATCCCATAAAGGTAAGGAACTTCATACCTCAATACTCATTGGAGTCAAAGGAAAGGACAAACTACCCTATGTGGTTTGATAACTGGAGTGCAATCCTCAACCGTTAATAACACCTATTCACGACATTATTATCATAAATATCAATACATCAATGATCAAGGATTATTAAAGGTTTCTAGAAAAAAAATAGTTAATTTAATTCAGAAAAAAATAAAATATGACACGTGATGATAATTTCTCTGTCTTATATAATTTCTGAGTAATCGTTCTAGATTAGCACATCCACTAACAATACACTCCATAAAAATAATTATCTTTTGATAATTTATCCCAAATAATCCTTTATAATTATCTATTGATAATTTATAATAAAGTATACTTTTTAATTATATTTTGATAATTTATATTAAATTATTATTTTATAATTATCTTTCGATAGTTCATCATAAATTTTCCTTGAATAATTATTTATGATAATTTATTATATATTATCTCTTATAATTTTCTTCTGATGATTTATCCTAATTTATTCTTTTAAGTTATATTTATCATATATTATTCTTTTATAGTTATATTTGATAATTTATTAGAAATTATCACTTGTAATTACTTTTTGAAAATTTATCCTAAATTATCCTTTTATAATTATCTTTGAATAATTTACTATAAATTATTGTTTATAATTATTAGTTTTTTTATCCGAAATTATCCATTAATAATTATATTTTGATAATATTTCATAAATTATCCATTTATAATTATCTCTGATAATTTATCATAAATTATCCCTTATAATTATATATTGATTATTTATCCTAAATAATCCTTTTATATATTTTCTCTAATCTTTATTAATTAAAAATTATCCTTTTATGATTTTTCAATTTTATCTTGGTAATTATAATAATCATATTTTCAAAATCCACGTAATTATCCTAGGAATAATTCAATAGTGACTTTCATGTGATAATTACCTCATGATTGTCCTTTAATAATTTTTGAAATTATATTCTAATAATTATTACTTACAAACTATCATTTGATAATTATCTTATTTTTTTAAAGGTTGGGGCCAAAGCCTCATTTTTATTATTAAATCAAAGCAAAGTCCTCTTTTAACTGGTCTGAGGGAAACCCATTACATAGCCTAAAGGCCCAGTGGGCTTGTAGCCCATTACATAGCCCGTAGGCCCAAATTCTACGGTCAATTCACATTTTGTGAATAGTAACCTGCTGCTACAGTACTGCACAGTATCGTCGGCGCTACAGTGCCCTACCGCCGCTACAGTGTCCTGCTGCCGCTACAGTACCCGCTGATGAACAGTACCGCCACTGCTACAGTACTGCTACAGTACTTCTTTTCAAGGGACCTTGGACTCTCTTTTAACAACTATTGATAGTTATTTCCGACAATTTTCGTAATAATCATTTGAAAATTCCAATAATTATTTTCACCTGAAAATCATATTATAATTATCCTTGGATATTTTTGTAATTTTTTTCTAATAATCTATTTTAAAAATTATCCATCTACAACTATTTTATGATAAATTTTCACCAATTATCCATTTGTAATCCAGAAATTATCCTTTGATAAATCAATTAAATTATCATTTTAAATGTTTAATAAATTATATCCAGATAATTCCATGTGATTATCATTTGATAATTGTGTTTCATCATTTAAATTAAGATCAATATCAGCTTTTCTTTCATTTTTATAATTTTTTTATAATCTCACATAAGGAAATATGGAAGAGAAAAAAAATGGAAAAACCAGTAGTATGAAGCATACAAGGGGGGGGGAGGTTTCTGAACCAAGATATCAAACTAGGTAAATAAATGCATGCTATCAACAGAGGAAAGAGAGTCCAAGGTCCCTTGAAATTGATGAGATTTACCCCCAAATACCGGGATAAATGGGTTATTTCTACTCCTAGTGTGTTTTTCAATCCATATTTTAAAAATGGTTTTTAACCATTAATAAATCTAAGAATAAATTAAGAGTATTTTATTTCCTCTTATTAGAGTGGTTATAATTTTTTATGATCAAAACAGTAGTGAAATTTAAGGTTTCAAAACCATCGGTCAAGAAAATGGTGGTCTGCTGTGAATTTAGGGGAGAAAAGGAATAGTGAATGGTTTATTAATTTAATTAATAATAATAATTTTGTAATAGAAATATTAAATAACTTAATTCAACAAGAGACCCAACCAAATTCCTAATTCTCATAAATTTGTTTCTCTCTATAGAGTAAATCTTGCATACTAGACCAAATAAAGCCTTTGGATTTCTCATACGATGCACTGTTTGGAAGATATTCAATTATATTTTTGGAAAAATATTATAAAATTATTAAATAACTTATCCTTATGTGTGATCTGAGAAAAAATATGATGCTCACAAATGTTATACTCCACCTAGGTTAAAACACATGTCCTAGACCTAACATTTGTCTCAGATTTCTCATACGATGAACCGTTTTGGATATATTTAATTATTTTTGATAAATCACTCACACATAATATACTATATTAATTTTTTTTATTCTATCAGTGTTGAGGCTCTGTGAGTCTCTTAATCTCTCACTAACTCAACAACTAACTTCAAAAATATTTTATTGACTATTCCATGGTGATAACTGGTCTTTTACTCTCACACAGATCCTTTAAAACATTTATTCAATTTTTAATTGAAAAATTTAATTTTCAAATAATAATACTTATAAATTATCAACAATATGTTTTTTATTATTTTAAAAAAAAATTAATGATATTACACATATATAATATAGTTTTATATTCTCTTTATTAGTGTTTTACTAAAATCTTGATCTTTAAACACATGTTTTTCATCAATGTAATTTTAAGGAGTGGAATCACCCTACCATGGAGTGCTCTAAGAAAATCTAAATACATAGTCTATTAACATTAAAAAATACTTCACACACTCATTATATATATTTAGGACCATGGGAGTAGAAACATATCCTTATAAAAGGTCGTGACCAATTTAATTTGTGTTTACCTTGAAGGAACAAAAATAATTAATTTAAATACAACACCTTGTTGTTAAGTTTCAATTATCTAATCTATATTTTCTTCATTTAACTACTTTTTCTTCTCCTTATATATATTAATAGGTATTTTCTATATATCCTTTATCTATTTGTGACCCAATAATTACTTCTTCCCAATTTTATATTCTTTGAAATGAAATACTTTAACTACCAAATATTATTTATGAGATAGATAAACAAGAATATGGAATAGTTCCCCATACTCTAACATATATTTATACACACTAATAGGTGTTATATACATACATATCATTTTTTATTCCCAAGTAGAATCATATATATTCTATAAATCATCTATTCATGTTCAATTTAATATTATTTTGCAAAAACATATATTGTTACCTAATTTGAGATATCCACTTTTCCTCTAGTTTATGGGTGATGGGGGTGTTACTCTTGTATCTTTCTATATAGATCTATATCAATTCCCTTATATATGTTTTTTGTTTTATATGCCCAAAGAATATCATCTATATTCCTTGACCAGTCCAAGAACCTTAAATTAAATATAACATAAATAATTTTTTATATTCAAATTATAGTACCTCAATTTTCCACTAGTTTAAAAGAAATAGTTTGTAGTGGTGTTATATAAAACCCTTATTTTTTAGAAATCCAAATATAGATGAATTTTTATATGGGTACTTGATCCCTAGTTTGTTGTCAAGGAATGCTGAATAAAGGAAAAAAAGGTTATCTTAATAAACCATATAATATCCTTTACTATATTGCTAAATTAATTCTCATACATTGCTAATTTAGATATAATTTTTATGTGTAAGTATATATATTTCCAGTGGATTGTAGGAAGTGATTTTAAAATCATTGATACTCATATCGAGCACTATGACCTATGTTATATGATATTGGTTCATCACTTTTATTTTATAAACAGTTATATTTAATTGTAAATGATAAAAAATTTACACATAATCCCTTTTCACTTAGTGTATATTTATTCAAAAGAATCTACAATGAATAATCATTTCTATTACATAGTTAGAAACATGGCGTCCTTCAGTAAATGGATAATGCATTATTATTATTTTCTCTTTACTATAGATTTGGTTAATAATCTATGAGTGATTCTCTCTTCACACAATCAGATCAATTACGAATCTTACCAAAGTTAAAATCCTTTTTTATTTCTAACAATATATTACTTTTTTATATGTAATGTGAGGGTAATCCATTATGGAGGTAAAAATAGGAAACAAGGAAGTGATTGGAGACAATCTTCCCAAACTACTAAAATAAGAAGCACATCCATAATGGTTATTAAACATTTTATTTATATTAAAATACATCATATCATTCTAAATAACATCATAAAAACATATCCAAACTAATATAATTAAGGTTCATGTGTAAAGGTAACAGAAGTTCCAGAAAAATATTGATGCATAATACCGATTATATAAAATGTGTTGGTTATAACTCAAAATCATGAAAAAAACATGGATGAAAAAAATGAAAAAAATATCTAAAATGAAATTAATAGTGGATGTAATGATGTACAATAAAAATTTCTCCCCAAATAGTTTTCAAAATAAGGGTTTTTAGTGAAAAAATAGCAAGGTTCTTGATAATGAAAGACATCACCATAAAAGTTTATTGAAATATTTATTGACCATTGTTGGTGTTGTAGGAATTCTATACACTATAAAACAAATTATTAAAATAATATGTCAATTCATAGATATATATAATAAATTTAATATATTAAGGAAGATTATATATAAAATTGATGGAAAAAATGATGACTACAAAAACTCATTGAATAATATAGTTGTAAATCTATCAATGAAGAACATATTTTGTTACACCAACAACATGTATATGTGGGATTCAGTGACAATAAGAGTCAATATTTAGAAAACAACCGATGGTGATGCTTGAATGATTATTTGGGAATAGATATCTCTAGTAATTTTGGATGTATTTATTAAAAAAACGTAGTGATGATGTGTATTGATGTTTTGAAAAGAAGAGATGCACATAAAAATAAATTTGGAGAATTATTAAGAAATATATTTACATGATCAGATATCAATGAATTAAATTTATAACATAGAAATTAGAATAAAATATTAATGGTGTTCACCCAATTATTTTTTTTCAATATATAATTTTTCCATTATTTGATATATTTTTTAAATAAAGGACAAGAGTTTTGAATGTAAAGTTCATTGGAGTTCAACATAAATATGTATATAAAATAGTTGTTATAAGAAACACTCACCATGGATTAGACTACATTATGGTTATGATGGTGAATGAATTTTTAAGGTAGAAATGGCCCTTGTGATAGAAATTTTGTTTGTCATTATTGAATCATAAATAACAAAGATGATATGATGGTGAACAATGAACATCCATATATCAACAGGAAATATAGATAGGTGTGGTACATTGGAGGTTCAAATGTGTGAAATCAGAATCCCAAAATATGTATTGTAATGATTATGGATAAAATTTACATTCTAGTAGGACCACACTATTTCAGTAGGTGCGGTGGTGAACAAGAATGCCTATGAGAAGAACTGAATATTAAAATAGGCATTGAGAATTTCATGGAGAATTAAAATTAACTAGATTAAGAATGAGACCTCTATACATTAGTGACTTGAATATGGGAATTTTTTAATGTGTTTTTAGTTGAAGTTCTATCAGTGAGAAATGGTTATCCCAAAATGGGCATGGTGGTGTCAATGTAGAAGGTGTTTTATATGTACATCAGAAGAAACTTTAGGAGTTATATAATGAAAGTAAAAATGGATAATAGGGAATTGAGTTGGGAATTTCATAGGGATTCTTTATAGGAGATTCATTAGGACACATCATGGTGATGATAAGTAAAGTGTTTCAGTAGGAATTTTTATTGGAGATGATCCAAATATTAAATTCTGAATTCAAACTATGCTTAAAAATTTATTTATTAATATAATAATCACATGCCTAAAATTTTGGTCATGATCCAAACCAAAATCTAAGGGAGATGTCTATGATTTAAAGACATACCAAATGTTAATTAAATACATTGTGTAAAGAGAGATAATAGATCCATATAGTAGTAATTTATTTTTCTACGTGATGATGGAAACCACATTAATGTTTTCAGTGGTTATAAAGGCCTGTAATGGTTGAAAAGTGTTGATTTAATTGTCACTTTATCCCCTAATTTTATAAAGGGAGATTGAGATTTAAAAATAAGATAAGAAATTATATATGAAATACATCATAATAGATGTGTGTAGATGAAATAGAAACATTTATCATACTAATGATATTAATTCCTTGAAGAAGATGAATACAGGTTTGGTTATAAGGGAAAAAATTCATTCCAATAGATACATCTGGAATGAATAATTGGTGTTCAAAGTATGGATTCACAAAACGTTGGGAAAGAGTAGCTCATCGATATTATCAAATAATCTATATACTATTAAGGGTGAAACCAACACAAGTGATTATGTTGAAGGGACCTACATGTTCATAAACTGTGTACTGGTTATCCATAACTATTTATTGAGTGATAGGATTGAAGTTCAAGGGTGAGAACCTTGGGAAATAGTGATATGTACCTAAACCTGGAGAGGGAGTGACCCCATACATGGGTGACCCAGCCTAAAAACCTTCAAAGATCATTGAAGTTTTAGTGATTTAGTGAATTGACACATTTTTGATCGCACACCTCTTATACTATCCTTTAGTTGTGAACTAATTTAAAAACAAATATTTTTTATTTAAATTCTATTTTCACATAAAAAATTGGTAAAAGAAACAATTAATAATATATAGTAATGATTGGTCAAGAGAATTTTTTTAGATAAACATCCCTAAGAAGAGTAAACGATTAACCATTCTATATACTAGGTAATGATCCATTGAGGCAGCAATAGGATTAATAATTTGTGTATAACATATTTTTAATGTTCCATTCTTTGAATTACCCCATATTCAAGGAATATCTCAATTATTATGAGGGGTGAATGAATCGGATGGGCCCGTAAGGGGCACAACATGCTCAAGAGCTTCCCTCGTCACTGCCTCCTTCCTCTAGGGTTACCACAACGGCCACCGATGTATTCGTCGAAGTCTGGCGGCTTCCTTAGCTCGGGTGGCTTCGGGGAATTGGGGGTTCACAGTGCCTGCCTTCTCACCCGATTTGGGTAGGGTATCATTGCGGCGTGGTCCGTTCGACGACCGATGTTCCAGATCCAACCACTTTAGGTCTCCACCTTACTTCCGGTGAGTTCGGTTGGTGTTTTTCAGTGGTTTTCGAGCTTGAGAAGGACGACGACGATGAGATATAGGTATTGGGATTTCTTCTGATGCCTTGTGATTGTCTTATTCTTTTCTTGGATCTGCTAGTGGTTTTCTTGGTTCTGTGGTTGTTTCTTCCTCTGATCTCCAGTTTGGCTGAGGAATAGAGCATTTGGATTCTGATGTTGTTCTATTTGGTGGTGAATTTGGTTCCTGGTTTTTGATTTTGTGTGGTTCATGATCTGTTGGATGAACATGAAGCCAATGTTGGGTGAATCTGCATATTATGCCTGGATGAGTCACATAATGCGGGTGTATTGATGGGTTTTGATATTTTGAATTTCGAATCCTACTGATGTTGTGATTTGTAATATGGTATGCGGGTTCCATGACCACCGTTTATGATGTTGGGTTATTGTTTATGATGTTGGGTTATTGTCTGTATGGTTACCGGTAACACATAAACCTGATTTTTAGAAAATAAAAAAATGGATTGCAGGCAAGGAATATATCAATTGGACCCTATTAATATTTTAAATTAGTATCAAATGATAGTTTTATTTTCAGTTGGATGTGTTTTTACTCATACATGATCTGAAGTTCCGAGGAATGATTGAATCTATAGTTAAGGCTCCCATTTTTTAGGGAATGAATTTTAAAACATAGAAAAAAACTTTTATCGGATACGTGGAATATTATAATAGAGAACCATGATGTGTTGTGGATGAATGTATTATTTTTTGTTAAGATGACATAGAATTATCAATGAGACAGAATAAAGATATATTGAGATTGATGCCTCAATTAAGAATCAATTAATGGATTCTCTCAAGTAATTTTTACTTTTTTTTGGATTTATCATTTCAAAATCTCTAACAGGATGTGGATTTAATATAAATAATCAATTCAAAATGAAAATAGGTTAAATGAAAATTTCCATATGTTCAAAGGAAACAGGAGGGAAAAAATGAAATTATATCAAAAGGTTATGTCTCAATAAAACGTAACTTATACTCCTAATATAATATTCAATTCATAAGGTAGTTTAGAGAAAGAATATGTGCTAAAACTTTTAAACTCATTCATGGATGTGAAATAATGAAATGATTCTATTAGTGAAATTAAAGAATAATAAAGTTTCTAATCATTATTTTTTTCATACAACCATCAAGAAACGTTCTATTCCATGTATGAAGAGGTAGATAAAAAATAATTCATGAATGATGTACATCATTATGGTGTTAAAGAATTGACCTTGGAAAATAAATTAATAAAAATAGAGGAAGTGACCTTGATGTTTTACATGTAGAATATTGGAACCATGATGAAAGAGTAAAGTTATTTTCTCGAAGATATATCCCAATAAATCAAAATTAAAATGGAAAATAAGATGGAATTATTAGTAAAAATCATTCCAATATACACAAAAAATTAGTAAAGAAGATAATTTGGAATGTATGGTACATAATGTTTAAAATATATGGACATAAAATTGATGAAAATAATGGGTGAAGGGGATTAAGATACTTATGAAAACATTCAATGAAAAGAATAATAAACCATCTATTAAAGGATAAAAATATAATATATATACTAATATTGGCTTTCCATCTTCCACTTGTCATTCTAATAATACACCAAATCCTATTTTCTGTACGATCATGCCTCCATGCCTTCACATCCCTCCTCCTCTCCCTTTATTTAACATTTTTCCCTCCCTATCCCACTCCCACTTGGCCTCCCCATCATAATTTCCCTCTCCCATATTTCTATTTTACACTGCTCCTCCCTTCTTCCTTCCTTGTTATCCACCACCTTCAGCTTCTTTGGTCTCCCAAATCTAGGGTTTTTGTTTCTTCTCCATTCTACGAATTTACTAACATCACCTTCTTCCCCCGCTCGTGATTTCTCTCCTCTCATTTAGAGTTTCCTCTCATTATTTTTATTCCCTCATTCCATTTTCATTTCAAATTTATTATGCCTGCTACAACCCATTTGAATCAATCCCCTTATTCTATCTTTGTCTTCTTGTTTGTGGTTTATCCATCTCCGACTGTCTCTCCACACCTGCCGAACCCCTCCCATTACATTCTTTTTCGTCCCTAAAACCCTACCCTCAGTCATGGATCCCTTCCTTATCCTCTGCCTCCACCGACCGTTGCTTCACCTCCCGCTTCTTTGCCTCTAGCTACTCTGCATTTGCCTCCATAAATTCATTAAACCACTACCTAAGCCTGAACAAAGCGAAACCTGGTCTGCACAATGAAGACAACGGAGGCTAAAACTCATACAAATTTTGAAGAAATGGTTTCATTGATATGACTGAGCTCAATCAAAGGGGGTGTTAATTCATGTTTCTACACTAAATATTGCAGCCAACCGAGTTGTCGTAGGAGATGGAAGCCGTTGATTAACTCCCATCGAACTAGAAGACGTTGAAGGAGCCCAAAGATGTTGAGATGGGAATCGAAGATCATGCTGGTTAGTATTTGGTTATAGGTGTTTGATAGAAGAGGATGGGGCTTCAATTCGTCCACACATACAATATCATTGTAACCCTCTCCCACCATTCTCCCTTACATTCACTCAACTGCTTCACATGGACCACAAGAAAAGATTCATCGATGACAAATCCACACTCTTTCCTCCCCCTTTGTTGTACTGAAATTTTCTATTGCATTATTTTCCAAATATTAATTCAGTTTTTCTTTCTATCCCCAAAATCTTTATAGTTTTTATGAAATTATCGATACATCTTAGGTATGTTCTAGAATGTTATTTCAGTACCCTGTATTGAATTAAATGGTTATTAAAACTAGGTTAATTGGTGGGTGAAGTCTCACTACTATAAATAAATGTATGTTCTTGAATTTCATAGTTTTTTGGATTATAATTCCTCAAATGTTTTATTCATCACTAATGTCAAATGTACTAGCATTTTCTTGACTCAAAGATGCTAAAATAGTGGTCATTCGCATTGTGGTATGTTCCCCTCATACAATTTTAGTAGTGTTTAATCAATCTATTTGAGTGTTAATGAAGTGCTTGTTGTTACATAATTCTATAATTTTATTGAAGTTGTTTTAGATATCTATATATACATAGAGGCTTATTCTTTAATATCATAGTTTTTTTAATTAGAATTCCTTCAATGTTTCATTTTTATCGATTGTCGTTTTATCCAGCATTTTTTTGACTCATAGATGCTTAAATGGTGTTTATTCACATTATAGTATATTATACTCATGAAATTATATTAGTGTTTAATCTAATTATTTAAGAAGTAAAGAAATGGTTTCTATTACATCATTCTATAATTTTATTGAAGTTGTTTTAGGGACCTATCTATACATAGAGGCATGTTCTTGAATTTCATAGTTTTCTAGATTAGAATTACCTAAATGTTTAATTATTCACTACTATCAATTTATCCATTTATTTATTTATTCATAGATGCTAAAATGGTGGTCATTCACATTATGGTATATTCTTCTCATGTAATATATATAGTGTTCAATTGACCTATTAAAGTAGTAATGAAATGGTTTTTGTTACATTATTATGTAATTTTATTGATGTTTTTTCAGGGATCTATTTGTTTATTTTTATTTAATACACAAATTCATATTCTACTTCTCTGTTTATCTCTATTCAAATATGTAAACTGGAATATATCAGTTTATATTTGTTTGCAATATCGATTCGTTTTAAATAGTAATTTCTTCTAATGTACAGGTTTGTAAATATTCTAGTTTGAATATTTAATATAACGTATATGTACTGGGAATTGAAAAATATCGATTTTTATTTTTTAATAATATTTGTTCAATTTTTAATAGTAATTTCCTAGAATTAACATGTTTTTAATGATTTTGGGCGTGAATATATGTTTTGTAAATTATATGTATCATGCCTATATATACGAATCTATTTGAGCAGTAATGAGTCATGTTGTTAGGAAGATCAATGAGAAAATATTTGAAGTGGTCACTCGTATGTGTCCAACTTTTCAGCATCAAATTGATCATTCCATGAAAGACTTGGACAAGATAGAAAAAATGTGATTGTTATTTCTTTTTCATCAACATGTTTTGTTGTAATCTTGTGCATCTATACACTTGAATATATTATTACTACAAGCTATCAAGGAAATCTGAAAGTGTATAAATCTAAATGATATTAATAGGTTATTTTATTCACCTTTTCAAAGCCATTCCGGCCAGAATTCAGGCATGATTATATCAAATAATTTCTAGTCAAATTATGGCACATAGAAATACCCACGATATGCAAGAACATAATTGTTCTTGAATACCATGAAATTTATAGTTTTTGACTGATTCTACCTTAAACTGGAACTGAATTTTATATTATATTATACTTCCATTTATATTTCATTTTCTATTGTAGTTTATATTAGTTCATGTTGTACAAAAATTGGAGTTTACATTCTTGTTTTCATATCTATTTCAATATAACTTCATATTTGATTTTATATTGAATTTTATGTTGCATTATCATGTATGGAGATTTCATTTCCCTTGTAGATTATATTATCATGCATGTTGTTTTATAATGATGAATGTAATTTAATTCTATAATAATGCATTATCATGCATGCTCATATGTGAGTTGGATGGTAAGTCTTCGCAATCAAGTTCAAACATTGCCACAATATTTGTTACTTCTACTACAGATATGTCATCTACATGGGTATGCAACAGTTTTCTTCGATGACTACCATAATTTTATCTTATTATAAATATACATACATGAGTAATATTGAGTTTCCATGGTTTTTATATTTCATACATATAGTTCTCAAAATTTGTGACTTTCTACTATTAACTCTCTGATATGTCCTTCTTTGATTTCAACTACAACAATTACCTTCAAACTATTCTAATTATATTATATGCAGATAAAAACCTATCACATGAATTTGATACGGGGGATGAGGAGAAGCATGATATTCAGATATGTCATGATTGTTCAACACCAAATGTTATTGTAGTCAACTAAAGAGTCATACAAAGGGTATTTCCAACAAGATTCATTCTCTTCGACTATTGTTTAATATAAACATATTACATGATAAGAGGAACCAATTTGAGTTTAGTAATTCAAGCATCCAACAAATTTCTTTTTTCTTTATTGCATGTAGTATTTTCTCAATGTATAAGTATGTTTTCATGGACATAATCATGTAAATATTTCTTATCAGTTATTTCTAATTGACCATATTACTTCTAATTTCTTTTGAACTTTTTTTCATTATTTCTTCCAAAAAAATTGGCTTATGAAGCAGAAGAAATATAAACCCAAAGTACTCTTAAGGAACCCTTCTCTTTGAGGGTAACATATTGGAATGTTTATTTCTTTCTTTGTACCATAATACAACAGATATGGTGAGAGGTATTAATGGACATCGTATTGACTTCACTCAAGTTGATGTTAAAGAGGAACTACAATTATCACTCAATAGAAACAAGATATTGTGGTTCCGACTGGGAAGACCACACCCGCTAATGAATTGGGGTTGACCTGCTGGAACTGTCTAGGTGTGGGAAGGTTCACTATAGCACCTGTTTGGGGATTTAAACCCAAAAATTATTATCCCTTTTCTTTTCATATATTTTCTTTAGTTATTTTACTATTTAATAACATATTTTTATGTTTTTTGGGAAGGAAAAAAGTTTTAAAACACCCCACACACCTGTTGAAGATTGAATTATACTATTTTTGGAAGCATAAGAAGACATCTGGGTTTGTGTTTCTACTTTTTTTCAATGTTTTTGATGTTTTCCACCTTCCTTTTTAAAGTTTATAGGAGATATTTCCTATTTAATGTCCAGGTTTCTTTGAAAGACATTTAATGTCTAGGATTTAGGTCACTATTATTCAATATGTGATTTAGTGCTCCTCATAATGGACATTTGTGAGACTATTCAGGTAAATATATCCTTGGTTGGTGCACTCCATTTCTGTTGTTGTTCCATTTTATAAAACTAATCAATAAAATCTTATTGCACTTGACATTTATAATAATAAATTTCATAATTTTTTATCTGAATTTATAATTGAATATGATTGTTTTTACCATTTATTTAAATGGTTTTTTATGGATAAGGTTCCCATAATGATGGGAGATAGGTCTTGGTGTCTGGATAGTTGGGAGTGGGCAGTTGTAAGAAAAAACCATTGGTATGTAGTATGGAATAGTACCAAACACTCATCAAATCCAATAACTAGAGGTCGAGGATGCTTATATGTTTTAGTAACCCAATGATAATAATTACTATAATAATTTAGTCACTCCACTCTATTCAATAGAGTCCAAACCTTAAATACCTCGAAAAATGAGTTTGACATCAATTAATCAATAATTAGGTGTTGTATTCTTTTATAAATTTTCAATTTTTAATTCTATCATGTCCCTTAATGAGTATATATCAAACTAACGCATACATTTTGATTGGCTCCAAAACTGACTGAAGGTAAAAACCCTGATTCTAATAGCTTCTTTTTATTCTATTAAGTATATGTTGTACTGTTGCTGCGTTACTGCTGATATAGCCTTGGGATTATGGAATCAAGAAGATGGTTTATCATTGGAAGCATGTTATTGTAGGTACTGTCTTTATTTATGTGAATGCAGAAGAAATAGAAGTAACATAAGGATTTATTCAATGAAATTAAAAGTTATGTTTCTTATTTTTCCATCTTGTTTATTGAAATTAATGCAGTTTATTACCAACCAGAAAATTAACAAGGAAGTTGTGGACTGCCATACATGTTATTCCTCCAGGAATTAAATTTCTGGTGACGTGAATTTGGTAGATAAACTGATGATGAAATCTAATGTAAGTTATATATTCATCGTGGAAAAGGTAACTTCTTTATTCAAAATTTCCATGCATAAAAACATTATTAATTTTCTTAATCCCACCCGATCTATTCATTTTTTATTTTTCATTATGTCTAGTATGAAATATTATAATGTCTTGCAGTGGTCCGAGTATTCAATCAAACCCTAAGCACTATGATCACAACCAAAGGCTTCTCAGACAATGCTACATGGTTTTATTTATAAAACAATTTTTTTCATGTTTAGATCATGAAAATAGCTTATAAATGATGTTAGAATTTAGTAATTTATATGGTATGGTTGTATAATTTATTAAAAGATCAAATATCCTAGGAAAAATTCTGAAAATATAAAACATCGAGGGAAGTTTCAATCTTCAATTTGTAGTTATAAAATAATTGTAGTTGAGTTTTTCTTATGTGCACCCACACACAATAGTGAATCATTTTTAGAAGATGTGTTATGTAATCTTAGGGAATGGAAATGCTTGTAATTGATGTAAATTAAACCATCTTTCATCCCTGATTATGTTGAGACACTTTAAACAGAATTGAAGGGGATTATGATCAATGTTACCATTTGAACTGATACATAAGGGATGCATTTATCATTTAGATAAATCTATTGAATTAACATAATGTTACATAATTTCTGATTTTAAATTTTTCTTAGAACTCTTCAATAACATATTCATTTAATCACACATAATATGTGTAATTAGAATCCCATGGAATGCACATAGTGGTTGGGTTGTGTTGGGACCACTATCCATTTGCGAGATAACTAGAGAGCGGGGGTGAATTACTACGTGAATTAATGTATTCTCACTAAAGTTGATAACTCAAAAACATGTTATTTTAATAGTTCTTTTCAGATGAAAAATATTCACTCCCCCTGCATTGATGTTCCAAAAAAATTCTTTTACACCTTAACTTCAATATGATGTAACTATTCATAGATCCCTCTTTGTCTCTTTCACTATGTATTTCATTGTACCCAATAATGTTTTCCTACCCAATAATGTTTTGTAAACATAGTTGAAATTGATTTGAAATCTCTATCCTCAAGAATTATAAATAACTTTACATTAAATTTATCCCATCTTTTTTGAACTATTTTAATTATGTAACCATATTTTACTCACTTATATTCCATATTTTATTCACTTTATTCGGTATTCACCTTTACGTTTTTTAGGATTGAAACATAATTTCTCCACAAACGGAGTTCCAATTTTAGAAATGTTAATTCTACTACCAACCCCTAAATGAGGTCATGGTTCCTCTATAAATATCAGATCATTGTCACCCTATAAGGTCTTAATATTATTTATTCCAACTTTATGTTGATGTTCTGAAACTGTAATATTCATGTTTTAGAAAGTGTGATAGTTTCATCACCATTGACTATAGTGGAGGTCACCCAATAACTTATTTGTGAGGGTCTTCTCAATTAACTGTATTACTATCATAAAACCTTTAGTATTTACCTTTAATTACAATTTTTTCATACATTATAACAAAACATATGCTTTTAATTTTTTATTCTAGCCTTAAAATGCTATATTTTCATAACCTCATTTTTTTTCTAAATATAATAGATTTATATATCTAAATTTCAATTTTTTTTTCTATATCCTCTATGCTCTACCTCCCGAAACACTGCAATTATTTCATCACCAATGACCATGATGGAGGTCACCCAACAACTACTTCCACAAAACTATTCTCTAGGAATTTTATTTCTATCCTATAATTCTTCGAATTTCCCTTTTCTTACAAATTTTTAATACTTTCTAAAAACATATATATTTTTACGATTCAATAATTAGGGTATCAATTTCATTTGGTATTCACCATTTTGTTTTATATGATTAAAACATAATTTATCTAGAGATGGAGTTCTAATTTTAGTGATGATTCTTCAACTACCATCTCTTAAATGAGGACATTATTCTTCTACAAATGTCGGATCTTTGACACCCTAGTCGGTCAGATTATTATGTTTTCCTATATTTTTTAGATGTTCTAAAACATTAATATTCATGTTTTAAAAGGTGTGATAGTTTCATCACCCTTGATTGTAGTGGAGGTCCCCTAGAAACTTCATCATGAAGGTCTTTATCTATTTTTGTGATGCAATCTCATGTTTTCAGGTCCTCTGAAGTGGTTGACGACTCTCTTTTGAAGTCGCTAATCATGGGTGAAAGACTCCAATTAGGGAAAATAAATTTGAATGCCCCTCCATTTACACAAGATTGGTCTCTATTCATGTAAACATTAAAAACAATAACCCAACACTCTTGACATTCACTTGGTTTCCTTTTTTCATGAACATCCAAATCACTTCATTTTTTATTTTTTATTCAAAACATTATATATTTTGAATCTACATAATGTACCTACTAGAAATTTTTCAAGATGAATACATCATGATTTTTTTGATTGGATGAGTCTATAAATTCATGTTTCTGAAAATCTTCTACAAATTTATACATTTCAAATTATGCAGTAATTACTTACTTTCTTTCAGTCAGTATTTAATTCAATCATTTTAATATTTCACATATTTATTATTACAACTGCTGTCTTATATTTGATTTATATAACACGTTTTATTTTAGATCAGACATTACTGTTATTTTGATTGAAGTGGAAAATGAAATAAAATCTCCATACTTAAAATTTACAACTTCACACACATTCAATCTATCCTTTTTCTTTGTCAAAAATTTAAATGGTGTCTCCATATGATATGAAATTTTATTCCCTTATCATACACCACTGAATTTTAATTAAAATTTATTCAAAATTATTGTTTCTTGTAACATTTTATAAATTATAATTTAATTATTAAAAGAAAACCCCGTAATTGAATATGCCATGAAATAGCATGGGAGAGTACTAGTTTTATATAAATTAAGATCTAAAATTTGGAATAAAATAATTTCCCCATGAAAACATTTGGAAGATAGGATCTTTAATGACCCTAACTTTTATAAATGAAGTTTCCCTTTTTGATTTAATTAAATGTATTATTATATAATATGGTTATAGAAAACACATGCACTTACTTGGTTATATATTTTTTAATTTAAAATACCATTAAGAATATTTACCATGGTTAATATTGTTGTTGAAAAGTGATCCCATGATTGGTATAAATATAGGGCTTTTAATAAATCTAATCGACTAAGACAAAGGAAGTGATGGCCTCAACTAGTAGAATCATGCCCTATGAAGCCCATTCGGTAGAGATTTTTGGGGAGATAGAATCTCTATGATTTTACCTTGACCAATCCCAATATGAGATACAACAATTTAAGAATGAGGGAAATTTTTTACAAGAGAAGTTCATGCTCGTTGAGATCACAAACCAAACCATGTTCAAAGAACAACCCCATGAAAGTATTACTATCACACACTTTACTCTTAAGGAATACATCGGTGTAATAAAGCGATATGTATCGACACATTAATAATATGAATATGTAGATTTTATATAACAATTAATTTACTTTCAGTTCTTATTGTTACTTTATAAAAGATTTTTATTTTTATTCAACTGAACAAAAATTTTATTTTTGGGTAATATTAGAATTCAATTAAGGAATTTATTTTGATTAATTAATAGATTTTTGAAATAAATAGTATTTTAATAATAAATATTTATCAAATAATTTTTATTAATTAAAAATGGTCATGTAATTTTTATGATGTGAAATATACTTTTTATAAGGGTTCAAAACCCCAAAATTTTTCATTAAATGTAGAATTTTATTTTAAAAAGTAAAATTAAAATATTTATAAAATTATTTTGATAAAATAAATATTATTTTTAGAATCAGAACATCTAAATTATCCAATGGTGAGTTTTTCATAGTATTACCAGACATTTGAATGTTCGGGTAAAAATTAAACACCATATACATATACAGTGTGTTTTATGACATCATAATGACTCAAATAATGATGTAATACATAATAAAATGGTTCTCTTTGTCTTAATATATGTTGTATTTTAAAATAATGTGATTTTATTTTTATTTTATTAATTTTATAGTGCCTTTATGAATCCTCAAAAAAATATAATTTATTTTATGATTTTAAATTGATTTCATTAAAATATTGACTCACCTTCACATGAGAAGGGTTAATATTTTATTAATATCATCCCATTTCTTAATAAAATAATAAAAAAAGTTCCATTTGGTAGAAAAATGGGCAAAAACCATCGGAAGGTTTTTGGTTTTGATTTTTTTTTATTTTATATAGTCCAAAACCTAAATACTAAAGAAGTCCCTCTCATTTTCTATATAAAACCCCCCAATACCACTTCTCTTCCATAAAAATAATTGTATCATGTCTTTAATCTTCCCTCCCCTCTCTATAATCCACCCATGGTTCCCGAATCTCTCAAGAATCCCTTTTTTAAGTATTTCAAGCCACAAAATCAAGTAAGGGTTCTTTCCTTCCCCATCATTATCCAAGCCTCTTTATCTTGTGATGGCTTTTTATTTTCAAATAATAATGATGGGGTATATTTTAAAACCTATTTCATATATCGCTTATCATGTCAAAATTATTATATACCCCTTTATCTCTCATTAATCCCTCCCATGTACACCTGTTACCATGCCAAAATTTCATAAGCATCATCTCCTTTCTCTTTTTTCAAACTTATTTATTTTCACATGCCTTATTTTTCTATTTATATATGTTTGGAAATTTTTTTATATTTCATTATTACTATCCAACTCATATCTAAATGTTCATATAACCATTTCACTCTCATCAACCCATTATATGAATTTTCATGTGATTACATTATGATACTGAATTTTCACTGTGATTTTCCACGATAAACCAATTAAGTAGTGAATATTATACCCATTTCCTATCAAGGGTATCCAATTTTACGCACATATACCTTCTTATTTTGGAATTACATGTATTTTATCCACACTAATTGATTGTGGAATAAATTATTATGATTAATGAATCCATGTTTTATGATGAATGTGTTACACTTAAGCTTGAGAATGAAATGAAAGTGATGGGTGCACCCGAAATTATATAGAACTCCAATGCATTGGGTAATGATTAGTATCATGATAAGTCATTTTGGAATAGGGGTGTACCTTATTACCTTTTGTTAATTTTCCACTATGAAGTCTTAGAGGGTTATCCTCGACCTATGTTTATGATGTATTGTTTTATGTTGTTTTTAAATTTCCAATGTTATGATTATCATGCTATAGCATGCCTTATATTCATGTTCCTGTATGCCTCATTGATATTACTTATCTAACATGTATTTGTACCTTTATTTTATGACATTTTTATTCCCTTACTGGGATTTATGGATCACCCCTTTCTTATGTATTTCCCCTGATTATCCAGTGCAATTTTAGGCTCAAGCTTGTTAAAGAAGTTTTGAATAAAGATGTTGCAATTCATGTACAAATTTGTAATGAAACGTACCTATTTCCCAAAGACACTGGAATTATTAATATTTTTTTTCATTAAGTGTAATTTTATGTAATTAAATCATATATTAATGTGTAATAAAGAGAAAAGGTGTTATAGTTGGCATTATAGAAAAAGTTTAGTTATTTTTTTGATCAAGATTAGAAAATTTGAGAAAAATCCATACTTATACGACTATATATAAGAACACATAATTTTTATGGTGAGTATAGAGTAAGTGGTTTATCAAAAAAATACATCCCTCTATGGATAGTACAAGTGGATGTTGTTCTAGAATAGGTGTACATAGGGGTAATGACTTTGACAAGGTGTCCCAAGCCAGACTCGGGGTAACATGGTACATGACAATGGGCCTTACTGCACACCTAGTTCGAAACTCCATGGGGATATGATTTTTTAAATTCATAATATTATTATGAACCATTATAAATGAAAAAAATGCTCCTAATAATGTATGTTATGAAATAGATCATGGATAACATTTATTGAAGCCAAGAAATTCATATGTTAAGGAAATACCTGTAATTTTAAATTTATCCCTATAATGTCATTGAATTATATTTTGCGTGTTTAATAGTTTGAAAATACTTATCTCTATTTTTGATTTTATTATATACAAAGAACAAAAACATGAGTAATTGGGTAATCAATATTCTTGAAGGAAAAAGTGATGACTTCCCCAATGAGATGCATAATCCGATGGGACCAAGAATCATGAATTTGAAGATGATACTCTCTCAGTTGACCCAAATTTTGAATAAAAACCTAGATAAGGAGGAGAATCCTAATCCCCCCAAAAGAGAACAATCCGCAATCGATAGATTTATTCGAAAAAGGCCTCATACATTGAATGGATCATCTGATCCCTTAATCACTGAATAATGGATCAAATATATTGAGACGGTCTTCCCCATCCTTCAATGATCCGAATAAGAGATGGTTCATTTGGATGTTTATCATATGGTGGGTGAAGCTGATCAATGGTGGACATTGATAAAAAATACAAAGCCTAAAGAAGAGACCGAGGTGATGAGAAAGAAGTATTTCTAGAATTTTTTTTCAATAAATATTATCCACACACCCTCTAAATTAAAATAGAAACAGATTTCATTGCTATCAAGAAAAAAGAAAAAAAATATATTTGGGAATTCATGGGAAAATTCAATAGGTTTTCATGATATTCCTTCAGATTTGTCGTTAACCCCTATTTCAAGGTTGAACACATCTTTGGGGGCTAAAAACTAGCCTACGGAAAGCCCTGGTGATCCATGACATTGATAGTAATGAAGAAATTGTCCAATGTATCCTCAAAGTAAAAATAGAGATCAATGAATCTTAGGGGTGACATATGGATATGAAGTAGAAAGTGGAGATAAATTCTAGAAGTCTGATAGAGAGATCTAATAGTGATAAGAAATTTCAACATCCCACTTTACAAAGGTGCAGAAATAAGCACCCAAGAAATTACTTCAAGAAGAAATGGAAATTATTTAGGTGCAGGAAGGAAGGGAACCTAGCCAATGATTGCCGATAGGAAAAACCCACTAATGCAATAGAGGAAGGTAATGCTCCATTCAACCGTCATCCCCTTTTTTATTTCTACCACTATAAGGAACCATTTCATTTTTCAATCCAATTCACTATGACAATAGTTTTTATAGACTACCAACAACCTCTAAGGCAGTAAGGGAGATATTTTTTCAATCAGAACAGTAGAAGTGGATCTGAAACTGGGGTGGTGATAGGTACACTAGTTATTCATTCAAGAATAGAGAATATACATTTTCATTCGGGTTTTAAACATTCCTTCATATCACAAAATTTTTGTATTACTATTCAAACACCATCACAAATCATAGAAGTGGAGTTATCAGTGAAGATGAAAAATGGGGCAATTATTGCATCCCAAGTATATAACTCCTCCCATATAAATATGTGTGGGTTGAACATCATATAGAACCTTGTCAGACTCCCTTTAGTGGAATTTGATGCAATTTTGGGCATGGATTGGATTTCCTTATATAGAGCCAACATAAATTTTTGTGTGAAGGAAATCACTCATCGTATAAAGAATCCACCCTCGATTCTGTACAAGTGTAAGTAGGATGATGAATCTTTATTGGTAACATAATCACAAGAATAGATATTATTTTATTATGAGAAAGCATATCTTTCTCAAATGACTGAGTATAAGGAAATAATTATCCTTGAATACATGTCTATTGTCAGGGAATACAATGATATGTTTCCATATGAATTTCCAGGTCTTCCTCCTAGATGAGATGATGAATTTTCAATAGATATTATACATGTGGTGTTACTATTATACAAGAATCCATATAGATTGGTTTTTGGAGAACTTGAAGAGCTAAAAATACTACAGATGAATATGGATAAAGGTTTTATACACCCGAGTGCTTCACCCTGGGGTCCACCCATTATCTTTTTTAAAAATTGGATATGTCAATTCATCTTTTCATTGATTATCATGAGATAAACAAGATCATAATAAAGAAAAAGTATCCTCTTCCATGGATTGATGACTTGTTCAATCATCTAAATGGATAATAATACTTTTACAAGGTGGATATGCATCCGAGATGCTACAAAGTTATGGTAAAGAAGGATTATATCCCGAAGATTGCTTTTCACACAAGGTATGAGCACTAACAATTCATAGTAATTCCATTACGACTCAATAATGCTCCAGAAATATTCATGGACTTGATGAATAGCATATTCAGATATCACGTCAATTTTTTTGTAGTCTTTATTGGTGATATTCTAATATACATCAAAAGTAATGGTGAATAAATTTCAAAAGTAATGACGATCATGAGGATTATTTGAATATTTTTCTAAAGAGGTTACGAAAGGAAAAGATTTATTCTAATAATAATAAATGCGAGTTCTGGTTGAAATATGATTTTTTATTAGAGAATATAATTACATGATATGGGATATCTATATACCCATTGAAAATAAAAGCAACTAAAGGATGGTCGAGGCCAACATCTAGGACATATATCCATAGTTTCCTTGGTTTAGCAGGGTATTATCGTTAATTAATAAGAAATTTTTCCTGATTTTCAAACCCTCTTTCCAAAATAACTCAAAATGGAGTCACATTTTCTTGTAATAATGAAGGAGAAGAATGATTTATGTAGTTGAAAATGAGTCTTATCAATTCATCTGTGATTACACTACCCACAAGTGTATATCTTTTTGTGGTATTCAACATTGATTCAAAGAATGGCCTGGGCAGTGTGTTGATGAAAAATTATAGTCATTTCCAGCAACACCCCAATATTTCATAGTATGTTATATCATTAATTTAATTCAATAGCTTGTGCTACACGCAACACCGAGTTCGAGCGCACCACAAATTACCACAATAACCGTTCAAAAAGAGGTTATTAATAGTATTTATTGCATTTTGAATCTTATATACTCTATAAAATTTAAGCATTAAGATTATGTGTTTCTCAGACATAATATAAGAACAAATTAATTTTTCAGATAAAAGTAGTATTTTTCCAAAAATGAAATTTTAACACCTTTTAATGGAGAACCCTTTTTAAAACCAATATTTGAAAATTTTATATAATAAATTTAATGAAATTAAATTATTTTTTAGAATCGGGACATAAAAATTAAGTTAGGAAGAATTTTTGGTACTTTTCTGATAAGTTTTATATTTTGATGAATAGTGAAATTACTAAATTTTAATTAAAAACAAATTTTTTAACAAAAATAATTAATAGTGATAAATTATTAATTTGAATGGTTTGGAAGAATAATTAGATTATATTTTTATCATTTAATACAATGTAGGTCATTTTAAGTAATTTTACATTTAAATTTGACATAAACACATGTCAATCTTTTGAAAGTTTTTCCTTTTTAAAAAACAAACTTTTGGTGTTGAAAATGGAAATTAATTTTAAATTAATAAATAAAACTTCAATGTTTTTAATTTGGTAAAATAGAAATTATTTTTGAATTCTGAATATCAAAATTATCTTAGGGTGAATTTTTGGTATTTTTCTAAAAACTTTCAATTTTTTAAAGTGAAAAAATGCGTTATTAGTTAAAACCGAATTTTTATTTAAATAATTAGATATTTTATTTTAATTTATTTTATGTCAAAATAGATACATAATACCTCTACATGTTCAATGAAAATCATTGGAGTTATTTTATAAAAAGTTTAGATATATAAAATTTTATCGAACTTTTTACCGTCTTTTACCCACCTCCTAGGAGCACTTGTAAATTAGTATAAAACAAAATTTTACCAATTCTGTAAGTTGAATTTAAAATATCCAAGAGATACAGTTAATATCAGTAAGTAAAATTTTGTTCAATATGATGAAAAGTATTTTTGGTGAATAGTAACTTTTTACTTTTATTTACCACAGTTAAAAGTAAATACAGTAATTAAGGGTAATAATGATATTATAATAACACTAAAACTTTTCCTAATTCTATTTTATTAGTATAATTTGACTGATTAGAAAATTAGGAATAAAATATGATCCTATTTGGTCTACCTGGATTAGATTAGGACATTTATTTTTATTTTATTTAAAGAAGAGTTAAAAGAGTTAAATTCAAATTTTAATAACTAAACCATTTTTAATATAGGGTTATACAAAATATAAATTCGACTATAAATATTCATTAAAAAGATAAAAGTATTTCCTACATAATGATACATTATTTATAAATTTTAGATATTAAATAATTTAATTTATTTATGACACAATGATGACACAGTAATTACCTTAATAAGGAAATAATAAAATAATTGATATTATAAATATCAAATTAAATATAATTTTAGACTTTTAATGATTTTAAATAATTTTATAGGTTAATATGACATTTTAGGATTTAACATATGAATTTATTTATAAGTAATGAAGTTTTTAGGACTTTAATAAAAATCATTTATTAAATAATGTCAAAATTGAAATAATTGAGTTTTTAAAACAAATACTAAATTATTTGTTGATATAATATTCCTAAAAATATAAGGTCCAACATAAAGGTCATTAATAAAATAATATATGTCATTAATGAACCCATTAGGGTTCTCTTGGATGTTTATAGTAAGTTTATTAACCATATAATATAAAAATACAAAGAGACATGGTAAATGTCAAACTATTTAACTAAGAGTTAAATCTAAAAGATATGGTTTATATGATGAACTAAACCTATATAAAACCAATTGGTTGAGAGTTTTTCAACCCAACACAAACTTATCCTTTAAATAATTCAATTTTGATCCATTAGTAACCGAAAATGATTTTATTATAAAATAATATTTCAATATTTTCCTAAAGTGACCCTCACCTCTCTTATAAAAGAGCACTTCCACTTCTTTTAATTTCACACCTCTAAATCCTTTTGGATCGCCCAACCACTTAAAATATATCTTCCCAAAATTACTCCATTAATCCTAGTGGAATTACTTTGATTAGAAATCCAACCTATGGAGCCATTTTTATCATATCAAAAAGAAGAACCCGAAGAAGAGGTAAATATTTCATCACCTCCTTCAAGTTATTTTCTTCTTCCACTTCCTCTATCATTGTTGTTTCTATTCTAAAATAATAACAATAGTATATTCTATATACTTTTATGTTATTATAAAAATGTTACAACCATATTAATTATTCTATCCATCCTATAAATGACAATGTCACCATACGTGTGTACGTACGGATTACCGTCTCCACGTTGTGGTGTAGTTTGTTATTTAAACACTTCATTTTTTGGATGTATATAATAATGTGTATAATTGATTTAAATAATATATATAAAATGTCAATTATTTGGTATATATCCTATACCAAAAAATTACCTATGATTTCAACATCAATATAATGATATTGTTGCTCGTGCATACATACGGATTACCGTCTCCAAGACACGAGGAGATTCTTTTCCACGTTCACCATTAAACAATGATTATAAAATATATATCATTAATAAGTATTTAATAATAATTATACTAGAGATATATATATATATATATACATTTCTGTTCTTACATATATCTTATTCACTTAGTTCCGTTCAATACGATATGAAAATGGAAACGACGTTTATGCGTACGTACGACCTACCGTCTCCATAAATGGCGTTTTCCATTTCATATATACGTCTATTATACATATTTATATTCTAAATATATATAATATATAAATCATGTTTTATATTCTAGAAGTATTTAAATCCTGATCTAAGTGATACAATCAAGATCAACAAGTTAAAACACGTACCATAATGAAAGCGATTATTACCCAAAATGTTAATTTAACATGGAAATTAGTATTAAATGGGTAGTATAAAGTCATAAATGAATCATGTATGATATCATAAATATTAATATGGTTCGGGTATAATTTAATAACATACTATGGTCTTTATATAGGAGGCTAAACGTACCCTCGACTAAATGAAAGTGCAAGGTAAGGGTTAATTTTACAATCTCTTTATTATCTGAGGTTGTTTTTACTTAAGTATCTACTAGGACATATTTATTATCCATATCCATATTTCATAAAATAGTTTTCAAAGGGATTATTTTTAAGGGTATTTTTTTACTAAACCATCATTTTAAATGTTTTAAATATTTAATCTTCCAAATCATTCTCATTAATGTCCATGTTTTCAAAAATGTGTTTTAATGATTTATTTATATGGACATGAATGTTTTTAAAATGTTAATTCCTTTAAAAAGTTTCAAAGTTGTATGTGAAACTTTGATTAAAAAATTTCTTTAAATGTATTCCTTTCAAAATTGTGTTACTTTTAAATGTTTTTATGAAAAAGGTATATTTCACTAAAAAATATTTACAAATCATTTTCATCTATATAAACATTCCTTGATGGATTTTAAACTTAGTTGAAGTTGATTTATTATGATACAATTATTCCATATTGTTTTTAATATTTTGTGATATGTTTGACTGTGGATGTGTTTTTTATACCATTCATGGTTTATGGATAAATTATTAACATTTCGTATGCTATTTTTAATATAAATTTTTATGTTTTGTTTAAACCTTTTCATATGAGGAATGCATTGGACTTAGAAAGTGATGTGTGGAGCCCGCTATAGCTCCTCGATGCATCGGTAGGTCTCATGAGACAAACTAGTGTCTTGGAACAAGGCCTTGACAAAATCTTATTTGTAGTCTTGGCATAAGGCCTTTACTATGTGGTTATGAAGTCTATCATTATGCATTCCATCATCATGGAAGTGGCTATTGATATTGTATGGGATTATTCGACTAGTATAATATCTATGCGAATAAGTAAATGGAATTATTTGATTTTATTTTTTCCATATTATGTTTAAGTATAAGTTTAATAGGCCCTTGTTTTAGTCTAATAAATTGACTTAAATGTTTATGCTTATTTATGAATGTTTTTTCTATTTTGTAATCCTTACTGAGCATCTGAGCTCAACCATTCTATGTTTTATTTTTCCCAGGATGTGAAGAAGTATTTTATGATTGATATGTAGGGTTAAGCTAAGGTATTAATGGAATTATAAAAGGATCATTTATATTTTGTTTTATTTTCTAATTTTTAATGTAATGTTCATATATGTAATCTATTTTCCAAGAATGGTAAACTAATTGATCTTTCGGGACATCATTCCTTATAATCATGCCAATGTATTAATATAATGATCCGTCTCCCATAACATCAGTCGGGGCGTTACAGTTGGTATTAGAGGAATTTTAGCTATAACCTTGGAATGTTGATTTAGAAAAACTCTAATTAGAGAACAATACCCTAAGACAGACATTGAGGATTAGTATATAAGAAATTCCCTTGAATTTTGTTACTATAGAGATTTTGTGAGTTTTCCAAGAAATACATCCCTGTCTGGATATAAGAAGGCAAGGCCAGCTCTGGCATAGATATACCTAGTGGTAAAACCTGAAAACACCACATTGATCTAGAATCAAATGGTAATTGGTAAACGAAAAAGGGACTTGCTTCACTCTTGGTTACGACACTCCCGGGGGATATGCTTAGGATAATTCTCTTTTTCTTTACAAACCACTACGAAGGGTTTATGAGTATATACCTCCTCAAAGAAAACATTTTTATGATTATGGATTATATCCATGAACTGTTCAATTTATGTTAACTATTTCATTTGTTTGGAATTATGCATTGTGATTCCTAAACTAACCTAGTGCATTCCATTGTTTAGAAACGACACACTATAGATGGAATGAGATGTCCAACAATACGCATGATCCCAAGAGTAAGAAGGATAAAATCTTTCATGGTGTTAATAAAACATTTAGAAAGGAAATAGTCTCCCACATATTATCATCATATGAAGAAATAGTATCACCAGTTAATAATATAAGTAATGAATTTTCTGAGTCCTATGGATTTGAAGGGAAGCAGAGAAGAAAAAGATGGTAGAGAGAATGATAGATAAAGGGAATAAGGGAAAGAAGGATTTTCCCATATGTGATAACTGTGGACAGAATCACCTTGGTAAATTCTTGAAGGGAATGAGAGTTTTTTATAAGTATGGAGGAAATGGACACCAAGTACGTGATTGCAAGGGTGACAAAAAGGTTTCAAATGTACAACGCTTCATCTACAAGGAGTAGGAAAACTACGTGAATCAATATCCAAATCATCAGAGTATATCCCAAATGCTGCTATTGGATAATAATCATTTTATTATATTACCTAAGATAAAGATGAATGATTAAGAGTTCTTATGTTGTTATTAATGTATTGTTTCATTTTAGTATTGTATTAATGATGTATATGTTATAATAATTATTGAGTATATAGGGATTGTACTGCAATGTTATTTCATTAAGGACTTGAGATTAGTAGAACCAAGAAAAGTGACTCAATGGAAAGTTAATATTCTTAGAAAATACATGGTTGATGGAAAGAAAAAAATTTAATATGGTCCTAATACTACGGCATTTCTTTTGGAATAAGAGATTATTGATTTGGATAAATTGTATTGGATATTATTGACATCCTTGGAAGTGGTTAATAGTTTGTTTATTCCATCATTGTTGGAATTTACATGTTTTTTGGATATAAAGAGTATATATAGTATTCCATAAGAAATAAGGGACCACGAATGTAATCAATATGGTTATATCATAATTCAAGGTGTTACCATGTTTTAAAAGAATAAATTATGAAGGTATTCACATGTTATTACGTGGCAAAAAGGATCTTCAGTGTGTTTACCTTCCTTATAAATTTTGGTATGTGAGTTTGGACAGAAGTATTTTGGATAAGTCAAAAGGCTGGAATCAATTAAGTTTGACATTGGATACTATTGTTAAAGTCAAATAATTTCTTGAGATTATTTTTTGATTGTTATAAAAACGACAACTCGGAGGTCGGACGATAACCCGTCGTGTCCGGCAAGGCCGCGATACTTGAACTCGCAACCGAAGGGTGATAAAGGGGCATCACCTTCCACTAGCGTACATGATGCCCTAGTTTTTATAATGTAGTTTTTTTAAATAGTCTGAAAAATGAATTATAAAATCATTATTTTTGGAACCTTATACGATTAGGATAAATATAATATTTTTTTAATTCTATTATCTTTTGGAGTGAAAGATGAGTTTGTGGTAGCAATTAGTTGAAGGATGAAACTCTACTTATAAAGTATATAAATATATATATCCTCTAATTATATGAATAAATTAATTCTTAAACATTAGGGAATAGATCTTAAAACAAAAAATGTGTTACCCTAATACCATATGTTTCGTTGAACTCATGATATTTTACATCATCTTAGATTGATGGATTTGAGGCCCTCAATTTTACACTTGTTTGTGATTGATGACCTCAATAACTCCCTATAAATATTTACGTTTTTCCTCCAATTATATGTCTATAATTTCCACCAATGTTCTCCTAATCAAGATCATAATTTGGTGGTGACTTTTTCATTTCCATTTCCCTCTTATTAAGAATAAATTTTATTAACCCAATTTCCGATGTGGATTTTCCACAAAGGTAATTTTCTATTTTTAACCATTTATTTTCTAAGTGAAATTTCAAATTGAAAGGATGCAATTTTTTTGAAGGATGGGAGAATTTAACACACCAATATTTCATAGTACATTATCTTATTAAAGTAATTCAATAGCTTGTGCTACACGCAACACCGAGTTCGAGCGCACCACAACTTACCACACTAACCGTAAAAAAAGTGGTTATGAATAATATTAACTGAATTTTGAATCTTATATACTATATATAATTTTAACATTATTATTATGGTTTTATTAGACATAATAAAAGAACAAATTCATTTTTTCAGATAAAAGAAATATTTAAAAAAAATTCAATTTTACCCCCTTTTAATAGAGAACCATTTTTAAAACCAATATTTGAAAATTTAATATATTAAATTTAATGAAATTAAATTATTTTTTATAATTTGGACATAAAAATTTAATTTGGATAAATTTTTGGAACTTTTCTAATAACATTCATATTTTTATGAATACTGAAATAACTAAATTTTAATTAATTTTTTTTAATCGATAGAATTAATAGTGATAAATTTTGGATTTTAATGATTTGGAAGAATAATTAGATTATATTTTTACCATTTAATACTATTCAAGTCGTTATAAGTAATTTCACTTTTAAATTTGACACAAACACAAGTCAATCTTTTGATATTTTTTACTTTTTAAAAACCCTCTTTTTGGTTTTGACAATGGGAATTATATTTAAATTAATAAATGAAGCTTATACCCAAGAAGATCAGGAGACAGGCTAGCCTGCTCCTATTAAAATTAATTAAAAAGTAAAAAATACAAAGAGCGTTCAGGAAGACGTTCTACAAAGACGAGTGTAGTACTCACCACGATAATCAACCTGAACAAGGCTATTACAAAATGTAGGTGATATGAAAGACCAACACGAACTCACCTCTTGAATTGCTCTTCTGGAGAGAGAATCCGCAACATGATTAGCCTCACAGTAGACATGAAGAACTTCAAGGTAAATCGTCTCCACAAGTCGGAGGCAATAAACCCAAGCAGGTAACATCTTCCAAGGCACATTCCTTGATCGTTCTCTGAGGATCTGAACTGCAATAGACGAATCTGACTCAAGCGTATGTCATGCCATCCGTATTGGACAGCATATCTAATTGCCTTTATCATAGCCCAGAGCTCCGACTCAATTGCAAATCCATTGCCAATGAAATGGAAGAAGTATCCTTTGACAAAACCTCTATGATTACGGAAGACTCCACCACATCCGGAGGGACCAGGCGCCCCAGCAGCCACTCCATCAACGTTAACCTTCAACCAGCGATAAATGGGTGGAATCCATCTAATAGATTTCTTCATCAACGGTTTCTTTGACCTGCCAATAACACCAAGAGATCTCAACAACACAAGACCAGAAACATCATTATTCATAGTTCCAGTGTTGATCCTGGAAGCAGTGAGAACCGCACGGTGAATGGCTATTACACCATCATGGACAGAGGGTGTTATATTGTTGAACATCAAGGAATTTCTTTCCTTCCATAGAATATAAATCAAGCATGCCGAGGCTGCCAATAATAGTCCCTGAACCTGCTCACTGCACTTGGTTTGTCAGATGGAGTGTAAAAGCTCCCCAACCGAAATAGAAATAAGGCAGTAGTTGAAGATTCCCTAGATGTAATTCCATAACCTACATGAAAATTGACAAGAAACAAAGATATGGGAGGATGTTTCATCAGCCTCCACACAGAAAGCACAAACCGCTGCAAGCTGGAGACTAGTGCGCTGCAACATAGCCTGTAGTGGGAGTTTTCCTTTCCATATTCTCCAAATTAGCACCGAAGATGCTGGAGGAATGAAGGTTTTTCTAAACCCTGTTACCCACACCGGAGGTTCCATGGGATCAACAAAAATATATCGATAATATTCCTTCGTGTTGAAGATACCATTCATGTTTTTAGTCCATACCAGCGTGTCACAGTCGCTATAGCAGTACCTTGATATTTCAGTGACAATTTGGGTAGGAACTGCCTCACAGTGTGATGAACTGTTGAAATCAGCAATGGTCATCCACCATAGTAGAGGCGGAATGGCCACATCATCACAAATAGATCGAGACAGCCATGAGGTGTTCCAAAAATTGAGCAGGGAATTCTTACAGACAATCCATTTCAAACTAGCCATCAATTCCTTGTAACCCTACTTTAAAGAAAGCAAAACAAATGAGCGAAGGTATTTGGAGTATCCAGTATGTAGTTTCTCAACAAAACAATCTTGAAGAAATTACAGGGATTCATCTAACTTTGAGATTACGTTCCAGGTAAACTTTCTAATCAAAGTGTCATTGAATAGCCTTATGTCTTTGACACCCATTCCGCCCATTTGGATTGGTTTCACACACTCTTTCCATGCAACTGTGACCAATTTCCTCTCACGAATCGCACCAGTCCAAATAAAGTTTCTGACTTTGCTGGTAAGATCCTTAATGAGAGCACGAGGCCAACGATACAAAGAAAATAAGCAGACAAACATCGAAGTAATCACAGAGTTGACCAAACAAATCCTTCATGCCAGTGACATATTTTTCCCCTTCCAGTTTGCTAATTGATTTATAATTTTCAGAGCAATGTTTTCAAGATAGCATCTTTTAACCCTACCCAAAAAGAGAGGCACTCCAAGATAGATTAAAGGGATAACACCCCTGTTTACACCAAGTTTCAAGGAAACTATATTTTCCTTCGAAGTAGAGAGTCCTCTGCCAAACATGACCAGGGATTTCCCCCAATTTATAAATTGTTTGTCAACCTTTTCATAGTGTCAAAAAATTCCTTTTATGGAGATGGTTCCTTTATCAGCTTTCCCAAAAAGCAAAATGTCATCAGCATAGAAGAGGTGTGAGGGAGCATAAACCTAACCTACTTTCATCCTTTGGTACCATCCAAAATTTGCAAGGTCTGAAAGGCACCAACTTAAGTAGTCCTCTGAAAAAGCAAAAATAATCCCAGATAGAGGGTCCCCTTGCCTGACTCCCTGTGAGCATTTGAAGAAGCCCCTGGGAGATCCATTAATGAGAATTGAGAGTCTAGCACTAGAAAGAATGGATCCAATCAAGTCAACAACTCATTGTGAAAACCCATGCATTTTTAGAATGGTAAACAAGAAGTTCCATCGGATAGTGTCGAAATCTTTGGATATGTCAATATTTAAGGCCATGGTACCATCCTTCGCTCATGTTTTCATAGCATTGACACACTCAGAAGCAGTGAAAAGACAACTTTGAATACTCTGACCTAGAATAAAACCATATTGATTTTTTGAGATGAGGTCCTTTGCAAGACATCCCAATCTGTGCGTCATGTTCGTACTAATCATCTTTGGTACAGTATTACCAATAGAAACCGGTCTGAAGTCATTGATATTAATGTCATTCCTTTTCTTAGGAATCAAATCAACAAATATCGAGTTCATACCAAAAGGGATTTAGGATGATCTGAAGAATTCACTTATGGCATTTGCAACATCAATGTGTAAAATGTCCCAGTAATACATGAAAAATTTATTCGTGAAGCCATCAAGACCTGCCACACTATCAATGTTTAATGAGAATAAGGCATCATGTATCTCTTTTTCTGTGGGAGTGTCAACAATCATTTTGGTTTGATCATCCTGAATTGATGAGTCAAAACAATGAATGATCCTATCAGAGTAGTCCTCATCATGATCTGAGTAAAGTTTCTCAAAGTAACTTATGGTAGCATTTGCAATATCATTTTCAGATGAGAAGATGTTATCCTCAATACTCAGGGCTTGAAGAATTCTCTTGATCCTTTTCTCCCTATTCAAACAATGAAACAACCTTGAGTTCCTATCCCTATCTTTCAACCATCTAATGTTAAACAGATTTCGTACCAGATTTTCTTTCAAATCTAGCAGTTTATCTAGATTTGCTGCAGCCTGAATTTCATCTTGTGCTGGGAAATCCTGATGTATATTCTGTTCCTGATAATTTACTAATGCAATTTCAGCCTCTTTGATGTTCTTATCAATGGACGCAAAGGACTCTTTACTCCATCACTTCAGCCTTTCTTAGACCAATTTTAATTTGAAATAAAGGATATGAGAAGGGCTGCCCATGCAGTCAGTTCTCCAAGCCCCCAGAACCACTTCTCTACAGCCCGGAATAACAAGCCAAGCATTATTGAACTTAAAGGGAAGAGGCACTGCCCTCTCAGATCGAAAGCAGAGTTCAATAAGAAGAGGATTATGATAAAAATGTAGTCTCGGAAGGGTTCTCCCAGATACATCAATTGCAGCATTTATATCATCAACATGAACAAAGAACCTATCCAGTTTTCTTGCCTGTCTCCCATTAATAGTGAAACGGATCCATGTGAATTCAGATCCAGAGATGGGTACCTCGGATAGGCCGCACTTATCAATGCAATGAGAAAAGTCATCAGCTGCAGCACGACAAAAGGCATCACCTGTTTTTTCATCTGGCTTCAAAATAGTATTAAAATCACCAAGTAAGACCCATCTTTGTGACATATACTCCAAAATCTCAATTAAGTTTCTCCATAAGGTATTATTCTAGTGTACATATTGAATGCATACACAAAAGTCACAGAAACTGAGTTACCATTAGAACAGCATGTAAGGGTGATCGATTGTAAATCAGTCCCTATCAGATTAATGGAGACACTGTCATGTTTAAGCACCCACAAGGTTTCAGAGCTACCATAAATTTGACTGTTTGCGACAAAGAAGTAGCCCAAAGTCTCCCATTTGAAAGACTTACAATTTTCAAACATCATTCTTGGTTCAGCAACACCAATTAGAAAAGGTTTGTTGGTCATAATAAAGTGTCTAAGGGATCTGACCATGGGGGAGTTCCCAATCCCTTGACAATTCCAATACAGAATCTTCATTTTTTGATCTGAGACTAGTGTTAGGCCCATCATTTCGCTTCTTCATATCAATATCAGGGGAGACAGCAACATTGTCAGTAGATCCAGACATGTTGCCATCCACTGCAGAGTCATTTTCCTCTCCAATGGGCTCATCACTTGTGAGCAGGGAGAACCTATTTCCATAGACAATTTGGGCAGTAAGAAAACTGGCAGGAAGAACCCTTTTTTCCACATTTCCCACCTGTGAGAACCCATAATTCTCAGTTGGTTTTTCATCATCAGTATAAACATTTGAAAAACATTCAACATTCATCGCAGGAGTTTGCTTCCCAGAGTCCAGAAGGGTGTCAACAGGAACTGCATCCATATTCAGCACTTTATTACCATCGATATTGCTGGCCAGAGCTTGAGTATTTTCTGGAATCGGCTTAATCACCAAAGCAGAAGAATCTGTACCCAATTCCATAGGAACTGTGCTCAAATCCTGCATTCTATTAACATCATTGTTAGTTGCTAGAACCTGAGTAGATTCTGGAGGCGAATCATTCACCAAAGCAGCAGGATCAGTACCCAAATCATGCACTGTATCATTATCATCCATTATTTTCGGGACCTGGGCAGAGGCTGCAATCAACTCATTTGCTGGGACAGTAGGCTTATTCTGCCCCTTTGCATTGATCTCTCGATCTATATAAGAGTTCCCTTCAGGTAATGAATTCTCATCATTCCCCCCAACCTCAGTGTCAGGGATGTTGTGAAGTTTATTATCTCTGGAAGGATCAGAGTTATTAGAAGGGACAGTATTCTTGCCCTTACCTCGCCTATAGTTCTCTTCATCATGACCTCGGATCTTGCAGAGGTTGCAGATTTTATTCCTGTTGCAGTCCGAGACAACATGTCCAAAAAAAGACAATTCAAGAAGAATTTAGGATTTCTTTCATACAGAATTACAAGTGTGATCCTGTCATCCTTTGTAGTTAGCACAACCTCCTCCACTAGAGTAGAAGACATATCCACTTCCACAAGAACTCTATAATAATGACCAAAAGTGGGATTTTCAGTCTATCTATCCAACCTAATTGGATTCCCAACCGATGAGGCAATGTCCCAAAGGATTTGAGGATTCCAATACATCTAATTCAGATTGCAAATCTGTATCCATGTTTGTGTGAAAGTGTTTTTAACAGAATTGGGATCAAAATTCCTGTCCCATTCATGAATCCACAGGAATACAGGTTTTATGGATACCGAGCCAAAACTCCAGGCACGACGTTTAAATTCATCTGAGGGAAAGATGATGTGATAGATCCCACGACCCATTTCCATCATCTTCCATTCATCAAATCCCCAGATTTCAGCAATCCTAGCAGTAAGCTCACTGAATTTACATGGCTTCACCCCTTTGGTATGATAACCCGAGCAATTATTGATAACTTACACATTTGTATTCTTTCTTCAATAGCTTTTTGATTTGCCGAAACATGCGCAATTCTCCCTTTTCGTATGATTCTTCTAGCAGAGGCCGACTCACATTGAAGGAAGGAAGCACATCCCGTGCTTTTGACAGCATCCACAAAACTTTTTTTTGGTCCATCACTTCGACGATTCTCAGAGGGATTTTTAGCACAGAGACTAAAGATCTCGTTGTGCCCAACACAATCATATTCCAATCCACGCACATTTTGTCGATCTGTGTCCTCAATTAGCAAGCTCGAATCATCCGGTTTAGGGTTCTTATCCTTCTCCCTTCCAAGCGCCATCGTCATTCCTCTATATCCAAGTATCAATCATCAGAAAACAATTAAATAAATTAAGCTTATATGTTTTGAATTTTCAAAAATATAATTCATTTTAGAATTTGTAATATCAAAATTATCTTAGGGTAAAATTTTGGTATTTTTTTAAAAACTTTTAATTTTTTATAGTGAAAAAACACTACGTTATTAGTTAAAGCCGCCTTTGTTTAAAAATTATTTATTTTATTTTAATTTATCTTAGGTCAAAAATAAATACAAAATACCTAAATATGTCCAATGAAATTAATTGGATTCATTTTATAATAGATTTAGATATATAAAATTTTATCGAACTTTTTACCGTCTTTTACCCACCTCCTAGGAGAATTAGAAAATTTTTATAAAACATAATTTTACTGCTTATGGGAGTTGAATTTCAAAACTCTGAGAGACACGGTTAATACCAGTATGTAAAATGTGGTCAAATAAGATGAATATAATTTTTTGGGAATAGAAACTTTTTACTTTTATTTACCACAGTTAAAAGTAAATAGTGCAATGAAGAGTAATAATGATATTATAATTACAATAACACATGTACTAATTATATTGTATTAGTATAATTAGACTGATAACAACCTTATGTATAAAATATGATCCAATTTGGTCTACTTTGATTATATTAGGACATTTTTTATTATTTTATTTAAACAAGAGTTAAAAGAGTTAAATTTAAAGTTTCATAACTAAACCATTTTTAATATAGGGTTATACATAATATAAATTCTTATATAAATATTCATTAGAAAGATAAAAATATTTCCTACATAATTATATTATATTTATAAATTTTATACATTAAATAATTTAATTTATTTATGACATAATGATGAAGCAGTAACTACCTTAATAATGAAGTATTAAAATTATTGCTATTATAAATATCCAAATAAATGTATTTTGAGACTTTCGATTAATTAAACTAATTTTATAGGTTAATATTACATGTTATGATTGGAAATATAAATTCATTTTTAAGTAATAAATTTTTTAGGACTTTAAAAAAAATCTTTTACTAAATAATTTCAAAATTGACATAATTGAGTTTTTCTAAAAATAATATATTATTTGTAGATATAATATTAAAAAACATATCAGGTTTGGACAAAGGGACTTAATAGTATTATATATTCCATTAATGAACTTATTGGGGTTCTCTTGTATGTTTATAGTATGTTTATTAACCATATAATATAAAATAAAAAGAGACATGGTAAATGTAAAACTATTTAACTAAGAGTTAAATATAAAAGATATGGTTAACACGATAACCTAATCCTTTATTAAACCTATTGATTGAGAGGTTTTCGACCCATAACCACCTTATCTTTTAAATAATTCATTTTAGATCCATTATAAATCGAAAATTATATTACTATAAAATAATATTTCAAGCTTTTCTTTAACTAACCCTCACCTCTCTTATAAAAGTGCACTTCCACTTATCTTATTTTCACACCTCCAAAGCCTTTTTTATCAGAAAAAACCTGCCCAAATATCCTCCCAACGTTCCTCCATTAATCATAGTGGACTTACTTTCGTTTTAAAGCCATCCTATGGATCACGTTTGATCAAATCATAAAGAAGAACCCAAAGAAGAGGTAAATATTTCATCACCTCTTTCAGGTTCTTTTCTTCTTCCACTTCCTCTTTCTTAGTTGTTTCAATTCTAAAATAATAAATACATTATCTTATATATAATGTGATGTTATTATAAAAATGGTACAACCAAATTCATTATTCTATCCATCCTATAAATGAAAAAGTCACCATATGTGCGTACGTACGGATTACCGTCTCCACGGCGTGGTGTAGTTTGTTATTCAAACACTTCATTATTTGGGTGGGTATAATAATGAGTATAACTGATGTAAATAATAAATATTAAAATTGTAATGATTCAGTATATATGATATAATATCCAATTACATTCTATTTTACCATCAATATAATGATATTTTTGCTCGTGCGTACGTACAGATTACCGTCTCCACGATGTGATTAGATTCATTTCCACACTCACAATTCAACGATGATTATAAAATATATATCATTAATAAGTAAGTAATAATAATTACACTAGATATATATATATATATATGCACTTAAATATACCTTATTCACTTAGTTCTATTAAATACGATATAAAAATGGAAACAACGTTTATGCGTACGTACGGCCTAATGTCTCCATAATGGTGTTTTCCATTTCATATATACGTCTATTATACATATTTATATTCTAAATATATATGATATATAAATAATTTTTTATATTCTGAAATTATTTAAATCATGATCTAACTGATACAATCAATAGTAACAAGTTAAAACCCATACGATAAAGAAAGCGATTATTACCCAAAATGTTAATTTAACATTGAAATTACTATTAAATGGGTAGTATAAAGACATAAATGAGTCATGTATGATATCATAAATATTAATACGGTTCTAGTATAATTTAATAAAATACTACGGTTTTTATACAGTAGGTTAAACATACCCCCGAGTAAAGGAAAGTGCAAGGTAAAGGTTAATTTCACAATCTGTTTATTATCCACGGTTGTTTTTACGTAAGTATATACTGGGACATATTTAATATCCATGTCCATGTTTCATAAAATAGTTTTCAAAGGGATTATTTTTAAGGGAATTTTTTTCACTAAAACATAATTTTAAATTTTTTAAATATTTATTCTTCCAAATCATTCTCATTAATGTCCATATTTTCAAAATGAGTTTTAAGGATTTATTTATATGGACATTATTGTTATTAAAATGTTAATTCCTTTCAAACATTTCAAATTGGTATGGGAATCATTGATTCCAAAAATCCTTTAAATGACTTCCTTTCTAAATTGTGTGACTTTTAAATGTTTTTATGAAAAGGGATATTTCACTCAAATATTTTTACAAATCATTTTCATCTATATCAACATCCCTTGATGGATTTTAAACATTTTAAGTTGATTTATTATGATACAAATCATCCATATTGTATTGAAGGTTTTGTGATATGTTTGACTATAGATGTGTTATTTTTATACCATTCATGGTTTATGGACAAAGTATTGACATTTAGTATGTTAGTTTTAATACGAATGTTTATGTTATGTTTAAACCTTTTCAAATGAAGAATGCATTGGAATTAGTAAGTGATGGGTGGAGCTGGCTATAGCTCCTCTATGGATTGATAGGTCTCATGAGACAAACTAGTGTTTTGGAACTAGAACTTGACAAAATCTTATTTGTTGTCTTGGAACAAGGCCTTGACTATGTGGTTATGATGTCTGGATTTATTCATTCCATCATTATAAAAGTGGCTATTGGTATTTTATGGGATTATTCGACTAGTATAATATCCATGAGAATAAGTAAATGAGATTATTTTATTTTATCGTTTCCATATTATACTGATGTTTATGTTTAAAAGGCTTATGTTTTATTCAATTACATTTCCTTAAATGTTTATGCTTATTTATGAATGTTTCTGTTATATTGTTATCCTTACTGAGCATCTGAGCTCACCCATTTCTAGGTTTTATTTTTCCCAGGATGTGAAGAATTATTTTATGATTGATAAGCAGCGTTACACTAAGGGATAAATGTCCTTCCAAAAGGATCATTTATGTTGTGTTTTATTTTCAAATGTGTAATGTAATTTTTAGGCATGTAATCTATTTTCCAATACTGCTAAACTGATCAGTCTTTTGGGACTTGATTCCTTGTAATCATGCCAGTGTATTAAAATAATGCACCGACTCCCATATTTGGGGATGGGGCATTACATTGCCTATGATTTAAGGTAGTTGAATGTTCAACAATAGAACTATCCAACACATGCTACAGATTTGGATGTAGTGATTTTCTCTTTAAAAATTAGGTGACATTATCTCTTTAGGGAGAAGTGTGAAATACATATAGACAAAAAAGTATCAGGTATATATTCACATATAAAGAGATGAATATGAACCAATGAAGATGGTTTTAGCTGATCATAGACTTTTACTGATCAATTCACTTCCATCTTGGGAATGATAATAAAGTGGAAGATTATCTATGTTGAAATGATCCAGCAATTCAATCATTAGTGATAATTGAGAAGGATCTGATCTTTTTAATCTTAAAGAGGATGGAAATTGGAATCATAAAAGAATAAACATCATCAATAAATTCACAAATTATTTATCAGCATTCTCTTATGAATATATTAAAGGATTCAAAAAGAGATGATGTGTGAATTTAGAAAAAGTGGAAACTATAAGAAATTATAAATTCATAGAGTTAAATTGAAATGAATAAGGTGTTGTAAGATTTGGGTCAAGACTATATGTACCATAAAATCAATGGTTAAAGGAGTTGTTAGATGATGCACATATATCAACCTTCTCTATCCATCCTAGAAACACAAAGATGCATCAGGATCTCCAAGAACACTATTGGTGGGACAATATGAAGAAGGAGAGCGCAGAATATATATCAATATATCTTGTATGGAACCAAGTGAAAGAGGAAGAGAAAAAATTCTAGTGGTTGATGCAACAATTACACATACCTATATGGAAGTTGGAAAGCATCTCCATGGAATTTTTCACGGATCTTACAAATACATCAAGAGGAAATAATGTGATATGGTTTGTGTAGGATCATCTTATAAATACACCAGACTTCATTACAATATGATAGGAATTATAACTGGATATACATGAATGGATATAACTCATGGAAGTAGTTATGATTCTTGGAGTACCACCATCGATTGTATCCAATCGATATCCAAGATTCACGTTAATGTTATGAAAAAGTCTTCCACGTGCTCTAAACACTAAGTTGAACTTCACCATAGCTTATCACCTGCAAATTGATGTCCAATAAGAGAGGACTATCAAGACACTTGAGGACATGTTGAGAGAATGATAAATTTACCTCAAAAGAGGATGTGATCAATGTATTCCTTTTCTCAAGTTCTCTTACAACAATAGTTTCAACTTGAGCATCTAAATGGATTCCTATGAATCCATTTATAGGATGGGGTGAAAGACACCTGCATGCTGGGATGAAATTGGGGAACTAAAACTGCTAGCTCATGAAATGGTTAAGAAATGGAGGAAAAGGTTAAGACCATTCAACAACACATCAAGGATGCTTAGAGTCGACAAAAGTGCAATGATGAAAATCATTGAAGAGACCTATAGATTAATTTTGGAGACAATTTATTCCACCACATATCTTCATTAAATAAATTGATGAGATTTGGGAATAAGGGAAAGATTAGTTAAAGATACATCGACCCCTTTGAGATCCTTCGACGCATCAGATTGGTGGTCGTTTAACTTGAACTTGCACCTAACTTATATCGAGTTCATGAAGAATTCCATGTATCACTCTCGAGAATGCACATACCTGATCCCTTACATGTACATAATCTTGAGATGGTACTATTTGAGAATGAACTCTCTGATGAGTAGTAGTCAATAAAGATCATAGATTGTAGAGACAAGGTTCTACCGAATAAGACAATCAACCTAGTCAAAGCGTTGTGAAGAAACCAAAAGTTTGAAAAAGAATCATGGAAACTAGAGGAGGTGGTGAAATAGAGTTAACCTCATATATTTTAATATGGGAAATTAAAATTATGAGGGTGATATTTTTTAAGGGGGGAAGATTGTATTGACCATAACTGTTTTAAATGAAGTTTCCCGTTTTGATTTAATTAAATGTCTTATTATGTAATATGGTTATAGGAAACATATAAACTTACATGACTATATCTTATTGTATTTAAAATAAAATTAATAATATTTACCATTGTTAATATAGCTACTGAATAGTGATCACATGATAATTATAAATATAGGGCTTTTAACAAATCTAATTGACTAAAACAAATGAATTGATGACATCAAATAGTAGAACCATGCCATATGAAGACCATTATTTAGATCTTCCAAGGGAGATAGAATCTCTATGATTTGACCTCAACCAAGATAAATTTTATTTCCGATAACTTAAGCATGATTGAAACCAATTATGGGATATGTTCATGCTCATCGAGATATGAGCCAAACCATGTTTTCTGAACGACAACATGAAAGTCTCACTGTATTAAAACTTACACTAATTGTGTATGCCAATGTAATAAAGGAATATGTCTAAGGAACTTGATAATATGAATATGTATATTTTATATAATAATGAATTTATTTTCATTTTTTACTGTTACTTTATAAGTGATTCTGGTTTTGATTCAATTAAACATAAATTGTATTTTCGGTAATATTAAAATTCAATGAAGGGGTTTATTTTTATGAATTAATGGAATTTTGAAAAAATTATTTTTTAAATAAAATATTATTATTAAATAATTTTTATTAATTATAAATTGTAATAGACTTTTTATGAAGTGAAATGAAGTTTTTACAAGGGTTCAAAAACTGTTATTGTCAAAAAACCTTCATTTTTCAATAAATGTAAAATATTATTTTAAAATTAAAAATTTACATTTTTATAAAATTATTTATTTAAAATAAATATTTTATTTGGAGATTTAATGTATAAGATTTCCAATGGTGGTTTTGTTATAATTTTCTAATACAGTCAAATTTTTAGGTAAAAATAAACTACCATATAAATATATCACGTGTTTTATGACATCATAATGGCCAAAAAATTATGTAATAAATACTATAATTGGTATTCTAAGACAAATATATATTTTCAACAAAAAATATTTTATTTTCAGTTTATTTGATTAATTTTATAATGCCCCTATGAATCTTCTAAAATATATAATATCTTTAATGATTTTAAATTCATTTCATTAAAAGAGTGAATCACCTCTACATAAGAAAGGGTAATATTTTAATAAGTTTGAACCTTTTACTAATAAAATTATGAAAACATTACCTTTGGCAGAAACCATGGGTAAAAACGATGGTATGGTTTGTGGGTTTGAATATTTTATTTTATAGTGTCCAAACACTAAATATTATAGAAATACATATCATTTACTATATAATCCCACCCAAAATACCACTTCTATTCACTCAAAATACTTGGAGAATGCCTTTACTCAACTCTACCACCTCTAGAATCATTATATGGCACCGTAAGATCTCAATAATAACCTTTTCAAGGTTTTGGATCCATACACTCAAGTAAGGGTTCTTTCCTTCCTCACCTTTATATATGTTTCTTTATCATGTTATTTCCTTTTATTTTAAATTACTAATAATTGGGTATGTTTTAAAACCTCCTTCATACTTACCCTAACATTCCAAAATGATTATATAACCATTTACCTCTCCTTAAACCCTCACATGTACACCCGTTACCATGCTGAAATTTCATAAGTATCCTTTCCTCTCACTTTTTTCAAGCTTATTTATTACCATATGACTTATTTTTATAATTATATATGTGTGGAAATGTCTTTAAAGATCCCTATTATTGTCCATTTTATTTGAAAAAGAATATAGACCAATTTCTCACTCATCAACCCATTTTATGAATTTTTATGTGACAATGTTATGCTGCCATATTTCCACCGCGATTTTCCATGCCAAACCAATTGTATAGTGAATACCATACTCATTTTCTATCAAGGGTGTTCAATTTGATTCATATATAACTTTTTATTGGGTACTTACATGTATTTATTCCATACTCCAAGATTATGGAATACATTATGATGAGGAATGAATCCATGTTTTATGATCTATGTGCGACACTTAAGCATGTGAATGAAATGAAAGTGAAAGTTAAACGTGGAATTATATATCTCTTCAATGCATTGGGTAATGTTCAGTGTTGGGTAAAGTAGGACACTCAAGAAGGTAGGTGAATTGAGTTCCTATAAAAAAATTTATTTAAGAATTTTATCTAAAATATTCCCTTAGTTAAAACTAAATCTTGTCAGTTAACCAAGGTAATAAAATTATATTTTATTGACAGTTTAAATATTTTCTCAGAAGACTGATTAATTATAATTATAATAATATGATATATTGATAAAACATTTTAACCTACTATAATAAGTAAAAATAGTTTTTACTATTATCCAATACTAATAATCAAAGTAAAATTGAGTTTTCTGAAATATGAGTTAAAACAGAGAAAGACTAAATTGAAAAACTGAGCAGATAAAACAAGTGGTTCAGTATCAAGCTGAGACCTTATACACTCCACTTGGGAATAACCTACCACCATGATATATATATATATAATTATTTGATCGACACCCTGTACTGGGGTTAACAATAGTACATAAGACTGTCCAGGTGACAAGACCTCTACCACTATTCTACGGGGAAACACTAACAGCCAGGTCACACAGGAACCCTTTCACAGTTATACGTGGGTGAAATAACATGTAAAAAGATATTTTAGTGGGGATATATTGTATACTATAGTTCATTTCAATAGACAGTGTGTTATTTTAATACCTATACACACACTACTCAAAGAGTAATAAAATAGTACACAATAGAGTGAAATGTAATTAGATAGAGTTTGGAAGGCTTTGTTTTTTTTGTGAAATGCAGCACTGGACTATTTGGATGCAACATATCCAATATTCTAGTACTCTTCTAAAAATAGAATGTCGTGAGTCAATTGTTTTGGTTTTCGGTGTAGTGATATGTTCTTCTTCTCCTTCTAGTATTGCATGGTTTCTTTCAAAATAGTTCATAGCAGGTTCTTCTTTATTTACAGTTAGCTGGAATTAAGAGTTTTTCTTTTGATGTATTCTTTCATGTATGGTTGTTGTTCTCTTTTTGCAAGAATTCCACTCTCATTTTTTTCTACTTGAGTTCCAAGCTTTATTTTATTTTGGTTTCTTATGTTAGAGCCGAAAAGGTGCACAATCTCCACACCTCGAACCTAGAAATGTTTGCTGACATGACTTCCAAAAAATCATTAATTATATTAGTGTCATTAAATGACTCACATATGAGCATTAGAAAAAAAAATTTAAATTTAATTTGAAAAGAAAAAAAATGATTAAGTATAGAATGGTGTCAAAATTTTGGTGACATAGTCATGGTGAGACATTCACTGTGAGACAGTCACGGTGATACAGTCATGATGGGACAGTCATGGTGAGGTAGTCACAGTGACACAATCACTGTGAGATAGTCATGGTGAGAAAATCATGGTTCCATAATTGGGGTGAGATCTAGAACTTTTAGAAATGTTACGGTGTCTATTCATTTGAATATTTTGGAACTGGTAGCACGATTACGGTGTTAGGTAAATGGTGTCTCAGGTAACTGTGTATAATCATTTTTCAAAATTTTGAATGGTGTCTTGGAAATGGTGGAACAGAAATGGTGTCATGTCCTTCGAGAAATTATGGAACTGGTAGCAAGATTACAACGTTACAGACTTAGTGAAAATATAGAACCAGTAGCAAGCTTACAGTGTCACAATCTATGAAAATATGGAAGTGGTATCAAACTCATGGTTTCACAGACTTAATAAAATATCTATAAACTATCTTAAGAAGTATTGTTCATATAATATATTATGATTAATCATAATTATACTAAATTATAATAGAACATGACTAAACATAGTTCACAAGATTGAAAATAAAATTTTTGAGATTGTGAACTTGATCTTGTGAGAGTTTAAAACACGAGTTATAAGAGTGTAAAACTTGACTTGTGGGCATTAAAACAAGAGGAGTCAAACAATCTCCCCCCTTTCTGATTATCACAAATCATGGAATTTACAGCCCAAATATTTTAGAGAAAAATAAATAGATTACTTATCATATCAAGATATTAAAGCATATATGTAATAAATAGAATAAAGGGTAGATATTTTCTTAGGACTTTTTTTTTATTTTTAGTTACCCCCATAATATTTTTCCTATTTGAATGAATTATGATAATTTCTACCTCTTTTGGGATTATCAAAAAGAGAGTATAGAGAAATATAAAACACTAAAATAAAAAAACAAATAAAGAAACAACATCAGGCCAGATTCCATTGAAATAAAAATAAGATCTAGTAAAATCAATAAAGAAAAATACCACAGATCCCTATCAAAATAAGTATTCACTTCTTAGTAGAGTCATTAGGCTTGGATTTTTCTTTGGGTTAGGCATAAGAAGGAGAGGAAATAGGTGTATAAGTGGAGGTGGTTGAAGAAGTGGCCAGAGAAGCTAGTGACACTCTTTCAATGATAGAGGGTGAAAGGGTAGGTTTGGTGGAAGAACGAGGCAATGTTTTCTTAAAAATGATTGGTGTAATCTTGCTCAGAGCCTTAGAAATAGTTATAGTCACTGGAAAATACAGGTGGAGGAAGAAGGGGATGTAGTAGAATGTAGACCAAGATGAAAAGGAGTAGCTGAAGGAGAAAAAAATGTAGTACTATGAACACAGAGATAAGGTTTCATGATTTTTATAAAGTTTGTGATGATATCTTTACCATATTACATGGCCTTCTCAATGTCATCCTTGTTTTCCAAAAACTTTTCTAGAGTGGGTGTGAATTCTGTGATCTTCTAGACTTGATCCTTGGACACTTGAGTGAATGGATGTATCTTTAATTTCTACACAAGATACTTGAAGTGATTATTCAACTCATTCTTATAATAAATTCTCTTAATGTATAAGTCCACTTTCGTAGAGAATTCTTCTTGAGCATCAGTTGAAATATTTGAATGTTCCCTCACAAAATCAAGAACATGGTCACTACTCTTGATGACATCAGAGAGACTTTCCTTATCAAAACCACTCAACACTAATGAAGATATTATTGAAAAATTAATATGATTAAATCACTATATACATGCTGAGATGGCTGTCTAGAGGTAGAGAGAACTAAAATATTTTATTTAAGAGTCTTAATCTTATATAGAATATTTTTTAAACAACCTCTATATTCATCGGTCAAATTATTTATTCTAAAGACTATCCCATACATCTCATTGGCTATATTGGTGTTGTTCTCAACCACCATTTCATAGAAAATAACTATGTTTGGTTGGATCAGAGATACAAACTTCTATGGAATCTTGTTAGCATCATCCTCACTAAGATGAGAAACATGAGCTTGACCGATTTTCATGGCTGTATACATATATTCAACTTTAGATTTCAGAGTTTTTACCTCATCACTTAACTATCTGTTCTTAATGTGAAATTTATGAATTTCATGAAGCATCTTCGGTTGAATATTCCATATATTTTTCTCAAATAATAGTGCAACATCCCTTTCACTAAGCTTTGTCACAGGTGTAGGATGAGATTGTAGCAGTTTCCCAGTGATAAAAAAAAGTTGTCTACATAATATTTATGATCACTATGAAAAACAAGATCATAAGATTCATGTGTGGATTTATAAATAGGAATTGAAACAAGTTCACATTTTTTAGTAGGAGATACTTCTCTGGAAGATATTTGTTTCATCTGAAACATAGTTGAATGATATATCCCTTTTACCGAGGCCTCTTGGGTATCATACACATAAAAATAACTAGGAAACCTATACCATTTATCCACATAATACGGATCGACATGATTTGGAATTTGAACACTCTCTATGCTGGGATGCTTCTCCCCCATAACAGGTTCATATCTCGTATGATTGGGAGACTGAATCTCTTGACCCATTCTCATAATTTCAACTCTGTCAGGCTCACCCATATCTTTTCTAGCTAGCTGAAAGGAATGTTCTATCATTTTTTAGCAGACATGATTACTTTATTTTCAACATGTTCTTCAGACTATTCCACAACAGTTGGATCTTCCTCAACAACATGATTTTCCTCAACACCAATAGTTCTTTTAGAAGTAGCTTTATCCTTTTCAACTACATAAATATAACCTTTATAGAGAGGTTATAGCTCTGTATATACTCCCACAAAACCTTTACCCACATCACTATCTATTTATGGATTTAAATATTGCACAATCTAACCAGCTTCTAAACCAGGATCAGTTATATATTTAGGTATTAAGGTATTTTCAATAGGATTAAAATATTTATACTACTATCATTATCATCAACCCATGATATATTTTATTGATTCTAGCTTATTTTTCATTCTCCTACAAGTATCTTTAGAGATACAGAAAAAATATTCCTCAATAACTTTTTCATTCTATCCAACTACACTTTTTTCTATAAGAATAGAATAAATAAACCTTCAATAGAATATAAAGGATGACTTTGATGTAGTTTTGAGTATATAACACATGTTAAGTATAATTTACTTACACAAGTTGATTTATTTTCCATTCTATGGAAGATGAATAAAATATACATCATGATACATAAAATTGGAAAATTTTCCTTTACTTTGGAAAATGAGATGTTGAATGAACTCGAAAAACAATTTTGACTCACCATCAATATAAATAACAATAGTCCTTCTCTTTTTTATATTCCCAATCAAACTTCCAAGAGCCTCTTCAAGGCTAAACACATCACTAGGTGGAGGAGGACCTCTCTAGAAGTCATAAAAACTCCTTTATGAGGTATTCCTAGATAGGTATCCCATATCCTCAAAGAAAATGTACAAATTTGACCATTTACCCAACTATTTACCAAAAAATCATCCTTGGAGTTGAAGTTAAACTGGACATACTAATAAAACTAAAAAACAAGATGTGGATAAATATGACTCTTCTCTTTGGTAAACCAATCCAACCAACCTTGTTCTTTCTAAAATCATAGAACAAGAGACTTACTAGAAAAGAGGCATTAGTAACATATTTCATTTTCAGGGATGACTTTGTGATCTTCAAGGCCAGGGTTCAGTAGCTTCATAGGGATATAAACATGATCCTTCTTCTATTTATTCTTAGACATACACTTCTCAGGAGTCGATGATGATGGATTATTTGTCCTGGGAATTCAATGTGGGCTCAAAAAGTATGAGAAGGAGGGAATGAAATTTGGGAGATATAGAGTGTAACGTCCCGATTTCAGAAGCCACCTAGAGGCACCCCGTACCTGATTTGTCACATGGGCTCAAGCGCATTTTCCCAAATGCCAAAGGCTACCGACTAGAAGTGAGTTCCTTGGGAGTGATATTGGGGAAACTATGCCCTAATTAGAAAATTTCACAGCAAAAGAGAAAACAATAAACAATGGTGGAATAGTAAAAAATACATACATAGGTGAACATCGGAAAACTAAATATGATAAAAAACAGGAGCACATATACGATGTATAATACATATGTCTAGAAAAGCAGCCAAACAAGTCACAATGATGGAAATACAAATGGTACTAAAATAAGTACAAAATAAAGATAAACAGCTCCACAGCATCACAAGCCTAAGCTTGGTCCCATGCTCTCCAGCTTCACAACAAGTCAAGTACCTAAAGTCGAAGGGTTCTTGACCTTATCTATACCTGCAAAAATATAGTCTGTTTGGGCCCAAAAGCATGACCCAAACAGGGTGTGGGACTAAATCCTAGTAGGTAACCACCCGAAGATCTGTGCCTAACCATCAATGAGAATATGGCAAGTATTGGTACAGTAAGCAGTAAATAGTAAATAGTAAATAGGATGATACACAACAGTAAACAATCCACAGATCAACAAGCAGCAGTGAAGCAAATAGCTAACCACAAACAGGAATCCCTTTGGGAAGTACTCATATCCATCCCCTCCGGTCTTATCCAAGAAGTACCAATAACCCTATGGGAAGTACACTCAGCCTAACCCTGGAGGTTTGGTCATACGAAATTATAAAACACTTTGAGGATGAACGCTCAGTCAATTCCCCTTATAGTCTAAGGTAGTTAGGGACTCTTTGAGGATTATCACGTGGTCAATTCACCTCATATCCCCATGGTATAGAGACTCTATGAGGAAGCTCACTCAGTCAATTCCTCCCATAGCCTGGAATGGTTTAAGAAAATTCAAACAAAACAAAGACTCTCTGAGGAAGCTCACTCGGTGTACCCCCGTATTGTCTATAATACTCAAGACTCTCTGAGGAAGCTCACTCGGTCTATCCTCTTGTAGTCTATAATATCCAAGACTCCCTGGGAAGCTCACTCGGTCTATCCCCTATAGTCTATAATGTCCAAGACTCTATGAGGATGCTCACTCGGTATCTCTCCCTATAGTCTATAGCACCAGGTTCTCACGGCCTCGTGCCAGTCAGTTCATAATAATTCTATAAGGCCAAAGTAAACCTACAGAGCTACTTGGCTAACCAGTCTACAACATAACAATCATGTCAGAGAGTAGTACTCCATCCTACGGTCACTAGACATTGAAAATGGGCATAACGACCAAAGGAAGAACAAGACCAAAAGGTCGTAAATAGAAAAAGGCATGGGAAAAACATCCAAGCATATAAATTATCCTTATAGATGGAAAAATTACCTCTACACCAGAATACAAGAAAGGAAGGAAAAACAACAGGGGTAAAATAGAAATCACACAATGCCTCGTTCAAGGGTATTGGTGGAATTTTCACATAAAACTCAAAGACTTCGAATCAAAAGGCACAAACCACCTACCATGATTCTAGGAGATCAATATACTTGAACCACTGTGATTAAATCTCCTTAGAACATCGTAGATCTACGAAAACACACAAGGAATTCAACCCACGATAACTTGCAAAAGAGGAAGAATTGTAAAACGATGCTCTAGAAGAAGGAAGAGATTACCGTTGCGGTTCCAATGCAATAGACAATGGTTGATTAGAAGAACAGACAGAGGCTTAGGGTCTCGGAGGAGATTCACGACCATACGAGATGATCTCGGTGAAAGAAGCTGGAGAAGAAGCGTGTTATGGTGATTAGACGTGACCGTAGTCTATTTAATGAAAAAAAGAATTACACGACGTGTACTTTTGGAGTTCACGACATGTACAAGGCTTTTCTGTACTCTGATTTAAGCAGCCTCCACATCACCCCACACGACCGTGTGTGTGGCTCAGACATGGCCAGCACACGACCTCACACGGAATCGAAGTACATGGTGTGTACTTATAAAGTACACGACATGTACTTAAAAAATTTCCAGAAACTCCTCTTTTCAAAAAAACTCTAGAAAAAGTAAAAAAATACCTGAAAAGAAGGTTTGGGTTATTACAACCTTCCCCCCTTAATGAAATTCATCCTTGAATTTCCCTCTCAAGGCATGGAAGAAGAAGCCCAAACAGCTCCGGCCATTGCGATCGTACATCAGCCTCCCTCTTCCAAGTCTCGTCATGTACTATCCCATGCTGCCACAACACCCATACCAGAGGAACATACCGACTACGGAGAACCTTCGTACTACGATCAAAAATCCAGATAGGATGATCCTCAAATGATTCATCCGCTTCGATCTCAACCTCATCATGTTGAAAGATATGAGATGGGTCTGAAAAGTAACATTAGAGCTGGGAAAAGTGGAAGACGTCATGCATAACCCGATACCTCTTAGGTTACTACAATTGATAGTAAACTAGCCCAACTCTCTCCAACACCTCAGACGAACCAAATTACCTTGGTTAATGTATACCCTATCTCTGAATCCTCTTGTGTCCCAACATCAGTGTGACGTGCAGGAAAACCTGATCCCCGACCTCGAACTCCAAAGGTCATATCCACCGCTCAGAATAAGACTTCTGTCAAGACTGTGTCGTAGACATCCTCTTCTGAATCAAATCCATCTGCTCTGAGGTCTCTTAAACAAGACGAGGTCCCAACAAAGCCACCTATTCTGTCTCCAGCCAGCATAAAGGTGATCGGCATGGACTACCGTACAAAGCCTCGTAAGGTGCCGTATGAATAGTTGCCTAAAAACTGTTGTTGTAGTTGAACTCCACAAGAGGTATATGCTTCTCCCAATATCCTCCAGAGTCCAGAATTTAGGATCAGAGCATATCCTCAAGCACCTAAATCATATGCTCAGACTGGATATTTGCCTGGTGATGGTATGTTGTACTCAAAAGTACTTGTGTACCCAAAGCCTTCTGATTCCCCTGCCAAAACTGAGAAGTAAAATGCATATCCCTGTCTGAAAAAATGGAGTGTGGAACTCCAGGTAGATGTATAGTCTTTCAGATGTACAACCATCCCATCTCATAAACTCTGAAGGTCTCTTTGATCGATAAGAAGTGAGAAACCTTTGTAAGACTGTCGATGACAACACAAAAAACATCATTCCCTCGAGGTGACCTCAGAAAATCATTCACGAATTCCATCATGACAAAATTAAACTTCCACTCCGGAATGGGAAACTGCTAAAAAAGACCTTCTAGTCGCTGATGCTCTGCTTTCACCTACTGACAAGTGGAACACCTCAGAACAAAACCAGAAACATCTCTCTTCATACCCGGCCACCAATACTAGTGGTGTAGATCACGATACATCTTGGTGACGCTAGGATGAACTGACCAAACCGAGGAATGAAAGTCCCGCATCAGCTCCTCGCGTATGTCTGATGGCACCCATACGCATCCTTGGAAACAAAAGATCTCCTCCTTGCCTACTGTCCATCCAGGAATAGGGTCCTCTCCTGACACACTTTCCCATATGACTAGGCCATCATAATTTGATAGCTGCCTCATTCGTACCCAATCAAGAAGTGTAGAGGTAACAACTACAGAAGATAAAAAAGTCCGCCCCTGTCTGTCATGCACCTCCAAATGCATCTCAGAGAACAGAGACATAAGTTTCCACTCACTATTGGCCTCCTAAAGTGCATGTATCAGTGTTCTTATGCTCAGCGCATCAGCAACTACGTTTCCTTTTCCAGGTGTATAGGAAAGCTCATAGTTGAAGGACTAAAGATACTCGACCCACCTGTGTTGTCTCAGATTCAGATCACACTGAGTGAATATGTACTTGAGACTTTTGTGGTCAGTGAAAACCACAAAATGCTCTCCCAGAAGATAATTTATCCAACATCATACGTCATGAACAACTGCCTCCAGGTCGAGATCATACGTGTGGTAGTTCTTCTCATGTGGCCTCAACTACCGAGACCCGTACGCAATGAATCCATCTCCTTGCATCAGCACAGTTCCCAGCCTGATACCTGAAGCATCACAGTAAACAATATAAGTCTTTCCTGGCTCTGGAAAGAATAGTATCAGTGCTAACGTCAACCTCTCTTTCATCTCTTGAAAGGATGACTCACAAAAATCTGACCATAAGAACGTCGCACCCTTCTTGGTCAGACCTGTCAGTGGTGATACTAATCTTGAAATGTCCTGTATGAAGCGTCTGTAGTAACCAGCCAGCCCTAGAAAACTCCGCACCTGAAAGACATTCTTCAGCTGCTCCCAGGAAACTACTGCTCTCACTTTCACTGGGTCTACTGATACTCATGTCTCAGAGATAATGTGACCCATGAAGTGAATCTGGTCCATCCAAAAGTGGCATTTTGAGATCTTAGCATATAACTGATGCTCTCTTAGTATAATTAGAACGATATAAAGATGGTTATCATGGTCGTGTCGAGTGTGAGAGTACACCAAGTTTTCATCCATGAAAACCACCACAAAGGAATCTAAGTATGGGTGGAACAATCAATTCATCTGTGCCATGAAAACAACAGGTGAATTCCTGATACCGAACGACATAACCATATACTCGTACAGACCATACCTGCTCCGTAAAGCTATAATAGGTATATCACATGGTCTAATGCGCAACTGATGATAACTGTATCTTAGGTCAATCATTGAGAATACACGGGCTCCTCAAAGCTGATCAAAGAGATCATCGATCCTTAGCATGGGATATCGGTTCTTGACCTTCAACTGGTTTAGCTTCTGATAATTGACACAAAGCCGAAGGGTTCCGTCTGCCTTCATTGAAAAGAGGACAGGTGGACCCCATGGAGAAGTACTAGGTCGGATGAAACTATAATGACCTATACTTTACATACATTGTTATTACTTCAGAATTGAAGCACACTTATTAAAACATATAACAAAACCAAGAAAGGACCGTATAGGTATAGTTTCTTTAGAAACTGGGAAACATAAATAACTGGTTCATAAAGCATCTACTTTGCCTCCCATTTATTTCATCATATCTAGAGTCCCTTTTTTGGCATATTCTACTTAATAACCTTCTTCTTGACCTGGGGAAATAAAACATACAAAAGGGTGAGCTCAAATGCTAAGTAAGGGTAAACAAAAGAAATATCAATCACATCATATTCATAAGAACATAACATTTTAGAAATATTAACCTGCAAAAGGGAGCATAATTTCATAACATGGGATAAATCATAGTAGTGAAATGAAATCCCAATAATCATAACTTAAAACATGAAACTTTTTGGCATACACACATAATCATAGAGAATCATTTCTTATTAGTCAAGATTCATTTCCAAGACTATCTTAGTGGACAAAGTCCATTTCTAAACCGAGTCACCCACGTTTCAGTACTGTTTCACTGAACCGGTATAACCTACCATTACCGCCATGTCTATCTCATGAGATATAAAATCTTTACCCAATGCATTGGAGGGAGATATAGGTCCCACCCATCTCATAGTGATACCATTGTTATGTGTGCCACAAAATCATAAATCATACATCATTACATAACCCATGTAATAAAAATGGGATTCTTAAACAACATGACATCATAAAACAATTCATATAAGATAAAGGAATTCATAAAAATAATTCCATCACAACATAATCAAATAAATGTAATAATAGGGATAGAAACAGAACCCTATATTATCTTAGATGGAAAATAATTTTGATAAAACACTTGAACTCCATTCTTGAGGAAAATATCCTTTCTACTTTAAAACACTTTTTCCTTTCATAACATGTCATACAATTTTAAACTAAAAGAAGTTGATTAAAAATAAACTTGAAAACTTGTAAAGGAAGCTTCTTGGAAATAATTTTTTAAAAATCCATTCATGCCGTATAAGTTAAAAAACATTCTTCTCATACTTTTGACGGAAAAGTCAAAAAGTACCTCGTACGAAAAACGACAAAAGATTCCTTTCATATCTTTTACTAAAAACTCACCGAATAGGAAAATTGGATTTAAACAATTGTAGGTGGATGGAAATAATATTACATATTGAGGAAACATGGATGTGGATGATAAAATACACCCCAGTAAATTCCAAACTAAAAACAATCTCATATAAAAATGAGATTGTGATATTTCCTTTACCTTAGGTCCGATATGCTTTGTACATGTCCGAACCTCCTGTATAATGATTTAAATAATGTTATTGACTTATTCCAGAATCATACTTATTTTTATGATATCATATATGTTCATATTCTTAGCTTCTTAGTAGTAATATTTCATTGCTACTTGTTATTTGGGTGTTTATAACTTTTTGTTCTTATGCGTGTTTTGTCGAATAAATTCTTATTCATATCTTTAGGTTATAGATACCTCATTACCAGAATGGTATTAGTGTAATATATATCATATTCATTCATTAAATTCATTTATATAATCATTATGAAATGAAGATCATGTAGAACGAGTCGCATCACATCGTGGAGACGGTATTCCGTACGTACACACGAGTGATGATATCGTTCCTATGATCGTGGAATTGTATTGGAGTGTATGTATACTATATCAGAATCAGTATAACTTTATAAAAGTCATATATAGTCATTATTTAAACCATTATACCCATCCATGTAAGGTGGTGGTGGAAAATAGATTACACCACAGTGTGGAGACGGTATTCCGTACGTATGCACGCGCGGTGATTTCTTTTTCCGTAGGATGGATAGATGGTGAAATAGGGTTGATTCAAACTTATAATAACATATCAGTATATGATTGATACTGATGTTATTACTTAATAATGAAACAACTAAAGAAGAATAAGTGGAAGAAGAAATAAAGATGAAAGAATCGGTAACAGACATTACCTCTTCTTTGAAGTGCTTCTTTGAGACCTTCTTTTAGGGTACTAAAATTGGTCATTGAAGAAGACCAGGACCTATAGGATGTCTCTAGGGAAGTGGAGAGGAGAAAGTGGTAGGGTTTGGATGAGATTGAAGGCTCAAAGTGGTGTGAGGAAGAGGGGGAGGAGGTGCCCTTTTATAAGGGAGGAGAGGGGCTCCTTTGGAAAAACTAAAAATATTATTTTATTATAAAGTCATGTTCCTTTTTAAATAGCTCCAAATTGATTTATTTCGAAGATAAGGTGGGGATGGGTCGAAATCCTCCCAGAAAATAGAATTTAGACAAGTTTAAGTTCCTATTTTAACCTTATCATTTAGATTTAACATTAAGTTAAATAATTTTACTTTTACCGTGTCTTCTTGTGTTCTTATACTATAAGGTTAATAAACATACTATAAGAAGCCAAACGAACCCCAAGTTGTTTATTATTAATATATATAACCTTATCTAAGTCATTTGGCCGAACCTTAGATTTTTAGGAATAAAATAACAATTACTAATATAATATTTGTTTTAAAAACTATTTTATGTCAATTTTGACACTATTTAGTATTATTTTTTGTGAAAATCATAACATACTGATTAGTTCGAAAAAAGTTAATTAAATCAATACTAACATGTCATATTAAATTATAAAATTAGTGGAATTCATAAAAAGTCTCAAATTATATTTATTTGGGTATTTATAACATCAATTATGTCAATATTTCATTAATAAGATAATTACTACATCATCGTTGTGTCATAAATAAATTAAATTATTTAATGTCTAAAAATTACAAATAAAATACCATTATGTAAGAAATCTTTTTATATTTCTAATGAATATTTATAGTCGAAATTATCTTATGTATATCCCCATATTAAAAATGATTTACTTATTAAACTTTGATTTTAACTATTTTAACCCTTCTTTAAATAAATTAATAATAAATGTCCTAATCTAATCCATGTGGGCCTAAATGGTCATATTTTATTCCTAAGGTTGTTTTTGGTCGAATTACACTTGTCCAATATAATTAGGACATGTGTTAGGGTAATAATAATATCATTTGTACCCTTAATTACCCTATTTACTTTTAACCGTGGTAAAAAAAAGTAAAAAGTTACTATTCACCAAAAAATTATTTTCATCTCATTGAACCACATTATACTTACTGACATCAACCGTGTCTCTCGGATTTTTGAAATTCCACTCACAGAAGTGGTAAAATTAAGTTTTATGAAAAATTCAGTTTTTTTAACTACCACCTAGTGGTTTCACTATTCATCAAAAATTGAAAGTTTTCAGAAAAATACCAAAATTTCACCCTAAGCTAATTTAGATATTCCGAATCCAAAAATGAAGTCCATTTTGAAAAATAAAATTTATAGAATTTCAAAAGGTGGTTATTACTATTCATAACGGCTAGTTTTAATTATATTTTAATAGCATATCATTGTTTAGTGAAACTCAGTATTGCGTACGATGCAAGCTATCGAGGAAGGTCGCGGTTGCGTGTAAAGCAAACCAAGCTAGTGTTGTGTGTAGTGAATGATTTTTTTGATGATTTATATAACATAAAAAACAAAATATTTCACATAAAAGTCTCGGGTGTTACATTCTACCCCCCTTAAAATGAATTTCGCCCTCAAAATTTGTCACATTGTAACAAACAGATGAGGATACCTCGCCCTCATAATATCCCCAAGCTCCCATGTAGATTCTTCTAATTGGTGGTTCCTCCAAAAAACTTTCACCAATCGAGTGGTCTTGTTTCGTAGGACTTTTTCGCTACGATCCAGAATCTATATTGGTTGTTCTTTATAAGAAAGATCTTGCTCCAGCGGTACAACTTTTGAGCTGAGTACATGTGAAGGATCAGGTATGTACTTTCTCAGGAGAGATACATGGAAGACATCGTGAACTTGAGAGAGATTCGGTGGAAGCGCTAATCGGTAAGCTACCTTCCCAACACGATCCAGTATTTCGTAAGGACCGATATATCTAGGGCTCAACTTCCCCTTCTTTCCAAATCTCATGACCCTCTTCTAGGGAGATATTCGTAAGAACACATTATCACCCACTTCAAACTCTAGGTCTTTTTTTCGGTTGTCGGCATAACTTTTCTGTCGACTTTGAGATGCTCTTATGTGTTGTTGAATAGATCTGACATTTTCTTCCATTTCATCAATGAGATCAGGTCCTAATAGCTTTCTTTCCCCAACTTCATCCCAGCAAGTTGGAGTCCTGCATTTCTTTCCATAGAGAGCTTCATAAAGAGCCATCTTAATACTGGAGTGAAAGCTATTATTATAAGAAAATTCAACCAAAGGTAGGTGTTGATCCCAACCACCTTTAAAATTTATAGAGCAAGCTCTCAACATATCTTCTAGAGTTTGAATTGTTCTCTCAGACTGACCGTCTATCTGAGGATGATAAGCAGTGCTGAAACTCAACTATGTATCCAGAGTATGCTAAAGACTTCGTCAGAACTTCTAGGTAAACCTCGGATCCCGATCAGATATAATAGAAAGTGGTACTCCATGCAATCTTACCACTTCCTTTACATATATCCTGGCAAGATGATCCAGAGAGAAATCCTCCCTAATAGTAATGAAGTGTGCAGACTTTGTAAGACGATCAACTATGACCCAGATAGCATTATTGCCCTTGGATGTTTTAGGAAGTCCTGTGACAAAGTCCATAGTGATGTTTTCCCATTTCCATTCGGTTATGGGTAATGGTTGTAACATCCCCTTAGACTTCTGTCTCTCAGCTTTAACTTGTTGAAAAACCAAACATCGAGAGACATATTCAGCAACATCTCTTTTCATGCCATCCCACCAGAAGTACAATTTCAGGTCCCTATACATCTTCGTGCTTCCAGGATGAATAGAGAATGAAGAACTATGAGCCTCATCCAGCAGCCCCTTCTTTAATTCGGGGATGGGAGGAACACAAACCCGATTCCTGAACTTTATTATCCCATCACAATCAAGGTTGAATTCAGGAACATTTCTCACCTTCTTTTGTAACTCTACGTCTTGTTTCTGTGCCTCTTTAATCTTCACATGTATTGATGGTTGAACATTCATTTGAGAAAGATAAGATTTTTCCCCTTTCATTATAATTCCAAGATCCATCCTTTGTAAATCCATAAATATTGGATCTTTTGTGATCCTCATCATGGATAAACTAGCATGGTCTTGTCGACTTAATGCATCTGCCACCTTGTTGGCTTTCCCAGGGTGGTAATGGATTGAGCAGTCGTAATCCTTAATCAGCTCCAACCATCTTCTTTGACGCATATTCATCTCCTTTTGTGTGAAAATATACTTTAAACTTTTATGATCAGTATAAATATCACACCTTTCACCATAAAGGTAATGCCTCCAAATCTTTAATGAAAAGATTACCGCAGCTAACTCCAAATCATGTGTTGGGTAATTTTGCTCATGTATTTTCAACTGTCATGAGGTATAAGCTATCACCATATCATTTTTCATAAGAACAAACCCGAATCCCTTCTTGGATGCATCACCGTAGATCACAAACCGTTCTCCAATACAAGGCAGTGTGAGCACAGGTGCACTGGATAACCTTCTTTTCAACTCCTTGAAATTCTCTTCACATTCCTCCGTCCAAACAAACTTAACTCCTTTCTGAGTCAACTTGGTGAGTGGATTAAATAATCGTGAAAACTATTTCACAAAAAGTTGATAATATCCATCCAAACCAAGAAAACTTCGGATCTCGGTTACTGTTGTTGGTCTCGACCATCTTTCAATAACCTCTGTTTTTGCTGGATCCACAGATATCCCCTCTTTTGAGATTATGTGACCCAAAAATGAAACTTTTTGAAGCCAAAATTCACACTTGGTAAATTTGGCAAAAAGATTATCCTTTCTCAGTGTCTTCAATATAATTATCAAGTGATCTTCATGTTCTTCCTTTCTCTTTGAATAGACAAGAATATCGTCTATAAAGACTACCACAAACTGATCAAGATATTCTTTAAAGACTCTTTTCATTAGATCCATGAAGATAGCAGGGGCATTAGTAAGACCAAATGGCATCACTATAAATTCATAGTGTCCATACCTTGTACGTAAAGCCGTCTTTGGTATATCCTCCCTTTTGACCCCTAATTGATGATACCCTGAACGAAGATCAATCTTGGAAAAGTATTGAGCTCCGCGTAGTTGGTAAAATAGGTCATCAATGCGCGATAGAGGATATTTGTTCTTGATTGCGATCTTGTTAAGTTCTCGATAATCAATGCAGAGTCTCATTTATCCATCTTTCTTCTTAACAAACAGAACAGGTGCTCCCCAAGGTGACGCACTAGGGCGTATGAACCCCTTATCAAGATTCTCTTGGAGTTGCTTCTTCAATTCCTGCAACTCAATTGGGGCCATTCTATAAGGTGTCTTTGAAATAGGCAAAGCACCCGGTACGATTTCTATTGAAAACTCAACTTCACGATTCGGTGGAAGACCTGGTAATTCCTCCGGAAAGACATCATAAAACTCCCGTACAATGGGCATATTCTTAATCATGAGTTTCTAACCAACCATTTGAGATAAATAACCTTTATTTAGTGGAATAAATACCCATAAAATGGAAGAAATTTCCACTGGAAGGTTATGTTCATCCTTGCATCGATAGATAATCATATATTGATCTGGAATATGAAATGTGACTTCCCTTCTTTGGCAATTGATAAGAGCTCCATGTTGAGAAAGCCAATCCATGCCAAGAATCACATCAAATTCCACTATAGGAAGGATCACAAGATTTGCAGGAAGAACTTTCCCACAAACTTCAATCAGAGAAGAATTATAAACATTTGATGCAACTGTTGTGCCATTAGGTGTTGTCACAGCTAACTCAACATCTAATTGTTGAGGTAATACGGTGATACCCTTAGAAAATTCTTCAGAAATAAAGGAGTGGGTGGATCCAGAATCAAATAAAACATTTGCTACTTTAGAGTGGATGGTAAGTGTACCTTTCACCACATCATTATTGTACTCCACATCGCTGATAGAAATTTCATGTGACTTTCCTTTGTCTTTAGCCTTAAGAGTTTGTTGACGTCGACCATCATCATCAACCCTTGGATTAGGGCATTTATTGGCATAATGTCCCATCTCCTTGCACGTGAAACATTGAAGTGTAGTAGGTTCATTCTGTGTATCCCTTCCTTTGTTTGCATCATTAGACATCTTCTTCTCATCATCGTGGCATTCAAATGCCCGATGACCTTCCTTTCCACATTTGAAACATTTATTTGTCCCTTTAAGACAACTCCCTCCATGTTTCTTTCCACACCTTGAGCATAAGGGAAAGCTCATCTTCTTTTCAGTGTGCTCTTTAGATTTTCCTTTGAATTCCATTTTCCTCTTCTTATCAAACCCATATGACTGATGGGTTACTCCAATTTCAATCTCAAATTTGAGAGCACATCGAACAATTTCATCATAGCTATTGAAGTCCCTTATGGCTAAGGCCCTTCGAAGACTTGGTTTTAAGCCACTAATGAATCGATCAATCTTACTCTCAGGTTGGACAATAATACCAAAAGCGTACCTTGAAAGTCTTGTAAAATTTGCTTCATAGTTACCAACAGATTCATCATCCTTTTTGCTTTAGTTCAAGAAACTCTTTCTCCATATTTTTTCGGAGAATACGAGGGAAGTACTTATTGAAAAATAAGTTCTTGAACTCGTCCCATTCCATGGACTCAATTTCATCCCTTTGCCTCGTATTCTTAATAAGATTCCACCATTGATCAGCATCACCTTCCAAATGATACACTGCTAAGATGAATTTATCATGCTCAGAAAATTGAAGAACTGAAAAAATCTTTTCAGTAGTACTAATCCATTGTTCAACAACTAATGGATCAGTAGACCCGATGAATGAAGGTGGACGCTGTCTCATGAAGGATTCAACATAATGTTGCTCTTTCCTTTGCTCGTTTGGAAGTCCTGCATGATTCATAGCTTTAGAAGTTGTGTGAGAATGGCTATAAGATTTTTCATTCCAGCTCCCATAACGTTTGGTTTCTCAGGGGGACAATCATTGCATTGCCCGTCGCATTCCGCATTAACACGGTTCCTTCGGGTTCCATCCATTGACTAAAACCAAGTATAATAGCATGAGCAACACTAATTATAATAGGAAAACCACATAATCAAGAATAAAATTTCACACTTAAGGTCTTATCCTAGGTTATTCATGGCCATTTCTAAAACACTAAGATTGTGTTCTATGCTTAGACTTATCCTTAGGGTTCTTACTAAGGATTTCACATCCTAGTTTCCAAAGGTTGACTATACCTTTCCTCTGATACCAACTATAATGACCCATAATTTACATACATTGTTATTACATCAGAATTGAAGCACACTTATTACAACATATAACAAAACCAAGAAAGGACCGTATAGGTATAGTGTCTTTAGAAGCTGGGAAACATAAACAACTGGTTCATAAAGAATCTACTTTGCCTCCCATTTATTTCATCATATCTAGAGTCCCTTTTTTGGCATATTCTACTTAATAACCTTCTTCCTGACCTGGGGAAATAAAACATACAAAAGGGTGAGCTCAAATGCTCAGTAAGGGTAAACAAAAGAAATATCAATCACATCATATTCATAAGAACATAACATTTTAGAAATATTAGCCTGCAAAAGGGAGCATAATTTCATAACATGGGATAAATCATAGTAGTGAAATGAAATCCCAATAATCATAACTTAAAACATGAAACTTTGTGGCATACACACATAATCATAGAGAATCATTTCTTATTAGTCAAGATTCATTGCCAAGACTATCTTAGTGGACAAAGTCCATTTCTGAACCGAGTCACCCTCGTTTCAGTCATGTTTCACTAAACCAGTATAACCTACCGTTCTAGCCATGTCTATCTCATGAGATATAAAATCTTTAACCAATGCATTGGAGGGAGATATAGGTCCCACCCATCTCATAATGATACCATTCTTATGTGTTCCACAAAATCATAAATCATACAACATTACATAACCCATGTAATAAAAATGGGATTCTTAAACAACATGACATCATAAAACAATTCATATAAGATAAAGGAATTCATAAAAATAATTCCATCACAACATAATCAAATCAATGTAATAATAGGGATAGAAATAGAACCCTATATTATCTTAGATGGAAAATAATTTTTATAAAACACTTGAACTCCATTCTTGAGGAAAATATCCTTTCTACTTTAAAACCCTTTTTCCTTTCTTAACATGTCATACAATTTTAAACTAAAAGAAGTTGATTAAAAATAAACTTTAAAACTTGTAAAGGAAGCTTCTTGGAAATAATGTTTTAAAAATACATTCATGCCATATAAGTTAAAAAAACATTTTCTCGTACTTTTGTCGGAAAAGTCAAAAAGTACCTCGTACGAAAAACGACAAAAGATTCCTTTCATATCTTTTACTAAAAACTCACCGAAGGGTAAAATTGGATTTAAAATATTTTAGGTGGATGGAAATAATATTACATATTGAGGAAACATGGATGTGGATGATAAAATACACCCCAGTAAATGCCAAAGTAAAAACAATCTCGGATAAAAATGAGATTGTGATATTTCCCTTACCTTAGGTCCGATATGATTTGTACGTGTCCGAACCTCCTGTATAATGATGTAAATAATGTTATTAACTTATTCCAGAATCATAATTATTTTTATGATATCATATATGGTCATATTCTTAGCTTCTTAATAGTAATATTTCATTGCTACTTGTTATTCGGGTGTTTATAACTTTTTGTTCCTATGCGTGTTTTGTAGAATAAATTCTTATTCATCACTTTAGGTTATAGATACCTCATTACCAGAATTGTATTAGTTTAATATATATCATATTCATTCATTCAATTCATTTATATAATCATTATGAAATGAAGATCATGTAGAACGAGTCGCATCACATCGTGGAGACGGTATTCCGTACATACGCACGAGTGATGATATCGTTCCTATGATCGTGGAATTGTATTAGAGTGTATGTATACTATTTCAGAATCAGTATCACTTTATAAAAGTCATATATAGTCATTATTTACACCATTATACCCATCCAAGTAAGGTGGTGGTGGAAAGTAGATTACACCACGGCGTGGAGATGGTATTCCGTACGTAAGCACGCGCGGTGATTTCTTTTTCCGTAGGATGGATAAGTGGTGAAATAGGGCTGTTTCATACTTATAATAACATATCAGTATATGAGTGATAATGATTTTATTACTTCATAATGAAACAACTAAAGAAGAAGAAGTGGAAGAAGAAATAAAGATGAAAGAATCGGTAATAGACATTACCTCTTCTTTGAAGTGCTTCTTTGAGACCTTATTTTAGGGCACTAAAATTGGTCTTTGAAGATAACCAGGACCTCTAGGATGTCTCTAGAGAAGTGTAGAGGAGAACGTGATAGGGGTTGTCCGAGCTTGATGGCTCAAAGTGGTGTGTGGAAGAGGGGGAGGAGGTTCCCTTTTATAAGGGAGGAGAGGGGCTCCTTTGGAAAAACTAAAAATATTATTTTATTATAAAGTCAAGTTCGGTTTTAAATAGATCCAAATTGATTTATTTTGAAACTAAGGTGGGGATGGGTCGAAATCCTCTCATATAATGGAATTTAGACAAGTTTAAGTTCCTATTTTAACCTTATCATTTAGATTTAACATAAAGTTAAATAATTTTACTTTTACCGTGTCTTCTTGTGTTCTTATACTATAAGGTTAATAAACTTACTATAAGCTGCCAAACGAACCCAAAGTTGTTTATTATTAATATATATAACCCTATATAATTCATTTGTCCGAAACTTAAATTTTTCGGAATAAAATAACAATTACTAATATAATAGTTGTCTTAAAAACTATTTTATGTCAATTTTGACACTATTTAGTAATTAATTTTTTTGAAAATCATAACAGACTGATTAGTTCAAAAAAAGATAATTAAATAAATAATAACGTGTCATATTAATCTATAAAATTAATGGAATTCATAAAAAGTCTAAAATTATATTTATTTGGGTATTTATAACATCAATTATTTCAATATTTCATTAATAAGATAATTACTACATCATCGTTGTGTCATAAATAAATTAAATTATTTAATGTCTAAAAACTACAAATAAAATACCATTATGTAGGAAATCGTTTTATCTTTCTAATTAATATTTATAGTCTAATTTATCTTATGTATAACCCCATATTAAAAATTATTTACTTATTAAACTTTGATTTAAACTATTTTAACCCTTCTTTAAATAAATTAATAATAAATGTCCTCATCTAATCCAAGTGGGCCTAAATGGTCATATTTTATTCCTAAGGTTGTTTTTGGTCTAATTACAATTGTCCAATAGAATTAGGACATGTGTTAGGGTAATAATAATATCATTTGTACCCTTAATTACCCTATTTACTTTTAACCGTGGTAAAAAAATTAAAAAGTTACTATTCACCAAAAAATTATTTTCATCTCATTGAACCACATTTTACTTACTGACATCAACCGTGTCTCTCGGATTTTCGAAATTCCACTCACAGAAGCGATAAAATTAAGTTTTATAAAAAAATCAGTTTTTTTAACTACCACTTAGTGGTTTCACTATTCATCAAAAATTGAAAGTTTTCAGAAAAATACCAAAATTTTACCCTAGGCTAATTTCGATATTCCGAATCCAAAAATGAAGTCCATTTTGAAAAATAAAATTTATAAAATTTCAAAAAGTGGTTATTACTATTCATAACGGCTAGTTTTAATAATATTTTAATAGCATATCATTGTTTAGTGAAACTCGGTATTGCGTACGACGCAAGCTATCGAGGAAGGCCGTGGTTGCGTGTAAAGAAAGCCAAGATAGTTTTGTGTTTAGTGAAAGATTTTTTTGATGATTTATATAACATAAAAAAACCAAATATTTCACATAAAAGTCTCGGGTGTTACAGAAACAGTTTTCCTTCAACTCCTCCAACTGCTTCTTGATCTCCTGCAACTTAGGTGTAGCCATCCTATAAGGAGGAATGGACACTGGTGTCATACCTGGCACAAGTGAAATTGAGATGTCTACCTCATGTTCCGGTGGAAAACCTGAAAAGTCCTCTGGAAAGGCATCCCTAAAGCGATCCACCACTAGAGGAAAGTTCAACTGTGAAGTCCCTTGGTCGTCCATATAAAGACTACCAATATGGGCTGTAACTCCTCTTAACCCAAGATGCTATGGCCTTACTGTACTTGCCTGGACATCCCATTATCCTTTATGAAGAATGGATCCACCCTCTGGTGATATGAAACTCACCCTGTGGTTATAGCAATCAATGACTTCCTGGAAGGGAATTAGCCAGTCTATTCTGAGAATGAAATCATAGCCTGCGATCTCCAAGACATAGAGGTCCCATAAGAAGTGACACCCTGCAACCTCAAGACGGCACTGCTTAGGTCAAGGTTATCAAGGACTGAAAACAAGGAGTGTAAGAAGGGAACAAAAGGAAGAAAGCATTCATGTTTTTCAAAACATGACTACACAATGTGTTTTTTATGCCATTCACATGGGCGTGTACCATTTCCTAAACTGGTCGTGTGACACCCCAAACACACAACATGTTATCAAAACACATGATGTGTACTTGAATCCTCTTCCCCTGCCTGGGTCCTTCTACATGGCTAAGCCACAACACAACTCTCCTAATAGAAAACTACACGACGTGTTCAATGTAGACACGGTGTGTACGAGACAAGCTTAACCTGGCCCATGTTGTTTGTGACACGACCTATATACCCAGGTCACACTACACGACATGTTCCAGAAGGACACAATGTGTACTAAGAATTCCAAATAGAACGTGTGGTTAGCTACACGACTGGATACATGGCTGACACTACACGACATGTTTCAGGCGAACACGACGTGTATGAGAAAGGATAACACTGACCCGTGTTGTTCGTGACACAATCAGGTACCTATATCAGACTACACGGTGTGTAACATTCAGACACAGTGTGTATGTGAAAAGATAACACGACTCGTGTTGATAGTTACACGGATGAAAACATGGTTCACTCTACACGGCATGCTCCCTGAGAACACGACATGTACTTGATGGTTTTCCCAGACCCGTGTTGTTCGTGATACAGCCGAGTACTTAGGTTACATGTCACGACGTGTGATAATAGCAAATAGTGTGTATTGTTAAAGTTTCATCCATCCGTGTCCTTAGCCACACGGGTAGACACATGGTCACTACAACACGGCGTGTACTTACCGTACACAGTGTGCTCCTGATGATTTTTCACATCTTTGTGTTTCTACCCACACAGTCAGTGACACGGTTTCAAAACTACACGACATGTATTAATAAAGTACATGCCCTATATTCTAGGTTCTTTCTGGGAAGTAGCTTAGAAACTACTCTGAAGCATAGAAAACACTAAAAACAAGAGTTAAGGTTCCAAATTCCAATCCGTGAGGGTCCATACTTCCCACAAATCAAATCTTGGCATCGTATACAAGTCATAACAAGGCAAAAAGGAAATGATCCACCAAATTCCGGTCCCTGAGGTCCCATAACACCTCAAGGAACAAAGTTTGGCGTCTATTTAAGCAAAGTACTATACAAACAAATTCTCTATCAAACAACAAAGATTCTATCAAAGCATCTATCACAATAGCATGAATAATATACACAACGTCTATCACAAGAACATGAAATTGCTAATGCATCCTAGATGGCATGGTAAGAATGCATGTCATGTGATTTCTAACAAGTGCCTATATGATTCATGAGATGAAATACCCTCATCTCATCGGGTTGAGACAGAGTTAGAACCGTAATAACAACAACAGTAACAACACAAAGCATGTGAATCTCCCAATGGTAAAATCATATCATCTGTAAAAGTGAAAACTAGTAAAACTGCAATAAACTTGGTAGTATGGATTTTCCCTGTATACGGGTTAGCTACTCTTGGGCACAGCTTATTACCAAGTGCCTATTATTTCGTATCCCTGGATATAGGCTACAAATATTAAGTCAAGAGAAATAAATTCCTTTGATACCACTTTGTAACATCCTGGTTCTGGAAGCCACCCAGAGGCACCCGTTACCGGTTGATCACATGGACTCAAGAACATTTCCCCAAATGCTAGAGGTTGTCAACTAGAAGTGAGGACCTTGGGTGTGATAGTGGGGAAAATATGCCCTCATTGGCAGAGTACACAGTGGATGAGATAACAATAAACAATAGCAGAACAGTAAACATTCCATACACTAGTGAACAACAGAAAACTAAATATAATAAACCACAAGAGCACATGTATATATGATGCATAATACATATGTCCAGGAAAGAATCCAAACAATTCACAATGATAGAAATAAAAATAGTGCTAAAACAAGTACAAAAGAGTGACAAAAAGCTCCTCATCATCACATGCCTAATCTTGGTCTCATGCTCTCCAGCTCCATACCAAGTCATGTACCTGAAGTCAAAGGGCGCTGGCCCTTGTATATACCTGGAAAATATAGTCTGTTTGGGCCCAAAAGCATGAACCAAACATGGTGTGAGACTGAATCGCAGTAGGAAACCACCTGAATATCTGTGTGTAATAGTCAATGAGTATATGAAAGGTAATGGTATAGTAAGTAGTAAACAATAAACAATAAACAGGATGATACACAACAGTAAACAATCCACAGATCAACAAGAAGCAGTGAAGAAAACAGCTAACCAAAAATAGGAATCCCTCTGGGAAGTACTCACAACCAACCCCTCTGGTCCTATCCAAGAAGTACCAAAAACCCTCTGGGTAGTACACTCAGCTTAACCCCTCTGGTTTGGTCATACAAAATTATAAGACTCTCAGAGGAAGAATGCTCAGTCAATTCCTCTTATAGTTTAAGATAGTCAGTGACTCTCAGAGGATGATCAAGCGGTCAATTCCCCTTATAACACCATGATCTAGAGACTCTCTGAGGAATCTCACTCGGTCAATTCCTTTTATAGCCTCAGGCCGATCACAAACTCTCTGAGGAATCTCACTCGGTCAATTCCTCCCATAGTCTGGAATGATATTAGGAAATTAAAAAAAACAATGACTCTTTGAGGAAGCTCACTCGGCCTACCACCGTATAGTCTATAAAGATCAAGACTCTCTAAGGAAGCTCACTCGGTCTATCCTCCTGTGGTATATAATATCCAAGACTCTCTGGGAAGCTCACTCGGTCTATCCCCTATAGTCTACAATGTCCAAGACTCTCTAAGGAAGCTCACTCTGTCTATCCCCCTATTGTCTATAGCACCAGGTTCTCATGTCCCCGTCCCAGTCAGCGTATAATCGTGATATAAGGACAAATTAAACCTAGAGAGCTACTTGGCTAACTAGTGTAAAACATAATAAGCATGTTAGGGAGCATTACTCCATCCTATGGTCACCAGGCATGGAAAACAGGTATAACGGCCAGAGGCAGAACAAGACAAAAAGGTTGTAAACAGATCAAGGAATTGGAAAAACATCCAACATATAAATTATCCTTATATATGTCCAAATTACCTCTACACAAGCATAAACTAAAGGAAAAAAACAATAGGGGTAAAACAGTAATCACACAATACCCTGTTCAGGGGTATTGGTGGAATTTTCACATAAAACTCAAAGACTTTGAACGGAAAGGAACAAACCACCTACATTCATTCTAAGAGATCTATATACTTGAACGATGAGTCTTGAATCTCTTTAGAACGTTGAATATCTAAGAAAACACACAAAACATTCCACCCACGATAACTTGTAAAGGAGGATGAATTGGAAAACGATTCTCTAGAAGAAGGAATAGCATACCGCTGCGGTTCCAACACAATCGACGACGGTGGATTCGGAGAGCGGACAGAGGATCAGGGGCTCAGAGGAGATTCACGGTCATATGGGACACTCTCGGTTGAAGAACCTAGATAAGAAGCGTGTTCTGGAGATTAGACGTGACCCCATTCCGTTTAATGAAAAAAAATTACAGAGCGTGTACTTTTGGAGTACAAAGTATATACTAGGCTTTTCCGTACTCTGCTTTAAGCGGCCTCCACATCACCCCACACGACCTTATGTGTGGCCCGGACACGGCCAACACATGGCCTTACACGACATCTAAGTACACGACGTGTAGTTAAATTTTTTCCAGAAACTTCTCTTTTCTCAAAGACTCCAGAAAAAGTAAAAACATACCTAAAAAGAAGGTCCGGGTTCTTACATAGAGGGTTTTATTTTCATGAGAAGTGAGATCAAGAGAAGTGAAGTGATAGGTATTTATCATATAGGGAGTTTAAATGTCACAAAAACAAAGACAAGATAAAAGGAAATAAAACCTGTGATACAAAAATAAATATTTAAAAAGAAATTATGAATAATACAATGAGATGGGTACATGCATTCATGGTGTTAGTATAAAAGTGTGACTTAAAATGGTGTGACCGTAATGAATGAGATAGTGAACATAAGATAGTAAGTTGTATAATAGTAGGCTGAGACACCAATCCTGAGATAGTATTCCTGAGTCAGTAAAATGGGATAGTAATCCTGAGACAGTAAACTGAGACAATAAAAATATATATTAAACTATTCACTCAAGGTTAATCATTCAACATTCATGAATGATGAAATTCATTCTTTCAGGATTTAATGCCTTATAAAAAATGTCTATAAGTTGATGTTCATTTCCAATTAATTATTAATTGATACCACCTTTATGATAACGATCTCTCAAAAAGTGATGTCTTACATGAATATGATTTTTTATAGAATGAGAAACCCGAATATTTGATATGTTAATAGAATATGTGATATCAAAAATTATAGGGACACACCTAAATTGATATCCATAGTCTTATAAAGTGTGTTTCATCCACAAAAACTGAGCACAATAAACTAACAACATCTACGTATTCAGGTTCATTAGTAAATATTGCAAAAAAATTTTAATTTTACAACACCATGAAACAAGTGACATTCCCAAAAAGTGACGTGTTCGAGAGGTTATTTTTCTATCTAACTTGAAACCACGAAAATCAGCAAGAAAATATCTAACTACATCAAATTATTTTCCTCTAGGATAAAAAAATCATAAGTTGGTAGTATGTTTAAGGTTTTTGAAAAACCTTTTAGAAGCATGAAGATGTGACTCTTTAGGATTTTTTTTTAAAACGAGCACACATATACACACTAGACATAGTATCCAACCTACTATAAGTCACATAGAGTAAACTCCCAATCATTCCTCTATAAGTGGTTTGATCAATAGATATACCATTATTATCAAGATCCAACTTACAGGCGGTACTCATTGAAGTAAACAAACTTTTAGTATTGTCTAAACAATAATGTTTTAGAAGATATTTAGTATATTTAATTTTAATGTTAAATAATACCTTTATTATTTTGAATTATTTTAAATTGAAGAATAAATTTTAGTTCACCCAAAAAACTCATTCGAAATTAATTTTTCATCATCTTTGAAAAATCAATACATAATGAATTTTTTGAAGATATAAAAATATTATAATCAACACAGATTTGAACAACTAATATATCTTTATAGATTCTTTTCATAAAGAGATTATGATGAAATATATCTTTTTAAAAACGTTTGGAAATAAGAAAAATACTAAGTCTATTATACCAAGCTCTCGGAGCTTGATTGAAACCATAAAAATATTTTTTGATTTTTGAAAAATTATTTGGAAAATTTGGATTTGTAATACCATGGGGTTGTTCAAAAAAAATATCCTGAACTATATACCTATTTAGGAATTCAATCTTAACATCCATTTGATATTGTTTTAAATTTATATTAGTTGTATATGCAAGAAATATTCTAATGGATCCATTTCTAGAAACTAGTTCAAAATATTCCTCATAGTCAATCCCATCTTCTTAACTATAACCTGGAGGAACCAATCTAGATTTATTTCAAACAATGGTACCAGATTCATCTAATTTATTTCTAAATACCCATTTAGTTCCTATGGTCAAGATGAAATTAGGTCTATCCAAATTTTCCAGACATTATTTCTTTCAAACATATTTAATTCTTCTTGAAAAGCCATCACCCAAAATTCATCATCGATTTCCTCATTGATATTCTTAGGCTCAAGCTGTGACAAGTAAGACTGATGTTCCACCTGATTTCTTAAAGAATCTCTAGTCTATTTTACATTATCTAAATCTCCAACAACAAAATCTAAAGGATGGTTTTGAAGGGTTCTAATAGTTCAATATAAAGAAGGACTAGTAATTTTAGGTTCATTAACAAGTTTGGGTTCATTATGGATCGAATCTGGTGAATTTTTAGTACTGGAAGTTTTAATAGATTCTTCCATTGGATGGTTAGAATATTTAGCATTGAATTCCATATTTGAAATATCATCCTCAAGATTTCATATAGAGGTTTTAGGTTCATGGGGATCTATTTCATCAAATTTGACATGTACAGATTCTTTCACACATATGATTCTCTTATTGAATACTCTATAGGCTTTACTAGAGATATAATAACATATGAAGATTCCTTTATCACACTTGTAGGAAAATTTTTCAATATTATCCTTAGTGTTAGAAATATATACTTTGAAACCAAAAACTATGAAGTAATTAACATTGAGTTTTCTATTGTTCCACAACTCATAAGGAGTTCTTTAATGGATAGTTCTAATTAAGACTATATTTATTATATATAATGCTATATTGAAATCTTCTATCCAATTTTATATAGGTAGATCATATTCAATAAGAATTTTTAATGCTATTTCTTGTAATGTTATTTTTGTTCTTTCTACAAAACCTTTTAGTTAAGGTATCCTAGGGGTAGAGAAGTTATGACTATAGATATTTTGTGAGAAAAAGATTCAAACTCTTGGTTCTGAAACTCATGGACATGGTCAATCCTTAGGGTTTTAATTTTAATACAACAAATATTTTCTACAGTCCCAGTATACATGGTGAAATGAGAACAAGATTCACTTTTATAACCCAAGAAGACGACCCAAGTATATCTAGATTATTCATCTACAAGAACATAGAACTAGGGATTTCCATTAATACATGAAAATATATAAGGTCAAAAATATTCCATGTGAACCAACTCAAGAGGTAGAGAAGTTGAAACTTCTTTCTGTTGTTTGAAAGGGATTTTGTGTTGTTGACCCTTTTTTCAATGATTATAGACTTTTTCATTTGGAAACTCAATTTTGGGAAGATCCTTAACTAAGCCTTTTCTATTATTTTATATATGGAAGATAATATTGTAGTGTCCTATTATTTTATTCCAATGCCAAGACTCTTTTTGAAATACACTTAAGCATTAAACATTTTTACAAACTAGAGAATCTATGTTAACAACATAAAAATTTTCATTTGTAAAATAATAAAATACTAATTAATTATTTGAATTAAATACATTGAAATAATTATTTTAAAATTTCACATTTAAACCATCATCACATAATTTTAAAATAATAATTATATTATATTTTAATCCATAAAAAAAAAGAACCTTAGAATTTAAATATGATTTAGAGTTATCGATATTGACAAGGCCAATTATTTTTTCTTTAGTATTGTAACCCAAGGTGAAATTTACATCATAAATCATTATTAGGTTCTTGAAATATGAGTAATCTCCTTTCATGTGTCTTGAAAATCCATTGTCTAAGTACCATAGAATTTTATAGGAGCTCTTCAAACAACTTTCCCACATAAGGATCAAACAAAAGAATATTTTGGAACCCAAATTTGCATGGGTCAAGAATCATTAGTAATAAATTCTTGAGGAACCCATACTTGCTTTAGGGGTTTCCTATAAGTATATAGTAAAGAATTTTAAAAGTAAAATATATTATTTCTTGAGAAAATAATAGTCATAAAATTGTTCCCAGTACAAGATCTTGTAAAATATTTATTTGATTTAAGAAAATTTTTTTCTAGACAATACAACAAATCATCTTTTTCCTGGTTGATATCCAGTACCATTAGTATACATAGGAGCTACTTGTTTACTACGAATTTTTGTTTGAGTATTCTTTCAATTGGTAAAATTTTCTAAGTCCTCTTTGAATTTCTTATTATGTAATTTAATTTCATTGTTTGATTTCAGTAAATGAGAATTTTTATGTTTTTCTAAATCATGATCATATTTAAAAATTGTTGTTAAATCATTTAATTTCATTAAATACTTGTATTTATCATTTAGTTCATTAAAAGTGTATTCTATCATTTAGAATTATTCAAAAATTTCTTCATTAGTAATATTTTCAGAATCAACTTCATCTCCAAAATAATATAAATTCTATAAGCTAGACTCAAGAGTTACCTCTGATGTGTTTTTCATGAAAAACATATTGGCTTTGTCTAACTTTTTAACATATGAATACTATGAGTCACTTGAGTTGTCCTCAAAAGCATTCCATGTTTATTTTATTTCATTTTTATAATTTTTATTTTGTCCCCATATCTCTTCTTATATTTTATCATGGGACAATTATCCTTTATATGTCCCTTTCTATTATATTCATAAAAGATTATTTCATTGGAGGTATCACCTTTCTTCCAATTCTTTTTCTTGTTTCCCTGATTAGAATATTTACCTTTGTAGTTAGGCATCCTGAGAATTTCTTCCTTCTATAAAACATTTTAAATATTCAAGATAATTGAGTCATTTCCTCTTCAATATCATATGGAGAATCTTCATTACATTTACAATTAGAATGAGTTTTCCTCATATCCTTTTCCTTAGTTTTGGAATTATTGGTTTTGAATGCCACTGAATTTCTCTTCAGTTCATCCTCTTCGTCATTGTTGAATTTTAGTTATTCCTCATACATAATAAATTTACCTATCATCTATATTACTCGAAACATTCTAATTTCATAGGTTTCTCTAATTGATATAGAAGTTCCTCACCATCTATTTGGTAAGAATTTGGGTTTTCTCAGGATTTTCTCCTTGGCTGTAACATCCCTTTCCAGAGTGATCATAGTATTCAAAATTTCATTAAACCTGGGATACATGTTAAAAATAGGATCATCACGCTTCATTTTAATGTTATCATATTTAATAGTATATGCGTTAATTACCATTTCCTTAACAATACTGGTTCCTTCATGTGAAATAGATAAAGTGTACAAAATTTAAAGGGTTGTTTTACATGTAGAAATTCTTTTAAACTCTTCATTTTATGAAGAAAAGTAAATGAGATTTCATGGATTTGAAATAATTATTATAATAATACTTATTTGGGTCATACCAAGTTTTCCGATCAATTAAATGAATCTTATATTCATCTATAATTGAAGACCAAATATCAAACCCCATACTTTCTAGGTTCATTTTCATTTTAATTTTCAATTATGAATAATTTGTTCCATTAAATAATGGTAGTATGTTAGTAGTAGCAACATCAAATATTTTATCAATGATAAATTAATTGGATTTTAAAGAACTATGAAATTTAAAACTAACCAAAAATATTAACATCATTAAAACACAACTAAATCGTAGTTGAAATGGTGTTGAAAAATATTTGAAACTTTTGAAAATACATGTTTAAAAGCAACCTATGATACCAAATGTTTGTTGTAGTAGGACATCAAGAGGGGGGATTGAGATTATATAAATATTTCTGTTTATATTTTTATATAAAATATTCCTCCAACTAAAAATAAACATAGTACGTTAACCAAGGTAGTACAATTGTAATAACTTGACGATTAAAATAGTTTCTCAAAAGATTGATTAATTCTTTGTTATAAAAATATGAGATATTGATACAAATTTTGAAACTACTCTAATAATGAAAAATGGTTATAACTACTATCCTTGACTAACTATTAAAGTATAATTTAGTTTTCTATAATATGAGTTAAAATAAAGAAAGAATAAATTGAAATTCATATCAGATAAAACAAGTGGTTCAGTCTCAAGATGAGACCTAATCCACTCTAATTGGTGATAACCTTCCACCAAGTAATATATATATATATAGCTTTTATCCACACCCTGGATCGGGGTTAACAATAGTACAATAGACTATCCAGGTCATAAGACGTATACAACTATTATACCTAGGAAATCTAATAACCAGGTCACACATAACCTCTTCCATAGTTATATGTAGGTGAAACAAGATGTAAAAAGATATTTGAGTGAGGATATCTTGTATCCACTAGTTCATTGTAGGAGTCAATTTGCATTTTTAATTTAAATACAAACCCTTCTCAATGAGTAATAAAACAGTACACAACATAGAGAAATGTGATGATATAGAGTGTATAAGGCTCTATCTGTCATGAAATGAAGATCTAGACTCCTTGGATGCAGTAGATGCAATATTATAATACTCTTCTATCAACATAGTTTCATGAGTAGAGTGTTTTGGTTTTTAGTGCAGTGAGATGTTCTTCTTATCCATTGAGTTATTATATGTAGGCTTTCAAGAAGGTTCAAAACAGGTTATTCTTTGTTTACAGCCAGTAAGAATTAAGAGTTCTTCCTTTAGTGTTTTCTTGCATGTATGGCAGTTCTTCTCTTTTTGAATGCATTTCACTATCAATATTTTCTGCTCCAGTGCCACACTTTATTTTGGTTTGGGTACTTGTGCTGGAGCCAACAAGGTGCATGATATCCACACCTCATACCTCGTAATATATGTTGACATGATTGAAAAATGATCATTAATTATATCATTTTCATTAAATGACTCAATTATGACCATTAGAAACAAATTTTAAATTTAATTGGAAAATATAGAAAATTGATTAAGTATGAAACGATGTAACCATTTGTAACACCTCGAAATTTTATGAAAAATATTCTTTTTAATTTTATTGATGTCTTGTGTTGTACGTTGCAACAAAGGAGTCTTGCACAACACGCAAACCTAACTTGGTTGCATTACATGAAATCGCGACCTTCCTCGATAGCGTGTGTTGTACGCAATAACGAGTTTCACTAAACAACAATATGCTATTAAAATATTATTAAAACTAGCCGTTATGAATAGTAATAATTTTTTTTTGAAATTTTGTAAATATCATCTTTAAAAATGGACTTCATTTTTGGATTCGGAATATCGAAATTAGCCTAGGGTGAAATTTTGGTATTTTTCTGAAAACATTCAATTTTTGATGAATAGTGAAAACACTGGGTTACTATTTAAAAACCGACTTTTTATTCAAATGATTATTTATTTTATTTAAATTTATTTTAGGTCAAAATTGACACATGATACCTATATAAGTTCAATGTAATTCATTGGAGTCATTTTATAATAATTTTAGATATATAAAAATTTTATTGAACTTTTGACCGTCTTTTACCCACCTCATAGAAGAATTTGCAAATTTACATAAAACATAATTTTACCTCTTTTGTGAATGGAATTTCAAAAATCCGAGAGACATGGTTGATGTCAGTAAATAAAATTTGGTTCAATGAGATGAAAATAATTTTTGGTGAATAGTAACTTTTTACTTTTATTTACCACGGTTAAAAGTAAATAGGGTAATTAAGGGTAAAAATGATATTATTATTACACTAAAACATGTCCTAATTCTATTTTATAAGTTTAATTAGACCAAAAACAACCTTAGGAATAAAATATGACCATTTAGGCCCACATGGATTAGATTATGACATTTAATATTAATTTATTTAAAGAAGGGTTAAAATAGTTAAAATCAAAGTTTAATAAGTAAATAATTTTTAATATAGGGTTATACATAAGATAAATTAGACTATAAATATTAATTATAATGATAAACATATTTCCTACATAATGGTAGTTTATTTATAATTTTTAAAAATTAAATAATTTATTTTATTTTTGACACAAAGATGATGTAGTAATTATCTTATTAATGAAATATTGACATAATTGATGTTATAAATACCCATATAAATGTAATTTGAGACTTTTTTATGAATTAAAATAATTTTATAGGTTAATATGACATGTTAGTATTGATTTAGTTAACTTTTTTTGAACTAATAATTCTTCTATGATTTTCACTAAAATCAATTACCAAATAGTGTCAAAACTGACATAAAATAGTTTTTAAAACAAATATTATATTATTAATTGTTATTTTATTCCTAAAAATCTAAGGTTCGGCCAAATGACTTATATGAGGTTATATATATTAATAATAAACAACTTGGGGTTCTTTTGGCTTGTTATAGCATGTTTATTAACCTTATAGTGTAAGAACACAAAAAGACACGGTAAAAGTAAAATTATCTAACTTAAAGCTAAATCTAAATGATAAGATTAAACTAGTGAACTAAACATGACCAAATTCTATTGGGTGAGATTATTTCGACCCATCCCCACCTTATCTTCAAAATAAATCAATTTGGAGCTATTTAAAACAGAATATGGCATTATAATAAAATAATATTTTTAGTTTTTCCAAAGGTGCCCCTCTCCTCCCTTATAAATGGGCACATCCTCCCTCTCTTCCTCACACAAATTTTAGCTTTCATGCTCGGCGAAACCCTGACAAATTCGCTTCTCCAGTTCCCTAGAAACATACTAGAGGTCCTGGTCTTCTTCAAAGTTAAATTTTAGTGCACTAAGAGGAGGTCTCAAAGAGGCGCTTCAAAGAAGAGGTAATGTCCATTACCGATTCTTTCAACTTTATTTCTTCTTCCACTTCTTCTTCTTTAGTTGTTTCATTATGAAGTAATTACATCAGTATGAATCATATGTGGATATGTTATTATAATTATTAAACAACCATATTTCACCATCTATCCATCCTACGGAAAACGAAATCACCGCACATGCGTACATACGGAATACCGTCTCCACGCCGTGGTGTAATCTATTTTCCTCCACCACCTTACTTGGATGAGTATAATGGTGAAAGTAATGAATATATATGATTATTTTAAAGTGATATTGATTCTGTAATATTATACATACACATTAATACAATTCCACGATCATGGGAATGATATCATCGCTCGTGCGTACGTACGGACTACCGTCTCCACGAACGTGATGAGATTCATTTTCCATGATTAACCATTCAAAAATTATTATAATGTATATATAATAAATAATAATGAAATATATGACATAATAATGATACTGTATTTATGTATATATATGTATGTCATCTATTTAATTTCGTTCAATTCAATAAGGAAACAAAAACATCGTTCATTCGTACGTACGACCTACCGTCTCCATGAACGGTGTATTTCCTTTCTTTTTATAGATCCTTAATATATATGTATATGATGAATATATAATATATATAAATTATTTTTTACACTATGGAATTATTTAAATCAGGATATAAGTAATAATATCATGAACGACAAGTCGAAACACATACGATAAATGAAATGATTTTACCCAAAACGCTACTTTTACATGCAATTTACAAAAGAACGGGTAATATAATGTCATAAGTAAAACATATATGATATCATAACAATGAATATTAATATGTAATAAGTCAATGACATTATTTAAATCATTATACAGGAGGTTCGGATCCGTAGGAAGCATATCAGACCTATGGTAAAGGATAAATTTTCAATCTCATTTTTATCCGAGATTGCTTGTATGTAAGTATTTACTGGGGTTACGTTTATCATCCATGACCATGTTTTCTAAAAATGTTTTCATAAAGTGTTAACTATTCTTCCATGAATATTTAAATTCATTTTTACCCATTATTTAATTTTTACCACATTTTATGAATGGAATCTTTCCTTTGGTTACCACATAAGGCACTTTTTGACTTTTCCGACAAAAGTACGAGGAGAATGTTATTTTTAACTTATACCGCATGAACGGATTTTTACGGTTTTATAATGCGTCATTTTCAAGAATATTCCTCTACATGATTGCATGATTATTTTCAACAAAACCCTTTTCTTTTAAAACTGCATGGAATTTTGTGAAAAGAAAATGATTTTAAAGAAGAAAGGATATTTTCCTCAAGAATTCATTTCAAGTGTTTTGTCAAAACTAGTTTCCATCTAAGATGAAATTATTTCATATGTGTATGTTTCAAGTAATATGTCTCTATGATTTAAATGGTTTCAATTTTCTTATGACGAAATGATATCAATTTTTTATGGATTATGTTATGATAGCATGATGTTTAAGAATCCCATTTTATTACATGGGTTATGCGATGATGTATGATTTATGATTTTGTGGAACACAAAAGAATGATTTCATTATGAGATTGGTGGGACCTATATCTCCCTCCAATACATTGGGTAAATATTTATATCTCATGAGATAGACATGGATGGAATGGTAAGTTAATCCTGTTCAGTGTTATAGGACTGAAATGAGGAGTGAACTCGATTCAGAAAGGGACTTTGTCCACTAAGATGGTCTTGGCAACAATGCCTTGTCTACTATGGAAATCATAACAAGTTATGAATGGTTTCCACAATTACATGTTATATTCCCATGCTATTTTATCATGATTTATGTTCCATTATGATCTATGCCTTATGTACTTCCATGTTTTATGTCTTTGCTCAAGATTTTGATTTTTAAACATTATGTTCATGTTTTTAAGTTCAAATGTATATGGAATGTTTTATTTTATCCATTCTTACCCTTACTTAGCATTTGAGCTCACCCTTTTTGTGTTTTATTTTCCCCCAGGATTAATAGAAATGTTTTAGGTAAGGAAACAAAAGTGGAAGATCATCATGGAAGATGTTGAAGATCATTCACCACGATTAGAAGATTAAGTTCCAAGTTTCCAAAGACCCTAAACTATTACGGTCCTTGTGTGTCTGTATTTTTTATGTATTATGTATTCCACAAAAGTAATGTAATATCCATGTATGTCGAGATTCGGGTCTCTACAATTGGTATCAGAGGAAAGGTTTAGTCAACCTTTGGAAGATGGGATGCGAAAATGTTAGTGAGATCCCTAGATATATTTATAAGGTATGTCTAGGGATTTCCCTAAGGTTAAGTATACCTATAGGTTATAGTCGTAGAATTTCTCTAACGATCTTAGAATTAAACCTAAGATGGTAGATATTGAAGGTACTCCCCCTTTATTTTGTTGTTTTCCCTAGCATGGTATTTGCCTCTCACACTATTATTTTTGGGTTTTAGACGATGGCTGGAACCCAAAGGTACTGTGTTGATCAATATAATGGAAAATGAAATGATTGTCCTCCTGACCATTCCAATGTCATGGGAGATGGAGTGCACAATCTTATTTCTATACTTACACAAGCTATTAATCATTCTGGATTTCAAAATGAGAAGAGAAAGGAGCAACATTCTGTTGAATCCTTCATGAGGCAGCGTCCACCTTCATTCAGCGGGTCTTCTGTTCCCTTAGTGGCTGAAAAATGGATCAGTACTACTGAAAAGATATTTTCAGTTCTACAATGTTCTGAGCATGGTAAAGTCATCTTAGCAGTATATCGTTTGGAAGGTGATGCTGATCAATGGTGGAATCTTATCAAGAATACGAGGCAACGAGATGAAATTGAGTCCATGTAATGGGACGAGTTCAAGAACATGTTTTTCAGTAAGTACTTCCCTCTTATTCTTCGAACAAAGATGGAAAAGGAGTTTCTTGAGCTTAAGCATAAGGATGATGAATATATTGGTATATACTAAGGGAATTTTACAAGACTTTCAAGGTATGCATCTGGATTTATCATCCAACCTGAAAGTAAAGTTGATAGATTTTTCAGTGGCTTAAAACCAAGTCTTCGAAGGGAATTAGCTATAAGAGACTTCAGTAGCTATGAAGAAATTGTGCGTTGTGCTATCACGGTAGAACTGGAAGGTGGTGTAACATATCCATCTCATGGTTTTGAAAAGAAACGAAAGATGGAGTTCAAGGAGAAATCTCAGAACATTGGTGAAAAAAGATGAATGTTTCTTTATGCTCAAAGTGTGGAAAAAAGCATGGTGGAGATTGCCTAAAAGGTACTAGAAAATGTTTGAAGTGTGGAAAAGAAGGTCATCAAGAAATTGATTGTCGAAGTAATGGGAAAAAGGTTGCTAATGATGTGAATAGAGAAAAGACTACAGAGAACTCTCCACCAACACTTTAATGCTTCAAGTGCAAGGAAATAGGGCATTATGCTAATAAATGACCTAATCCACGGGTTAATGATGATCAATGTGAGAAAACTTTTAAGGAAAAGGATAAAGGGAAGTCTCATGCGATCACTATTTGTGATGTTGAGTATGAAAATGATGTTGTGTAATGATTAAGTGTTTATGTAATGGGATTTCAAAATATTATCATGGAATCTCATTTATGGTATTGTGGAATTTTGGAATATATATGTATTGGTTTTCAATAATTATATGGTACTCGTAACCATGAAAAGGAGATTGAAATATTTTTAGGAAGCAGATGAAATGTTCATAATGAAGGGATAATGAGAAAATAATATGATAGTAATCATGAGATCATGACTAATACAAGGACTAAGTGATATTATGGTTTGAGTATATAGAATTTTTGAGATTTTGGTCTGTGGAAAGTGTTAAAATTTAACAACATTCATGTTTTCACTAAGGTTCAGTGGGTATTAATTCTTCAAGAGAATATATGATTAAGGTATTCACATGTTTGTAATTTGACCAAAAAGATATATCTTATGATATATGGGGGATAAATGATGGAATTCACGTGATTATTATGTGACATTTCAAGTAATCATTTTCTTTATACTATGAGCTTGGACCGAAGTATTTTAGATAAGCCTAAATATTGGAATGGATTATGTTGGACATAAGTTAGTTCGATATTATTGATGGGTTGTTATAGTAATGTAGTTTTAGAAAAATAACAACCTGCAGGACAGGAGACAACCCATCGCGTCAGACAAGTCTGTGGGAATCGAACCCACAACCGAAGTGCGACTGGCCTTTATCACCTACCACTGGCCTATAAGAAGACCCTGGTTAGTAGAAACTAGTTTTATTTTTTAAGCGGTATGATATATGAAGTATAAGTTCATTTTTGGAACTATATACGATTAATCTAACCATAATATGGACTTATAACTTTTGCTAACCTTATGTTTGAAACAGATGGAATGTCCCATCATTCTATCACATGATCTGCTAAAACATCATGAATAAAAAATTCAACTTCATTTCTTTAAGGGATGAAGTGGAAATTGTTCAATTCACGAACAACAGTGAGATTGTACCAAAATCATGTAAGTATTTCTTTTAATTCATCAACTTTAGGGAAATGATCTTGAAAACCAAAAAAATGTTGTCCTAGTTCCCTTATATCCGATGAATCAGATGGTACCTTAGATCATCACAAATATATAGCTTTGTGATTGTTGGATTTTTCATAGCCATGTTCTCTACCACTCTCCATCAGAACATGATAGTTAGGTTTCTCTTCCATATCCATATTTTCACCTATGTTCTCCTATGTGGAAACCCAGTGATTAGTTAATTTGGGTAACCATTATGTTTCATACTTTAGTTATTAATGATTGGTTTTGGTATTACTTTTTATGATGTGGGTTTCTATTAAAGAGACTTTCGAGTAGTAAACCCTTTACAACCCCAACGAATTTTGAGGGTGAAATTTATTTTAAGGGGGGTAGAATGTAACACCCCGAGATTTTATGAAAAATATTATTTTTAATTTTATTTATGTCTTGTGTTGTACGTTACAACAAAGGGGTCTTGCACAACACGCAACCCTAACTTGGCTGCATTACACGCAATCGTGACCTTCCTCGATAGCGTGTGTTGTACGCAATACCGAGTTTCGCTAAACAACGATATGCTATTAAAATATTATTAAAACTAGCAGTTATGAATAGTAATAACCACTTTCTGAAATTTTTTAAATTTCTTATTTCAAAATGGACATCATTTTTGGATTCGGAATATCGAAATTATCCTAGGGTGAAATTTTGGTATTTTTCTGAAAACATTCAATTTTTGATGAATAGTGAAAACACTAGGTTACTATTTAAAAACCGACTTTTTATTTAAATGATAATTTATTTTATTTAAATTTATTTTAGGTAAAAATTGACACATAATTCCTATATAAGTTCAATGTAATTCATTGGAGTCATTTTATAATAATTTTAGATATATAAAAAGTATATTGAACTTTTGACTGTCTTTTACCCACCTCCTAGGAGAATTTGCAAATTTACATAAAACCTAATTTTACCGCTTTTGTGAATGGAATTTCAAAAATCAGAGAGACACGGTTGATGTCAGTAAGAATAATGTGGTTCAATGAGATGAAAATAATTTTTGGTGAATAGTAACTTTTTACTTTTATTTACCACGGTTAAAAGTAAATAGGGTAATTATGGGTAAAAATGATCTTATTATTACCCTAACACAAGTCCTAATTATATTGGATAAGTTTAATCTGACCAAAAACAACCTTAGTAATAAAATATGACCATTTAGGCCCACTTGGATTAGATTAGGACATTTAATATTAATTTATTTTAAGAAGGGTTAAAATAGTTAAAATCAACGTTTAATAAGTAAATCATTTTTAATATAGGGTTATACATAAGATAAATTAGACTATAAATATTCATTAGAAAGATAAAAATATTTTCTACATAATGGTAGTTTATTTATAATTTTTAATCATTAAATAATTTAATTTATTTTTACACAATGATGATGTAGTAATTATCATATTAATGAAATATTGACATAATTGATGTTATAAATAACCAAATAAATGTAATTTGAGACTTTTTATGAATTAAACTAATTTTATAGGTTAATATGACATGTTAGTATTTATTTAGTTAACTTTTTTAGAACTAATCATTCTATTGTAAATTTCATAAATATCAATTACCAAATAGTGTCAAAATTGACATAAAATAGTTTTTAAAAAAAATATTATATTATTAATTGTTATTTTATTCATAAAAATCTATGTTTCGGCAAAATGACTTAGAGAAGGTTATATATATTAATAATAAACAACTTGGGGTTCGTTTGGATTGTTATAGTAAGTTTATTAATCTTATAGTTTAAGAACACAAAAAGACACGGTAAAAGTAAAATTATCTATCTTAAAGTTAAATCTAAATGATAAGATTAAAATAGTAAACTAAACTTGTCCAAATTCTATTGTATGAGAGTATATTGACCCATACCCACCTTAGCTTCTAAATAAATCAATTTTGAGCTATTTAAAACCGAATATGGCTTTATAATATAATAATATTTTTAGTTTTTCCAAAGGTTCCCCTCTCCTCCCTTATAAAAGGGCACCTCCTCCCTCTCTTCCTCACACCACTTGGAGACTTCAAGCTCGGCCAAACCCTTAAAAATTGTCTTCTCCACTTCCCTAAAAACATCCTAGAGGTCCTGGTCTTATTAAAAGAGCCATTTTAGTGCCCTAAGTGGAGGTCTCAAAGAGGCGCTTCAGAGAAGAGGTAATGTCTGTTACCGATTCTTTCAACATTATTTCTTCTTCCACTTCTTCTTATTTAGTTGTTTCATTGTGAAGTAATAACATCAGTATCAGTAATATACTGATATGTTATTTTAAGTATGAAACAAAAATATTTCACCATCTATCCATCCTACGAAAAACGAAATCACCGCGCGTGCGTACGTACGGAATACCGTCTCCACGCCGTAGTGTAATCTATTTTCCACCACCACATTACTTGGATGAGTATAATGGTGAATGTAATGAATATATATGATTATTGTAAAGTGATATTGATTCTTTAATATTATAAATACACTTTAATACAATTCCACAGTCATGGGAATGATATCATCACTCGTGCGTACGTACGGACTACCGTCTCCATGAACGTGATGACATTCATTTTCCACGATTAACCATTCAAAAAAGATTATAAAGTATATATAATAAATAATAATGAAATATATGACATAATAATGCTATTGGATTTATTTATATTTATGTATGTAATCTATTTAATTTCATTCAATTCAATAAGGAAACGAAAACATCGTTCATGCGTACGTACGGCCTACCGTCTCCATGAACGGTGTATTTCCTTTATTTTTATAGATATTTAATATATATGTATATGATGAATATATATTATATATAAATCATGTTTTACACTCTGGAATTATTTAAATCAGGATATAAGTAATAATATCAAGAACGACAAGTCGAAACACCTACGATAAATGAAATGATTTTACCCAAAACACTACTTTAACATGGAATTTACGAAAGAATGGGTAATATAAAGTCATAAGTGAAACATATATGACATAATAACAATGCATATTATTATGTAATAAGTCAATGACATTATTTTAATCATTATACAGGAGGTTCGGATCCATAAGAAGCATATTGGACCTAAGGTAAGGGATAAATTTTCAATCTCATTTTTATCCGAGATTGCTTGTACGTAAGTATTTACTGGGGTTACGTTTATCATCCATGACCATGTTTTCAAAAAAAAAAATTCGTAAAATGTTAACTATTCTTCCATGAATGTTTAAAGTCATTTTTACCCTTTATTTACTTTTTACCACATTGTATGAATGGAATCTTTTCTTTGGTTACCATATAAGGTACTTTTTGACTTTTCCGACAAATGTACGAGGAGACTGTTATTTTTAACTTATACGGAGTGAATGGGTTTTTACGGTTTCATAACGCCTAATTTTCAAGAATCTTCCTCTACAACATTGCATGATTATTTTCAACAAAATCGTTTTCTTTTAAAATTGCATGGAATTTTGTGAAAAGAAAATGATTTTAAGGAAGAAACGATATTTTCTTCAAGAATTATTTTCAAGTGTTTTTCAAAACTATTTTCTATCTAAGATGACATTATTTCATGTGTGTATATTTCATGTAATATGTATCTATGATTTATATGGTTTCAATTTTCTTATGATGAAATGATATCAATTTTTTATGGATTATGTTGTGATGGCATGATGTTTGAGAATCCCATTTTATTACATGGGTTATGATATGATGTATGATTTATGATTTTGTGGCACACGAATGAATGATTTCATTATGAGATGGGTGGGACATATATCTCCCTCCAATGCATTGGGTAAAGATTTATATCTCATGAGATAGACATGGCTGGAATGGTAAGTTACTCTGGTTCAGTGTTACAGGACGGAAATGAGGAGTGAACTCGATTTAGAAAGGGACTTTGTCCACTATGATAGTCTTGGTAGCAATACCTTGGCTACTATGGAAATCATAACAAGTGCTGAATGGTTTCCACAATTACAAGTTTTATTCCCATGCTACTTTATCATGATTTATGTTCCATTATGATCTATGACTTATGTACTTCCATATTTCATGTCGTTGCTCGATATTTTGATGTTTAAACATTATGTTCATGTTTTTAAGTTCAAATGTATATGGTATGTTTTATTTTATCCATGCTTACCCTTACCGAGCATTTGAGCTCACCCTTTTTATGTTTTATTTTCCCCCTGGATTAAAAGAAATGTTTTAGGTAAGGAAACAAAAGTGGATGATCTTTATGGGAGATATTGAAGATCTTTCACCACGATTAGAAGATTATGTTCCAAGTTTCCAAAGATACTAAACTATTATGGTCCTTGTGTATCTGTATTTGTTATGTAATAAGTATTCCGCAAAAGTAATGTAATATCCATGTATGTCAAGCTTCAGGTCTCTACACCATTTCTGTTAGAAAATCATGGTGCCAAGACATTCATGGTGAGAAAATCATGATGGGAAAATCATGGTTCCATAATTGCGTTGGGGAATGACACCTGTAGAAAAAAATATAGTTTTTGGTCCTTTTCAAATTCTATAATCGATATCGTGGTTACAATGTTAGAGAAATGGTTTCTCAAGTAACGATGTCTAGTCCTTTGTTAAAATTCTAAATAGTATCTTAAAAATGGTAGCATAGAAACGATGTTAGGTCCTTTGTGAAAATATGGATCTGGTAGAAAGAATATGGTGTCATAGACTTTGTGAAAATCTTGAACCGGTATCAAGCTTATAGTGTCATTGAATTTGTGAAAAAATGGAACTGGTAGCGAACTTATGATTTCCTAGACTTAGTCAAATATCTGTAAACTATTTTATAACAAATTTTCACATAATGGATTAAGATTTAACATAGTCATACTAAAACATAATAGAACAAGAGTAAACATAGTTTAATAGATTGAAAATATAATTTGTGAGATTGTTAACATGAACTTGTGAGAGATAAAAAACGAGTTATAATAGTGTAAAACTTGTTTTGTGAGAATTAAAACACGAGGAATCCAAAATTTAGTATCATGATACATCATGTTAGGACATAGGTGTACTTGATTCCTTTATGGAAAATTTTCCCCCATGAAGACATAGTAGTTTATCCTTGAACTATGTTTATGATGATGTGTTTTATGTTGTTGCCACATTTCCCATTTAATGATTATCATTCTATATCATGCGTTATTATTTATGTTCCTTTATGCCTCATTGATATGACTTGTCTAACATATCTTTTTATCTTCATGTTATTCCATGTTTATTCCCTTACTCAGCTTCATGGATCACCCCTTTCTTATGTATTTCCCCTGGTTCTCCAATTCTGTTTTATGCTCAACCATGTTAAAGAAGTTTTTAATAAAGATGTTTCAATTCATGTTTAATGTTTTAAGGATATGTAAATATTTCCCAATGACCCAAGACTTATCAACCATTCAGGTTGTATTATGTGTAATTTTATATAATTAAATCATGTATTTATGTGTAATAAAGAGAAGAGTTTTCATAGGATCCATAAAAGAAGGTAGCACAGAAATTCTACAACCGTGGAAGTCTTGGGAACATTATGAGTGTGTGTTTCAATACCAAAAACCCCAAATGTAAAACCAGAACTCGAGAAGATTTTTTTAAGTCAATAAATATAAGTTCATATAATGTATGTTTAATATGGTAGATATTTTATATACGATACAAATACGTCATATGTAGAAACCCCAAACCCTGTAGATGGGGGTCAATGCTTGATTTATTTTATTGAAAAAAGATACAAGGAATCATATCCTAAACAGATAATTTGTTTAGTTGTATAGGTAAAGTAGATATATAAATCTGTCCCATAATAAATTTTAAAATACAAATTATAAAATAATTATTTTTCATAAATATCATTATTCCCTCTATACTATCATTTCATATCTTTTATAGTGCACTTTATGGAATTCTAGGGAAAGAAATAAAAATAAGGGTGATTCCAAATGATTAGTAAGGGTCAAGTATAGTATACGAATTCATGAATAAAAAATAATAATATATATTGCAAGTTAGTAAATGAAAACACATGACATATCATTAATAAACTATAAAGGAAGTGTATCTAGATATAATATCAATGAGAAAATATTATGGATAATAATAAATATAGAATGGTAAGTATCTAAAAACACATGTTATTTAATCAATAATTGTTATTGAAATACATCCAAAGATAATTTCATTGTGAAAATATACTGGATAGTAATACAAGAATACTGAATGGAGGTAATTATTAATTATTGGATGTCTTTTTTTCTTGGTACATGATACATTTAATGTCAAGACCATTAATAAGATAGTTTAAAACTAATGTATAAAAATATATTTAACTAAGTATGTCCACCTGATTTGTCCCAAGAGACAACAAATTCATCGAGGGGCTATCTATAACTATGCCCAGATTTGTCAAACTTGTCCAAATTATTCATCATATATCAAATTATATATTAAATTAATAAAAATTATTTCATAAAAAATATACATATTTAGTAAAGAATACAGATTAATTAATATTTCCCTAGGTAATAATATTACATTCAAAGGAAACACCATATGTTAATAATGGTATATGGTTTAGGAAATAATCATATACATGATAAATTATGTTCATATTTTGGGAAAATTTAATAACCAATGAACACATGAAAGTGAATAGACAAAAGGGTTAATTAATAACCCTAAAAATAAAACAGGGAAGTGGATGTCAATACTATCCTTAATAGAAATGCTCACAATCCACCTTGACAAAGAATACAGATGGTATTAATAAAACATATACCTATTAGAGTATGGATAAAGGGTTTTTTATTGATGAATATAAAAAAAAAAAATATATTTTAAAACATTCTTGAGAAAAATATAATTTTCATTTTTTAATTCAACTTTTAAAAAATAATTAAATTTGGAAATAATTTCATTTGAAAAATAAATTTTTAAAACCAAAAAGTTTTATAATATTAGGAAATATATTTTAAATAATTAACCTTTAAAACTCACAAATCAAGCTTTAAAAAAATGATGATGGGTAATTCCAAATATTACATAAAAAAATTCATTTTCCATGGTAAAAAGGTTAGAAATTTTCTTTATTCATAATATGAGAAGAATATTCCTTTGAAAAATTATATAAAAGAGAAAATGGGTAAAAATTTCTTTACTAAATAATTTATAAATGGTTAAAAACAATTTTTATATTTTTAGAATATATGGTTTTGGATGTAAATAGATTTATTATCTAAGGTAGAAATGATGTATAATTTTTTGAAAACCATTTTATCAACAATTTTAAGTATCAAAGAGTGTTAAAATAGTACTATTATTTGAAAAATATCATTAATAACTAGAGAATTGGAAAATTAATTGGTTTATTTATCAATTATCAAATTATTTTCATCAACTATAATTTAAAAATAAAAAATATTGATAAGAAAGATATTATGAAATATACCCTTACAGTGATCATCACATTAAAGTGAGAATTAGTAAAGGAATCAATTATAGTATCGTATAAAAATACACATAAAACCAGTGGAAATAAATAATAATATAATCTTAATTTATTATATAGATAATCATAAAAATATAAATGATGATGAAGAAGTAACATAACCCAATGAAAGAAAAGTGACTTATTAAATTCTTTTCTACATGGTAATATTCAAGTAAAATTACTATAGATGAAATAATTATAATTAAAAACTAAAATACCATGAATTATGATTGGTTAATTATGTTACATTTTAAAAGGCCATTATATACACCATATATAATAAATATGTGCATAATAAACAAATGTACTTATAATTATAGGAAGTTGAGAGAAAATCTTTTCCCTTACATTTAATTTTGGGTGAATGACCTTTAACATCTGGTATATTGGTTTTAAAAATGTTATTATCTTATTAAATTATATTATAAATATTTATAAAATCATATATGATCCCTTTATTATATCTTGTCACCCATTTGTTAATAATATTTCATTATTTGCCTCGTTTTTTTGTGTTAATTGACTTTTTTTGTCTTGAAAAATCAAAAACTAATGGGTATTATATAGTTTCATCATCTAAAAAGTAATAATAATGAAATAATTACCATTTTTCTACATCAATTGAAATTTTAAAACTAATCATTAATGATTGTTATGAAAAAGGAAGTATGTTACGATCATGGAGACAGTAGGCCATATGTACATAAGAGCAACATTTCCATTTTTGAATGATCATCATTGAAAGAACAATAGTAATATTTTTCATTCCAAAATTATAATAATATAATATATACCATATTATGTACTAATATGTATCATCAATGTGGTGTGTTTATGAAAATATAGCCACATCACTTTGGGAATCTGGTAGTCCCACTACTGGAAAAATACCCTATACCAGCAGTTTGGAACCATTGGTATAGGCCCTCAAACTGTTGGTATAGGCTATACCAATGGTTTGGAGGACCGTTGGAAAGTAATCCATGACAATAGGTCTATACAAATAGTTTTTGGAAAACCGTTGGTATAGACCTATACCAATGGTTTTGAAAACCGTTGGTATAAGTAATATGAAAACCTATACCAACGGTTCTCAAAACCGTTGGTATATGTATTTCAAAAAAACAATTCGGTGGGATTTGATCCCAGGACCTCTAGTTTATATTTGAATGACTTAACCACTAACCTAACATGACTTTTGTGAACATAATTTCATTAATATATATATGTATTGTAATAATAATTTTAGATTTTGATTTATATAATGTTCTCGGTAAGAAGATTCGATTAAAAATCGAAGGACCAATACCAACGGTTCTCAAAACCGTTGGTATAGACCTATACCAACGGTTTTGGACAAACCGTTGGTATAGGGGGGACCTATACCCACGGTTTGGCCAAACCGTTGGTATAGGGTCTCTATAATGGACCTATACCAACGGTTTGTCCAAAACTGTTGGTATAGGTCCCATAGGTCCCCCCCATACCAACGATTTGTCCAAAACTGTTGGTATAGGTCCATATAAGTGACATATACCAACGGTTTTGTCCAAACCGTTGGTATAGGTCCAAATTAATTAACTATACCAACGGTTTGGCCAAAACCGTTGGTAAAAGTCATATTTCTAGTAGTGTCCACATGCCCACGAACGATGTTATCATATTTAAATGAGTGAAAAGGAAAGTAATAAAATGAAATTTATTTTATTTAAATAATGATAGATATTCCATTAATATCATAATTTTTTCTTGTATATCACATACACTCATTAACATTATCTTTACTACAATGTCTCGTGTTTTTTTAGAATTGAGTTTTGAGATGAAATTTTATGTTTTTATCGGATGCATGTAATGGGTAATATTGTAATTTGTACCTAAAAGATGACCTTTGACAATTATTTTGAGCACTCTGTTGGTCTCAAAATAGTGTTTTACAATAGGATATGTGTTTTGTGGAATTATGAGCTGTTATAATTAATATTTAGTATTTAATAAATTAAATATTACTTTATTCATGCAGGTTCATTTGAAAATATATTTTGAACATAACATTGGATTGATATTCCATCTTTACTTTAATGATTATATTGTAGAGTTTTTCCTAGCTGAGGTATACACTTTTTTTCGGCGTTGAGGTCAGCCATGGACCCCTTTTTCTTTTCTTTTCTTTTTTCTCATTTTTGTTCTTTTCTTTTTCATTTCATCATTTCTACCCTGTATTTCCATGAACACCCCTATAGATAATCCTTTTTATGTCCAAGAGAGTGAAAATAGGAGAGTTAGAGAGATAAATATTGAGAGATAGATAGATAGAGAGAGATAAAGACAGGAAAAGGGTACCACCAAGGAACTTAGGGCGGGCTGTCTCATTATGCGGTAGAAGTTGATCATGGGAATAAGTGAAGCTTTAGAGGATTCCACCAAAAAGGTAAGAAATGTTTATTTTTTTTAATGTTACCATATTATAATTTATTTCATGATTTAAATCCATTATATTATTTCTTTTTACCCATTGTGGGTTAATCTACTACTTTTGGGGTAAAAAATGGGGGTTTAGGTGTGATTTGAGGGGTTTCCATTCTGGAAAACTTGTGTACATGAAATCTGGTTTAGGGAACACACACCATGAATTCTTCTATTTTTAGGAAAATAAACTTTCAGAAGTACATTCCATTTATTGGGTATACACACCATGTACTGGTACTCATCTATGTAGCTGAGTACCCGACCAGGTTGTCCGTGTAAAGGGAACACACTTTGTAAGGTACATGACCAGACCCCATGTCGGTCACATGCCATGTAGAAGTACGAGGACATGACAAATAAATGGACAAGTGATATGAGGGGCATGAAAGATACCATATCAATATTATACGCTATGTACCCATCTTAGGTGCTTTGTACATGGGATTTTACACGCCATGTACAAGTAGACGTACACGCTCAGGTGGGGCCTTGAGGGAACACACCATTTACCAGGGCACACACGATGTGTACTCTTACCTTGACACCCTTTTGAGGGTTTTTCGTATCCTTTTTTGAGGCGTTTGAATTAAACCCATTGGTGGTACATTCTAGGTTTCCCTTCACACATGTCAAAATGGTAAGACCTGTGATGTGTTTTGAGGACTCTCAGGTGGTGTTTCGAGCATTTTCATAATGGATTAATTCTTTGTCCTGTAATTATATCCAATATATAATAAGAGTGAAACTTGATCTGATATGATTCAAAAACTATCTCTCATGGCTGATTCCTTTTATTCTTCCATTGAGGACATATCCCTTGTGATATGTTTCTTCAGGACAAAGAGTCCATGATACTTATTATTTATAAGGATCCCCAATATGATTACTTCACTTAAGTTTCATCACAGATGATCCCATATATGATTCCCCTTAATTCTTTATATATAAAGGATTCCTTGAGGAATACCTTTTCTTTACATGATGACCTAGGTAATACCTTGTAGAAATCCAATACATGTATGATGTTCATATGATCCCATGTAGGATTCCTTTTTTCTTCCATACTATGTTTTGAGGGTCTCGTGTAGGATTCCCATTTTTCTGTGTATCATTGTGAGGATCACTTGTAGGATGCATCCATTTTCTTACCATTAGAGGATACCTTTTAGGATTCCCCCTCTTAAATTTTTATGTAAGGATCCTTAGTAGGATAACTTATTTTATGTTTATACCTTATTTATATTTTTTTATTGACCACAGTTTCATGGTGGATAGGGTTGAAGACATGAGTTGCATATTTATTTGGAGATTCTTGTGTGGGGTCTTCTGATCAAGATGGTGTAGTTTGACAATGTCTGGAGACCAAGTATGTGTAATTTTTAGGATTTAGTATTATGTTCCAATACTTTTATTTTAGTTAATTTTTTTATTTTCATATGTGTATGGTTAGACTAGTGTGTGACCAGTGCTGTATCTATGACATAGTTGTTCAAACTTTTATAGAATTTTCATTTATTATTATAGAATGTTATATTTCTGTTTATTTACTACATATTTACCTTGTTTAATTTCTACTATGTATTATACATATCTATTTCCACTATTTTTTTAATATGATATAATGCAATAGTCTCCCCACTATCACACCGTAGGCCCTCACTGCTAGTCATCTACCTATTGCATACAAGTAGTCATACTTGAGTCCTCTAAATGAACCGCCTCAGTGAACTGGTTTAGTGGCATCTTTTTTGGGATGTAACAAAGTGTTTTCACATGTATTATTTCCCTGGTCATTACTATTTGGGATATGGTAAAAAATATTTGTAGGAATGTGTCATAATACATGATGGATGTCGTACTGGAGTGCCAAGAACACTTGTTCTGGTAGGAAGTCCTGGTTGCTAGGGGCATGAGATTACTATTCTAATTTGTGATGTTACAATTTTATATGAGTTTACCCTTGAGAGACACAAATGTTGTGTAGATGTTATGATTTATTATATATTTATTAAACACAGTCATTAGAAAAGGTCCAAATATGGCTTTTGACTCTTGGTTGGAAAAGGAATGAGGCGTCTCATGCATCATATTTGGCCTGTAGGATTCACGTCATATATGTATGCTAGTGTGTGATTTTACCGATTAATGAGTAGTATTTAATTGGTAATACTTATATATATATAAAAATATACTTTTGATGGAATGTTATGTGGATCTATGTTGAGGTGTTTCGTAGTGAGGCTGATGACTCGGTCCTCTTGCATGGGAGGTGTAGTGACCGAAGTAGGTTGATATTTAATGTGATTCCTTCTTACAGATTCCTAGTGAGTGTCATTTCAGGATATATTTTGTGTTTATTTCATGACCTCTAGAAATTATTTCCTTACGAGGATTCTTAGTGAGGACCATTCCCTTATAGGTCATGTTTTTCAGTTTTGACCCTTTTAGGTTAGTTTTCTATTCACCTTCAATATTGAGTTTGATATTTTGGGTTAGGTGGTTAGAAATTGTAACCTGGTTGTAAAACCTGATATGTAGGTCTAGGTGGAGATCTAGTGGTCCCCTTAGTTCTGAATCAGAACCTTTTAGGTTGACGTCTATTTTTTTTGAAGGGAAGCATATGTGAGAGAGATTATCCCATGTTTTTAGATGCCTTCTTTGGAAGTTTTCATGATTATATACTTGTTTTCAGATTTAGTCATTGTAGGTGGCTGTGTTTTTCATTATATGTATGATGATTCCTACAACCTTTGATAAGAACCTTGGGTTATTTGGTATTAAGACAAGCTTCAACGGTAAAGACTGTTTGGGTGATTTTCTTGGTCAGTTAGTGTTTTAACTATTGTTAATGCTTTTAGAGTGCAGGTAGATTCTTATGAATTTAATGACCTTGGGTGATCGACGATTGTGGGAATAAAATTGTGACATAGATGAGATTCTTGTTTTTGAAGAGGAGTTCCAAGAGAGAATATAGATTAATAAAAATGATGTTTTGTGTAGCATAGTTTTCAGAAAATTGTAATGGAAGACTCACTGGAATGTGATTAAGTTGATAAATTTATACACTGGTTGTTCATAGTATCAATTGAATCTTATTCTATGAGTGGTTAGGTCAAATATGAGTACCGATATTTCTAAGGATTTACATAGTCATTTCTTCCCTGGAGTTTTGGTAAAGTTGAAAATGTACCTCTGTGGTAGAGATAACATTGATAATGAGTAATTACTACAAGAACATTGACCAGTTGTTGGACCTAGACAACATTTTTCAAGAGGCATGGTGTCATGTTTTTCATAAAGGTGAGTTAGCCTGTCTTTTATGAATGTGTCTTGGAGGAGCTGTACAAGACCATTGACTAGAGGTTGGACCAAGACATGATTTTTCAAGTGGCACGATGTCATGTTTTTTATAAAGGTGAGTTAGTCTGTTTATTGTGAATGTGTCTTGGAGGAGCTATACATTCCTTTTTTTGGATTCTGAGTGTTCTAATGGTTAGAGACGATCGGGTTATATCTTGAATTAAGTATGATAGGGGAGCATCATCCCTATGCCAAGATTCTTTTATTTTAAATGTTATTATCTGCTTGAAGAAAGAAACCCATTGAGGTTACACTTGAGGAGTGGTGTAAGGTTATAAATATGTCGGGGAGTACACCATTGAGATTATGAGGGTGTTGACCCATGTTTTAGTTGAAATATAAAATTTTCCATTATGATTTGATCTCATATTTGGTTTTGAGACGATGATATGGGTATTCTTATGGTGATAACTACCAGATCAATTGTAGTTAAACATCTTCCATGTTGGAGAAAATTGTTGATTCTATGAGGCTGGTCATTGGATAATTCAAATAGATTGGTTGTATAGATTATATGGTGATATAATGACTTATAGTACTACCATTTCGATTCTTTGGGACGAGAAGGGTTATGGTGGGGGATATTGTAAGTTCCCATGTATTATTATACTGAAATTTTGAGCATAAATTTGAATATTTTTTCTCCAATTATTTTAAGGTGTAAAATGGAAATTCAACCCTCAAATTATGTCATCAAATTTTTATGAACACTCCGCTGGTCCTCAAATAGGGTGTTTACCCTAGGACATGAGTTTAGTGGAATCTTGAGGCATTCAAATTTTAGAAGAATTATTAAATTAAATATTAATATATTTACATAGGTTTGTTTGGAAATATATTTTGAACCAAGAATCAAATTGAGATTATTTTTCTGTTATTGAGTCTAGAATGGGGAGTTTTTTAGGTGTGGAATTAAATCAAGATTGGAATCGGGGCTGACCAGTGTCAACATTTTATTTTATTTTATTTTTCATCATTTTATTAATTTTGTTTTTTATTTTCTCATTTCCCCCCCATATTATCATGTATGAACCAATGGATCTTTCTTTGTGTGGTTGAGAGAGATAAAATGGGATAAGAATGGATAGAAAGATAGAGTGTTTAAGAAGGGTACCTTCATAGAGCTCGGGATGCATCAGATCACCATGTCATAGCCAAGAAGCATGTGAATAGGTGAAGCTTCATCGAATTCCACCCAATGGTAGTCCATTTTTATGTTTTTCCATAAATCCTTGTAGTTTAATAACTTTCCACTTTTAAAGACCTACTTTGTTTACTTAGGACCCCTTGGTGGTCGATCTACTACTTTCATGAAAAAAACTAGGGTTTTGGGGAAATTCAAAGGTTTTTTTGTTTAGGAAAACCTCTCTATACGTCGTGTGGTCCATGGAAAGAATGTTGTGTGTTATTAAATTTTTAGGAAGATGGAATTTTGGAATCACACACTCTGTATGCGATATACATGCCTTGAACTGGTACTCGACCGTTTAACTCAGTACCTAGACATGCTGCCCATGTATAGGGAACATACCGCGTAGAGTACACGACAAAAAACCATGTGGGTCTTAAGCTATGTATAAATACATAGCTAGTTCAAATACATGTCTAGGTTATGTGAGGGGCATATACAGGTACCTCATGTAGGGTACATGCTGTGTACTTGGGCTTTTACATGCCATGCACTTTTATAAGCACACACTTAGGTGGTTCCTTGAGGGAACACACTGTGTAATCCTCCATTTACATCCCTTTAGGGTTTTTAGTATATTTTTACCTAGGAGTTAGAATTGAACACATGAGTGATCCATTGTGGGTATCCTTTCGTGTAGGTCATGATGGTAAGACCCTTGAGGTGTTTTGAGGACTCATAAGGGGTGTTTTGATCATTTTCCTAATGGAGAAATTCCTCATCTAGTAATTATATCCCACATATCCTAAGAGTGATACCTAATCTGAGATGATCCATGAGATATATATCATTACGAATTCCTTAAATCCTTCCTTAAAGGATTTCTCCTTTTAAAGATATTCTTTCAGGCCTAAGAGGCTGCGATATTGGTTTTTTATAAGGATCCCCTATAAGATTCATTTTCTTACATTTCGAAATAGATAATCTTGTATAGGCTTAATCTATATTCTCCCTATACCAAGGATAAAATAATGGATTCCTTTAAATACTTGAAGATGTAGGGAATCCCTTGTTGTAACTCTATACCTGTATGATGTAATGAGGATCCCATATAGGATGCCTTTCTTCCTTTGTATCATGTTGTGAGGGTCACGTGTAGGGTTCCCCTTTTTCCATTTTCTATTTTGAGGATATATTATACGATGTCTCTATTTTATTATCATTATAGGATCCCTTATAGGATCTATCCACTTAAATTTTTATCTAAGGATCCCAAGTTTAATGGATTTTCTTATGTGTGGATCTTGCGTCTGGTTTTTTAGATTGGGAACAGTTTCATAGTGGATAAGGATGGGTACCTCAGTTACATGTTCAAGTAGATCATTTATTATGGGTTCTTATAATCAGGATGGTTGAATTAAATAGTTTATGGAGAACATGAATGTGGAATGTTTTAGTGTTATTAGTAGATCCCTACACCATTATTTCAGTTTCTTTTGTATTTTTGTATCTGTATGGATGACCTAGTGGGTGACCAGTGTTGTATGTTTGACATTACTGTATGGGATTTTATATCATATTCATTAATTATTATAGAATATTATAATTCTGTTTATTTACCACTTCTTAACTCTATTTATTTACCACAATGTATGATACTTATCTATTTCCACCGTTTTCTTACTCTAATATGAGGGTATAATCTTCCCACTATCACACCCCAGGACCTCACTACTTCTCAGCAGCCTATGGCGTAGGGGGAGGTGAACATGAGGCCTCATAAAATACCATCTAAGAGCATCTATTTGTTATCATATGGTTTGGGAAGATACATTTATCACATTCCATGTTAACCTTTATTGAAAGATGAATTGCATCGCTTTTCTAAGCGGTAGTCTACCATGCACACGAGTGATGTTATTGTATCTCCTTTAAAATGGATTGTAAAACTTTATATATGATATATTGACTTTAAATTTATTAATATGTTATAAATATCATACATATAATTTATATCCATAATAATACCCAACTATGAAAGGTGGAAATTGAAAAATTAATGACATCGGTTCTCGAGTCGGTAGTCCGCCATACACACAAACAATGATTTCGTAACCCATTTGATGGATGTGTAGAAGGTTTTAGGTAATTAAGATATTATATAAATATCTATGTATATATAATATAATTATGTTTTTATATCATCATGTCATAATAAGAATTTAAGGAGGTGGTGGAGAAATAAAATAAAGATTCTCATTAAAGAACGTTACCTCTTCACCAAGTATCCTATATCTATTTGCACTAAAATCATGCCTAGGGTTTATTTATACCCAAAATATGGACTATAAGATGAAGGGAATGAATTTGGAATGTTATTTGGGATGTTATTGTCCAAAAATATAGGTGTGAATGTGTGAATAAGGGAGGAGAGTGGGTGACCTTTTATAAGTGAGGGAGATGACACACATGGTATTTTTCAAAATAATTGAGTGTTACAACATTTTTAATATAGAAAGAGGATAAAAATGGACTGTTATATAACATTAATGGTTTATTAGTCATAATATGTCCTACAAATAGATTTCAGACAAGTTTATAGGTCATTTATTTATTTTTCTTTTTAGTTTAACACCCTGATAAATCCATTTCTACATTAACCATAGAAATTAATTTTTAATTAATTCACTATTATTTTCATCAAATATTATGTTGACCATATTATACATTAAAATTATTTTGATTCAAAATTTGAAATCTAATATTTAAAATTTAATCGATATAAGTGAAATTTTTTAATTTAATATTAATCACATAGACGTGATGAGAAAGTGTGTTTTTAAAGCTAAAATGTTCAAATGTTTAAAATGTTTTTATGTCAAAAATCAATATAAAATTTACTAAAATGACCCAAATTGGATTAATTTATATAAAAATAATAATTTTACTTTAAAACAAATTAAAAATACAATTTATAATTATTAAATATTTAAGTGAAAAGGTCGTTTGTAATTATAATTCTGTATTCTTCACTATTCATAAAAAACATTTCTCAGAAAAATCCAAAAAATTATACCTAAGATAATTTTGATATTAATATTTATAATTTTAATTTAATATTCTAAAATTGGTAAAAATTAATTTTAAATCCTATGTGTAAGGTGAGACTAAACCATATGTTATAAGAAATATAGTTTCTCCAAAAACATTTCTTTTTTATTTAAAGTATTATTAATATATTTCTAATCAATATATTACTACTAAATTTATTTAAAATATATATTTTAATAATTTATTTAGTTCTATTCATACTCTTCATTTGAATGTCATATAAATAACTATCATATTAAATAATAATATTAATAGTATATTGTTGTTCGGTAAAAATCGGTCTTGTATGTAACACAGGTTATCAAAGAAACTCGTTGATGCATGTAAGATATGATAAAATTAATATTGTAACTCCCTGAAACTAGTTACCCAGAGTCGGTGCATTATTACATTACTTTGGCGTGATAAAAAAAGACCATGTCTCGAAATATCGGTTAGTTTAGTATCCTTGGAAGTACTAGATACATACATAAGTTTTACAATATATCATGAAATAAAAACAACAACAACATTTTGTTCCCATTGAATACACATATATCCCTTATCCAATCCCTAATGGTCAACCATAAAATACTTCTTTATATCCTAGGAAAAATAGTACATACATTGGAGTGAGCTCAGATGCTCAGTAAGGATAACAATATAGCGGAAGCTTTCTAAAATAAGTATAAACATTTAATGCAATGTATAAGACTAAAACAAAAGCCTTTTAAACATAAAATTAAGAATAATATGGAAAAGATAAATCACATAATTCCATTGTCTTATTCACATGGATATTATTCTAGTCGAATAATCACATATAATATCAAATATCCAATTTCATAATGATGAAATTCATAATGCCATAATTAATAACTACATAGTCAAGGCCTAATGTGAAGACTACTAAAAGGATTTTTCAAGGCCTTGTGCAATGACACTAGTTTGTCTCTTGATACCTACTGATGCATAGAGGGGCTACAGAGGGCTCCACCCGTCACTTACTAAGTCCAATGCATTCCTCATATGAAAAGGTTGAAACATAACATAAATATTCGTATTAAAACTGGCATATGAAATGTTAATACTTTAACCATAAACCATGAATGGTATAAAAATAACACATCCACAGTCAAACATATCATTAAACCTTCAATACAATATGGAAGATATGTATCAACTTCAAACATGTGTAAAATCCATCAAAGGATGTTGACATAAACGAAATCAGAACTATTTGAGAGAAATATCTCTTTCGATTTGAAAATCATTTAAAATTCACATAATTATAAAAGAAAAAATTTATTTTGAAAATATTCTTATAATATTGTAATGGAATCTTCGAAGATGTTATAATGGAAGAAAATAGTTGCACCTAACGTATAACTTAAAAAACATTCTTACCTTAATTTGTGGAAAAGGTTATAAAGTAACTTGTTTGGAAAACGATGGAATGATTCCTTTCAAAAAAAATTATAAAAAGTAAAACAAGGGTACAAATGACTCTAAACCATAGTCTAGTAAATAAAAAAATGTTTTGAAATACATTTTTAAGAAACACAGATGTGAAAGATAACGAGGTCCTAATAGATACTCAGGTGTAAGAAACCTCAGATAATAAAGAGAATGTAAAATTTAACCCTTACCATGTACTTTTCCTTGGTCTAGGGTACGTTAACCTCCTATATAATAGTTAAATCATTTTTATTAAATTATTCAATAACCACATACATAAATATGATATCATATATGATCTTCTAATATTTCTTTGTTAATAATATTTTAGTAGTATCATTTTATTGGTGTTAAATGAATCGTATTAATTTATATATTTCGTTAGATAATTCATTTTTGTTATGTATAAGATGTATTTGATTCATTGAAGAATTATATTAAGTTCTTAAACATTATTATTTATTCATATAATGAAATTTATTCCTGAATGGTTACGATGGGGAATGAATCTTATCGCGTTCATGGAGATGGTAATCCATATGTACGTAGGAGCGACAATATCATTTTATTAATGGTGAAATTGTATGTAATTGGATGGTATATCATATATAAAGAATCATTAAAATGTTAAATTTATTATTTACATCAATTATATTCATTTTTATACCCATTCAAATAGTGAAGTGTTGAATAAAAAACTACACCACAACATAGAGATGGTAAGCCGTACATACGCACGTACGGTGACTTTGTCATTCATAAGATGGATAGAATAATGAATATGGTTGTACCATATTTATAATATCATTAAAGTATGTATAAGGTACTGGAGTTATTATTTCGGTATGGAAGCATCAAATAAAGAGGAAGTGGAAGAAGTAAAGAACTTTGAAAGAGCTGGTGAGCTTATTACCTCTTCTTCAGCTGTTTCCTTTTGAGTTGGTCAAAAGGGATTTTTAGGTTTGTTTTATGATCAAATTAAGGCCACCATGTTTATGTGTGGGTAGTTGGGAGGATATTTTGGCATGGTTTGGCCGAGCCAAATGACTTTTGTGGTGCGTTTTTGAGAGTAGGGGATGTACCCTTTTATAAGAGAGGTGAGGGTCACCATAGGAAAATCTTGAAATATTATGTTATTATACAATATTATTTGGTTTATAATGGCATTAAAATAAATTATTTTGAGTATATGGTGGGTATTGGTCTAAAACCTCTCAACCAATAGGTTTTAGACAGGTTTAGGTTACCATATTAACCTTATCTTTTAGATTTAACTATTAGTTAAATAGTTTAACTTTTACCATGTATTTTTGTGTTATTATAATAAATGGTTGAAAAACTTACTATAAAAGACAAAAGAACCCAAAGTGGTTAATTATTAATATATATAACCTTATATGAGTACTTTTTCTAGACCTTATATTTTTATAAATGTTATATCAATTAATAATAGAGTATTTTTAAAAAAAACTCATTTATGTCAATTTCAACACTATTTAGTATTTTGTTTTTGTGAACGTCATAAAAGCATGATTACTTCTCAAAAAATTAATTGAATCAAAACTAACATGTCATATTAATCTAGTAAATTCGTGGAAAGCATCAAAATTATCAATTTAAATTAATTTGGATATTTATAATATCAATTATTTAAATCTTTCATTAATAAGGTAATGACTACATCATCATTGTGTCATTAATAAATTTAATTATTTAATGTCTAAAAATTATAAATAAAATACCATTATTTAAGAAATATTTTTTTTATTTCTAATGAATATTTATAGTGGAATTTATCTTATTTATAACCCTATATTAAATATGGTTTAGTTATTAAACATTGAATTTAAATCTTTTAACTCTTCTTTAAATAAAATAATAATAAATGTCTTAATCTAATCAAAGTGGACCTAAAGGATCATATTTTATTCTGAAGATTGGTTTTGGTCGAAATAAACTTATCCAATAGAAGTAGGACATGTGTTATAGTAATTATAATATCACTTTTCACTTTTAATTACACTATATACTTTTAACGGTGGTAAATAAAAGTCAAAAGTTACTATTCACCAAAAAAATATTTTCATCTTATTGAACTAAATTTTACTTACTGATGTCAACCACGTCTCATGGATTTTTGAAATTTAATTCACAGAAGTGGTAAAATTATGTTTTATGCAAATTTTCAAATGCGCATAAAAGGTGGGTAAAAGACGATAAAAAGTTCAATAAAATTATATATATAATAAAATTATAAAATTCCTCCAATAAATTACATTGAACATAAATAGGTATTATGTATCTATTTTTACCTAATATAAATTAAAATAAAATAACTAATTATTTAAATAAAAATTTAGTTTTAACGAATAACACAGTGTTTTCCACTATTCATCAAAAATGAATGTTTTTAGAAATATACCAAAACTTCACCCTAAGCTAATTTTGATATTCTGAATTCAAAAATGAATTCCATTTTGAAAAAAATATAAACTTTTAAAAAGTGTTATTACTATTCATAACATCTAGTTTGATTTGTCGTTGTTTGTTAGAACTCCAGGTTCTGTACAACGCAAGCTACTGTATTATTCAAAGTGAAACGTACCGTAGAAGCTTTGGGTGTTACATTCTCCCTTCAATCAAATAATTTCATCCTATAAATTTCTAGTATATTACTACATAAAAAGATTCAGATGCGTCTTCATAATAAGTTCCATAGGTTCCCACGTTACCTCTTCAATCTTATGATTTCCCCATAGAACTTTTACCAGACAAGTTGTCTAGTTTCTCAGCACTTGTTCTCTAATATCAAGAATCTTGACAGGCTCTTCAGAATAAGAAGGATTGGTTTCTAGTTCTATTTCTTCATAGGTGAGTACATGCGTTGGGTGAGGCATTTATTTTCTTAATTGTGATATGTGGAACACATCATGAACTTTGGAGAGACTTGGAGAAATTGCAAAATGATAAGCTACAACTCCAATTAGTTCTAGAATTTCGAAAGGTCTGATGTACCTATGACTTAATTTCCCTTCCAACCGAAATTTATAACACCCTTCCTTTGAGAGACCTTCAAGAAAACATGATCTCCAACTTGAAATTCCGAATCCTTCCTTCGGTTATCAGTACAATTATTATTTCTAATTTGAGAAGCTTTGATGTGTGTTTGGATACTCTTTATCTTTTCTATTGTTTACTCAACAAGTTATGGGCCTATAAGTTTTCTTTCACCAACACCATCCCAACAATTTGGTGTGTGACATATCTTTCCATATAACACTTCATATGCTGCCATCTGAATACTTGAATGGAAGCTATTGTTATATGAAAAATTCTACAATAGGTAAATATTGATCGCATATACCGTGAATGTCAAGTGAGCAAGATATGAACATCACTTATAAGGTTTGAATTGTCTATTCCGAATGTGCATCAGTTTGAGGGTTGTAGGAAGTGCTCAAACAAAGTTCAGTATTAAAGGCCTTCTGAAGACTTTTCCAGAATCTTGTTGTAAAAAGGGGATCATGATCAGAAACAATCGATTGGGGTACTCCATGAAGTTCTAAAACTTCATCAATATATAGTCTTTATAAATGTTTAAGTGGTAAATCTTCTCTTATAGAATGAAAATGTGTTGAATTGGTAAGATTATTATCAATGAACCATATTGCAGCATTCCATCTTGTAGTCTTTAGTAGCCCCATGACAATGTGCATCTAAATATTATCCCATTTCCACGCAGTTATGGGAAGAGGTTGCGTGAATCCTCTAGGATGTTGTCTTCCATCTTTCACTTATTGAAAATCCATACATCTTGACACATAATCAGTAATATCTCTTTTCATTTTGTCCCTCCAAAAATGTTATTTGAAATCTCCCTACATCTTAGTGCTACTAGGGTGTATAGAGAAATTGGAGCTATGAGCATAATCCAACAATTTCATTTTTATATCAGGTATGTCAGGAACATAATGTCGCTTCCAAAATTCAAAAATCCCATCTTCATAAACAAATTCGATCAATCTCCCATTATTTGCAACTTTAATTTACTTCTGAAACTCCTCATCATCAATTTGAGAACTTTTTATCATTTATAGTAATGATGATTTGGAAACCATTTGAAAAAGTATTGATGTTTCAACATCCATGATTATTCCCATATCCATATTTACTAGATCCATGAACATAGGATCCCTTTCAACTCTCATCTTGATCAAAACTCCTTGATCAGTTCTGCTCAAAGCATCTACCATCTTATTTGCTTTCCCGGGGTGGTAGTGTATAGTGTAATCATAATCCTTGAGTAATTCGGGCAATCTCCTTTCCCTCTTGTTGAGTTCTTTTTGTGAGAAAATATACATCAATCTCTTATGATCAGTATATATCTAACATGTTTTACCATAGAGATAGTGTCTTCATATTATCAAAGCAATTATTATAGCTGCAAACTCAATATCATGAGTGGGATAGTTTTGTTCATGAATTTTTAGCTGTCATGATGCATCAGTAATAACCCTATCATTATACATAAGGACACAACCAAGTCCTTTCTTTGAATCATCACTATAAATAACAAACCCATCATTCCTAGATGGTAGAGTCAAGATAGGATCATTTACTAATATACTCTATAGTTATTGAAAACATTATTCACACTCTTTTGTCCAAAAAAAATTATCCCCTTTACGTGTGATCTTGGTTAATGGGTTTTCCAATCGGGAAAAATTCTGGACGAAACGCTGATAGTAACATTCTATACCAATAAATATGTGTACCTCATTTATACTCGTCGGTGATGGCCATTCTTGTAATGCATTGGTCATTGATGTATCAACAAATATTCCATCCTTAGAGACAATATGGCTATGAAAAGAAATTTCATGAAGCAAAAATTCAAAATGGATAAACTTCCCATATAATTCATTACTTCTGAGGGTTTCCAGAAAAGTACATAAGTGATTTTCATGATCATCATTTCTTTTTGAATATACCAAGATATCAACAACAAATACCACTATAAATTCATAAATATATTCTTTGAAAACTCTATTCATCAGATCCATGAAAAAAGGGCGTATTAGTTAGTTGAAAGGAATTACTATAAACTCATAATGCTCGTACCTCATTCGAAATGCTGATTTAAGAATGTCTTCCTTCTTCACACACAACTGATGATATCCAGATCAAAGGTAAATATTTGAAAAATATTGAACTCCATGAATATCGTTGAATAAATCATCAATGTAAGGTAGGGGATACTTTTTATTTGTTGTTATAGTATTTATCTCCCTATAGTCAATGAACAACCTCAGAGATCCATCTTTCTTCTTAACAAAAATACCATGGGATACCATAGAAAAACACTAGGGTGAATAAATCCCCTATTACTAAATTCCTCTAGTTTTCTCTTTAGTTCCACTCATTCCACAGTGACCATTATATAAGTGGTCTTGGATATAGGCCTTGAACCTATAATGAAATCAATGGAAATTTTTTTTTTCATTCTGGTGGATGTCTAGGTAAATCCTGTAGAAACACATCAATATATTACTGAACAATAGGTACATCCTCTATTTGAACATTCTTTTCCTCACCCATAGTTATTTCATTATCTTCCTCCCTAATAATTTAATTTAGTTGAGCTACTTGGTGTGGATCTAGATAAGAATCATGTGGTGATGTTTCTGCTCTGAAGATAAGGTATGACTTATCATCATCGAAAATTGTAAACTCTTTCTTATTATAATAAATTTTGGCATCATGGTTCGAAATACAGTCCATTATGAGGATTATATCAAATTAAATCATGGGTAAAATGGTTAGATCAGCCGATATAGTACATTTATATGCCCTAATGGGAACTAATTCACAAATTGTTTTTGCAATGATACTTTCCTTATGAGTTTTGACGGAAAACTCCCTTGTTATATCAAATGGGAAAAATCTAATTTTCTTAGGAAACTGGGAAGATATGAAACAATGCGATGATCCAGAATCAAATAAATTATTGGATAAACATGGGGAAACCATTAATTTTTTTTCAACATGTGTTTCAGAGCTTCAACCTCAGTAGTAGCGATCAGATATGCTGGGACTTTCTCCCTTGGACTTTTTGATGTAATTTTCCTTGGAGATTAGGAAATTCATTTGAATAATTCCCCATCTATCTACAATTGTAGCGTTAAACATTACATCCTCTTTCTTTCCCTTGCAATCATGATCTTGATGGCCGTTCTCAACACACTTGTAACAGACTCCCATTCCCTTCCAAAAAGTACCAGGGTGTTTCTTACCATATTTACCACAGGATGGATATTAAAATTTTTCCACCTTCCCCTTATTTCCAATTCCAGAGTGTTCATCAAATCTCTTATTCTCTTTCTTTTATTTAAATTCATAGGACGTAGATAATTCTTTTTCTGTCTTGATAGCACACGAGAAAATACATTCATATGATAAGAAGGATTGTGAGATTAATTATTGAAGGGAAAATGTTTTTAACGCATAGAAGAATCTATAAATCTTACTCCTTGGGTTATGTATATAATATGCTTCTTTCCTTGCTAACCATGGAAAGTTAGCCTCATACTTAATGGCATTATCATCATCCTCTTTCCATAGACTCAGAAATTGTCTTTCTATATCCTCTTGATGGTTATGAGTAATTTATTTTGCTAAAAAAATATCTTTAAACTCCCTCCATTCCATATTATATACTTCCTCATCTTTATTTTTGTTTTGATATAATGAACACACCTGATCTGCATCTCTTGTGAGTAGATAAATTACCATGACAACTTTTTCCCTTTCGTTACTCCCCAGAGCATGAAATATTTTCTCTATAGAAATTATCAATTGATTAGATACAAATGGATTTTTAGTCCCATTGAATGTTGGTGGTTGTTTCCTCATGAAGCGGTCTAACATTGGTCCTCCATGTTGTTGATTAGGGAGATCTATCCGGGTATGGTTATTATCAATAACCAAAGTGAGTTGTCCGAGTTTGGTGATAAGATGATCACCACCAGTTTCATCACCACCTCCACTATAATTATCATGAGTAGGAGGGAAATCCCTACATGGATTACGTGCGTTGATACAGTTTCCATTCATTCTACTAGGCATCATTTCTAAACAATGAAATACACTAGAGTAGTTTATGAATCGAAATACATAATTCCAAACTTGTAAAACATTTAACATAAATTGAACAGTTTATAGATATAATCTATAATCATAAAAATGTTTTTTTTGAGGAGGTATATACTCATAAATCCTTTGTAATGGTCTATAAAGAAAATTTGAATTATCCTAAGTGTATCCCCTGAGAGTGTCATAACCAAGAGTGCTGCACAACCCGTTGTCGAGTACTAGGATACCCCGAGTCAATACTCAAACTACTTGTTGGAGTTTTCACTCCTAGGTACATCTATGCTAGCGCCTCCTTGTCCTGGTCATATCCAGACAGGGATGAATTTCTTGGAAAACACAAAGAATATATACATTACCAAAATTCTAGGAAGTTCTTCTATACCAATCCATAATGTCCATCTTAGTGTAATGGTTCCTAATCAATGTTTTCCTAAATCCAGCTTCCAATGATTGAACTAAAATTTCTTTAATAACAACTATAATGCCCCAAACCTAGTTACCTTGAGGCGGTGCATTATTACATAACATTGGCATGATCAAAAATGATCAATCCTCGAAAGATATATTAGTTTAGTATCCTTGGAAGGAGTAGATATATATATGGTTTACATTATATCATGAAATAAAAAAAATAACTACATTTATCCCCTTTAAACACACATATATCCCTTAGACAGTCTCTACTAGTCAACCATAAAATACTTCTTCACATCCTAGAAAAAATAAAACATAGAATTGGGTGAGCTCAGATGCTCAATAAGGATAACAATATAGCAGATACTTTCATAAATAAGCATAGAAATTTAAGGAAATGTATAAGAATAAAAGACAAGTATTTTAAACATAATCTTCAGTATAACATGGAATAGATAAATCAAATAATTTTATTTACTTATTCACATGGATATTTTACTAGTCAAATAATGACATGAAATATCTAATAGTCAATTTCATAATGATGGAATGCATAATGAAATACTTCATAAACACATAGTCAAGGCCTCGTGCCAAGAATACAAATAATATTTTTTCAAGGACTTGTGAAAAGACACTAGCTTGTCTCATGAGACCTACCTATGCATCAAGGAGCCATATCGGGCTCCACCCATCAATTACTAAGTCTAATTCATTCTGCATATAAAATGGTTGAAACATAACATAAACATTCGTATTAAAACTAGAATAAGAAATGTTAATACTTTAACCATAATCCATGAATGGTATAAAAATAACTCTTCCACAGTAAAAAATATCACAAATTCTTCAATACAATATGGAAAATTTGTATCAACTTCAAATAAGTGTAAAATCCATCAAAGGGTGTGGACATAGATGAAATCAAAAATATTTGAGAGAAATAACTATTTATATTTTGAAGTCATTTAAAAGTCACGTAATTATAAAAGAAAACATTTATTTTGAATTTTTTTTCAAAATATCGTAATGGAAGATGTTATAATGGCAGAAAATAGGTGCACTCTCTGTATAAGTTAAAAAAACATTGTTACCATAATTTGTCGAAAAGGTCATAAAGTACCTTGTTTGGAAGAAGACAAAAATATTCCATTCAATTTTTTTTATAAAAAGTCAACCAAGGGTATAAATGAATTTAACCAAAGTCTAGTAAGTAGTAATAATGTTTTGAAATACATTTTTAGAAACACAGATGTGGATGATAAAGAGGTCCTAGAAGATACTCACGTGTAAACAATCTTAGATAATAAAGAGAATGTAAAATTTAACCCTTACCATGTACGTTTCCTTGGTTGAGGGTAATTTAACCTCTTATATAATAGTTAAATCATTGTTATTAAATTATAAAAGAACCACATACATAAATATGATATCACATATGATATTCCAATATTGATTTGTTAAAAATATTTTAGTAGTTTCATTATTTCGGGTGTTAACTGATTCGTATTATTTTGTATGTTTTCCTATGTAAGTCATGTTTTTATGGATAAGATGTATTTTATTAATATATATAATGATATTAAGTTCTTAAAAAATATTTTTAATCATAAAATTAAATTTATTCTTGAATGGTTATGATGGAGAATGAATCTCATCACATTCCTGGAGACGGTAATCCATACGTACACATGAGCAACAATATCATAATATTAATGGGGAAATCATATGTAATTTGATGTTATGTCATATATAATGAATCATTAACATGTTATATTTTTTATTTACATCAATTATACTCATTATTATACCTGTAAAAATAGTGAATTATTGAATAACAAACTACACCACGACGTGGAGACGGTAAGCCGTACATACACAAGTATGGTGACTTTTTCATTAATAGGATGAATAGAATAATGAATATGGTTGTACCATATTTATAATGACATAAAAGTATGTATAAGGTACTGGAGTTATTATTTTGGTATGGAAACAACAAAGAAATAGGGAGTGAAAGAAGAAAAGAACTTTGAAAGAGGTGGTGAAATTATTAGTTCTTCTTCAGGTGTTTCCTTTTGATTTGATCAAAAGGGCACATTAGGTAGGATTTAAGATCAAATTAATGCCCCTAGGTAGAATTGAGGGTAGTTTTGAGGATATTTGGGTAGGGGTTGGCCGAGCCAAAAGGCTTTGGAGGTGTGATTTTGAGACTAGGGGAAGTGCCCTTTTATATGAGAGGTGAGGGTCACTTTAGGAAAATCTTGAAATGTTATTTTATTATACAATAATATTTAGTTTATAATGGCTCCAAAATGATTTATTTCTAGGATAATGTGGTTATGAGTAGAAATAATCTGAAAAATAGGTTTTAGATAGTTTTAGGTCACCATATTAACCTTATCTTTTAAATTTAACTCTTAGTTAAATAGTTTAACTTTTACCATGAATTCTTGTATTATTATAATAAATGAATAATAAAATTACAATAAAAAATCCAGAGAACCCCAAGTGGTTCATTATTAATATATATAACCTTATCTATGTTTTTTTTTCAAGACCTATATTTTTAGAAATATTATATCAATTAATAGTATAATATTTGTTCTAAAAACACATTTAAGCCAATTTTGACACTATTTGGTATTTTGTTTTTGTGAAAGTCATAAAAACATGATTAATTAGAATAAAATTTATTGAATCAACCCTAAAATTTAATATTAGTCTAGTTAATTTTTATAATTTATCAAAAGTATCAATTTACCTTTATTTTGATATTTATAATAAAAATTATTTTAGTCTTTTATTAATAAGGTAATTACTACATCATCATTGTGTCATAAATAAATTTAATTATGTAATGTCTAAAATTTAAAAATAAAATACCATTATGTATGATTTTTTTAATATTTTTACAGAATATTTATAGTCAAATTTATCTTCTGTATAACTCTATAAAAATGGATTCGTTATTAAACATTGAATTTAACACTTTTAACTCTTCTTTAAATAAAATAATAATTAATTTACTAATCTAATCCAAATGGACCTAAAGGATAATATTTTATTAATAATGTTAGTTTTGGTCAAAATACCCTTATCCAATAGAATTAGGACATTGTTAGGGTAACTATAATATCATTTTTAACCTTTAATTAGACTATTTACTTTTAACCGTGGTAAATAAAAGTCAATAGGTACTATTGAACAAAAATTATTTTCCTCTTATTAAACAAAATTTTACTTGCTGATGTATAACATATGTCTTTGAATCTTTTAATTCAATTCAGAGAACTGGTCAAATTATGGTTTATTAAAATTTTCAAATGCACCTAGAAGGTGGGTAAAAGATGGTAATAAGTTCAATAAAATTTTATATATATAATATTATTATAAAATGACTCCAATGAATTAAATGGAACATAAATATGTATTTTGTATCTATTTTTACCTAATATAACTTTTAATAAAATAACTAATTATTTAAATAAAATGTTGGTTTTAAAAAATAATGCAATGTTTTTCACTATTCACAAAAAATTGGGTGTTTTTGAGAAAAATTACAAAAATTAACCTTAAGATAATTTTGATATTCCAAATTCAAAAATGAAGTCCATTTTGAAAAATAGAATTTATAAAATTTTAAAAAGTGGGTATTACTATTCATAACGGCTAGTTTGATTGGTTGTGGTGTATTAAAACTCCAAGTTACGTACAACACAAGCGATTGTATTATTCAAATGGAAACGTACCGTAGAAGCTTGGGGTGTTACAAATATTGTGTGAAACATACACTATTGAATAAATAGTTATTATTTTTTTAAATTTTTGGGTGTTTTATTTTCCCCACCTTTAATAAATTGCATCCTTAGAATTTAATCATAATCTCAGTAATCAAGGGTTTGATATTTGAAAATTCTTTTATTAAAAAACCCACTTCATAAAAGGGTAATTAAAAAAACTATTAATAAGAGAGAAAATAAAGTATGAATATTATCTAGAATAAAACATAAATAGGTTTCCATTTACAAGAACAAATGGGTGAAATGAAAACATGGACATGGAAGAAAAGAAAAGATAATTATATAGAGTGATTAATGTCATTGATCCAATGAAAGTGAATGATAAATAGAAACTTAAGGGACTCAAAAATATAAATATGTGATGTTTTTAAAGACCATCTAATTCAACACATGTGGAGGTAATAATTTTTTTTTGTTTTATGATCCTTTTCCTAATTTTGTGAAATTATTTTATTGTCTACGAATATAAGGAAATATACTTACTTGATACATATTTTTTTCATAAACAAAATTTCATACCTTGTTTGTGCTTCAATAAATTTCCAATTATCCACTTACTCTAAGAAATGAAAATCCAAAAAATGAATTTTTCATTCATAAAGAACTAAAATTCACATCTAACAAATTGTAAGAACTATATAGAATGGAAACTATTTCTTTGTTTCCCTAAATATTTTCTAAAAAAACATGGTTATTAAAAGTTATAATAAATTAATATCTAGAACTTAAAAAAACACAATTGGTTCATTATTGATATTTATTTTTCAAATTGTTTTACTAATTACTTATTACTCAGGATCTCGCATAGGCCATTGGTAGGCACTAAACCCTTATCAACCTTCAGTTGTGGGTTCAAGCCCCATATTTTATATGGATGTTATGGGTTATTTCCCGGTATGTGATTTGTAATATTTATAAAAACATTTTAATAAAATTCCAATATTTCTACCAAAAAAATATGTTGGACTTTCTTTAAATAAATTTAATCATTAAATAACCTTCACTAAGGTTTTCAGTATGACTTTTTTTTACAATGTATTATAATTTTATTTTAATATTATTAGAAGTTAATTAATGATCATATTAACCCTAAAGTTTTTCATTACATTTAAACTTATGTCTATGAAATTGGAAGGAATTATTACTCAAATTACTTTAAAAAACACATTCTAAATATATAGGTTATATTATCATAACATTCTCCCAAAAGTATACTTAATCTTGGTAAACTATTATCACATAAATCATAAGAAGGGTAATTAATAAATTCAACTTACTATCAGCCATAATATCATAAAATCATTATGGTAATCATAACTCTTATGTTAATTAAGACACATGTGATTATAAAAATTTAAATAATCCTTAAATGTTTAACAACTCTTATAAAAAAATACCATTGGTAAAAATAATCTTTTAATACAACAATTTAATCCCAATAAATAATTAGACCATTTTATTTCAATATAGGCCCTTCCTTGGTCTAGGAATTAACCATAATATCATTCATATGATGTCAAAATGACAACACATTATTTTTAATCTAAGAAATATCACATTTAACATTGATCTGTCATTGTCACCATCTATTAAAATAATTAATTTTGGGTTATAATGAAAAATTGAATTATCATAAGCATATCCCACATGAATGTCAAACTAGGTATGCGGTATGTCCCATTGTCATGTACCAGTTAACAATTTATTTGATCCTAATGCGCCCCTATTAGAGTAATTACCCATAGGTATATATTTTATATAACCATTTATACTTGTAATATCTAGAATAGGATTTATTTTATAATTAAACTCACATAAGATATATTAACATTTTTCCATTTTTGAGGAATACTTAATAAATTACACAAATAGATGCTCGAAGATTGTATTAGTTTAGTGCCTTTGGAAACATTAAAACAAAAAACTGGTTCATAAGTGAGATACATTATCTCATACTTGGTTCTTATGGAATAATACCCTTCTTAAATACATCATACATAATATATATCTTCAAAATCTGTGTAAATTAAACATCATAAAGGATGATATTAGATTATCCTAAAGGGAAGACAAGGGAGATACACAAGCATAATAGTGAACTTAAGGGTGTGAGATCATGATCATAACATTATAAGATCATACCATAAATATCAAAGATCATATACATGAGTCACAAAATAAATATAAGTAGTTTATAAGACATAAATTATTTGTTAATAAAGATTATAAACTTCGAAATCTTAATATAGGAATAAGATACAGAATTCTTGTATACACATAAACATGTCACCTTTTCCCTTTATGTTAAGGATTATTTTAAAAAAAACGATCATGGAACTTCATTTGGAATATAACTAATGGGAGGGACTTACCACTATCCCCAAATTATAGTTCTTTCCTTATATATAACTAGGCTTCCCCTTCTTCCCATAGTGGATCAGGTTTCCCCTTCATCCCATAGTGTTTCTGGTTTCCCCTTTTTCGCATATTGGATCAAGCCCGTTGGCCTGTTTACCATTATAATATCATGTGATGTAAATCTTTACCCAATGAATTGGAGGGAGATATAGGTCCAACATATCACATAATAAAATAACAAAAACATGTTCCCCAAGATCATAAAAAATCATCATATTAGGACCCATAAAATTATATTGGTTTTATAAACATCAGATCATAACCTATAAAATGAAATGGGTATCATAAACATGTAATCATATAATTACCTATGGAAAAGATATAGGGTTCATAATTTTTTTATCAAATAATAACTTCTAAAAAGAATTTATTTTCCAAAGAATATAACCCATGAAAGAGAAATGGGTTTTACAAACATATAACCAGTGAAATATAAATGGGTTTTGTAACCATTATTTTGTCAAAAAAAACCTATCATTGAAATAAAATGAATATGACCCTTAGATCATATCCCCAGAAAGGCATGAGTAACACAAACAAATGATATCATGGATGGTAAATATTATTGAAATATATTAAAAACATATATTGGGATAAATATTCTTTATTATTTGAAAAATTATTTTTAAACTTAAAATCTTTTGAAAACTATTTTCTTTAAAAATAACCTTGATATTTTATAAAGAAATATTGAAAAAAGTATGAAAACATTTTACTAGAAAATAGATTTGAAAAAATATAATTGAATATTTTAAAACATTGAATATTTTTATTTAAAATTAATTTTATAATATCACTTAAATTTTTTTGAATTATTTTTATAAAACATCGTTTTTTGAATTCAATAGATTTTCTCCAAAAAGAGAAATAAGGTCTGGTTTTCTTAAAGACATTTTATTCATCATATCAATTAACAATGACTGAAAAAATGGTAAAATTACATAAGTAAATCACAAAAAACCATAATATTAGAAAATTAATGATATTTATTAAGATATTGATCATAATATTTCATCAATGGAATCATAATCGTACACAATCCTAATAAACTACGAGATTGTTGTAATAGACTCTTATCACTTTGGCATCTTTAAATAATAATTTCATTAATATAATGACATCAAATGAAGCTTATAATTTCATTAAAACAATAATATTTCTGATATAACTTGTCAATATATAGTATATATACCTCTTAAAGAATATAGTTTCATGGAAAAACATGTTTCTTAAAGACCAAAAATTGAGAGAAAATTACCTTGCCAATTTGGTAAAATTTGAACCATAAAAACCCTGAAAGAGAGATCATAAAAAATATGTGTAAATAAATATATATTTAAGGATAATAAAATTACTATAAATTCATGGGGAGTATATAAACCACACAAAATAAAATTGGGTTGAATATGACATAAGTTATACAGATATAAATGATAGACTATACATCCCCTAACCATATGTGTTGATTCTATTCATACTCATTTAAAACTACTCTATAAAAAATATATGTTTTTTTATAAATCTATTAAATAACCATATTCAATTATATCATACCATATATTATTTACTTATTACTTTATATTTACCTTTTATTAACAATTCCATGTTAAAGTTACGTTCAAGGTAATAACCGCTTTGTCTTTCGCATGTGTTTAGATTTGTTATATTTTTTTAGTCCTCTTAATTATATAATGCTTTAATAATATAAAAAATGATAAAAATGATAGAAATATAATATATATTCTGTATAGATTTATTATTAATAACCAATAAAATATATAAATAGAAAATAAAATATACCGTTCAAGGAGATGACATGCCGTACGTACGCATGAATGATGACTCTATTTTCATATCATATTGAATGAAATAAAATAAATGATATATATAAATATATTACCCTTAAATTTGAATTTTTATTTCATTTATCTCGTATACGTTCACTAAAACCATCCTTAATACATTCCATGTAAAGTGTTAACAAATTCTATGGCTTTGAGGAGGCAATAGTCCACACATCCACAAAGGATGTTATCATATTTCCCAAAAATAAAAACATGAACGTATGTGTTATATAATTATTTAAAAAGTATAAATAAAACATATATATTACTTATATAATATAAAAATATAATGTACATAATTATTTATATCCTTGAAAGGTGGTATTGGAAGAACAAACGACATTGGTTCACGAGGTTGTACTCCACCGTACACACGAATGAAGATTTCTTATATAATTTGATTGAAGTGTGTGTGTGTTCAGGTGGTAAAATTATCATAAAAAATCTCAGAATATTTATAATACTGAGGTTAATATATAATCCCAGAATAATAATAATAATTTATGTGGTGTATGAATAAATAAAAACAAGGTGCTTGTTGAAGGATGTTAGCTCCTCTTTGGGTAACACATATTGGTTTTCATAAAAAGGATTTATTGGTTGGATTTATAGAAACATAAAGAAATTTAGGATGAAGTGAGGTAATTTGGGGGGATATCTAGTTAGGGTTTGGCCAAGATAAAGGTCTTGAGAGTTGTTAAGTGACTGGGAAGAGAGAAGTCCTTTTATAGGCTTGGAAAATGAATCACTGGGTATTCTTGAAATGATTTGAGGGATCCCCAAATTTTAATTTTTCCAAAGGGTTATAAATGGAAAATTATATATATTTATAAGTTTAATGGTCTAAATAAGACATTATAATAATTTTTAGACATGTTTGAGTCATTTTTACACCTTATATTCTATGTCTAGTCACTAATTAATATCGTTTTACCTATATCACTCTAATTAATGTAAATTACATTATCAAATAATTTTGTTCAAAAAAAAAGTTCATATTATTATAAATTATAAATTTTGATTATTCTAAACATTGAATAAAATTTTTCAAATTCTAATCACATAAGTGGTAGAAATTAATTTAAAATTAATCCATGAGATGAGATGAGACGTGTAATGACACAATGTTTTTCAAGGGAAATTCCCTTCCTATAAATATGTCATAAAATCACATTAAAACAAAAAATAATGATATAATAAGTGATAAGTGACTATTAAACCTAAGTTTTTCACTTATGTGTTTGGAATTTCGAAAATCTGACAAACACTGTTGCAATCAGTAAGTTATTTGGAGTCCGATGAGAAAAACATATTTTTTGGAAAATAGTAACCTAACCTTATGAATATTAACAAAAACTTATGAATAGTGATATACCCTAATGAACAGTAACATTACCTATGATAATATATAAATATTATTCAAGTTGAAAATATGATATACCTATATTTTAGAATAAGTAAATGAATGTTTTAAAATTGGTTTTTGATAATAAATTATGATTTCATTTAAATATTAAAATAATAATATTTTAATTTTTTTTTGAAAAATTGAATTCATTTTTGGATTCTACACATGAAAAAATGGTTAGGGTGAAGTTTTTTCATTTTTCAAAAATAATTGAATTTTTTATGAATAGTAAAATGGGATAATTTACGATAAATGATAAATAAGGGATTTATTGAGTCATTGATGATGATCTGCTAATGTAAGACCAATTGGTTCGAATTCACATGCATTTATTACTATTATTGGTCATGGAATACTTACTATTCCTTGTCTTGTGAAGAAAAAATAAACTAATGATTAAAAAATTATGAAAACCCTCCTCCCCTACACTGTAAAAAACCCCTCACTCCCTCCTATCTTCACAACCCTTATGCCTTGTTTCATGAAAACATTCTACCCAAATATCTCCCCAAGATCCTTCCCCACGCGCAAATTCTCCTAGAATCTTCAAAATACTAAAATATCTACCCTTAAGAGGTTCTCAAAGGAGGAAGTCTCAAGAGGTAAATTCCTCTTTCAATTCCTTCATTTCTTTTAAGTTCTTTTGTTTTTCTTACTTTCACCACCTCTCTTCACCCAAATAGTATGATAACTCCAGTAACATATATGTACTGGAATTTTTTATGCTAATGGGATTTTTCATAATCTTCTTTCCTTTCCCCACCTTTTATTTGAAAGAAATGAAAGCACCGTTTGAGATGTGTTAATTTAGCACATTCGAGGACAACCGGTTATCAATTTATGTTACCATATTTAATTATTTTCATGAAACATTTTTTTTATGGTTGAACCAGATTATTATATTGGTAATATATCCTATTTTTCCTGTAATCATTTTTTAGAAATGGTATAAATTTATAATGTAAAATATCTTCTTTGTAATCAAATCCATCGATTAACTAAAACAGTTGTCACTATGGTTTTATATATTAATACGACTTCGCTCTAAGTAACCAAATTAAATTTAAACCCATGTAATATATGGAATGTTCAATAATAGAATATAAATTCAATTCTTTAAAACTACTTATATATTACATGTTTATCTAAACATGAATATAAGAGAACCAGTCATTAAAACCATGTAAAAAAAACGACCCCAAATAATGAAATTGAACCTCATAACCAATCGAAATGATAATAAATGAACAGAAAATGATTATAGTAAAACAATTAAATATATAAGAGGTTCTAGAATTATTAATTAATAAAACTATTTTTTTATTCAGGTCTTTAATAACAAGTGGAGAACACCAATGAATTTAAGGTATGAGATCCTCTCCCTTTCACTCTTAAATCAATACTATCTTCTATGCTATGAATTTTTATGTGTAATAACTAATGATGTGTTATGATTACACACCTCCCCCATACTGACCTCATGTTTTATAAGTGATGAGAAACCCATTTTATCTCTCATCAATCCTTCTTAGGTACACCCAACACCATGCAGATAAACCGTAACAAATTCTACCTAAACCTTCTTTGTTCTTTCAGGTTTCCTTATCTATCTTTATATAAAAATGGTGTTATCTTATCTATTTATATAAATTTTCTAAATTCTGTTTAGTTTTTAAAAAATCATTTATTAATACAGTTTCATCACTCTCTATTGGGGATATACATGTTTTTAAATTATTCTCTCCTTAGAACTTTCTGATAAGCAAACCTTTTTTAAGAGAACTTCCTGAATTTTTTACCACATTTTAGGTGCACTCTATCTTCTATTTTAAGCCACCATTGTCTTTATAAAATAATTATTTTTTATTATGAAAACTTTATTGGTTCAATTCTGGTTTTATATAAGATATTTTATTCTTTTCTAATTTAAAATCTCTATAGTATTTTCCTTAAAGCCACACAAAAATGTTTTAATGATAATGTTTCTCAAATACATTTATTATATATTTTCACTTATATTTGACATATCTTACCATGTTATATGCCTCTTTGACCTTATGAACTTTTATGTATGATTTAAATCATTTTTTTCATGGACACGTTCATGATACGTCCACTGGTTAAGCTTTATGTCAAGATTGTGGTACCCAATTCTTTCCATGGGTACCTTTATGTTTATGTATGGTTGATTATGTATGATTATTTATGTGGACAGAATATTCATGAAAATGTTGATATGGGTGCTCAAAAATAATGCTCCAATTCATTGGGTAAAGTTTGGTATCATGATATGTGATGTGAAATGGGATTGGCGGTTAGCCTTGACCCATACTAAAATGGGAATCGGGATTGGCGATTTGCCTTGACCTATAATAAAATGGGGAACATGATTGGTGGTTTGAATTGAACCGTACTAAATACAAGTTTTATGACTCTACCACATTAATATGATTTCATTTTTATATTATTCCACACTTATATGATGCGATTTTAAATGTTCTATGCTTTGGATACCATTATTTCATGCATTTTAACTCATGTGCTTAAGATGTATCCTTATCATCATTCCCTTACTAGGATTTTAAACTCATTCCTTTTTTCATGTGTTCCCTAGGGTAACCTATGCAGATGTAAGGGTCCCAAGGAAGGTAGGTTCTCTTTATTGAGATTAAATAATGATTTTTTAGAACCATACATTATGTTTTATGTACCCAGTCATCCAAGACACTAGAATTAATTATCCTTGGCATGCACTCTGATGTGTATTTATGCTTAAAATTATGTAATGTTATATGTAAAACGTTTTGGTCTCTATATATGGTATCAGAGGCATGGTCTAGTTTTTTTGGAGATTAATAATAGATCCCCTTAGTGGGAACCTTAAGGATGAGACTAAGTATATGAAAATAGTCCTAAATTTTGGTGAGTATTGAGTAAGTGGTTAATCACGAAAATACATCCATGTTTGGATACGAGTAGGTAGAGGTGGCTCTGAAATTGATGTACCTAGGAGTGAATCCTCTGAAAAGGAATTTCTAGCTTGACCTAAGGTATAAAGGTACATGAGAATAGACCTTTCTTCACTCTTGGTTATGAAACTCTCGAGGGATATGCATTGGTAGATTCATGAGATTAGGACAAATCATTAATAAGTGGAAAAAATCCCATAAAAATATATTTCAAGAAATAGATCTAGCAAAACCTAAATATAAACATAAGGAATCAGAAGTTAGGTTATACTTCTTATTTATAAGTTTATCCTTTTATGTTCAATGATTCCTATTTATGCTTAATAGCTAAATATTCAAGACCTATAATTATACATTTTTTTTCTTAGTTAATGGAGGGAAATAGAAGACCATGTTCCAATAAACAATGTGATAAGCAATGTGATGATTTCCCTAATGATATCCCTCATATTATGGGAGAGGGTGCTCAAAACACTATGGATGTACTTGCTCCGCTGGCTCGAGTTATGAATAATAACTTGATTCATGCAGAATGCCCTCCTCCTCTATGAAAAGAGAATGTTTCCATAGAATCCTTCAGGCACAAAATGCCTCCCATGTTTAGCGGATCTTCTGATCCCCTCCTCATGGAACAATTGATTATCTCCATTAAAAATATATTCTCCATCCTCTAGTGCTCGAATAAAGAGAAGGTTGTATTGGAGGTCTATTGTTTTGATGGGGAAACTGATCAATAGTGGACACTGATCAAGAATACAAAGTCCCATGAAGAAATTTATTCCATGGATTGGGAATAATATAAGAGGATGTTTTTCAACAAATATTTTCCTCGAACCCTCCCTCTCAATATGGAAAGATATTACCTTAGACTGAAGCAGAAGGAAGATGATTCCATTGGGGAATATGAAGAAAACATTACAAGGATTGTAAAGTAGGCCTCTGAATTTGTCATGAACACTGAAAGAAAGGTTTATTGAAACTTTAGTGGACTAAAACCATGTCTATGAATACCATTGGAGATTCGTGATTGTGGGAGTTATTAAGAGATTGTTCTTTGTTCCCTCAAGGGTGAAAAGGAGATTGGAGACTCTCAGTGGTCTCATGGGCCCAGTGAAAAGAAGTGGAAAATGGAGAACAACATGGGTGGTTCATCAAACAAATCCCATGATGGAAAGAAGACTGAATTTTCTCCTTGTAAAAGTTGTGGGAAGAAGAATCCTGATAACTGTATGAATAGAACCAAGAATTTCTTCAAATGTTTGATGTTTTGTCATTTGGCCAAGAACTGCCGAAGGGATATGAAAAATCCCACTAATGTTGAAGAATAAAGGATGGTTCAGAGATACAGTCAACCTGTAGTTCATTGTTACAACTGCAAGGAGCATGGGAATTATTCAAATAAATGCACTAATCCAAGGGTTGTCGGAGGCAATCAACAACAACCTCCATGTCAACAAGGATGGGCTTATACTATCACTACTTCTGAGGTAGAGCCGTAAAACGATGTGGTGGTAGGTACGCTAGTTATTCATTCAAGAATAGCGATTATACTATTTGATTCTTGTTCTATGTATTCTTTCATAACTTTCTTGTTTAGTATAAATATTCAACAACCACATCAAAATTTGGAGGAAAATTTATCTATAAGAATAGAAAATAGGGAAATTATTGCATCCATGGTTTATAACTCCTCTACGATTAATGTTTTTGGACCGAACCTCTTAGAAAGAGTCACCATACATTCTTTAGTAGAGTTTGATTCTATCTTAGGAACAGATTGGCTATCTTTATAGAAAGACAATATAAACTGTCAGGAAAGGGAGATCACTTTTCACTTTCCAAAGCATCCTCCAATTCATTTTAGGTGCAAGGAGGAAGATGAATATACTATAGAATCATCATCTCAAGTGTGGATATTACTACGTTTTGAGCAAGCATATCTACCTTAAATGATTGAGACAAAGGAGAGAATCATGCTTGAAGACATGCCTACTGTGAGGTATTACACTGATGTATTCCCTATATAGTTCCCTTATCTTTCTCTTGACTAAGAGGTTGAGTTCTTAATTGAACTTATCCTTGGATATCTTCCTATCACAACGATACCTTATAGAATGGCCACCATAGAGTTGGAAGAGCTGAAGAAGCAGTCATAAGGGAATATAGAGAAGAATTTTATATGCTTGAGTGCTTCACTGTGGGGTGCGCCAATCCTCTTCATCACGAAGAAGGATGGAACAATGAGCCTCTCCATTGATTAGCATGAGCTCAATAAAATCACGATAATGAACTATCATCCATTTCCATGGATATATTACTTGTTTGATTAGCTTCATGGGGCCAATTATTTCTCCAAGGTGGACATTCAGTTGGGATATCACCAATAAAGGTGAGGAAAGAAGATATTCCTAAGGCTACCTTTCGAATGAAGTATGGACACTATGAGTTAATAGTGATTCCCTTCAAACTCACTAATTCTCTAGAAATTTTCATGGATTTAATGAATAAAGTCTTTAGATATTACCTCGACAAATTTGTGGAAGTCTTTATTAATGATATTCTGAAATACTCCATGAGTAAGGAGGAAGATGAGGAGAATTTGAATATTGTGTTAATGACTTTGAGAAGAGAGAATTTATATGAAAGGTACAGTTAATTTGAGTTCTATATGTAGGAAGAATCATTTTTGGGGCATGTTATCAACAAAAAGGGATATCTGTAGACCCTTCCAAGACAAAGGCAATTGAAGAGTGGCCCATGCCAACTTCTATTACAGAGATCCGTAGCTTTTTGGGTCTAGCTGGGTTTTATCGATGATTTGTGATGAAATTTTCATGATTGTAAAACCCAAGGACCAAGCTGAAACAGAAGAGAGTAATTTTTGTCTGGACTCAAGAATATGAATATAGTTTCAAGGAGTTGAAAAAGAGGCTTATCACTGCGCCAATACGAGCACTCCTGACAAGTGGAGAACTCTTTGTGGTGTATAGTGATGCTTCTAAGATGTGATTTTGATTTGTGGTAATGAAAAATGATAAGTTGATAGCCAACGCCTAAAATAAGCTCAAAATTAATGAGCAAAACTATCGCACACATGATCTGGTATTGGAGGCTGTGATATTCACGTTGAAATTCTAGAGGCATTATCTCTATGAGTAGAAGTGTGAGATATATACTAACCCCAAGAGTCTCAAATATATATTCACACCTAAATATCTTAATATGTGCTAGTGAGAATGGATAGATATCATCAAGGATTCGGACTACTAAATCCACTACCATCCTGGTAAGGAAAATAAGGTGGAAGATGATCTAATTAGAAAGGATCCCGCATCATTAAAAATGATGGGAATTGAAAAGGATCTGACCTTCTTAGATTATCAAAGGATGTACATGGGAATCATTAGGGGAGGAACATCATCAATCCCTTCTTAAATGATTGACGAACCATCCCTATTGGAGAAAATAATGGATGCTCACAGAAAATATGTAGAAATTCAGAAAAGGGTGGAAGCTTTCAGAAATGGGAAATCCTTCGATTTAAAAATTGATGAGAAAGGTGTTGTAAGATTTGGGACACGACTATGTATACCCTCCAATCCAAAAATAAAGAAGGATCTATTGAATGATTCACATAGAAGCACAAAGATGTATTGATATCTCTGAGAAAACGTTTTGGTGGGACAATATGAAAAGGGAGATTGATGAATATACATCAAATTTTCTGGTATGTCAGCAAGTGAAGGATGAGAGACAACAGTCTAAGGGGATGATGCAACCACTACCCATACCATCATGGATGTGGGGGAACCTTATAATGGACTTTGTCACTGGACTCCAAGGACTTGCAGAGGAAAAAAATGATATATGGGTTATTGTTGATCATATTACAAAGACAACTCACTTTATCGCGATTCGAGAGGAATTCTCATTTGGCCAACTTACATGGATTTACATCAAAGAATTTGTAAGGATGAATGGATTACCACTATCTATTGTATCCAATTGTCATCCAAGATTCACCTCGATGTTCTGGAAAAGTCTCCAACATTATTTATGCATTGAACTGAACTTCAGTATAGCCTATCATCCTGAAAATGATGGAAAATCTGAGTGAACTATTCAGACACAGGAAGACATGTTGAGAATGTGTTGTATGGAATTGAAAGGAGTATAAGATGAACATATTCCACTGGTTGAATTCTCGTACAACAATAGTTTCCAATCGAGGATCTGAATAGAATCATATAAATCCCATTATGGAAAAAGTTGAAGAACACCGGTGTGTTGGGATTATATCTGTGAGCGTAAGCTGCTTTGACCTAAAATAGTAGAAGAAATGGTGGAGAATGTGAAAACCATTAAGAAACATATCAAGGTAGCCCAAAGTAGACAGAAGCATTATGTAGATAACTGTCGATGAGACCTTGAGTTCAATGTTGGTTACATGGTATTTCTATGTATTTCTCCGTGGAAGATGGTCATGTGGTTTTGGAAGAAAGGGAAGTTAAGTACCCTGTACAATGACCCCTTTGAGATCCTTGATCAAGTCGGATCTCTGGCTTATAGACTGGTACTTCTACCTACCATGTTGAAAGTACATGATTTCTTTCTTGTATCCCTCTTAATGAAGTACAAACCATGCCATTCACATGTACTCTCTTAAGTGGTGGTACAATTGGAGGATGATCTTTCCTATGTGGAGCAGTAAGTGAAGATCCTGGATCGTAGAGACAATATTCTATCCAACAAGATAGCTCATCTGGTCAAGGTATTATAGAGAAACCATAAGTACGAAGAGGAAACATGGGAACTAGAGGAATCAATGAAAGGAAATTACCCCACCTGTTTTTCCCAAGAATGTTAAACAAAATTTCGAGGGATAAATTTCATAATGGGGGAAGAATGTAACGACCCAATGTTTTTCAATGAAAATTTCATTCTTATAAATATATCATAAAATCACATGAAAACACAACATAATGAACTACTAAGTGATAAGTGACCTTTAAAAATAATTTTGTCACTTCTGGGTTTAGAATTTCGAATATATGACATACACAGTTGTAATCTATAAGTTATTTGGAGTTCGATAAGAAAAATATAATTTTTTAGGAATAGTAACATACCATTATGAATAATAACATACCCATATGAATAGTTATATACCCTAATTAATAGTAACCATACCTATGATAATATATTAATATTTTCATGTTGAAAGTACGATATACCTATATTTTAGAATAAAGAAATGAATGATTTAAACCTGGTTTTCTGATAATACTTTATGGTTCCATTTAAATATTAAAATAATATTATTTAGAAAATTATTTTTGAATAATTGAATTCATTTTTTGATTATACAGGTCTAAAAACAGTTATGGTGAAGTTTTGGGATTTTTATGAAATACTTGATTTTTTGATTAATAGTAAAAAAATATAATTTAAGAAAAATGCTAAATAAAGGTTTTTTTGAGTCATTGATTATGATATCCTGATTTAAGCCAAATTGGTTCGACGTCACATGCATTTATTACTATTCTTGGTCATGGAACACTTACTATTTCTTGTCTTTTGAAGAAATAATAAACTAATGATTAAAATGTTATGAAAACCCTCCTCCCCTCCACTATGAACCCCCCCCCCCTCACTCCTTCTCTTCACTATTATCAAGCCTTGTTACTTTCCAATATTCTTCCCAAATCTCTCCCCATCATCCTTACCCATGAATAAAGATGATATCCTTTTTAAAATACCAAAATCTCTCTCCTTAAGAGTTTCTCAAAGAAGGAAGTGTCAAGAGGTAAATTCCTCTTTCCAATTCCTTCATTTCTTTTAAGTTATTTTCTTTTTGTTTCTTTCCTAAACTCCCTTCACCCAAATATTATGATTACTATAGTAACATAAATGTATTTTATTTTTCTATGCTAATGGGATATTTCATTATATTATCTCTTTTACCCACCATTTAATTGAAAGAAATGAAAGCATCGTTTGAGATGTGTTAATTTAGCACATTCAGGGGAAATGATTTATCAATTTGTATTACAATATTTAAGTATTGTCCTGAAAAAATTTGTTTTATGGTTGAACAAAATTATTATATAGGAAATATATCATTTTTTGGTTCTGTAATCCTTTTGTATAAATGGTATTAATTTATAAAGCAAAACACTCTCTTTGTAATCAATCCTACCAATTAAAAAAAACGGTTGTCACTATGGTTTTATTTAATAATTAGACTTAACTCTAAGTAACCAAATTAAATTTAAAACCATATAATACCTTTATGATAAATAATATCAAATAACTTCAATTCTGTACAACCACTTTCATATTACATGTTTATCCAAACATGAATATAAGAGAACGGATCATTAAAACCAAGTCAACAAACGAGACCGAATAGTGAAATTGAACCTCATAACCAATCAAAATTGTTATAAATGAATTTAAAATGACTATAATAAACCAATTAAATCTATAATAGGTTATGGAATTAATAATTAACAAAAACCTAATTTTTTTATTCCGGTATTTAATAACAAGTGGAGAACACTAACAGATCTAAGGTAAGGGATCCTCTTTTATTCACTCTTAAATCAAGATCGTCCTCTATGAAATTCATTTTTATGTTTAATACCTAATTATGGTGTATTATTACACACCTACCCCACACATACCTCATGTTTTATAAGTGATTATAAACCCATTTTATCTCTCATCAATCCCTCTTTCGTACACCCAACACTATACCGATAAACCGTAATGAATTCTACCCGAACCTTCTTTGTTCTTTCGGGTTGCCTTATCTATCTTTATATCAAAATAGTTTCATATTATATATTTATATACATATTATAAATTCTATTTATTTTTTAAAAATTAATTTATGAAGACCCTTTCATCACTGTCTTTTGGGAATAGACATGTTTTTAAATGATTCCCTCCCTAGAACTTTCCAATAAGAAAACTCGTTTTAAGGTAACTTCCCAAATTTTTTACCCAATTTAAGGTGAACTATATCCTATGTTTTAACCCAACATTTTATTAATAAAATAAGTATTTTTTATGAAAACAATCTTGGTTCAAATCTGGTTTCATATAAGAGATTGATCTCTTTTCTATTTTAAAAGCTCTGTAGTATTTTCCTTAAAACTGCACAAAGATGTTTTAATGCTAATGATTATCAAATACATTTATTATATGTTTTAAATTATTTTTGAAATATATTACTATTATATATTCCAATTCTACCTTATGAAAACTGATGTAAGTTCTAACACCTTTCTTTCATGGACACTTTCATGACACACCCATTGGTTTTGCTTTTTGTCATGATTGTGGTACCCAATTCTTTTTTTGTGTACCCTTATGTATATGTATGGTTGATTATGTATGATTATTTATTTGGAAAGAATATTCATGAAAATGTTGATATGGGTGCACCCAGATAGCACACCAATGCTTTGGGTAATGTTTGGTCTCATGAAATGTGATGGGAAATGGGATTGGCAGTTAGCCTTGACCCGTACTAAAATGGGAATCAGGATTGGAGGTTAGCTTTGACCCATACTAAAGACATGTTTTATGATTCTTCCACATTTATATGATTCCATGTTTATAGCTTTCCATTCTTATATAATGCAATTTTAAATTTTCCATGCTTTGGATATCATTATGTCATGCCTCCTAACTCATGTTCTTATGAAGTATCCTTATGTTCAATACCTTACTAGGATTTTCCGGTCATACCTTTATTCATGTGTTCCCCAGGGTACCCAATGAAGATGTAAGGGATCAAAGGAATACATGATCTCTTTATGGAGATTAAATAAAGAGTTGTTTTTTAGCCCCATGTTTTATGTTTTATTAACCTAGTCTTCCAAGGCACTAGACTTAATGATCCTTTGATTGTAATATGATGTGTAATTATGGTTAAAATCATGTAATGTTAAATGTAAAAGGCATGTGTCTCTATAAGACGATAGGTTTCTAAAGTGAAAAAGTCAAAAATTTTGAAATGATTTTATATCAAATTTTAATGTGAAATTGGTTAAAATGGCATAAATTGTATTGAATGATATAGAATTTATCAATTAATATTTTAAAACCAAATTATAATATAATTTTACTATATAAATAAATTCAATGAAAAATATTTTTTGAATTAAAATATAGTATTTTTCACTATTCACTCAAAATTGATGTTTTTAGATAAATCCCAAAAATTAATCCTAAGATAATTTTGAAATTATGAATGAAATAATAATTTTTTTTATAAAATTCAATTTCTAAAATTTTATAAAATTAATTTTATTATTGTTTAAAAAAGGACATAAAAAGATGTTCTTTTAAGAAAATAGTTTTTTCAAACTAATAATACTTTACCAAAAACTATATGTTTTATTTTCAATATGTTTTATTTATATAAAACCATTGTAAATAATATTTTATAATTAGTTACTACTAATAATAATAATATATTGAACAACTATATTGTAACTATATCTTTTAAATAACTATAATAATAAAATGTTGTTTTACAGAAACCCGATGTTGCATGTAACGTAAGTTAAGCCGGTGCACCGTGTAGTGTAACGTTAACTTGGTGTTTTATATAATGAAACACATCAAAGAAATTTTATTTATTCAAAAACAATTTAGAGAAACTTGGGGTGTTACATTTTACCCCCCTTAAAAGGAATTTCTCCCTCAAAATTCATCATACTGATACAAACAAATGAGGATACATCTGCCTCATCATATCATCAAGTTTCTACATTGCTTCATCTAATAGGTGGTTTATCTTCCAGTCATTTACTAGGTGTGTGGTATTTTTTTAAGAACATAATCCTTCTGATCCATCATTTCTATTGGTTGTTCCCCAAAAGAATGATCTTGCTTCAATGGTATGACCTGTGGGATTAGTACACGTGAATGGTTAGGTATGTACTTCCTCAGGAGAGATAACTGGAACACATCATGGAATTGAGAGAGGTCTAGTGGATGTCCCATGTTATAGGCTATCATAATGATATGATAAATAATCAAAAAGGGACTAATATGCCAAGGTGTTAGTTTCCCTTTCTTCTTGACCCTCATAACCTTATTCCATAGAGAAATTCATAAAAAAACCTTCTCACTGACTTCGTATTCTATATCATACCATAAGTTATCGGCATAAATATTCATCTAACTTTGAGCTTCCTTAATATGTTGTTGAATGGTTTTAACCTTATCAACTATTCCTTTAGTGATCTTAGGTATCAATTAAATTTTTTCTCAATCTCCATTCCCGCATATTGGAGATCAAAATTTAATTCCACTTATGAATTTATAAAGATCTATATGCATGTTTGAGTGAAATATATTATTGTAAGAAATATTAAAAATAAGAAGGTGTTGATACAAAACACATTTTAAATCCAACAAACAAGATCTTAACATATCCTCTAAGGTTTGGATGGTTCTATCAGACTGATCTTCTGTTTGAGAATGATAATCAGTGGTGAAACACAATTATGTATCATGTTATATATAAGAATTTCACCAAAAAATTAAGGTAAAACGTGGATCCTAATCGGATACGATAGAATGTGGTAGTCCATCCAACCTTACCACTTCATTGATGAATACATTGTGATGGTGATCTAGAGATAAGTCTTCATTGATAGTGATGAAGTGTGCTGACTTAGTAATACTATCGACTACCACCAATATTTCATTATTCCATTTAGTGGTTTTGGGGAGTACAATGATAAAATCTATAGTGATGTTCTCCCATTTCCATTTACATATCTGTAATGGTTAAAACATTCCCTTAGTCTTTTTTTTCTTTTATCCATGATATTCTAGAATTCAAAGAACTAAGATACAAACTCGATGATATCTATCTTTATGTCATCCCACCCGAAGTATTCCTTAAAATCTATATACATATTTTTACTTCCATGATGAATATAGAATTAAGAACTACGAGTTTTATCTAGAAAAACATTCTTCATGTCTGGTATGGATTAAACATATACAAGGTTTTTGAACCTTAACAATATATCCTAATCATGGTTAAATTAAAGATCATTTTTAACCTTATTTTTATACTCTAATTTTTTCCATATGGACATATTTAATATTCAATTATATATAGGGATGAAAAATCAATTGAGTAAGATAATATTTTTCCACATCTATCAGTATTTCAAGATCAAAACATTGAAAATATTGAAAAATTTTATTTTTGTGATCCTCATCATTGACAAGATAACATGATCCTTTTGACACAAATAATCAGCCACCTTGTTTTCTTTTGTAGGATGATAATGTATTAGGCCATCATAATTCTTTATCATATCTAACTATCTTCTATAAATAATATTCAACTCCTTCAATTTGAATAAATATTTCAATATTTTATGTTCAGTATACATATCACACTTTTCTATGTAATGATAATTCCTCTATATCATTAATTAAAAAATTACTTTACTCACTCCAAATCATGAGTTAGGTATTGTTTCTCATAGATCTCCAATTTTCAAGAGGCATATAAGATAACCATGTTATTATGTATAAGAACACATCCTAGTCCCTTCTTGTATGGATCACTATGGATTATAAAACCTTCTACACAATAAGGTGATGTTAGAAAATGTGTGATAACCACCCTTCTCATTAGTTCCTTAGTATTTTCCTCACATTCATATATCTAGAGGAAATTATAACCCTTCTATGTGAACTTGGTTAGATGATTATATTATTGTGATAAATTCTCCACAAAGCGTTGATAATATCCAGTTAAACCAAAAAATCTATAGATTTCAATAACCATGGTTGGTCTATGATAAAATTCAATATCCTCTGTCATTGATAAATATATTTCTACACTACCTCTTGAGATTATGTGACCAAAAAATAAAACATTTGGCTTCTAAAACTCACACTTTGTATAATTTTCAAACAATATATCATTCATTAGGGTATTTAGTACAATTATCAAGTGGTCTTAATGCTCTTCATTTCTCTTTGAATAGATAATAATATCATCTATATATACTAACAAAAACTGATTGATGTAATCTCTAATGACTCTACTCATCAAATCCATGAAGATGGAAGGAGAATTTGTAAGACAAAAAAACATAACTATATATTCATAGTGCCCATACCTTGTATTTAATTACATTTGGGTTATATCCTCCTTCTTGAACCTCAATTGATGATATCCAGAATAAACATCAATCTTGGAAATGTATTGAGCTCTACGTAGTTGATCAACCAAGTCATAAATATGGGGAAGTGGATACTTGTTCTTGATTGTGATCTTGTTCAACTCTCGATAATCAATGAAGAGTCTCATTAATCAATCATTATTTTTCAAAAAATGAATATGTGAAACACAAGGTGACACAATTGGATGAATTAGTCCCTTATCAATGTTTTCTTAGACTCACTTATTCTATTCATTCAAATCAATTGGGGCCATTCTCTAGGGTACCTTTAAAATCAGTGTGGAACTAGGTATGAGTTCTATTGAGAACTAAACATCACGTTTTGGTGGAAGGGTAGGAAAATAATCCAAAAATACAGCAAAAAATTCTAACATTATAGGAATATCATCAATATTGAGGTTCTCCCCATCCAATTGATACAAAAATGCCTTATTAATGGGAATTAAGTCCCATACATTGAATGTAATCTACAAAAGAAGTTCACAGTTATCAACACATTGATAGATTATCATAGGTTCCTTTGACATATAAAATGTACCTCTAATTTCTCGATAATATATGTGGGACTTATGTATATATATCCAATACATACCTGAGGTGACATAAATTGAACCAAAGTAAGAATGAAATGATTTAGATGAAGAACATTCTCACAAACAACCATCGAAAAGGAATCATAGAATAAAGATGCAATCATCCTACCATTAGGGGATTTCACTGCTAATTTCACATCTAATCCTTTTTGTGGAATCTTAATTCCCTTATAAAATTATTTATATATTAATGAGTGGGTAGATCAATAATGAAAATATATATTAGAAATTCTAGAGTGGATGGTAAGTGTACTATTGTACCATTCACCTTGTTGTTATCACAACCCTTATTAGAAATAGTGATAACATTAGATTTACCCTTACCACTCGGCTTATGATATTGTTGATGCTGATCATCATCACTAACCCTCAGTTTTTGGGTAGTGGTTTTCATAATTCCTAGGCTCTTTACACATGATTTACTAAAGTGTGGGAGGTGCATTCTCTATAGCTTTCCCTCTATTCACATCATTATCCAACTTCTTCCCATATGTTTGATAATCAATTCCTCGATAGACTCCTCTTATACACTAAAAAAATTAATTAGACCCCATAAGAAAATTTCCTCCATGATTTTGTCCAAACATAGATCTTAAATTAAGGTTCAAATTCTTATATCCATGTTTTAATATTTTCTATTAATGTCTATATTCATTTTCTTATTAACACCATGAGATTGATACGTAACATCAATGTGTATTTCAACCATGATTGTACAATGTAAAATCTATTCATATCTACTGAAGTCTCTTATGGATAATTACCTTATGATATTTGGATTTAAGACACTAATGATTTTTCCAACCTTACTTTATGGTTGGGTGATAATACTAGAAGAGTACTTCGAAAGTATTGTAAAATTAGCCACATAGGTACTGATATATTAATCATAAATTTTAATTAACTCAAGGAACTTCTTTTCTATCTATGTATAAAAAATGTAGGTAAATTAATTATAGAATAATACATTCTTGACGTCATCCCAATCCAAGGATTCAATATCATATTTCTTCATCATATTCTTAGGTAGAGCCCACCACTATTACGATTCACCTTCTAAATGATAAATAGCTAGAATTAATTTTTCATTTTATGAACAATGGAGGATGTAAAATATTTTTTCAGTGGCATAGATGCATTGTTCATCCAAGATTGGGGTAGAAGACCCACTAAAAGAAAGTTTACATTACCTCATGAAGGACTCAAAAAAATTTTATTCCCTCCTTTTCTCATTTGGAATTCCATCATTATTCAAACCTTAAAAATTTTTGGTGAGCATAAAAATATGATTTTTCATTCCATATCCCTTAGAATTCATTTTATCAAGAAGGATTTTGTTTCATTTTCCATTATAATCATCATTAAAAAAGTTCCATCGAGTTCCTGTATTTGGCTAAAACAAAAAATTAAAGAGTAATAAACATTTATCACATTGACTAACAACATAATCATGAAAAACTTATAGGATTTATAAATTATGACACATAGTTTAATATATAACCCCATAGGTTTATCCTAGGTTATTTATTTCCAACTCATATTTAAATCATTAAAGTTGGTTCACGAATAATTTATGAATTACTGAAGCATTTCTTTCTGTAGTGTCAAACCAGGTGTGCAACAAGGCCCATTATCATGCACCAATTCCCAATCAATTTAAACTCAATAATGTATTTTCTGGGTTGTTATCACTATTAACATATGTTCCAGAGCAACAACCACTTTTAGTATCGATACAGTGATTTATTTTAGGAATCCACTCACTCTTTTCTTTACAAAAATTATATTTCATTTTCATATATTTTCATCATCTTTAAATTTATCCTTAGATATATCCTTAAGGTTCTCATAGAGGTTTTATCATACAATATTCAAAGGGCTAAAAAAATTTTATTTGATACCAACTATAGAGACCCTTATTAAGATACCATAACATTACATCATTTTTTCAGAATATATAAAACATTACACAAATAGATTCCCAAAGACTGTATTAGTTTAGTGCATTTGGAAACATGAAATTATAGGAACTATTACATAAGTGAGATACATTATCTACCACTTGGTTATACTTGAATAAAACCATTTTTAGATGCATAATACATAATATATATCTTCCTAACCTGGGGAATGTAAATATAAGAAAGGGTGATATCAGATGCTCAGTAATGGTAAATAAGGTATATACATCAACATAATCACGAACATAAGTGTATGAGAACATGTGAATAACATTAGAAGATAATATCCTACATATAAAAGATTATATACTTGAGTCATGGAAAAAATATTATAATTTCATTAGAAAAAAATCATGGGGGAATAAAGATCACATTCCATGAAATCATAATATAGGAATAAGACCAGGAGTTATGGCAGATACATAAACATGTAAGATCATTCCGAATTAGTTATGCCTCATTGCAAAAAACTTACCAGGGAACTTCATAAGGACTAAACCTAATGGGTGGGACACACCACTATCCCCAGTCAAAATCCTATCCTTATAAATGATTTGATATCCTCTAATAACCATATTGGATTGGGTTTCCCATTCTTCCCATTTTGGATTGAGTTTCCCCTTCTTCCCATACTGTATGAATCCTTTCGACTTTTTTACAATCATTATCTCATGAGATTCAAATATTTACCTAATGAATTGGTGGGACATATAGGTCCCACCAATAACATAATAAAATCATACATACATGTGACACATGATCATTAAAAATCATCATATAAAGACCCATAAAAAGATACGGGGTTCATAAACATCATATCATAATCCATGAAATGAAATGAGTATCATAAACATGAATTCAAATTATAACTTATGGAAAAGATACATGTTTCATAATAATTTCATAAAAGGATAATCCATAAGAATAAAATGGATTCCAAATCATATAACCCATGGAATAAAAATGACTTTCCCAAACATATAACCCCTGAGTTGTAAATAGATTTCATAACCATCATGCCATAAAAATAAAAACCATTCATATAAATAATATGAATGGGACCCTTGGATCACATATCCATAAAGTATTGAGTAAAACCATAAAATTTCATCATGGATGTTAAATAATTCATAAATATCATAAAAAAATTTCATGAAGAAAAAATCTTTTTTTCTTTGAATTTGTTTTGAAACATAAAACCTTTTGAAAAACATTTTCTTTTAAAATGACCATGAAAACATACAATGGAATCGTGAACTTTTTTTTTGAAAAACTTTTCTTTGAAAGTATATTTGAAAAAAATATAAAGGTATATTTGAAAATATTTAAATAGATTTATTTTAAAATATGTTCAAAATATCACATGATTTTTTTGGAATCAATTTTTGAAAACATGGTTTTTTTAATTAAATAAATTTCTGGTCGAAGAGAGAAATAAGGTCAGGTTTTCTTAAAGTCATTTTCCTAATCATATTAAATACAAAAGAGTGAAAATCAGTACCACTAAATTATGATATAATGAATAAATATATAATAATAAAATTGATGATATTTACTGATATATGTATCATAATATTTCTTTAATGGAAGCATAATCATAAACAATCTCGATAAATGATGGGATTGTAGTAATAAACACATAACACTTTGTTAACATTAAATCATAATCCCCAAGAGAGAATAAAATATCATGAAACTTTTAATATAATTAAAATTAATAATATTAATTATATTATATGTCATGGTACAGTATATAGAACTCATTAAATAATATAGGTGCATTAAAAACATGTGTCTTAAAGAAGGCAAATTAAGACATAATTACCTTCACGATTTGGTAAATTTTGAATTGTAAAACTAAAAAAATAGATCCTAAAATGGATGTGTAAATACCCATAAATTTATGTATCATAATCATATAATATATTAATGGTCAATATATACACCACACAAAAAAAGTGTGTGGTGAATATGGCACAAGTCTCACAGAAATAAAAGTGAACTTAGAAATACACTTACTTGATATCTTGAATTTCTTGATACTAATTCAAAACAATTTTATAATAAATATAAGTTTATTATACATATAATAAAGAACTATATTAAATTATATCATACCATATATAATTTACTTATAAATTTATATTTACTATTTATTAACAACTCTATGTTAATGTTATGTTTCTAGTAATAACCACTTTGTCTTTCGTATGTGCTTTGATTTTTTATATTTTGGGTCATCTTACATATATCATGATTTCATTGTCAAAATAATGATAAAATATATTTAAATATAATTTTTAATCTAAATATATGTATTTATAATAATCTATAAAATATATTAATAGAAAATTAAATACACAATTTATGGAGATAGTATGCCGTACATACGCAAAATTTTTGTATCCATTTTCTTATCGCATTGAATGAAAGAAAGTAAATGATATATATTTATATATATTATAATTAAATTATAATTATTAAGTCATATAAATAATATAATTTTACCAAACCCATCCCTAATACATTCCATGAAATGTGTAAACGAATCATATCACTTTGTAGGGGTGGTAGTCCACATGTCCACAAAAAGTTACTGTATTCCAAAAAATGGAATCATGAATGTATGTGTTATATAAAAATTACATAAGTATAAATAAATCATAAATATCATATAAAAATTCAAATTCCATAATAATTTACAACCCTGAGAGGTTCTTATGGAAGGAAAAACAACATGAGTTTTCAAGGAAGTAGTTCGTAGTACACACGAATGATGATTGTGTATCCCATTTTATGGGTGTGTGTGTGTGAGTGTAGGTCATACCGTTATCATAAAAAAACTAATTATATTTAATATACTGTGGTTAATATATAATAATTTAACAATAATAATTTATGGCATGTATAAATAAATACAAACAAAGTGCTCATTGAAGGGCGTTGCCTCTTCTTTGGGTAACACCTTTTGGTTTTCATCGAAGGGCTTCCTGTGATGGATTTATGAAAATAAAAAGGATTATATAATAAATTTATGGGAATTTAGTAGGATATTTTATTAGGTTATTTATTATCCAAATGTCATGTTAGGTGTGAATATAGGGGGAGGGGAGGAGGCCTTTTATAAGCAGCGAAAATGACACATGTGGTATTCTTGAAAATATTTGAGTGATCCCCACGTTTTAATTCTCCCCTAAGTGTTAAAAATGAAGAATTATAGATTCTTATTGTCCTAATGTTCTAAATATGTCTGTAAAATAATTTTTAGATATATAAGGTCATTTTACACCTTATATACAATGTTTAGTCATTAATCAAGCTCATTTTACCTTAATCACTACAATGAATTTTTTATTAATTTCACTAATAATATTGGAAAAAAACTAAGATTAACATATTAGAAATTAATAATACTATTTCTATAAAACTTTAATCAATTTTAATAATTATATAAACATAATGGGATGAAATAAATTAAAAATTAATCCCACATATGGGATGAGACGATTGAGTTTTAATTTAAAAAAGTCCAGATGTTTGAAAATTTCTTATATACAATTTCATTGTGAAATTGTTTCAAATGAAGTAAATTGGATTTAATGATGTTTAAATTACTTAATTATACTTTAAAAACAAAATTAAATATAATTTAACTATATAAATAAAATAGGTGAAAAAGCAGTTCTGAATTAAAATCCAGTTTTTCCTTATTCATCTAAAAATGATGTTTTACTGAAAAATACATAAAATTTGGCCTAATATAATTTCAAATTACTAATTTAAAAACAAATTTTATTTTTTATAATTATTTTTCAAAATGTTTCAAAAATTATTTTTATTTTTATTCAAAAAAATAAAAATCAGTTATTTTAAGAAAATAGTTTCTTCCATCATATGTAGACTATCGAAAATTATATATTTTTTATATAAAACCATTGTAAATACTATTTAAAAACTTGTTAGTAATATTAATATCAATAATTTTACTAGTAATGTTTTAATTTTATTATTAAAATAATTATAATAAACAATTATTTCTGGTATAAAGTCAGGGTTTGTGTAACAAAAGATATGACAGTTCTGTGTGCAGCGCAAGCCTAAATTGGTGCAGTGTATAACTCAAGGCATAAAAGAAATTTATTTATTTTAAAAAGTACATAAATACTCAGTGTAATACATATTTCTAGGAATAATCACATAATATGTATCTTACCAAAGCTTTAGGATGTTATTCTATACTTATCTTTAAAGTATATCACGGGGCCTTGTTCTCTAAAATATATATATTTTTAAATCTTGTTTCCAATGTTTATACTAAAATTCCTCTGATACCAACTATTGTAACTCTAACCCCAGAATAATGGAGACAATTACTACATTATTAAATTCGAATAATATACAAGAAATAGTATCCCAAAGGACCAATCAGTTCAGTAGTCATGGTAAACTATATACATACATGAGTCCCGTGATACATTTGAAAACAAAAATTAAAATATAATCCTTTTTTCAAGAATATCATTATTCCCCCTAGAATATCCTTTCATATCTTCTAGTTTACACATCATGGAATCTAGTAGACATGAAAAAAAAGTGTCAGCTCAAATTCTTACTAAAGGTTAAGTATGGAGGAAAAAATTATAGAAATAATAAGAATAATGAATATATAAAGGTAATAACTAGAAAAAATTCCACATAATCAATAAAATGAGAATAAAGTGCATCCATAGATATTATAAATGTGAAATTATCATGGATAATAATGAATATAAAAAAGAAAATATCTGAAAATATATTCCATTCAATTAACAAAAGATAATGATATTCATCCACAGATAACGTCCTAGTGAAAATAACTTGAATAGAAATAACTGAATAATTAATGAAGGAAATTATTAATTTCTGGATACCATGTTTTTTATGTACATTACACCATTAACATTATGAATTTTCCCAAGACATTTTAAGACTAATGGGTAGAAACCCAATTTACATAGTATAGACAACTAATTAATCCCATGAGACTACCAAAAAATCGACGAGATACCTATAACTGGGCCCCACCCATGTTATATCTACAACAATAATTCATTTTATATCTAATAAACAATATAATTCATAAAAAATGTTCCTTATCAAATATATGTAGTGGGTAATGAATATATATTTATTAATATTTTTAAAAATTGATCATATCACAATAAAAGTAAACATTTTTTGTAAAAATGGAATAAATTTTTGGAAATAAAAATATATATGATAATAAATGTTGATATTAAGGGTGAATTTAAATACCAATAATCACAGTAAACTGAATAATATAAGGTGTTGTTAATGAAAAAAAATAAACAAAGATGTGAATGTTGATACAATCCTTGGTCAAACTGATCATAAACAATCTATGGAAAGAATATGGATGGTATAAACAAAACTTATTCCCACTCAATTAATATTAATTTGGTTTTGTTTTTGATGAATATAAATATCATAAAAGTAACTTAAAAACACTTTTGAGCAAAATAACCTTTTCATTTTGAAAATAACTTTTTATAACCATTTTTCTCGAAAATCATTTTCCATGAAAAATGACTTTTAAAAACAAATAATTTCCAAAATATTAGAAACAAATTACCTTAAAAATAAAATTGTATACTTGAAATGTAATATTAAAATAAATGAAGGTGGCTAATTCCATACATGTGGTAAATACCATTCTTTTTCTATGGTAAAAATGTTATAAAAGATCCTTTTTTGAAGGAGACAAGAAGATTACATTTAAAATATTTTGTAAATAAAGAAATAGGTAATATTTTCATTAATCTACCATTTTTAAAACATTAAAATCTACTTTGATAATAATTTTAGAAAACAATGTTTTGGAAGAATATAAGTTTCTGACCAAAGAGAGGAATGCAGTAAGATTATCAAAAAAACAATTTCACTATAATTTTATCTCCCAAATAGTGTAAAAATGATACAATTATTTGAAAAAGACAATGAATTAATAGAGAATAATAAAATTAAATGTTTTAATAAACAATTATCAAATTATTTCCTTTAAATGGAATTTATGAACAAGCAATATTGATGAGAATGTGATTCTAAATCAAACCATTATAATTAACATAAAATTGAAGTGGGAATTATTCAATGCATAAATTATGGGTATTAGATTTATTTTCAAATAAAAAATTATAAATATAATAAAAACTAATTATACACATAATCATAAAACTATAAATGATGATGGAGAATTAATAAAACCCAAAGAAATGAAACAGAGTTATGAAATTGTTTTCCTCTTGGCAATTGTCAATTCAAATTCCCATGGTTGAAATAATTCAAATTCAAAATTAAAATGTCATGAATTATTATTGATTTATGATAGTACCTATAAAAATGTCATTATATACACCATAAAATTGATATTTGTACATAACAAACAAATGTGACTCAATGAAAGAAATTTTAGATAGAATCCCTCACCTCAAGTTTCTTTTGGGTGAACATCCATTAACCTCTTGTATAGAGGTTTTAAACTTGTTATTAACATATTAATAAATCATATCAATATTTTTAATTTTATATATTATCATTTATAACATCTGATAACCAATTTTTTAATAATATTTCATTATTTTCATTGTTTCAGGTGATACTTGCCTTGTTAATCATGGTTGTTTTATCATGAAAATATTATTCTTATGAATATTATAAAGTTTCATCAACTATATAATAGTAATCATGTAATAATTATAATATATTTACATAAATTTTAATTTTCAAACTGATAATGATTTATGGTTATGGAAAATTATGTACGTTACGATCTTGTTTATGGTCGGTAGTATGTACGCATGTGTAATATTTCATTTTTTCAGTGATGTTCATGTAAAGAAGGTAAGTGATATTTTTAATTTAAACAATTATCATACTATCACATATACCATATTATACTCTTATCTATATCATTAATTTGGTGTGGTGAGGACAATAGTGTCACATCACCTCATGAAGGGGGTAGTCCACATATACATGAATGGTGTTATCATCTTTAAGTGATTAAAAAGGGAAGAAAGAAAATGAAGTATATTACATTTCCATATTTTTATATATGTAATTAATATCATAATTATGAAATTTATATAAAATATAATCATTAAATTTATCATTATCACCTTCCATGTGAAGAATTAGTGAAATATGAATCATATCGCTTCGTGAGGTAGTAGTCATCAATACACACAAGAGATGTTATCCCAATTCCTACAGAATTGAAGGTAAAAAGATATATATGATATAATAAATAAATAAATAAGTATATTAATGTTATAATTATCATATATATACTTTATAACCATCATAATACATAAACATAAAATATTGAAATGAAAAAACAAACGACATCGATTATAGAGACGATAGTCTGCTGTATAAATGAATGATGATTTTGTAACCTATTAGATGGTAGTGGACAAGGTTATAGGTAATGAAAATGTTATAAAAACATCCCAGTGTATATAATATAATTCCTTTATTATATCAAAATTTTATAATAATAATTTATGGAGGCGGGGGAGAAAATAAAATAAAGACGCTCGTTGAAGAACATTACCTCTTCTTTGGGTATCCTCATGTTTGCACTAAAGCCTTCCTAAGTTGGTTTTATGAAAAAAATATTGAATTTAGGATGAGGGGAGGGAATTCAGGAAGTTATTTGGGTAGGTATTTTCTGAACCGAATAATTTTTAAGTTGTCATGATGTGAGGGGTGTGAGTGGCCTTTTATAAGGGGGAGGGAGAGGGAACATATGGTATTTTTGAAAATAATTGAGTGTTCCAATGTTTTTTTAATTAAAAAATGTCAAAAATGGATAATTATTTAACCTTATAGGTTTAATAATCTAAATATTGGCATAAAATAGTTTTTAGATAAGTTTATATGTCATTTCTACCTTTTTCATTTTAGTTTTTCACGCTTGGTAAACCCATTTTTACCATAATTGTGGTAATTAATTTTTACTCCATTTACTATTCGTTTTGCTAAAAAAATTATGTTGAAATTATCAGAAATTATATACTATCGTTATTCTGAATATTTAATACATTTTAAAATTTAAAATAATAGATGTCTTCAAAAATTTTATTTAAATGAAAACTCATAAATATGATGGGAAAGAGGAGTTTTAGAGTGAAAATAATCAAATTTCTACAGTATTTTATATAAAAATTCAAAATAAAACTGATTTAAATTACCAATATTGGATTAATTTTCATAATGTTGAACCATTTTTACCTTAAAACTAGATAAAATAACAATTTTATATTATAAATTATGTAAACGAAAAGGAAATTTTCAATTAAAATTCTGTATTTATCACTATTCATAAAAAAATTAAATTTCTTAGAAAAAACCCAAAGGTTCACCCTAAATTAATTTCAATATTATGATTTCAAAAATTATGTCAACTTTTTCAAATAAATTTTACAAAAGTGGTAAAAATTAATTTTATATCATCCACCCAAGGCGTGACTTAACCACAATTTAGAAGAAATACAGTTTATTCGAAAAAATATCTTTTCTAGTTAAATGATTATTATTTTATTTATAATTAATAGGTAACTCATAAACAAGAATAGAATATATATTTTCATAAGTTATTTAATCCTATTTATACCTACAATTCTAATGGCTTGGAGATAACTGTTCTATTAAATAAAAATATTAATTGTATATTGTCGTTCAACAAAACATGGTCTTGTGTGTCACAAAATCTATCAAAGAAACTCATTATAGTGTGTTATGTAAGATAAACATAGTATTGTGTGTGAAATATTATATTGAATATGATGTTAATTTTTTTTAGAATTTTTATAGTGTTGGATCATATGGAAAGGCATTATAGTTGAAAAAATGGATGGAATAGTAAAAAACACACCAAGGGATAGTCCACTCCTATGAAATAGAAAGAAATAGTTTATATAATGAAAATAAATTTAAATCTAGAAAATATTTTCAATAATATAGAGTCAAAGAATGACACTCATCAATGGGTGTATCAAGAACCAAAATTAGTTCACACACAACATCACTCTTAAAATAATTGAATGAAAATATAGAAACAAAATCAAGGAATATTATCCACTGTGAGAATAGGGAAAGTGATAGAGAATGAGAATCCACTAAGGAAGATAATGTTCTAAAAGTTGGAACTCAAGGCCATTAAGGAATATGTATTCCTATATGGTCTTATAAAAACCACTAAAAGGAAAGAGTTGAATCTTGGATGAAGAAAGCCTTCAATAGATAATAAATTTGAAAGAAAGATACACTAAAAATGAAACATAAGAACTAATATTATTAATTGGAATAAATTACACAAATTTTAAAAAGAAAAATTCAATTAAGGATAAAAATTATCCTATCCATAATGAAATTTATGTAAGTGGTTTATAATATAAAAGTTTTATAGTAAAAGGGATAAATAAAATTGTTCTTTGAGAAGATTAAGTAGAAAATAAGATTAATGAGGTGATGGAATTCCATTCCAAAAAATTTGAAAAGGGGATATAGAAGATTAAAAGGAAAAGGGTTTGAATATCTTGTCCAACCTTATACCTGAAGATTAATAATATTTATGTACCCCTATCCCAATTTATTTTGTTTTCAATAACTATTGTTTGAATAGGTTCGCCCATAAGGGTTAGATATGATATATGCAGATATTATTCTTGAAAAAAACATATAAATGGTTTGAATACACATATAATGATGTTGGAAGTGAAATGAAACAAATATTTTTTTTTCAAACATCAATCGGTAACTGGACTGAAAGTACATGCTAGTGATAAAATTTATATATAGAAAAATATATGTAAAATGGACCAAAATTTGGATGACATGGTTTAAAAAATATATATTATGTTACTATTGGTATCATGATAAATATATTATATATAAATTAGAATCAAACTATGATATAGAAGGGAAAATGGGAGTCAATATCATGGAAAAATTTTGTTACACACACAAGGACACTTGTATATCTAATTTTAAATTTCACTTATATATTGGTTTTTTTTAAAGTTACCATGTTTCAAAAGAATTAAATTTGAGTTTTATGAAGAGGGATGCCTTGGTTAATTGTTTGACTATAGTTTCCCCAAACCCTGTGAACTCTTAGGGTTAACCATGCAAGGTTGGAGAAATGGGTTTTAAGATTTGGGCATGGTTTTACAAACCATGTGACACCCAAGAGTAACCATGCAGCCTATCCAAGGATAGTAAATAGATTCTCATAGCTTGATAATGGTTCTCCCAAACAGTGTGTGGTTCAAGGAGAAAACATGTTTCCTATTTTTGGTTATATAGTGGAACCGACATGGTCAGTGCATGGTTTGCCTAACAGTGCAGCTAAACTATGTGACCCCGTCTAACTCTTTTTTAATTGTAAAATTACCAAAACAACCTATTAGGTTTTATTAGTTGGCCTTACTTTTCCACCCCCCATAATTTATAACCCTCAAACATTGTTTTGGATATTCTTTATCCCTTCCTTGGTGGGTTTCTCTTTGAAATACTGGTGATTTGGTAGGAGAAAAGTTTATCTCTTCTTGTTTTCTTCTTATATCTGTTCCCCAAGCCTTGTTATTTATCATGCTTTGATATGTGTTACTCGAGTATGTGTTTTTGAAAAATCATAGAGGTTTTATTAGGTAAATTGATTTTTTTCTTGTCGCCTAGGTTTTTATGTCCCCGTTTGTCATGACCTTTCCCCTGGGGCCTATTCCTTGAGTACCCTAATCCTGCCTTGCAAAGGACAAGGGCTGGAGACTAGTACGAAAGGAATTATCCTGTAAATGGATGGCATTTTCCAAGTATCTTTACACACACACACACACACACACTCAACCCTAGCCTAAGAAGATGAAAAGTAAACACTAATTAAAAGATGCATGGATTCACTAAGTAAACAAAAACTAGAGTACAATAAAAAGTAATGTACAAGGTGGAAAACATGCCAGTATACAATCCCAAAAAAAGAAATCTAGAACACATGTAAGACCCCAAGTCTCTGAAACTTTTTTTCTAAGAACCCTACCTTATGATAGGTGTAGGGTAGCTACCTAAAGCTCTATGAGTACAACTAATTTATCTTCTTCTCACTCAAAAACTTTAGTCTTGGTACACCCTCAAATTCATTAAAGTGTCATCCGTCTATACAAGAGATGACACGTGCAAGAAACTCCCATGTTGGGGTACATAAAACAATACTCAGTAAGGGACCTTGAAACTGTAAAGTTAAATCACAAGAGAAAAACCACATGGAAATGTATACTCAGCTCTACCCAGTTATATTCCCATACATATACCAATGTCTTCCAGATATACTTGTCTCATCCACTATTAAATAGAAGGTCCCATACTTATAACTAGAATCCTGATTCTCACCAATGATTTGATAGGTAACAAATAAACCATAAGAATACTCTCCACGAGATCAGCCATCCCTGATGGCACCATCCAAGAGATACATTCAATTAGGTACAACACTAATGTTCATAATGGTAAATTAGAGAGAATGTAATCCATAGGGAACATTCTACTAGGTTCAGCTCTAGTTCTCAGTACTAGAGGTACCCTCATCACCATCTTCTGTCCAATGCAAGATTATTGAAACCCAAGTGAAGAGGCCAACTCCTCACCACTATTCTCTATTGAGGGAGTACTACCCCATTCTAACTTTTGATACCTCATTCCCTCTTATAGGGAGTGTCCTACTCCTCAATCTCATCTAGGGAGAACTTTCTTGTACTTAGGTATCAATCTCTTTAAGTGGAGGGGCCCACTCCTCATAGCTTTGTCTTATATTCAAGGGAGTTCCAACTCCTATAGAGAACCCACACCCTGTTTCTACTCAGAGATGGAGGAGTACTTCTCCATAAGTGATGACCCAATCCATGGTTCCAATAGGGGAGTAATACTCATGAAAGACATCCACCTTTTCACTACAGGATAGCACTAATTCATATATTGAGGACCCTCACCCTACCCTATATGGGATTACTACTCAGGAACTAGAGGACCCACACCCTAGTACATGGGGAGTACCAAATTTGTCAGTTTATTCTCTATGGGGGACCCATACCCTAGTATGTTAGGGAAGTACTAACACCAAGATAGATGACCTTATCCCTGGTACGATAGGGGAGTACCAACCCTACAAGAACAATACGTAATGAGGACCCACACCCTGGAACGACAGGAGAGTAATGACTCCAAAGTAAGGGAACCTTCTCCCTGGTCCCAGAGGGGAGTATCAAATCATCCTTCAGGAACTTCTTTGAGAACCCTCGCCCTACTCATTTAGGGGAGTTACACCCTCAGAGGAAACTACCTGAAGAAAATAATCGCACAACCATGACATAGGGATTCCCATTTCTACCTGATATGTGGGATGAGGAGTACTTGTGCCCTGAGTCATCAAGGGATTTAACGTCCTAACATCTCTTCAAGAGAACTACCCTGACACTGCTCAAGGTCTACTTGTATCAGGAGGGCGTCCTCTTCAAATCAATAGGATGTCCTACAAATTCCCTAAAAAATCACATAGATTATCTCAAAAGGACCATCTCGTCACAAGGGTCCCAACTCCATAGACATCATGTCAATTGGACACCCCATTTGAATGTTATGAGTGTTTTAGAGAAACAGGGGCCAGTCGGGCCGACCCTACTGAGGTTCGAACTGAACTGGGTCTAACCTGACCCATTGGGCTTAAAATACTAGCACTAACTTAGATGCAGCTCTGCCGAATCCTTCTTGCACCACGTGGTGCCGGCTGGCACTACCACCCTGGTCAATCGGTCCACTCACATGAAACAAGTTTTTTGGCATGAACCGCAACTTTCCATGGGTCCAGGTCATGGTGAAGATGAATTAGCGACACCTACATGAGGGAATATACATAATGTAGATGCCACCCCCACCACTTCCATGATGTACTACCCCGCCGTCAGGCATGTGGCTACCACCGCCACGTGCCACCCTGTCGTTCGGCACACGGATGTTGCCGATGCCGGACGCCACACCAAAAAATTCTTATGCGTACCACCATACATGCTCTAATTGTCCATTATTTGATCTAGAGGGTGTTCTGGATCATTAGTCCACATTCTCCACCACTTATGGTTTACATCTTAGATGTTATTCCTTTCTCTAGAAAGCGTTCGATTGGCGGTATCTCCCACACCATCTCGATCCGTCCGTCATCATCGTCATTGCACATCCTTCGTGTCTTGTAAATTAAAAATCTAATATATTGGATCATTGTGCCATGATTGGTTGTAAAAAAAATGACCATTCATCAACCTATGAACACTGCGAAGAATAAACGGGTAAAAGAGGTGAAGAAACCCACATTAACCAAAGTGAGGAACGAACCTTCGCCGTCCTTCATCAAGACATCAATACACTCCCTTTAGAAGGATTAAATGGAGAAAATAAAAAATATTTAAATCATTAATGGATGAATTATCCCATGACATTCCCGATATAAATCACTCATGAAGGAATGAATTATTTGTGGGTCAACCTATTTATGTATTTATTCATATTCGTCATTTAAAACCAAGAACGGGTAAATAATGTAAGTAAATAACAACCCCTACCTAGAGTTTTGATCACTTGAAGATGTAGATTTAATTCAAGTCGCCACATTGATCCTTGTTCCACTAGCATTCGTCGATTTTTCATCACTCACAATAGAACCTCATCCTCCTCCTTAGGGAAACTCTTAGGTTATCAAAATAACCCTGGACTTCTAATAGAGGTTGGTTTAAAAGAAAACATTATTGTGTCATAAAATATTTTTATTTAATAATATTTTAATGATGTTCACATAAAAAAAGTAAAATCTTCATCTATCCCATGCCAAACGATGTTAGGCCTTACCAAAGGTAGTCACTTCCATGAGCATAGAGGTGATATCAGATTTATCATTCGGGAATCCATTTGTGAGATTTTAAATTTCAAAGTTATCCACTTGAGCGTTTTTAAGTAAAAACTATTTTTTTGAAATATTTATTCTTGGTACACCGGGGCTTGGAATCATGTGCCGTCTCAGTTCCCAGTCTCATAATTATTCCAAAAAATTTCTATATATAAATTATGGGAAAAAATTTGGGCCCTTACATTCTCCCAACCTTAAGCCTTTTTATCCCCAAAAAGAAAAATATTACACTCAAGGGAAGGAAACTAAGTTCAATAATGGTCACTATGCTTCTCACAAGTATACACTTTGAGGAACCACCAAGATCCACCACTCTCATATCCATCTTCCTTATAGTTCATCATTGAGTAATAATGGGCACATGTCTCCGTAGCTGCGAGGAGTGGGAAAGAAGCAAGCACTATTGTCCATCTATAGTCCAGGTGTCTAGCAGCTCACCTTCATGCTAACCAGATGAAGATATAGGTAGAACCCCATTGTTCACATCCACCCTTGGATGAACTATGCTAAATCCTCCCCAAGAGTTAAACATTCAAGGTTGACACTGAGCACACATGGGTATTTAAGAACGAAATAGGGCTTCCAACAAGAAAACGAAAGGCCTTACTAGGCCCTCTTTCTAAAACCTCCAGTGGCCAAAAAACATTCCAAAATAGGAACACTTCCACACTCACTAGTGGCATCCCAGCAGAGTATGGATGGTAATACACCATTCCATACTACGAAATACTCTTAGGGTCTAACCTTCCCACCACAGAATGATCCTAAGCATGAATATTTACATGGGTCTACTTCATGCTTCCCATGATTCCGTTTCACAATAAAGGAAAACCCCCTTTTCACTATCATAGAAAGACCACAACTTTTTCCAAATATAGTCAATACGGGTACACACAGTAGTAGTCCATTCCAATAATGACGTCATAAAACCTCTAAATCATGACTAAGGGATCCCAACTGCAACTCTCACCACTGAGAGTCAAGTCACACTATCAGCACCAGTGTGTGATCTATAGGTCTCCTCTAGTAGAAGTCTCTAATCATTAGGATCAAGTCCACATTCTAATCAGAACCACAAAGTCTCAAATAAAAATCCTCAGAAAAACAGAATTACTAGCACCCATGTCAATTAAAATGATAGCCAAAAGAAAATACAGAGACCATACCTTGAATCTCTCCAAGATATTCTTGGTAATAATCCATGACTGCATGTATCAATCCTCACCCACATCCTCTTGCTACTTGATCCTGGTGCGGACCACCAAAGGGTGGTGGTAACAATTCTGTAAACTGGCTTATACTACCAGTTGTTTGTCCAACTCCTCTACCTCGCCCACCATCTTGTGGAACCCCTTGATCCCTGAACTGTTTCTACCAAGCCAGCTCATTGGCCGGCTCCCTCTCAGTGGAAGGATAGGTCAGAAAATACCTAGCGAGATTCTCTCAGCCATTGCAAGTGTAACACCACATCTTCAACGACTGGTCTACTACTTGGCGCTGCTTCTAAACCACCAACCCATGTGTATGTGTTCGGGCACGAGTATGCCTCCTATGTCGCGATCTAGTCACCTATCATCTACTAGATCCAGTATATGCCTCAACCTTGTGACCATTGCTATAGGTCACATCCATCTATTTCTCCGCCAAAAAACTCTCAACCACCAGGGCTTGCTCCATCACCCTAGTATATGATTAAATGCTAAGGGGTATCACCAATGCCCTGATCTCCTGGAATAGTCCATGATCAAAGGTCTAGGCCCTATATAATGTGTCATGCACCATATCCATAGTGTAGAGAGAATGATCCATGAATCTTGCTATGTACTTAGATACCTTCATGTTACCCTTCAGTAGGTGCCGCTAACTCTTGTATACACACAAAACATAACATCGATTAAAATAACTCCTCCCTGAAGTGGTGCTCAATGTATATCTAGGTGAGGGTCACCTCATTGTGTGTCTGGATCGTTATGTTCCACCATCTTCGAACCAAGCCCTAAAAAAGAATCATGGACAAGATCACCATCTGGTCAAGAGGAGGCCTCACTTGGAGGAAGACTTGTGTAATTATCTCAATCCAATCCTTGGACACTTGGGGGGTCAGTCTCACCATTAAACCAAGGAGGTATTTACCTTTGGAACTCTTGTAGTGCCCTCAGCCTAAGTTTATCCTCTACTGGTAGAAGTGGAATGAACTTTAGATCGAAAGGTGGTGGTATCACTAGTTCACCACCTGATAGGGCTATCTATTGTACTATTCCATGTAATAACGCCTCATTTCATAGTGGATATCCTTGTGGTCTCTTCCTAAAATCCAAACTAGAAATATTTGTGGTTTCATACTGAAATGGATCAAGATGAACCACTGTTAAAAGATTATATTTGGAGAGATTATTCAAGAAGGACATGTAAATCAAAAACCATTCATATATGATGCATGTACAATTCATTTCTCAGTGATTAGTGTCTTAATGTACTGAGTTGAAAAATAAGGTTATCAGAGTTCCAGTTAATGGATACTTCATCCACCACACAAACAATATAACCTATAGCCAAAGAGTCAAACTCGAAACCACTAAACACTTTCACTATACATATCAACCAAAACTCACAACTCTTGGCCTAAAGGTGGAACCAAAAATCCTCTGATATCAATTTTTCTTGAAACGTCCTCTTGGGCCCATGCTACAACTACCCCAAGACAAACTCCCAAAGTCTAGGGGCTGGAGACTACTGCCAAAGGCTTTATCATACAAATGGGAGAGATTTTCCAGGTACCTGTACACACGCACACTCTCAACCCTAGCTCACAAAGATGAAAAGTAAACACTAAGTGAACAATACTTGAAATCACTATGTAAACCAAAAATAGAGTACAATAGAAAGTAAAGTACGAGGTAAAAAAACTATGCCAGTATAAAATCCCACCAAAAGAAATCTAGAACCCAAGTATGACCCCAAGTCTCTGAAACTCATCCACCAAGAACCCTAACAGATGATGGGTAGAGGCTAGATGCCTGAAGCAGTAGGAGTACACCTCATTTATCTGCTCTCACTGAACACCACCTGGGCCTGGTCCTCTATGAACTCTGTTAAAGTGTAAGTCATCTGCACAAGACACGCCACATGCTGGAAAAGCCCATGAAGGGGTGACTAAGACAATACTTAGTAGGGGACCCCCAAACCAGAAATGTAATTCCCAATATAAAAAACATAAGGAAACATAAAGTCTGCTCTACCAAGGTATATTCCCATACATATACCAAATTCATCCAGATATACTCGTCTCATACACTATGAATTATAAGGTCCGAACTTTATAACCGTCATCATGATTCTCACTGAAGATTCAAAAGGTAACACATAAAACAAGAGAACATGCTCCATGATCTTATCCATCCATGATGGCATCATTTGAGAGATCTATTCCATCGGGTATAACTATACCATTCATAATGGTACCTCTGATAGAACGTGATCCAATGTGAACATTCTACTAGGTTCATCTATAGTGCCCGGAACTAGAGGTCTAATCATAATCGTCTTGCACCCAATGAAATACTAAAGAAAACTATGTGAGGAGTTATTCTCGTTACCACTAAGTTTAGTTGAGGGAGCACTACTCCAGACTGACATGTTATATCTCATTCACTCTTTTAGGGAGTGTACCACACCTCAATATAGTTGATTGATCATATTATCCTACTTTGGTATCGATCTCTTCAAGTAGAGGGGACCACTCGTCGTAGATGTGTCCAATAGTTGAGGGAGCTTCAACTCATATGGAGGACCTACTCCCCATACTTACTTGAAGATTGGTAAGTAATACTCTGTAAGTGAGGACCTGCCCCCCCTGAGTTCCAACAGGGGAGTACTACTCTTGATGGACCCACACCCTATCACGACATGGGAGTACTGTATCATATATCATAGAACCGCACCCGACCCTATAGGGGAGTTCTTCTTAGTGACTAAAATACCCACACCCTGGTACTAAGGGAGTATCGACTCATTCAGTTTATTTGGTATTGGGGACCTGCACCCTAGTACGTTAGGAGAGTACTGACCCGAAGTCAGAGGACCCTCTCTCTAGTATGACAGAGGAGTACCGACTCTTCCAGAATATTACATAAGGATGCCCTACACCCTGGAATGACAAGGGACCAATTACTCTATTGTTAGGGAACCTGATCCATGGTCCCACATCGGAGTATCAACTCTTTCTTAATAAACATATCTGAGAACCCATGCCCTACTCTTTAAGGGGAGTAACACCCTTATAGGAAACTACATGAAGGAAAAGAACCCACACCCATGATGTGAGGAGTCCCATATCTACCTAAGAAGAGAGATAAAGAGTACACACACCCTGATTCGTCAAGATATTAACCATCCTCACATCTCTTCAAGATAACTACCTTGACTTTTTTCAAGGACTTCTTGTATGAGGAGAGACAACTCTTTAAATTAATAGGAATTCCTCCAACTTTTTTAGAAAATCACATAGATTATTTCAACAGGACCATCTCATCATAAGTGTCCCAACTCCATAGATGGCTCATCAAACTGACGATCCATTTGAATGTTACAAGAATTTTAGCAAAACATGGTTTGGGTCTGGTCTGACCCAGCCCAGTCAGGCCGACCCAACCAGGGTCCGACACGAACTGGGTTCGACCCACTCTTTTAGGACCATCCCACCAGGCAGCGGGTCCATCCACCTGCTGGCCACTGGTTCAGACTACAACCGACCAGAATTACCTAGCTGGGTGCGGCACACTAGAAACAGCCCAGCCCACCTCCCTGGTCAACCGATCTAATCACATTGGCCAGTTATTTCGACGCAACCAGTGGCTTGTCACAGGTCTAGGTCACGCTACAGTTGGAGGCACAGTTCCCCCATGCGGGCAGTCAGGTCGCACGTCTTCCACCGTCACCACTACCGTAACGTGCAACCATACCATTTGGAATGCGACTTCCACCACCACCAAAATATTCCATCGTAGACCACCAAATGCACTCCATTGGGTCATTCATCAATCTAGAGGGTGTTTCAGAGTCATCGAGCTGCATTTGTCACTACATGGGGTTGAAATATGCATTTTGATCCCTCCCAATAGAAAGATTTTGATCGGAGATGTCTACCGCACTACCTCAATCCGTCTTTAATCATCATCATCATACCTTCGTTGTACTATATCTATTTTGGATCAACGATGTAGGATCATTGCACCATGAATGGTTGTGTGATAAAAGAATGTTTTTCAACCCATGAAGAATGCGAAGAACTCTGGGTAATAGAGGAAGAGGAATCCAGATCATTAAAAGTGAGGAATGAACTTTCTCTGTCATTTGTCTCATCGTTGATTCACTCCCATTAGAAGTATTAAATGAAGAAAATCAAATATAATTAACTCATGAATGAATTAATTCACCCAATATAAACCTGATAGAAATTCACCTGCAACAACGAATGAACCGTGGGTTACCAAATTCACGGGTTGATCTGTGATTGTCATTCAAAAACAAGAATGGGTAAAGAACAGAATTAAATAACAACCCATAACTAGAGTTTTGACTGATCGAATACTTAGATTGATGTTGCGTCGGCACGTTGATCCTTGTTCCACTAGCATGACTCGGTTCAGCATCACTAGTGAGAGAACCCCCTCATCCTCTAAAGGGTAACTCTAGGGTTATGACGATAACCCTAGATTTCTAACGGAGGTCGGTTTAAAAGAAAACTTCCTTTCATATTAAAATATTTCTATTTAATAATATTTTAATGACACTCATGAAAAACAAATTACTTCTTCGTATAACCTGTGACAGATGATGTTTGGTCTTTCCTAAGGAAAAGCCACTTCCCTGAACACAACTATGGCCTTGGATTTCTCATCATGGAATCTATTTGATAGATTTAAATGTTAAAATTTATCAACCCAATCATTTTTAACTAAAAACTATACTTCATTTGAAGATTTATACCCAGCACAACGGACCTCGGAATCACATGCTATATTAGTGCCCGGTCTATGAATTTTACAAAATAATTCCTAAAAACAATATTCAGGGGAAAAAACCACACCATTACATCGTTCTACCCCATTTTTCTGGTCATCATCAAGGGTGATGAGATTTTTATTGAATTTGATGTAGAAGTCTCTATTTACGCGTGTTTTCCATTTCATACCATTAAATTTCTAGTCACATTTTTTTAATTTATATTTAAATGATTTATGATTCATTTGAATTTGATGTTTGATGTGGTTCCGGGATTGATTTGGAATCATGGATGTTTAATGTGGGGTTTTCCAAATGTTTGTGGCTTGTTTTCAAAACGACTGTTTTTAAAAAGGGATAAAATCAATTTTATGGGTTTTAAAGGACATGTATAGTGGTTTTAGAAAATATGTTTTCCTTATGAAATGTATTTTGTTAAAATGAGATTGTTTGCTTATGAAATGACATAGGTTATATCTTGATTGATATAGGAACTTGTTTGTGGAATTATTGGAATGGAGTAGCACATGTGTTAACCAAGATGTGAGCAAAGGATTTATTCAAGGGACCTTGTGACACTTTAGAGGGAAGTCCATGAGAAATTCTATTATGTTTTTTTGGGCATCCATGCGAGACAATGGAGGGGGGCCCATGTGAGCCACCAATCAGGTTACGAAAGGACCATGAGAGCCTTTGGTTAAGGAGATTGTGTGAGCATCAATGTTGGGGACAGGGGAAGATCACAAGTTATTCATTTTTATTAGCTAGAATATATTTTTTTACTCACTTAGTGTAAACCTGATCTTTAGCACTCTATGTTGAACTTATTCCTACTTCTTTGGATTATATGATTTATAAATTTTATTAGAACTATTTAGAAGTGATAAAATATGTTATTCTCATTACATTTATATAGTTTTTTTATTGTTATGATCACCCTTGATTATGATTTATTATTACATATAGAATATTATGCCTTGTGGTTATTTTTATATTTGAACCACGTTGAAAGATATTTTCCGAAACCCGTTTTTTAAAATGAAAAACCAAATGGATTTTAAAGTTGAATTTCAAAAAGGTATGTTTTCAAAGTGGTTTAGTTTTGAAAATGTTTTGAAAGTAGTTTATTGTTTTGAATGTGTAAAATTAATAAATATATTAATTTTTTTATTCTACTAGGATTCATTGTTCACACCCTTTTTGGTTCATTTTGGGCATTTTCAGATTTTGTTTTTTTGCACACATGTAAAGGAGAGGGCTCCATGTTTCTAGGAAGATATTGTTGATTATCATTTTCCGGTGTTTTGTGGTGGAAACATGGTCTTGTAGGGATTAGATTATAAGGATTTATTTTTGTTATTCACCACTTGTTGAGTTTTATTCTTTGGAACTATTTTAATTTGTATCCTCTCTTTGAGTTTGAGTTTATTTTTTAAGATGCCATCTATATTTATATTTCCTACATGGAATATTTTTACTGTGATGTATGTTTTAGTTTGTTGTATCTTGTTACCTTCTTCTATTGACTATGATGACAGTAGTGTGTCCATCCAATACTATATATGATTCATACTGATTTACATGTGAAAAACTCATTCCCAATTGATAGTTGTTTAATTTTAGTGCTTATCTCCATCCCATAGTGATTAAAAATTCACTTTGGGCCATGTTGTAGGACAAATAAAGTGATTAATTGAATTATACTTGAGAGGTCCAGTACAAAACTATACCATAGGAGGTTATTTGGTAATTAGTGCTAGTTTAGATCTTGGACCATTGGGACTCAAGAGGTAAAAAAAGGGAGTGTCTAAAGAGTTCTTATTCATGTCGTACCTTAAGATACCATGGGTATTCTGAGATTGTGGTTGTGTGTTGAGCCCAATTATGGGTTGTTTTCATGATATTTTGGATCACTTTTTTGGGTTGCTTTTGGATCCCATGTTAAGGGTTTCTTCGGATTCCTTTTGTGGTTTGTCTTTGAAATGTGATTATTCGATATTCTTCTTTGCATCTTGTAGAAAAAGCCTTCTAAAGGTACATCTTATGAGAATAGATAGGGTGTAGAAGAAAGAACCACGTAGTAAAAACCACATGTTGATCTAGATTTGTTGGAGTCAGTGATTTCTATGATCCAAACCTTAGGTCAAGTTGGAGGTACTGAGTAGACACGTGCCTTGGACCATTCTCAAGAGTTTTTGAGAAATAATTAACCGATGTTCTGTAGTGACAAGTGACCTAATGATTCTGGGGAGGGGTTGGATCATATTGATTGGATCTTTGTGTTTATGAATACCCCTACTAACTCAATGGTTGGATTTTTCTATATTTTTGATATAGGTACCATGTAGGAATTGGTGGGAATTGATGGTGATTTTGAGGAAGCATGATGATCTCACATGGATATCCTTAATTGTTTATTTTAATATATAGTTTTACCCGAAGAACCTGATATCTACGAAGACCTATGTTATTATAATGATGGAGTAAGGAGATCATTTAGTTATAGAGTATTCCACTATATTTATTGAGTTTGTTCATGTATCTTCATTTATCATTACGAATTTGTATATCAAGGATCTGTGTTTTCAGATGGTCTTGAGGCCAAATATTAGATATATTTTGATTATTCTACATCTACTGACCTATTACAAGTTGGATAAAATGAAAACTATTGTGGATGTAGGTTTTAGTGGAAAAATATGTCTTAGTGGTGTTCCTTTAGTGGGTGGTATCCAGAGTTAATTGTTTGGATAAAAGAATATGCCAGATGAGTCTCATCGTGGTAGTGGAAAGAGCATCCAATAGTTTTTTGGATTAGCTCATATGGATCATATAGGGAATCGACCAGTTACCTAATATTAGTATGGGTCTGATATAGGGTGACTACATGAAGTGGAGTTCATTTTAGAGGACTCGTATTATTATCCATCCACCATTAGAGGTATGATATTTATTGATTCTTTTTTGGAATCTGTTTTATTTGGAACTAGTTCATCCCATTTTTTCATTTTATTTAAGTTAATTAATTATATGGTCATGTGATATTTATTACTACTGTATGTTATGAATTTTATAATAGATTTGGGTTGGAATAATGAACAAGGATTCATGTTCCATGACTTTTGTGTTGTGGTGACTGACATAATGGTCATTTGGGACATCCTTGTTTTGGACCTGGATGTTTTCGACCATATTATTTTCTTTAATTATTTTAACATCTTTAAGAAGATGGATGATTACTCAAACCAGATGGTCTAATCCATTACTCTTGACATGATCAATCACATCATTTTGGGTGAGTGGGATCTACAAATAAGGAGAGCACAACTAGTTGCTTCAGAGTTCAGTTTGATAACATGCTATTTTTCTAGGTTTTTATTTATGTCTATTAAGTAGTGTTTAGTGAATAAAAAAATGGTCATGATAAGGTACCTAGAAATATTTCTATAGGATTTTTTGGGTTTCCCTCCCAAGTGTGAGGTCTATTTTGTCATCAATCTACTTCGATGAATGAGGTCAACTCCATTTTCATCTTATCAGATGGTTGTAGCCTAGCCGAGAGAGATGGATGTTCCACTAGGGGATCATGAAGGAAAAGGTTTATCTATCCTTGAATTTTTCTGTTGGATTTTCCAATTATATTTCAAAAAAATGTGGACAGAAGCCTCCAAATGTAAATATACCATCATAATCTTAACTGGGTGACACTAAAGAATAAATACCCATTTCCTAGGATTGATGATCGATTTAATTATCTTAGAAGGTCCCATCGATCTTCCTAGATAGACATAATATTGTGGTAAAAGTATTTAAGTTTTTGGGAATAAGATGTTCCAAATAAAATAATTCTATGAGGTATGAATACATTGAGTATTTGGTAATGCCAATTAGAATTACCAATGATCCTACAATCATTATAGTTCCAAAGAAGCAGATCTTCCATCACTTCTTAGAACCCTCTGTAGTCATGTTTGTGGATGAAATTATGGTATATTCTATGATGGAGTAGAATAATTAAAACCATAGAAATATTTTTGTGTGTGTTTTAAAATATAATATTCTATATTACATGTTTACTATGTAATAGATGTGAATTCAAGAAGTGAATTTTTTGGACCACATGATTTTTGAAGCTAGAGTTTCCGTGGATCCAGAGAAGGCTCACATAGTTTTGTCTTAGGAGTAGCCAATGAAAATATTTGAGATCTATAGTTTTATATTCATAGATGCTTATTATAGATATTTTGTCCCAGACTTATATAGGATATCTCTTCCCTTTATGACTTTGACAAGGAAAAGGGTTATGTTTCAGTGGGATTAGAAGAGACATAGTGATTTTGAGTAGTGGATGTCCAATATGATATCCTCACCTATTTTGATTATTCTTATTCTTGGGAGAGAATATGCATTGTATTATGATGATTTTTATGTGAATTTGGGTTGTGTAAAAATGTAGAATGACCATGTGGCAGCTTATGGATTACTATAGCAATTCCCAAATGAGTAGAATTATCCCATCCATGATCTAGAATTGGTAGCTATTATGAATTTGATGAAGAAATGTGGGACTAAATCTCTAGATATCATTTAATATTTTATTCATATCATAAGTTTTTGATGTACATTTTCACTAATTGATACTTGAAACTTAGGTAGAGGTGGTGGGTGGAGTACCTTCATACTTTTTACTTCGAGATTGTTCGTACGTATATTATGGAAAATTTGGTCACGAATGTGTTGATATGGAAGATTCCAATATAGGTAGTTTGGGAATCCATGGATGGATGATGTTGATGTGTTTGTTTTCTGATATGTTGTTGGACATAAAGAAGGATGGAGGGTAGGTATTCTTGGACTGTGTGATGATTCATCCCTCTCTCATTAATCATGTGAGGATTCATAAGTCATAAAACCCCGATCACCTATATATTATAATTGATTTAAATGTGATATATTCCTTGAGTGATTTGTCTCAGTCTCCCTATGGTTCTCTTCTCTTCCGAAAGTAGCTGGTTGTTTCATAGTGTTTGAGGTATGAGGGGATTTAAGAGGCACACTATTCTATGGGGGATGTCAATCTAGGGGTGACCAAGATGGTCTATACCTAGAGTGACTACAATTAATAGAACGGGATAGGAAATTTTGTGAAATTCATCATTATTATATTGTTGACCTACCTTGGGATCAAAGATGAGCATTAAAGACTAGTCAGGTTGTTGTAGCAACTGCGTATTCTAATGTAGAAGTGGTTTGAAATCATTAATGATTTCTCGATGGGGATACCTTGTACTCATATTAAGAATTATTCCATATGGACAATATTAATTTCTTTTATGAAATATTCTCATTTTATATCCATTCAGGAGTCGATGAAAGTAGAGGAACTCATATGCATGTAAATTCAATAGCTTGTTTGGATTTATGGAGTACCCTCGAAGATAGTATTAGACCATGATTCATGTTTTAAATATATATTTTGGATGGTACTAAAGGATTATTTGGAAACATTGTTGAGGTTGAGCACAATGTATCATCCATAGATAGATGGAATGTATGAGTAGGCCATCCTGAATGTCGAGGATATGTTGCAGGAATGTGTGCTTGTTTATCAAGGTTCATAAAAAAGTCACATGTTGTTGGACAGGTTTTATCCTAATAATAGTTCTCAAAACACACTTAAGATTTACATATTTGAGCTATTTTATAGGATACCATTCCAATCCCCTTTGTTTTGAGCTGAGGTAGGAGATCATTCCTTGGTTGGGACAAGCCTTGTCTGGGAGTTGACTGAGATAGTGAAGTTGATTCCAAAATGGTTAGCGATCACTCAAAGTCGCCAAAAATGATTTCTTTTAAAATATTCATCATTTTTTGGATTTCTAGGTGGGTGATATGATGTTTTTATGAGTATCAGTTTATCCAGGACACCTTCGTTCAGGATGGAATAGAAATTTTATGCCCTTTTATGTTGGGTCGTTCCATGTTGTGGAGTGTGAGGGGAAGGTAGCCTACCAGTTGGGGTTGACACCAATGATATCCTTTATCTAGAAAGTCTTTAAATTTTAACATATTTAGATATACCATATGTAACTATATCATATTCTATAATGGTAAGAGTTTGAACTTGATCTTGATACAACAATAGTGGAGCATCCTTTTTGTGTTATGAATGTTCAGAACAAGGTGCTCCATGGAAAGTTAATCTCTTTAATCTTTTTTCATTGGAGTCATAGTGTTGATATCTATGATACATGAGTGGTGAAAGGTTTGGTGAGGGATTACTGTCATTTTTAATATTATTATAAAGAACATTGAGGACATTTGGGGGGCAGAAAGTGGCACGGTGGGGAGTTTTTTACACCCGCTGGGTCACTTGTATGACTAATTTTTAATTTTATTAATACTTTATTTTTTAGTGATTTTAGATGGTGGTAGTTGTAAATTTGAGTTTATGTAAGAGAAAAACCCATATGTATGGTTTGATAATGGTTTTCCACAACTCTGTTTCCTTTTAGGTCTTATAACTCAAGGGGGAAAGAGGGGGTTTAAATGGATTGGGAATGGTTTTCCAAGCCATGTTACAACCTTCCCTAACTGTACAACCTATACAGGGAGGGATAGTAGCTCTATATGGCTTGAACTTGGTTTTCCTACACAGTGTGAAGTCCTTGGTCAAACAATGTAGCTTGTTTTTGGGCAGGCAGGGGCACCAGCATGGTTGGTGCATGGTTTTCTTAAACACATGACTAATCTCTGTGACCTTGTACATATCATTAAAAATTTTACAATTACTAAAATGAACCTATTGATTATTTAGAATTTGGATCTTTTTTTACCACCCCCATTGGGTGAAACCCTCTTACCTTATCTTGGATATTCTTCTTATATTCCATGGGGGGATTCTCTTTTAAATCATGTTGATTTGGATTGAGATAACTTGATTTCAAATTTTTTTTATTCTTCCCCCCTCATCAATCCTTGTTCTTTCTCTTTCGTGGTGATGTGTAACCCTATAAGTGGGTGTTTATGATAACTATTCTATTTATTACATATTAATTCATGAGTTATTACATAATATTACACTTAATACATCCCAAAATATTTATAATAATAGTGTTTTTGGGAAATAGGTACATTAAACAAAAACATAAAATAGGGGATAAAAAAACCTTAATGAAAAAGTGCTTGAAAACTCTTATTTTTCAATAGTACTTAAAACTACATGGGATAACATGGGGACATACATAAAAAATGGGTGAGATATAAATACTAGTAAGAGAATAATAATGGAATAATATGAAGAAAATAATCCATGTTAAATAATAGTAATATCAATGGGTAAAAATTAGTGAGAATCATAAACATGAACAAGAAGTCATGATAAAACATGATAATCCTTATAGAAACATGAAAAATATAGAAACAATATAAAACAGTACATAATAAAAATATATCAAGGATATCTACCAATAAATCATAATGAAAAATTCCCATTATATATTAGGTACACTACCTAATACCATGCATGAGGTATCATGATACTAAAATATTACCCAATGTATTGGTGTATAATAAATTCCCAGTGGACCTGTCACTTTCATTTCATTCTCACGCTTAAGTGTGCCACAAAAATCACAAAACATTGACTCATTTGACATCATATGTTATTAAAAAATCAAGGAGTGTGGAATAAATGAATTTAATTCACAAATAAAATAGATGTAATTGAATAAAGGTGGACACCCTTTATATGAAATGGGTATGGGTACTCACTATATATTTGTTTGACATAGAGAATCATTGTGAAACTTTGACAGGATAACATTATTATATAAAGTTTTATAAAAAGGATTTGTGAGATAGAAAAAAAAATATTTTATTATTTTTAAATAACATAGAGAGTAATATTGATAGAGAAAAACATATCCCAACATTAGGAGTTGGAAATAGAAGGCATAAGATAATGAAGAAACTTGAATAAAGAGGATAAGAAAATGATTCCTTACCTTGAGAGTCTGACTCCAAATGCTTGAGATGAGATTTTTGAGATACTGGGTGAACCTCGGGAGGACTATAGAAATTGTAGGTAATATTAATGATGTGATAAAAGGTTATTTAATTAAGTTAAATCAGATCTTGTGTGGGTATATATAGGAAATGAGTGGGGGATTATTTATTATTTCTCAAACCTAGGTTTAAGGCTCTATATAATAAAATAAACCAACACAAAACTCCTTATGGATTTTGAAAATGTTTTTTAAAAAATTGGGGAGTTTTTTTTTATTTTATAATTCCAAGGACTGGACTTACTACAACAATACCCTTGCTGATGTGGAGGTGAGTTATAATCTTAAGAAAATGATTTTAAAACCTCAAATTTTATTATAGGTTATAGACGATGCCTAAAGGCTTTATAAAATTAATACAACAAACATAAAATAACATTATTTTATAGGGGAAACACATATTTATTCTTGGATACCATTTATATTATTTATTATTTCATTTTGGTTCATTGTGCTGTCATAATACACGTTGTATGTTTATACTAAATCTAAATTTTACCTGAAATTTCGACTCTCTTAGAAAATTATAGAAAATTCACCATTCAATAATTTTTATGTTATGATTCCATAAGTAATAGTAATTTTATCTAATTTTTTTATAAATATGTGAATTTTATGTTTTGAAATAATAATTGACATTTATTGAGAAATATTTTGGTTTTATGATAATAATAGTTTTTTTAAGCCTTATAAGAATTTAATTTAATTTTATAAAAAAATATGATAATTTATATTTGTCAAAAAATATGTTATAATAATATTTTATAAAAATATAATTTATTTCAAAAAAATATCAATAAAAAAATTCCTAATTGAATTTGAATATTAATCAAAAATACAATTTGTGTTTTATTGTATCAAAATGAAAATAATATATAGAGTAAAAATAAGAAGTAAATATAAAAATTATTATATTTTAAATAACATATAAATAATATATTATTTTTTTCTAAATATATATCCCTTTAATACACCACTAAACACCCTAAGGGGTGTGGGATGGTGATATTTTCACAGGGTGGTTCGACATACGTGGTTTGGGTCGTGATCTCAATGAGTTTGAAATTATCCCATTAACAGTTTCACTCATTCTTAAGTTTTTGGATATAATAATGGGAATGTTCATGGGAAAATAACAGTGATTATATATCACATAGAATCTCTGAAAAATGGGCTTCATAGGGTATGATTCTACAGGTTCTGGCTATCACTTTTTTTGTCTGTGTAAAAATGATTTATCAAAACCCTATATTTATACGACTCATTTGACCTCCATTAAATGTATATATTTTCAATTATTAAGATTCTTAAAGATATATTAAATTTTATAGGATATAATAAAACCAATTATGTGCATGTATTTTATATAACGATAATATATAATAGGAAATTCATTTAAATCACATGGGGAATTTTATTTATAAATGTTTGGGTTGTTAAAATCATCCCCCCATCAAAGAATGTTCACAAGAAATATTCATTTCACACAATAAAATGTTTAGGATATTTATGTTTCATCACTTCATCCAGTTTCCACATCTCTTCTTTAACATTGTGTTTTCTCTACAACACATTGACAAGGGGAATTGTATTATTCTATAGAAATTCGTATCTATAATCTAAGATCTTACCTAGCTTCTCCTCAAATTGGAGATCATTATCCAATAGTACCAAAACTGATTGAGTAATTATGAGGGATCTGGAATATAATTTCTAAATATAGATATATGTAATAAATCAAGGAATTGATATTTGTTATGTGGGTGGTCCAGTCGATTGGTCACCACTCCGATGCGATCAAATATCTCAAAGGGACCGATGTATTTTGGGTTAATCTTTACCCTCTTCCCAAGTCTCATGAATTTATTCCATGGAGATATGGGGAGGAATACCATGTCTCTAACATTGACCTATAGGTCTTTTCAATGATCATCAACATAGATCTTCTACTAAATCTGATTAGCCTTGATGTGTTGATAAATAGTCTTAACCTATTCGAGTATTTTCTTGACTATTTCAAGACTTAATAGTTTTGATTCCCCAAATTCATCCCAACATGAAAGTGTTTTTCACCACTTCCCATACAGGGATTCATAAAGGAATATTTGGATAATTTAGTGGATGCTATTATTGTATGATAAATCAACCAGAGGAAGATGTTGATCCGATCATCCTTTAAAGAAAATTGAGCATGTTCCCAAAATTTCCTCAACTGTCTGGATTATCTGCTCTGATTGGCCATTAGTTTGAGATTGATAATTCATAAATAAGTTCAAATAATTATTTATTTAATTTTTTAGACACTTCCATAAATTTTAGGTAAATTCTAGATCTCTATAAGATATAATATATAGTGGTGTTCCTTGAATCCCCACCACTTCTCTAAGTGAGATGTCCACTCGAATCATAATGAAGTGTGAAGTATTTGATAAACAATACACCATAACACATATGAAATTATTTCCTATATGTGTATTCATAGAACTAGTGAATAATTCCACGATATTGATTTCCCATTTTCATGTAGGTATGGGTAATGATTACATTATCCCATTATATTTTTTCCTTTCCACCATCACTTGACGACATACAATACATATTGATGTATATTCTTCAATAACCTTTTTATATTGTCCCACAAAAAGTGATCTCAGGTATATTGATACATATTTTTTCTTTCTAGAAGGATGTAGAAATTTGAACTATGTGGATCATCCAATAACCCATTCTTAAACTTAGGATTTGATCGTATACAATTTCGTGACCCAAATCACACAACTCATATATTATTAAAATAGATCTCTAAGGATTTCCCTTTTTTTATATTCCAATTTATTATGTATTCCCTGATCATATCATTTATAATCATACATAATATCTATAAGGGATGGTTAAGAAATCATTTTTGAATGTATTTATTATGTTCCTTCCTTTATGATTCCCATGTCCATCCTTTTTAAATATATGAAGATCAAATAATTCTCAATTCTCATCGATGATAAAATTTATACATCCTTTAAACATATAACTTATTAGAATTTATTTTCTTTCCCAGTATGGTAATGTATTCAGAACTAATATTCCTTGATTAGCTCCAACCATATTAATTAGGTCATATTCAGCTCTTCTGTGTAAATATTTACTAGAGGCTTTTTGTGATCAGTATATATTTCACACTTCTCCACAAAGGGATAATGTAAATATAATTTCATGGTGAAGATCTCTGTAGCCAAGTGCATACATGCATTTGGTAGCCCTATTCAAGAATATTCAACTAACTTGAATCATAGACTTTCACTTTTTCATTTTATATTAACCCAAAGCCTAAAACCTTCATTGATGAATCATTCAATATCTTGAAAATTTATTCACTCATGGGTAGTGTGTCTATCAATGTAGTGATAAGCCTCTTTTTCAACTCCTTGAATATATATTAATATTAATAATTACAAAAAAATGAATCAATTATATGTTATATCATTTAGATGGATTTACAATCATGAGAAATTTCTCACAAATAGATGATAATACCTAGATAATCAATGGAAACTATGGATTTCCCTAATAGATGTTTTCCTCGTCCATCATTCAACTACTTATATCTTTTAAGGGTCTATATATATCCCATTAATTGTGATAATATAACCCATGAATGATACTTCATTCAACCATAACTCCCATTTTATCTACTTGGAATAACGATTCTCCTTTTATAAGGTCTTCAGAACAGTGTTCAGATGCTTCTCATACACCTCCTTTCTTCTGAAGTATATTATAATTTCATCTATGAAGACTACTAAAGTTTTATTGAGGTAATATCTAAAGACACTATTAATCAAGTTGATGAATATTTTGGGAGAATTTGTTAGTTTTCATGTAATTACAATAAACTAACAGTTCCTATACCTTATACAAAAATCAGTTTTGGGGATATCCTTCTTCACCATAACATTGTAATATCATGAAATAAGATCAACCTTGGAGAAATATTTTGATCAATATAACTGATTAAAAAAGTCACCATTCCTTGGAATATTATTCTTGTTCTTTATCATGATTTTGATTAGCTCATGATACTCAATGCAAAGGTGTATAGACATATCCTTCTTATTGAAGGGGAGGACGGGTGCACACCATAGTGAAGAAAAAAGGCATATGAACACTTTATCTAGATTATATTGTAGTTTATTTATCAACTCCTCATTTCTACAATGGATATTAGATAAGGAGTTTTTGATACTGGAAACTCCCCAGGTGTAATATATATTTAAAATTCAACCCATCAACTGGGAGAAGGAGAAGACAGTTCTTCAGAAAACACTTTAGTGTATTCCCACACAATGTGCATTTCCTCAAGGATGATCCTTTCCTTAGACTCAATAATTTAATCCAGATATTGTGTCTTATAAGGGAATAATATACATTATTGAGATGATGGTGCAAAAGAAGATTTATCATTGTCCATTAATTTTTATAGAATAAGAGGATGATTCACTATATGAAGAGTAATTTCCCTCTCATAGAAATTTATGTTGTCTCTATATAGGGAAATCCAATCCATAACAATAATTTCTTCTAATTCAACCAAAGGAAGTATAAGAATGTCCACTAGGAATTTAATCCCACAAATTTCAACATGGGAGAAGTTATATACTTGGTATGAAATAATCTCCCCATATTCTAGTTCACTGATTAATATACCTCCATTATTTGTGGTAGTGTTTTAATAGTTCTACTAAACTTTCAGGATATAAATGAATATGTACCAATGATCAATTCATTTTCAAGATCCACCTCAGTGAATCTGATAGGAAAATATCACCCTTACTTCCTTGGAGGGTTTTGGTTGTCTTTGAAAACCCTTGAATTAGTGAATTAGTTTTAAAAGTGTCTTGGTCTCTTATAGTTCAAACAATGAACAATTTCCTAAGGGTTTACTATAACATTCCTTTCCTCCATTGCATTAGTGGGATTCTCTCGCCAATAATCACTAGCTATGTGGTCTTCCTTACCACACCTTAAAATTTTCCTCATTTTCTAGAGAAAATTACAGAGGTGCTTCTTCCCGCACTTTTGACATCTAGGATGTTGAAATTTCCTAGCACCATTAGATTTTTCCATCATATCGTCTGAATTAAACTATACTTTCTACTTATTATCCCCATGATACCATTTTGATACTCAAATATCTATTTCATCTTTGAGGGAACATAGTACAATTTCCTCATAGCTATCAATGTCATAGATTTCCCGGGAATTTTGTTGACTAGGTTTTAACCAACCAAAGAAGTAGTAAACCAAGAATTCGAAGGTAACAACAATTTTGGAGGCATCTCATGCATGTATTATTATGTTTTTCTCGTAAACATGGATAGATTGGTTATAATGTTTCTCAATGTAAAGGAAATACATTTCCATTTTAAGTTAGATACTATGAGGAAAATATTTAATGAAATATTTTATATGGAATTCTTTCCATCACATCACATCGATATGTTCCATGGGCTTCATATTCTTGATCAATGTCCCCACATATCATTTTTTACCTCTAGATGATAAAAATCTAGTGGAACCATCTCTTTCATAAAAAATTGAATGATAGATAAGAACCTTATCAATAGATTTTATCCATAGTTCCATGATTAAGGGATTAGATGATCCCTTGAATGTTGGATGCCTTTATCATATAATGGTATCAATTGTAGCTTGTTTTTTCTTAGAGGGATTTAGGTGATCCTCTTAATCCATGTTTATATTAAGAACTGGATTCATATAATAGATTATCATCATGATGTTTTTGATTCCTTATCCCATTAGTTTGGGTATATTTTTGGGACAATCCTCACATTTACCTTCACATTGGTCATTTACCAGATTCCTCCTTTTTCTGTCCATTTTCTAGAATAAGGGGAAAAATAGGGATGAGTATGTTTAAACTATTAAACACATAAAAGGTAATAAAATTAAATTAAAGTGATAAATTATAAATTACATGTATTTCCTTAACATATTAATTTCTAGGATTAAATCTATGTTATCCAAGGTATATTTACTAACACAGAATATTATGGGAATTTTTATGTTCCCTTAATAATGGTTCATAATTAGATCATGAATTTTCCAATGAATATCACGTGGAGTGGCAAACCATATGTGCATCAAGAACTATTTTTCGGAAATAGATTTAGATTGATTATATTTTAACACAATGTTTTCAGGTTTTACACTTTTTTACATCTATGCCAGTTCCACATCCACTTGTAGTATCAATATTGAAATGTATTTTCTTAGTAATCCCCTTTCTATCAAATTTTACCAAATTTAAGGATTTTTTTTATTTTAATTGTTTTTATCCCCATGTCTTTATCTATATATTTTTAATCAAAATCCTAAAAATAACAAAAAAAAAATTCATTGATACAAACTACAAAAACCGTTATCTTAATTATATATTGATTCAGAATTTATTACACAAGAGTAAACATAATAAAATTTTGAAGATTGAGAAGTATTGTATGTTTTGGAATTAGGTACATTAAATATATACTTAAAACATGGGATAAAAGAAAATATTTGAAAATTTCCTTGATAATATCATATTATTCAACTATACTTAAAATTTCATGGGATAACCTAGGGACATACGTAAGAAATATGTGAGATATAAATCCCAGTAAGATATTAATCATGGAATAATAATAACAAATTAATTCAGGTAAGATAATAGTAACATCAATAGAGAATACATGGAGTAAGAATCATAAATAAGTATAATGTGGCATTCTATACAATTATAATCATAAGAGAAAATTGTAAATGAGAAAATAATATAAAATATTGCATCATAAACATAAGTCAAGGAGAAAATATAAGACATCATGATGGAAAATTACTATAGTGGATTAATTTCCATTTCTAATCCCATGAATGGTGTCTCATGAGAATAAAACATTACCCAATTCATTGGATAACTATATAATTCTGGGCATAACCGTCACATTTATTTCATTATCTTACATAAGCATGAAACAAAGATAATAAATCATTGGGTAATTTAACACCATATTTTATTCCAAGATAAATGAGTTTAAAATACATACATTTAAGTCCCCAATAGAAGAGGTAAATGTCAACAAAGGTGAACACCCTTGGCAAGAAATTTGTATGGGTATTCAATACACATCTATTTGGCATGGAAGATCACAATGAAATGTTGGCAGCATGACAATGTTACTTAATATTTAATGAAATGAGTTGATGGGAGTGAAAGGTGTATCTAAAAATTTGGAAACAAAATGAACATCAATAGGTACATGGAAAAACATATCCTATAATTAGAAATTGTAAATGGAAGGAATATGATAATGAAGAAAATTAAATAAATAGGAGAAGAAAAGGATCCCTCACCATTAAAGTGTGACTGAAAATTATTGGGAGGAGATTATTGAGAGCTTGAGGGCACCTTAGGAAGAACATATAGAGAGTATACAAGAGTAAAAAAGTTATCCAAGGTATTTGAGTGATGAAAAATAGGATCATTGATTGTTTCATATATGAAATGGGTTGGGAATTGTTTATTATTTTTCAAAATTACGTTTTGAACTCAATATAATAAAATAACCAAAAAAATCACCCAAATATTTTTCCCAATTTTCTACCAAATAGGTATTTATTTTTATTATTTTATAAGGATAAGCAACTACCTTATAAAAACAATACACTTTCTGATGGGGAGATGAGTCATACTCTTAAAGAAATTATTTTAAAACCTTTTAATATATTATAAGATTCAGATGATTCATAATGGATTTATAAAATTGAAAAAATATGAAATAAAATTATTTTACATTGGAAACATATATTTGGTCTTTTATACCACTTATATTATTTATTACATAATACTGAGACATAATTATGTTATAATAAACACCATATATTTATACCGTATTTATTTTTTATGAAATATTATGCTGTCTAAAAAAGGTATGAAAATATTACTATTTGATAATGTTGAAATTATTATTTAAAAAATAATATTAATTTCTTCAAAAATAATTCTAAATATTTCAATATTCACTTTTAAAACTTGAATTATAATTTATTATGAAATGTTGGATTTTTTGATAACAGCATATTTCGAACCATTAAAAAAAACTAAATTTGGATTCATAAAAATTATATAAAAATTTGTATTTGATAAAATTTATTTAGTAATAAAAATTTATTAAAATATTATTTATTTAAAAAATCAATTAATTAATTAAAAACTTTCTTTAATTGAATTTAAAAATTACCAAAAAATTCAATTTGCATTTTATTATATCAAAATAGAAATCATTTATAGAGTGACAATAAGAAGTAAATATATCATTTAATAAAATAAAAATAAAATATATATAATAATAATGTTATATTCTTTATATATATCCTTTTTATACAGTAGAAAACTTCCTAAATTTAAGGTATATGAAAATGATTATTTCATGGGGTGGTTCAACATACTTGGTTTAGGCTGTGATCTCGATGAGCATGACCTTATCCCAAAAATGGTTTCACTCTAGATTAAGATGTTGGATCATAGATTAGTATTGGTAAACTTAAATGTCCAATGTTGTTATTTCCCATGGAATCTCTGATAAATGGGATTAATAGGGAATAATCCTACAGGTTTAGGCAATCACTTCTGTTGTCTATATCAAACGGATTTATCAAAAACCTATATTTGTACTAATCATTCGAACAGTATTCAATGTCTATATTATCAATGGTTATGATTATTAATGGCCTTTTAAATCAAATAATATATAATAAAACCAATGAAGTTCATGTTTTTTTCTATAACAATAATACAAAATAAGATATTTAATTAAAATACTAGGGGAATTTTGTTTATTAAAGTTTAGGTAATTAAAATCTTCTCCCACCTGAAAGTTTTCCTTCAAAAATTTCATTTAACATAGTAAATAATATTTGGGTAATTATATTTCATTACATCTTCTAGTTCCCACTTCACTACTTCAAAATTTTGGTTTTATATAGTACTTTGACCAAGTTCATTGTTTTATTCCATAGAACTTTGTCACATTGATCTAAGATCTTCATCAGCTGCTCCCCATATGAGAGATCATTATAAAATGATAAAACCTATGTTTTGAGTACATGTGAGGGGTTTGATATGTACATCATGAAGAGATATACATGGAACACATCATGTCATTGAGATATGTTAGGTGGGAGTTCTAGTCGATAGGCCACCACATTAATGCAATCACTGACATCAAGGGGACCTATGTATCACAGTCTAAGATTTCTTTCTTCCCAAATGTCATGAATTTATTCCATAGATATATTTAATGGAATACCATGTATACAATATTAATCTATTAGTATCATTGACGATTTTTTGTATTACACTTCACTTGACTCTGAAAAGTGTTGATGTGATGCTCAATTGTCTTAAAATTTTCCACTATTTCCTTGACTATTTGAGAGCCTAGAAGTTCTTGCTCCCCAATATCATCCCATCATGTAGGTGTTTTTTAGTTCTTCCCATTTTGGGATTCATTAGGATCCATTGAGATTTATGAGTGTAATTTTCTATTTTATAATAACTCAATGAGAGGAAGATGTTGATCCCATCCTCATTTAATGTCAATTGAGAATTCAATCAACGTTTCCTGAAGTGTTTGGATAGTCTGCAAACATTGGCCATCAATTTGAGTGTGATGTTCTAGGGTAAATTTCAACCCAGTATTTAGATCACATTGAATACTCTTCCATAATTTGGAGATACATTTATTATCTTTATTAGATACAATATATAGTGGTATTCAATAAATCCTCACCACTTCTATATTGTTTATCATTAAAATTTGATCGAGTGAGAAGTCCTATCGAATCACAACGAAGTTAGTAGTAACTGTATGATGATCCACCACGACAGATATATGATCATTTACTCTTGATATATCTATATGACCATGAAAAAGTTTATGGTGATGTTTTCCAATTTTCACGAAGGCATTGGTAATTGATGTATCATCCACATGGATTTTTTCCTTTATACCTCACTTGATAACATAAATAACATATTTATTTATTTTCCCTGATCTACTTCTTCATATTATCCCACCAATAGTGATCTTAAAGAACTCTATATGACTTTGTGCTTCATGGATGAATTAATAATGACAAACTACATGAATGAACCAACAACACCTTTAATATAGGATTTGATGGTATACATAGTCGTGGCCCAAATCATATAACTCCTTCATTTTTAAAATTAATCTTTGAGAATTTTCCTTCGCTTATATCTTTCAATTTCTTATAAATTCACATATAATCTCTTAGAGGATCCATTATTCTCTCAATAAAGTAATGTTGAATAATAATTTTGGGAAGGATTATAGATGTTCCTTCCTTTTTTATTCCCATGTACATCCTTTTCAAATCTAAGAAGACCAGGTCCTTCTCAATTCACATCAATGATAAAATTCATGGATCCATTATATATAGAGTGTCTTATAATTTATTTTCATTATCAATACAGTAGTAGATTGAATATCTATAGTCCTTGATCAACACTTTCCATCTTAATAGGTGCATATTCATCTCTTTCTATGTGAATATATACTTAAGGATTTTTTGATCCATATATATTTCACATTTCTACCCAAATAGATAATGCTGAAATATTTTCAATGAAAAGATCACTACAACCAACTATAGATCATGGGTTGTGTATTTCTGTTTGTGAACATTGAACTTCCTTGAATCATATCCTATCACTTTCTAATTCTATATTTACACACATCACAATCCATTCATTTAATAATTATTAAATACAATAAAAATTTCTCCACTCTTGGGTAGTGTGAGTACTAGTGTAGTGAAAAGCCTATTTTTCAACTTGTTGAAGCTATCTTCACATTTATCATTCCAAAAAACATTACTCCATTCCAAGTTATCTTGGTTATAGGGTTTCAAAATCATGATAAATTTCTCAAAAATCGACTATAATATCTAGATAATTCAATGAAAATATGAATTTGTATCATTGATGTTGGCATTGGTGATCCTTCAATTACTTATTTCTTTAAAGGGTCAAATGATATCCCCTTACTTGTGATAATATTCCCCATGAATGAGACTTCCTTAAACACTAACTCACATTTTATTTACTTGTAATAAAACTTTTCCTATCATATGTTCTTTAGTACCGTGATGAGATGCTCCTTATTTACCTCCATGATTTTAGAGTATATTGAATATCATCTACAATGAATAACACAAAATTATTGAGGTTATATCTGAAGACTCTATTAAAAAATATCATGAATATTATGATGGAATTAGCGAGTTAAAATGGAATTACTATGAACTCATAGTGTGTATACCTTATAGGAAAATAAATCTTGGGGATTACCTCCTTCTTCACCCTAACTCAGTAGTACCCTGACTACCGATCCACAGTGGAGAAGTATTTTGATACTTGTATATGATAAAAAAATTCATCAATCCATGTGATAGGATTCTTTTTCTTTATCCTGATCTAGTTTATCCGATGATAATCAATGAAAAGCCACATTGACCCATCATTCTTCTTGATGAAGGGGATCGATGTACACTATGGTGAATCACTTGGGTATATGAACCACAAATATGAATTATCCTATAGTTGTATCTTTAGATCCTAAAGTTCAACAACAACCATTAAATATGGAGTCTTAGATAATGGAACATCCCAGGAATAAGATAGATTGAAAATTCAACCTCTTAGATTGGTGGAAGACCAGACAATTCTCTGGGAATCACTTTTGAGTACTCCCACCCAATGAGAATGTCTTAAAGGATGATCCTTTCCTTAGACACAATCATTTAAGCTAGACATTATTTCTCATAGAGTAATAATATCCATGATTTTGATTATTGTTCTAAAGAATATTCATCCATACCCTTCCATTTGTACAAAATCAGAGGATGATTCATATTATGGGGAGTGATTTCCTTCTTACTGAATATTATGTTGGATATATATAAGAAAATCCACTCCATACACAAAATTTATCAAATTACACCAAAGGGAGTTTCACAAGGTTCATTGGGATGTTTAACAAAAATTATTTTATAGGGTATGTGTAATATACATGGGATGAAATCGTTTTCCCATTTACTATTTTTACAAACAACTCTACATATATGATTTGTAGTGGTGTTTGAATAGTCCTACTAAAATTTCTTGATATAAAAGAATGGATAGAACCATAATAAAAAAGGAAATTCACTATTATTGAATAAATAACTAGAATATCTACCACCACTTCATTTTTGTGATCCATATCAGTAGTTGTGATGGAAATGGTTCCCCCTTATTACCTTGAAGGTTGTTGGTTGTCTCTAAAAACCCTTGTCTTAGTGCACTAGTTTGAAAAGTAAAATGGTTCCTTATAGTCGAAACAATGAACAATGAATCAAGGGTTGAATGGAGCATTCCTTTCCTCTCTCAGATTATTGGGATTCTCTTGTCGAAAATTACTAGCTAGGTCTCCTTCTTTCCCGCACCTAAATAATTTCCTCATTCCCCTTAGGCAATTTTCAGGGTATTTCCTTATGCAATTTTGACAAGTGGGATATTGAAATTTATTGGCACCATTATATTTCTCCATCATACCACTAGAACTAAAATCCACTTTCCACTTATTATCCCTATGATACCTGCAATATTTATTAATATACATTTAGAATTGGAGGGAACATCAGTCTATTTCCTCACAACTATCAATTTCTTAGATCGCTAAGCATTTTGTAGACTAGGTTTTATCCCATAATATAAATGGTCTACCTTGAATTTGGGGGTAATGAAAAATCCAGAGGCATATCGTGAAATTATTTTGATGTTTTCCTCATATTCATTAATATATTAATCTTTTTTTTATCTTGAGGGAATGTAAATCCTTTCCATTTTATATTGGAGAGTGCTAGGAAAATATTTATCAGAATTTTTTATTCCTGGAATTCCACCAACCCCATCACTTTGGTTCCTTCCACATGATCCATATTATTGATCAATGTACACTAATTATTATCCTCTCCCTCTATATGATAAATATTCAGTATAAACATCTATTGATTGGGAATTTGGAGGATGGATAATATCTTCTTAATAGAGTTCATCCACTATTCCATGATTAAGGTATCAGATGATACATTGAAAGATGGAGGGATTCTTCACATAGAGGACTCAATTATAGCTCGTTCTTTCTTAAGGGATTTGGGTGCTCCTCTTTATCTTGGATTATATTCAAAACCTAAGTTGGTTGAGAGAGTATCATTAAAATTTTCATGCCTCTATCTCCCATTGGGCTAGGAATCTCTTTGGGGGAATTCATAACATTTTCCTTCACATTAGGTGTGTGCCAAATTCCTCATATTTCTAGAAATTTTCTAGAATAATGAAAACATTAGGGTTGATTATTTTTATACTATTAACCACATAAATGGGAATCCAATAAAATTAAATGGGTAACTTATAAATTATATACATTTTTTTTAACTTATTAATTTACAGGCATAAATCTATGTTATCAATTATCTATTTCTTAATATAGACTCTTATGATAAATTTTTTCTTCTCATAATAATTCATCATTACTAGATTGAGAATTCAAAAAGAATATTCCATATGAGTGTCAAAATAGGTGCGTAGCGAGGTCCATTTTAATGCAGCAGTTTTCGGTTGAGTCTAGCTCAATGTGGTGTTTCCATGTTTTTCCCCTATGTACATCTATGCCAGAGCCACATCCACTTGTGGATCCCAAAAATGGATGTATTTTATCAATACACTTATTACTCTATACTATACCAAAATTCAAGGATTTATTCTTAAACTTATTTTTATCCCTAAGTCTTTCTTAATAATTATCAAATCCTATAAAAAAATAATTTAACATTTCATTTGATTCCAATTATCACAAACCTTATCTTTATTACATATTAATTAATGATTTATTATATAAGAGTACACAAAATGAAATCTAGAAAATAAATAAGTATAGTGTATTTGAGAATTAGTTACACTAGAATGAAACTTAAAACATGGGATGCGACAAAATTATTAAAAATTTCCTTAACATGATAATATTACTCTATTTTACATAAAAATGCATGAGATAATCTAGGGATATCAATAAAAAAGGGGTGACCTACAATAACCAGTAAGGGAATAATCATCGAATAACATGAAGAATATAATACATGGTAGACAATATTCTCATTAACGGGACACTAAAAGAGTGGCAATAATAAAAATTATCAATCATATAGGATATATCATGATAATCATAATGGAAATATAGTAAATGTGTCACAAACATAAAAAAATACATCATAAACATTGTTCATGGATAACATCCAAGACACCATGATGTAAATGTGACAAGGTGGATTATGTTGAATCTATAATCCCTTTCATGTTGTCTTATAGGACTAAAACATTACAAAATGGATTGGAGTTCTATATATTTTTGGGTGAACCTGTCACATTCATTTCATTCCCCAACTTATGTGTGCCAAAAGATCATAAAACATAGAATCATTTGACACAATAATGTATTACATGATTAAGGAGTGTATAATAAATACATGTATGTATGAAATAAAATTGGTAAATGTGCCAAAAGGTGAACAACCTTGATATGAAATCATTATGGGTATTCAATTTACAATTTTTGGCATAGGATGTCATATGAGATTTCAGCAGCATAACAACATTACTTCATAAAATGGGTTTATGAGAGTGAAAGGGGTCTCTAATAATTTGTAAATAAAATGCAAGGTAATAGGTACATGGAAAATAATATCTCAATATTATGACTTGTAAATAGAAGGCATAAGATAATGGAGAACCGTGAATAAAGTGAAGAAGGAAAGGATCCATTACCTTGAGAGTGTGAATCAAAATGTTTGTGAGGAACTTCTTGAGTGCTTGGGTGCACCATTGGAGGGATCTATAGAGGTCGGGTTAGAGTTAGGATGTGATCCAAATTTTTTAAGTTCGTATAAATTGGAGAATGGGTAGATTTAAATTGTAAATGAGTGGGTAATTCTTTATCATTTCATAAACATATGTTTTGGACTCTATATAATAATATCACCATGACCATAGACTATATAATTATTTTTTTTACCACGGGTTCTTTCAAATAAGGATGTTTTTAATTATTTAATCATGATAAGGGAAGAAATTATATAAACAATACCCTTTTAGATGGGATGGTGAGTCATACTCTTAAAGAAATTATTTTAAAACCATAAAATATATTAGTGGATTTGGAGGATACATAAATGTAGTATATATGTAATAAAATAAAAATGATATCAAATTTTTTAAAGGTGAAAAATATATTTGGTCATGGAAACAATTTATTGTAGTTATTATATAATTTTGGGTCATTAAGATGTCATAATACTGACAACATATTTATACCACATTTTGTTTTTACACGAAAATTTAAATTTCTTAGTAAATTATAAAAAACTAACCATAGAATAATTTTTACATTATGATTTAAAAAATAATATTAATTTTATTTAAATTATATTATTAGAATTTCAATTTTATCTTTTAAAATAGGAATCCAAATTTATTATGAAATAATGGGTTTTTTGATAATAATTGTTCCTAACCCTTATAAATGTTACATTTGAATTCATAAAAATTTTCTGATCATTTATATTTGACAAAAAATATTTAATAATAATATTTTATTAAAATATTATTTATTTCTAAAATAAAATCATTAATCAAAGTAAATTAATTAATTAAATTTGGATATTAGTCATGAATATAATTTGTGTTTTATTGTGTGAAAATAAAAATCATTTATTGAGTAATAATATGATTAAAATAAAACCATTATTATATTGAAAATATAATAAATAAAATTAAATTTTTATGGTATCGATACATAGACATTTAATACAATAGAAAACTCTATAATGGTAAGGTGTGTGATGGTAATATTTTCATTTGGTGGTTCAACGTATACATTGTTCGGATCGTGATATCGATGAGTTTAAAATTATCCCTTAAATAGATTCCATCATGCTTAAGTTGTTGGATCATAGATTGGAATTATTCAAGGGAAAATCCCAATGATTCTATCCACTTCATAAGCTCTATTAAATGGGCTTCAAATGTTATGATCCTACTATGTGAAGCCATCACATCCTTTTTCTATATCAAATGGATTTATCAAAACCATGTATTTATACAAATAATTTGACCAATGTTCAATGAATATATTATCAATGGTTGTTATGTTTAACATTATATTAAATCTGATATCATATAATAAAATCTAATAAGTTAATGTCTATTCTATAACCAAAATATATAATATGGAATTTAATTAAATCACAAGTGGAATTCTATTTATAAAATTTCGGTTCTTTAGAGTTTTGGATGAACATAGGTTTTTGATGGGGAATTATTTTATAACCTAGTTTTGTGAAGGCTTAGATTACCTTTTTTGAGTGGTCATCAACATGGTTGGAAAGACTTGGACTGAATCAAAGGCAGATGTCTCTATTCAAGGGTATTTTTACATGGAATACCATTACATTTATAATAAAATTTTATTTTTATTGTTAAAAATTATACTTAAATGATTTATTCTTGGAAGAAATTAGATGTTCGATGTTTTTCATATAGTGATTTTGAAATTTAGATGTTTAAAGTGGGGGTTTCCAAGAGAGTTTGACTTTATGGAACACCAGGGGTTTGTTATAATAGATCAAAGGGTTTTATAGGCATCAATGAATTTTTTATGTTGTTTTAGAAATGATTTTACCATCATAAAGGTGTTTTAAAATAACATAATGGTTTGGTTTTGAAATGGACTTTGTCATAGATTGACTGATATGGGAACTTATTTGTGAATGTGATGGCATGGAGTAGAACAAGGGTTTATTATGGTGTGGTTGAGGGTTTTTTGGGACCCTATAAGGCTTAAGATGGATGATCGTGAAAGGATCCATTATAGTTTGTTTGATTGGTTGTGTGAGCCATCATATGAAGGACCATGTGAGCCTCTGATCTGGTTTCCAAGGAACTGTGAGAGCCTTCGGTTAGCAAGAATATGTGGGATTCCATGTGGGGCCCAAAGTATGACTATGAGAACATACTTTTACTTATATACCTATAATTGTTTTACTCACTCATGATATCCCAAATTGTTAGATCCCTAGGTGCACCCTACTAATGTATGATTGGTTTATATGCTTTATGAATTTGATTAGTCTCATTTTGATGTGATGAGATGTGTAATATCCATTCCATTTTTATGGTTGTTTGTTTTTGTTGTTATTGTACTCAACCTTTATATTTCTTTGATTATGATTTAAAGAAAATTATGACTCGTGGATATGTTTATTTATTTGATCCATTTTTAATTTTTTTGAAAACTGAGTTTTTAAATGAAAAGCCAAAGGGATTTTAAATGTGTATTTAAAAATGGTATGTTTTCAAAGTGGATTAGTTTTGAATTTTTTTTTCAAATTAGTTTATTGGTTTTCATTTTTATAATCCAAAAATATATTATTTGAGGTATCCTACTAGGCTTCGTACCTCTCTCTCAACTTGATCCATATTTTCCATTTACAGATTTCATTTTTCATGACATAGGTAAATTCAAGGGAACATTGTTCCAAGGTGGCTCTTCTTGATTACAACCAACCTGTGTTTGGAATATGAGATATTGTTTCATAATTATTTGACCATGAGGAGTTATATTTGGTATTTTGTAACTGTTGGGTTGTATTCTTGTGACTTTTTTGGCTTTTACCCTCCCATCGAGTTTGGTTTTATTGAGATACCATGAATATGTAAATGTACTATTATAAAATCTTTGTACTATGTTGAATGTTTTAGTTTTTGGTATCTACATATCTTTTTTTGTTGACTATTATGATATTTTTTTGGATGTACCATTTTATGGATGGGTCATTCTAGTTTACATGTGGTGAAATCATTCTAGAGTAATATTTGTTTATTCTCAGCGCTTCTCACCTGACCTTTGAGATTGAGAGAATGCTTCCGGTTATGTAGGATGACAGATCCGGTGACGAGTTCAATCAGCCCTGGTTGGTTCATTTAAAATTTAGTTTTCTTATATATATTTTCTAATATTTTGTATTAGTTTTATTGATATATATATAATAATAAAAGAAGCTAAGAATAAGGAATTGTTCTAAACACTTGTACCCCCCAAGGGATCTTGATAATTGGTATTAAGATATGAATACTTAAGTGGAGTTGGGGATTGAAATTAAAAGGTTTATAATCCTTATCTATATATTGAATAATCACATGAGTAATTGAAAAATCATTGGTTTTAACAATTAGAAATGTGTATTTATTAATTGGTATTAGTTTTTACAAGTGGTATGGTCCTCTCACTTAATGCATTTAATGTTTATTCACTATTTTTATTCAAGAATGGCTTAGTGATCATAGGATTTTAATTGAGAAATGAAAATAGAAAAGTTTATATGATTATAAATTGAAAATTATTATTGACATAGATATATTTGGTGATGTTGTTTATGACAATCTATTTCCTACAATGAGACTATGATCAATAGGCAAAACGGATTTATTGACACCCAAAATTTTATGTTATAGTCTAACACAATGGATTTAATAAATGATTGTATAAGTCATGGAGAATTATCCCATGCGAGTGATGTGGAATAAGTAAGTAAAATAAGAAACCATTTTATAAAATTAAATGTGTATTTGATATTTGATGGAGTTCCTATGCACATATGAAGGTGGATAAATGTTTGAAAAAGAAGAGGAATAATTTCACCACATTTTAAGGTAGAGTTTTAGCTAGTCTGGAGAACCATATACTTAGGGGGACTATTTTAGTACTCCTAATGGAGTATTGAAATCAAAGAATATAATATGATTTGGATTTAATCCTTATTAATTCATTTCCATCATGGGTGAGAATAAATTATTGAAAATGATGTTGAATATTTAAAAAATAATAATACAATCTGGTAGATTATTTTTCTTATAATGTTAATTTTTTATATTTATTAATGTTTAGAGTTTGTGACTAAAGAAGAAAATAAGGTGATTATTGGGGGATTTTTGATTAATGATACCATCTGGTTATTTTTATTATATTTTTTGACAAAATATAGTGATGTTGTGATTAGTAGTCTTGAAAAGAATAGAATCACATAAAATAACCTGTGGAGGAGTATTAAGAGAAAAAATTATATTATCCTATATCATAGACATGACTTTGGATTATTTTTATTGGTGTGGAATATTAAATGTATTCACATAATGAAATTACATATTACAAGATGAAACATTTCGCCATGTTTTCAACATTTTTGTTGTGAATCCTTGGTTCTTTTTGTGGGATGTTCATTGTAGTTTAATATTTAGATGGATAAAATATTTTTTTTTGAATGAAACCATAACCAAATCAAGGACTTAATATAGGTTATGATGTTCAATTTGTTTTGAATATGGAAATGGCTATTTTTTGGTGTTTTAGTGGTCATAGTCGAGGCATGGATAAGATAGAAGACCTGGAGATGAAAAATATCCCTCTATAGGTCAAAATGACATGGAGAAGGATGTGGTGCATTAGAGTTTGAAATTTATGAAATTGGAATCCTAAAATAGGGTTTTGGAGCTCGTAGCTAAAACATCCATACTAGGAGATGCAAACAATTTCATTGGTTGAGGTGGTTAAAGAGAATACCTATGGGAAATGAGGAATCGAAAAATAAATCATGGTGAAAGATTCAGTGGGCTAAATTAAACAAGATGATGGAGAATACCTCCATTTCATGGAAAAATGAATTTTGGAATTTCAATATATTTTTGAGTTAATGTTTTACTATTTATAAAGGATTATCCCAAAATAGGATTCCTGGTTCCAGTTGTGAATTTTTTTACTATATTTATTAGATATAAAATTTTGGTTTATGAAGGTAAATAAAAAAACAACCAACAAGACATATATTTTTCCATTTTGATGGATGTTTTGTTGAGATATTCATTATGATATGATGTTTTGTCAATAAAAATGTTTTTCTGGTTGGGGCATTAATTGTAGACATGAAAAATCTAAAACTTCTAAGTCAAAAGATGCTTGGATGGTTATTTAATGATAAAATAATTAGTTTCATCAAATGTATGTCACGATCCAAGATAGAATTAAAGGTATATTTCAATGAATCAATTCTAGATTTAAATTTAACTAAATACACAATACATAAAGAGATAAATGTTTCCATGAAGTAAATATTTCATTAGTTACATGGTGATCAAATCCATGAATGAGTTATGGGATATTTTTATGGTCCCTAATGGTTCTATAGATGGTTATTTATATAAGGTATCTTCCTTAAACATTAAATACTTTAGTAAATTTTCGCTATAATTCATTTTTCTTTCATTCCCAAATATATTTTAGGAGTAGAGTTTTAGATATTTTTGAAAACTCTTTCAATGTAAACCTAGAAATAATAAGTGGATTCTTATACATTGTATAAATTTTTCTTCACTAATGGTAACCCTTTAAAAAATTTTCCTCTCCATGTAAAATAATCATAGTTTTCCATATGTTCTCATAATTTACTCTATTATAACTTAAATCCTGTAATTTTGTATAAAACATGGGATGAGAATAAAAGATCATAAAGGGACATAAAATAAGGAAAACCAATAGTCCAATTAAAAACATGAAAACCCATGTAATATCTTTCTTTATATAAATGTTAATTTGGATATTATAATAAATCTTATTTTCAGGAAAAATGCACACTCTTATCTCAAATAAAATCATTAAACCCTATAGAAAGAAAAATAAAACATTTTTTTGTAAGAATAGAGCATTATATTCATAAAACTCTTTCAAAAAAATTTTAAATTGATTAACCATATAGTAAACATAAAATATAATCACAAAAAAAATTAATATAGATCTATAACTTTGATAACCCTTCATATAAGCTATATTGGAATCACCCGTGAGCTATAACGGAGCTCAACCATTCATATAAGCTATATCAGGCTCACCTGTGAGATATAATTGCGCTCAAACATTTATTTAAATTCAGTAACTGATATTTAAAAACTCCTGATCTAGAGTACCCAATGCATTGGATGTTATCACATAACCACCTATAAATATAAATAATTTCCAAGAACAATAACATAAAAATAAATCATGAAATATTTAATCTTGAATACAATAATTTAAGAAAAAAACCTTTCATTTTGAAATCACAAATTTTTAAAAACTATGAATGTGCAACAAATTTCATTTTATTTTAAAGTAACCAACTAAAAATGTAAAGGAAGATTTAAAATATTTATGTAACAGGATAATGTTAAATTCCAGTTAGGATGTATAAGTTAAAAAACATTCCTTCTATGTTTTTTCTGGAAAGGGCACAAAGAACTACTTTTAAAAAATAAAAAAAGAATTTTTTTTTAATAAATTAATAAATGTGTATAAATGAATTTAAAAAATAATTTGATAATGGTAGAATTTTTGTTTGGAAATAATTTTTGGAATATTTTACATGGACTAAAAAATGAGTTTTATGGAGTCTTTAATAAGATAATTTTTAAAAGAAAGACTCGTATAAATATCATTACATTGGAGTGAGCATAAAAAAAATAAATTGAGTATATATTTTCAAATTAAATCCAAAAAAAGTGTATATACGATATAAGATATTCAAAATTCATTTCACACATAATATCAGCATGACAAAATCAATAAGTAGATGTTTAACCCAAATAATGGAAATTAGGTTAAGAAATCCCTTAACTCACATTAAAATTCCATAAAAAGTTCTAAAACCTCATGTATAATGGTTTAAATAATGTTCTTAAACAATTAAATAACTACATTTATATTTATAATTCATTATATAATGATTTTATGTCCCATTAATTATTAATATTTCATTATTTTCATGGTATCAGGTGGGTTTGTTTCGTGGTTTTATAATCGGTGCATTTCTGTATAATTATGGTAGTTCTTGTAAAATGGAATTAAAACTCTAGATGTGGCATGTAATAGTATTAATTAACATACATAATTTTTTATGATCCCATATAACATTTCTATTTCTTACAAGAGGATGACTCATTAGATGAAACTTTAATGATAACTATTTAGTTTATTTTATAGGTTTTTATAAAAATGGAAAACTAATTTCGTTTTATTTAATATCATGTGAATATATTTGTTCCTAAACATTAAATAAGTTTTAACATAACTATTAAAATATTATTTAACCATAATATTAGTCTTATAAACATCCACAATGGAGGAAATGGAAAACAAACAAAATCATTCTTCCTAGAGGAGATTAATCGACATAAATTGGACAATAGTTTTGTTTATTTTAATAACAAGATATGAGAAATAAAATTGATATGATATATTCAATTATAAATATAAAACATTGATATATAAATTATTATTAATTTATCATGAACTTATAGATGAAGTATGTGAAGATAATGTAGAAAAGGAAAAGAAATTAAGAGTGGTGTTTTGAAAAAATTACATCTTGGATATCACCTCCTTGAAAGACCCCTTGAGGACCTTAAATTTGGTCATTTTTTAGAACATAAACACTTGTATGTCAGGATGGTGAGGTAGAGATTCTTGGAAAAATATATTAGGAAATAAAATTCTTGTGTGTCGAAATGGTATGGTGAGAGGTTGTATTTATACTTGAGGAGAGGTGGGTTTATGTGATTAAAAAAGTAGATATTTTATATTTAAAGCCAGCCACATTGAGTTGGAATTAAATTACATCACATTGTATGAAAATTAATATTGTATTGTCTATTTAGGGTCTATAAAAACTTTAAAAAACAATTAAATGTTGTATTTTTTAGGTATTTAAAGCCTTTACCTTTTTAACTTTAGCCCATTTCATTTTTCACCAATACAGAGGTAAATAATTTTTTTACCATGGTAAATTTTTTTTTACAATAAAAAAATATTGAAAATATAATTAAAAATATAAAATCTAATTTCCCAATTTAAATTCGATTAATTGAAAAGAATTTAATTTAAAATTAATCCCACAAACACAATTAAAAAGTATATTTTTAATGTGAAAGGTTCAAAATATTGAAATGTTTTATATCTAATTTTAATGTAAAATTGATTAAAATGACCTAAAGTGGGATTAATGATGTATAATTTAAATAATTGTATTTTAAAACCAACATAAAATATTATTTCACTATCTGAGTAAATTATATGAAAAATTAGTTTTTAGATAAAATGTATTTTTTTTACTATTTATCAAAAAATGAAACTAGTTAGAAAACTACCAAAAGCTCCCCAAAATATTATTTTGATATTTCCATTTAAATAATTAATTAAACTTTTTTAATATAAATTTATTAGTGTTTCAATATTTCTATTTAAAATAGGAGCACCATCATAATTCCGAGAAATAGTCTTTTAGAAAAATATTGATTTAATTCTAAAAATTACATTTATTTTTATCTAAAGTATAAAAAAAATTATTGGATGAATTTTAGAAAATAAATGTGAATATATATGATTTAAATGTTATTAATATCTTTGAATAATAGTTTTTTATTTAATTTATTAACATAATATGAAATTATGGTCCTAAAAATAGAGTTTTAAAAAAAATCACCCTTTATATAAAATTGTTGTTTTTAGTATATTTATTATTAATTGGTAACAATTTAATTCATTTTATAAACATTTTTACTTTTTCATAATTTAGTTAATCTCTTTCATTCCCTATATTCCAATGGCTAGCTGATAACATTCCCATTTAATGTATAATATTTAGTCATTTGTATAAGCTTGATGTGGCATATCTTGTATGATATTGAGAATATTGTTTCCTTTTCGAATTTTAGAATGTTACATTATACCCACATTTAAAAACATTTATCCTCTAAATTTTGACTATGGATAGAAAATTAGGGGTTTGAATTTTAAAAATACATTTTTTTAAATCCCACAAGAGAAAGGAAAGTAGAATGGTTACCCGAGATAACACATAATAGGTTATTATTTAGTAAAAAATGGGAATGGAAGATATTTATAATTATTCTGTTCTTATGGAGAGTGATTGTGTCAAATACTAACATGAGTCGAACCTAAACCAGTCACCTGGGAAACACTATGAAAATTCCCAAAATGTATTCCCGATCATCCAGGGTGAGAAAAAGCACCGAGGGAATCAATAGAGTAAAGAAGGGAACAAATTCTACGAAATATAAAGAATAATACAAATCGTAGAATGAATCGATAACCCAATACACATTTATATAAAAATTTTACTTACAGCATTTATATAAAGAACTAATTGTAAAAGAAAATGATACTACTAAACAAACAAAACCTGATTACTCACTAACAACATGTGACCAAATTGGTCAATCTTCAACACAACGATCCCATGTCACTCAAGGAGACTGAACTCAAGCTGAAAACTACACAAGAGATAAAAGAACATAAAAAAACATTAGGCATGAGTATTAAACCTCAGTAGGTTAGCCCGATATTCTATCCCAAATTAAATTCCATTAAAATGAAAGAAACATTTTTTACAATTTTTAAATACAAAATATAGAACTATTGTTTCCAAACATTAATAATTATACAATAAAATGGTTGCAAGTTCTCATAACCATAAAATGCTTGTAAACTATTTCAAAGAGATGCAACTTAAAAATAAAAATATTTTTTCAGAGGTATTCATTATAGATGCACTCATTTAAATAATAAACACATGCTGCTGAATTTATTAACCAAACACATAGTATGCCGATGGTGAGTACAAAATATCCAAAGAACACAAGTCACAAGAAAACCCCTGGGCACTAGTTCAATGTGGGCCCTAGATACCTCATATATCGGTGTAACAGTAACCATAAAAAATATTTTTTCTCATGAATGAGTCAATATTAGGGAAAAAATACCACAACCTTGTGGTCCACAACATAATAATCATAGTTTAGTTAGTGTTTTCTTTGTCAAACAGTCTATGTGAAACATGGACCAAACCACTCTGGATCACTAGAATACTAGTACACATCCACCCACATAGATACAAGTTCTTTCCTTGGGTTCTAAATCAAGTTACTCATATTATAAAATACAATTTATACATAAAAATGTCATTACAAAATCATACACACGCAAACATCCAACAAAATTATTCACATTTCATTCATGGATCAATAAACCACAAAACAATTTCGTAACACAATTTAAAGAAGTATAATGTGGTTGTTCAAATAAAATCCATTAAAAAGATAACTTTTAAGGCCAAACACCCACCATTACCATATCAAACTAGATTCAAAATCCCCAACACCAATTAATAAATCAATTTCATTGACCAAAAAATGGCTCCAAATTGTACAACATGAAGTACACATGAACACCATTTTTACAAGAAAAATTCCAAATAAACCTTTAAGCATTTATCACAAAAACAACATTAAAAAAACAACACCACTATTCATAAAAAGTTTTAAAAATTATATTTTAAGCAATATAAAATTTACATAACCCCTAAAATACTAAATATACACATTCGAAACCCATCCATTTATATAATGTTTCCAAATGAGCCATTTACTAAGAACAGTTTCCAAAACTCACAAAAAACTGATACTCATAGCATTATAAAGTCCAAAACCATATTATAACCCACACATGGATCCCAAAAATATTGATTCACCTTCTTAAAATATTTTTCATATGCTAAAACAATCATTTTATATCACCCTGAGAACACAAAAGCCAACATAGAAGTTTCCAAAAAACGAGGCATGAAACAATTCACAAGAAAACTCAATTTAACACTAAAAATGTTATAAAACCAAATTTTAAAATCAAAAAATTAATTTTATATCTAGAAAAATTTCTAAACATTATAAGTCATGTGAAAAATAAAATAGATCATTTAAAAAAACACTTACTGTGCACACTTTAACCAAAAGAATACAATTTTCACAAAATAAGGCATAAAATACCCTTCTTCTACAGTAAGTAATTAATCCAAAGGGTGAAAAATACCTATAATATAATTAAGGTGAATAAAACATGAAATAGTTGAATATTAAATTATAAGGGTAGTTATTTGTCAAATCTACCTAGAAACCATCATAGAATGAAAACGCACAACGGAAAACATTTTACAAGGGTTCACAAACCCTATATATATGAAGACCAGCCCTAAAATAATGAATACCCCATAAAATAGCATGTAATAAAAGAACCGTAGGTGTTCAATAATAATGGATTAAGAGAGATCCTGAAAATTATGGAAGGTGGTGGAGGAATGAGGAGAAAAGAGAAGGAAACTCACCTTAAAAACTAGAGAACTATTAATATTCACTAATATCCACACCCTTAGAGGAGTGATAATGGATTTGAACTCATTTTAATGTCTCTATAGATACAGATGAACCATGGAAAGAATATTTGTGGGGAAAATAGTTAAAATGAAAGACTATTGAAAGAAACAAATTAACTTTACAAATTTGGATGATTTGAGAATACATCAAAAACTTCTCCCTAATCCATGATGAAGATTAGTTACAAATAAGGAAAATGGAATATGGGGGTGAGACTAGGGATTATGGTCTTGGGTTAGAGGTTTAATGTCCAAAAAATAGTAAAAATGAATTATAAATAATAGAAACAAAATAGTTTTTAAAAAAATTGGAAATGGGCTCACGGGTTGGTCCAATACCTGAATAAATAACCAAATTCCACCATGATTATAAATTCCAAAGGGGTATAAATATATATGATTGTTTTAATATGTTAGGAACACCAAGTGGGAAGTGTAATGGGTGAAAAATGTTAAAAAAATAAGGAGTTGTAATAGATAGTATTTTTGTTTTTAAATCTGGAAATGGGCTCATGGTTTGGCCCAAATATTGAAGTAACCACACTTTTCTCCAAAATCCCCCAAAAAGGTTACTGTGAAATCATGGTACGATGATTAGAAAAATGAATAACTTCAAAAATAAACATTTATCTCACCCAAAACACAATAAAAGGATCGATATTTCCCACAAACCATATCACCACCAATACATGGAAAACCAGTTGTGATAATTCTTCCCACCATTACTGATTTCTGCGCCCAGAATGTGATAACAATTTCTAACTGATAAATCAACTCAAGAGGATTCCTCATCAACACAATCCCGTATCTCAATATAAAGAAATATTACCCACAAAAATAATCTTATTCCTCTTTCCTGAAATGAAAAAAAACTCAAAACCACTTCCTAAGAATCAATGGAAGGATGAACCCACTCATCCACAACCCATCCAAGACTATATTTTTGGGCCTTATCTCAATGACGCTGACGATCACTGAAACCAATGTGTGTTCATGAAATTTAATGACTTGAATGGGGGGGATGGGATCCCCACCATATATTCAAAACTATCGTCGAAAAATACTTAAAGGAATGATCTTCAAGAGCCACAGTGGGTCTCCCCACCATTAGAGACCACAGAGAAATGAATAAAGAAGAATTAAACATGTACTAGAATGAGTAATCACCTATATAGGCACACCAAAACTATCCCACAATAGCCTACAAACCCATGTCAAGAGGGTTATAACATGAACATTGAAACCACCCACTCTTAAATGGAGGGGAAAAGAACTTGGCCAATACTTTTTGTATGGATAAAACCCCCCACCACTCGGGGTTGGGAGGAAAGGGGACCTAATGGTTGGACCAATAAAACCAAATTTAAAAACCACCCACAAATCTTCACTTATAGAGGGATAAAATCCAATACCACACTTGATTCATTTGGGTGGTCCACACAAGAACATTGATTGGAAGCTAGCATCCAAGATGGTATAACCATAGACACTACATGAGGGGTATGTCCACCATTATATTTGAAAAAAAGAAAATCATAGTGATGAGTAACTACAATAAAATAATAGAATCTACCATACCACAATAGTGAATACAAGAGCTTAGTTGAGCTCCCAAAACCTTTGGTTATTTCTTGACTGCATTAAAAGATTCACTTAGAGGCCTATAGATAGATCCCTTATGATTAAAGCATATACTAAGACACATTATGGAGCTAAGGATCACAAAACCCCACAAAAATCACTTTCTCAACAACACACCATAATCTAAAAGGAACTCATAGATACATAGAACCATTATCTCTCACTCTGAACGAGGAGCATAATGGATAAGGAATATAACGAATGATATCAGCATCACCGAAAAAAACTGCTATATCCAAAAAAATTATCACAATAGGAAAACACTTCAAATAAATACCAAACAGGTCTCTATTATATCAAATGAGTTGAGGCCTCATCTGAAAAGGTAGGTTTAATGTTTGAAACTAATCTTTAGGCTGATCGACTAGAAGTATTTCCAATAGAGAACCATCCATGGCCACCTCACAACATCCAACATGTTCTTAGAAACCCACAGAACATTGCTCCAAAACTGAGCCACTAACAAGATCCCATCTCAAGACACAGTTAGAGAATCACTTTTAGATCATGAGGAAGCATACCAAACAAACTACACTTCTAGAACATGAAATATAAACCCATATAAACAATAATTTATAGAAATTCAACAAGTTTTCATCTTAAATTTGTTTTGGAAAAGAAAAGAACATGGTGGATTTTATCATTTATCAATGGTGTTTCATCAAGTCTCACTCACATTAACATTTTTGTGCCACCCCCGGCACCCAACCACAATTCTATATCCGGAATCCATCAACATATCAATATAAAACCATGCATGTGAGAACACATGAAAACACCAAAGGATATAACAAATGTCTTCATTTTACAAGCCAAAACATTCAACCCATTTCAAAAATTATATAACATAGGAATACTAAACAGCAATTCAAAAACCATTCTCAAATTTCCACTCAATTTTTTTTTTACAAATCTTGAAAAATAAACCCCATAGGTCTCCATCGAAATCATCTTCCTTTATTAAAAACAATTTTCATCATCTAAAAAACCACACTTTTTCAAGATCCACTTGATTTAAAACCCATTTCATTTCATTTATTACAACTTTAAAACAAACATCATATTCCAAAAAACCATTTCTCATTTTAAAAATTCATCATGGTCTATTTTCTTAATCTGATAGCTACAAAAGGAAAAAAATCTTTTTCAAAAAAATACTAACAATTCAAAATAGATTTCCAACCCCAATTCATTAGATTAAAACACTTTTCAATAGCCCTAAACATCCAATTTAGAATAATGTTTTTATAATTTCTTTAAAATAATACTTGATTTTCATATATTTCATTTCAGAAAACCATAAGTTTAAAATGGAGAAATTCAATCCTGTTAAGTTATTTACACTTTCTCCCTGACTTTTTATCCCAAAAACCAAAAATTCCAATAAATATTCTTATATGATACATTGAAAACACACTTTAAACTTTTTAAAATCCCACCATTCCATGAATACCCATTTCCACAATTCTCAAATGAGGATTTTCAAAACAAAATTATGATTTCAAAAATGGTCCAAGAGACCCAGAAAAGTTGACAATTGTCGGTGGGTGACTTGACCATAAAATTGTAGGCCATATATAAAACACCCCCTCCATCATAGAGAGACTTCTTAGGAACATTCCACAGCTCCACATGGCTTTCTAGGCCCTGCAAGCTCATGAAGTCCATTAGTAAAACTCCCCTTGTCGTATCCCAATCAGTAAAAAATGCATAAGAACCAAATAAAATAATAACGATAGACTTCACATTGACACCCAAGGATTGGAACAAGAAAGTGTTCAGGGATCTATTCCCAAAATTACCCCTCATGTACCGAAAATCAAGATCCATCTACCTTGACATCCCCTAAATAATAGGGGTGCTCTAAAAAAAGGTCTGCTAAGATCCAACCTCCCCTGATACCATTTAGTCACAAACAAGCCTGAGTCAACCTTGAACCAGTGACCTAGGCCACTCCATGAAAATTATAGAAAGGTTTTATCGATCATCCTATGATGGAAATAAGCACCAAGGGAATCAATATAGTAAATAAGGGAACAATTTATCCCAAATATAAACAATAAGGCAAACAATATAAAGAATGGATATCCCAATACACATTTTATAAAAACTAAACTGACATCATTTATATAGAAAAATGAAATTAAAAAATAATGATACAACTAAACCAAAAATAACTGATGAACAAATAACTCCATATGACCTCATTGGTCACTCTCCAACACAATGATCCAATGTCGCTCAAGGTTACCAAACTCATGCTGAAACCTACACAAGGTCTAAAAATGTAAAAGAAAATTATTTGCGTGAGTATTAAAACTCAGTAGGTTAGCCCAATATTCTATCCCTAATTCACATCGTTTAAAATAAATGAAACAACAATTCCAATTTTTAAATACAATATATGAAATTATGTTTTCCAAATATGGTTCAATTCTATAATCATTAGAAAATAAAATAGCTACAAGTTTTTATAACAAGGAAATGCTAGTAACTAATTTCAAAGAGATGCAAATTCAAAACTAAAATTGTTTTCATGATGGCTGTTTGAAAGAATGTACAATTTTAAATTAAACACACACTACTGAATTTATGAACCAAACACACCATATGCCGATGGTGAGAACAAAATATCCAAGGAAGACAAGTTGCATGAACACCCATAGGCACTAGTTCGTTGTGGTCCCTTGGTACCTCGTATGTCAGTGTAAAAGTAAAAAAATACATTCTCATGCATGATCCACTATTAAGGATCATATACCCATAACTTAGTGGTCCCCAACATCATCATCATATATTATGTTTTGTTTTTCTCATCATAATTGCTACATGAAATAAGGACGAAACCACTCCGGATCACTACCATACTAGTACACGTCCGCCCACCTAGAAACCCGAGATTCCCTTCAATGATCAATCAAGTTCCGCATATTATCAAATACACATTGCACATGAAAATTTCATTCCCAAGTTATACGCACACAAAATTCCTGAAACACTCTTCACATTTTTTCACGTATAAATAAAAGACTTAAAATTTTCTTAAAATAATTTCAAGATGTGTAACGAGGCTTTGCACATAAAATCCATTAATAAATGATCTTTTATGGAAAAAAACCACTATTACCATATCATACCATATTTGGAAGCCCCATTACCATTTAATAAATAAATTTCATGAACCATAAAATGAATCTAAATGATACAACATGATGTACACATGATAACCATTTTTACAATAAAAAATGCCAACGAAGGCTTCAAGAATTCTTCACAAAAACTACAGTTATCAAAATCACTAATTCCACTATTAATAAAGAGGTGTAAATACACCATTTTAATATATAGAACATTTACATAAACCCTTAATGAACTCAAGTTACAAATTCGAAACCCATCCATTTCTATAAAGTTTCCAAATGGGCCATTTACCAAGAACACATGACAAAACACCATAAAAACCAACACTCACTTCATTAGAAAACCCAAAACAAGATTGAAAACCAAATAAGGAACCCAAAAATATTGATTCACATGCTTCCAATATTTTTTATAAACCAAGAAAACATTTAATATCAACTTTAGCACCCAAAATCTATCTGGGCACATTATCAAAAACGAGGCTTGCAACAATTAATAAAAAAAATATATATAGAACTAATAATTATATAAAAATATATTTTCATGAAACAAATTTATTTAAAAAGTTAAAAAATGTTAAATCATTATAATTCAGGTGAGAAAGAAAATGGATCTTTTAAACAAATAATTATTTTTGCACATTTTAACCAAAACAACAAACTTTTCAGAAAACTAGTCATAAACTACCATTCATGCACACTAAATAATTAAACCAAAGGGTTAAAAACAATAAATAGAATAAATATAAGGGGGAACTAAAAATAAATAAATTAATATTGAATTATAATGGTAATTCGTGGGAGAAACTACCTCGAAACCATGATGGAATGGAAATGCATACCCGAAAACCTTCCACAAAGGTTCACAAACCCTATATATATGAATACCATCCCTAAAATAATAAAAACCAATAAAAATAATGGCATAACTTAACCATATATCGTTTATGACCATGTAGGAAGAGATATCCATGCGATAATGGAGGGAAGAGGTGGAAGGAGGAGAAATGAGAAGTAAACTCAGCTTGAAAACTAAAGAAATCATCATCTTCCCTTAGATACACACCTATAGAGGAGAGGTAATGTCTTGTAATTAAATGGGGAGTCTCCTTTGGTCTGGAATAACAAGGTAAATATTATTTTGGGGGAAAAGTTTAAAAAATGAATTATTTATGAAAGAAACCAATTTCCTTTTAAAATATAGATGAGTTGAGAAGGATTGATAAAATTCACCCTAATACACATTGGTTATGATCTACAAAGAGGGACAATAGAACCTGGTGGTGAACCTAGGGTTTTTGGACCTAATTGATATGCTCAATTACTAAAATATAATTAAAAATGAATATGATATAATGTAAAAATATATATTTTTTAAAACTAGAAATGGGATCATGAGCTATCCCAATACCTGAATAAATAACTAAAATCCACCAAGATAGTGGTTTCAATAGGTTAGGGAATTCCAACTAGGATTTATAATGGGTAAAAAATGTTAAAAAATTAAGGATTAATAAAATAAACAAATTTTGTTTTTAAATCCCAAAATTGGCTCACTGTTGGACCCAAATCATGAAGTAACCACCCTTTTCTCCAAAACCCCTAAAAAAGATATGAGGGACCCATGGTAAGATGATTAGGAATAGGTGGCACTTAATAAATCAATATTCATATCACCCTAAACTAAATTAAAGGATTGGGATTTCAAACAAACAAGATCAAACCCATTGATATGAAAAACTGGGTGTGATAGATTGAGAAAAGTTTCATTAGAAAGTTAACTATAAAATATCCTTAAATGTGTGATAGGTTAAAATAAAATTTATTTCCTGTTATAAAAATAAATTTGATAATGTTCTTATTTCTATATCATTTTCCCTAGAGTTTAGGAATTTATTTACAACCTAAAATAAGGACATAAGAAAATATACTAACATTACACATATATCTTTATCCTTATATTATCTCAAAATGATGTGTATTCAAGATGAATTTTCATACCTGATGTTTTAGAATCAACTTATAAAAATCAAAAAATACATACAATTATAATTATTTATTCTTTTGGTCTTTAGGAATTATCTGAAACCACAATAGTTATTATAATATAATGTAATTTTCAAAAAATAATAAACCTTTATATGATGGGAAACTACTTTAATCTATGAAATTCTATTATAATACACAATGTTAAACATTTATTATTCCCCAAATAACTATCCCCAATTTTACTCAAGCTATTCTATAATAAAATTGAATCCCCTGAATCAAATGTATTTTAGCACATATTATTGCAAGATAAATTTAATATTTGTCTTTAAATAAAATCAATTACTCTTAAAGTCACATAACAAAATTTAATTCCCCTAATTAGGTAATCCTCATGATATACTATTCATTTCCAAAAAATAACTTCAATCTCAATAAATCATATATGATTCAAAAATATAACTCATCTATTATTTCTTGAATAAAAATCCCCTAGTATTATATTTACCTTAAAAATACATGGTTTACAAAATAGTAAATGAATTTTTAAATAACAATGATCACATAATCTCCAAAAATATCATTAATCTCATAGAAATCCATCACATTAATCCACTAAATAAGTGTATAATAATTTTAAATTATAGAAATTCTTAAACCTGTAAAGACATGATGATATCGATAACTCATAAGAAAACCATAAAAAAAGAACTTAGTTAAAAAAGTTATCTAAACCCTGCTCTGATACCTACATTAAGGAACCACCCTTTAGTATTAAATGTTATAGTGACATTTGACTATATTTCATTTTATTTCATTCCCAAAGATCATTTAAGATTATTGTTTTAGATAATTAGGACAAAAATCAAAAAAATTAAACCCATAAATTAAAAGTATACTATTATACTCAATATCCATTTTATCCCACCAAAAGGATCCCTTTTAAAATAAAACATTCTTCTCTTCATAGCACCAAAAAAAACCTCTGAACTTGAATCTTATAATATGATTTATATTATCTCCACACACCTATTTTTCAATTTTTTTATTAAAATAAATAATTATTTTTCATATAGGGTAGTTATTTTTTTTGAAATTATTATATTTACTTTTAATGCATGAAAGGATCTTTTAATTTTCTTCTCAGTCTAAAAAGGATCAAATTTAATTTTGTAAATTAATTAATTTTGTTATTTTTTATTAAACATTTGGTCATAAAATTATCTCGAATATTTATTTTTTCTTCTCTTTTCCAATATAATTGTTTTATTTTCATGAATTTTCTTGTTATTCCATCATTCCAATTCGTTTTTCTCAAAAATCTATAAACATAAAAAATATCATATGATCTTTATTCTCTTATTTTATATTTTATTCTATCTTGATATCAGAGGGTGTGTACCATGATGTTTTAGAAAAGAACTAGCACTCCATTAGAAACTTCATGATGAATATATATTCAAAAACATTCTTTCATACAACCTTGATATGCTTGATTTATGATTAATTTTCACAATAAATAATTTCATAGAACTTTGTTTCAAACCTTTACTTGATATTAAAAAAATTATTGTATAATATAGTTTACAAGATATGGGATGACTTTTTCATGGAGGATGTTTCCATTTGTTTAGAGGAAGATCACATTCTATTATTTTTTCATCACTTTAAATGTATACTTGTTTTGAATAATTTTTTTTCTAGTAGTATTATAAGTTCAAGATTTTGGTGATTCCCGATTCATAAATCTCACCTCCAGCTATAAAAATGTCATTTTGAGGGAGTTCTTCTCATCATCAACTAATCTTAGGATATCATCCCAGTCATCCTTCATCTTCTGTATTTTTTTGATTATTTTTTTCTTGATTATTTTAAATACTTTTTTATTATTTATGTTGATTTATTTAACCTAAAGATAAATATATTTTACATCAATAATTTTTTTTTTCAAATTCTTAAGAGCATGTAAATATTATACAAAAAATCTAAAAGATATATTTCCCATAAAAATTACTTTGAAATAATTCAATGCATTCTGTAGATATTTTATTTTTAATTAATATTATCTCATCCTTCACTTTCCCAATTTTTTAAGATATGTTGATATGAAGTACTTTTTAACCAATTCCTATTATATTTCATTAGCATCTTCTTCTAGTAGTGTTTTTATAATAAATTCCCTTGATAGTTCCAAAAATATAATTTACCTCTTATTTGGAAACATTCATCATATTTTCCGTGAGTTCAGAATGAAGATTACTAATTGATACATCATTATTAAAACATGAAAAAGCGTTATCTGAATAATTATAATTGAAATAATTAATACATACTTTAGTACATTGACTACATTCTATTTGTGATGGATCTTCAATTACTATAAAATTATTCTTCATCTTACATGCCTAAATTGTCTTCTTGATATTATAATTATTGGTATAAATATCTATATTTGTATAAATGGTCATAACATCCCTTTTATCTATCTATGGTAGCACACCCATTTACTAAGGATTTCACTTCATAAAATATTTTCTATTTCTTTTAATGGAAAAATTCCTTTCATACCACTTACAGATCCCCATTCTAAATTTTCCACTAAAAAGGTTGGGTGAATTAGTGGTTTTATTTTATGAATTGTTTTCATATTAATTAAACATAGAAATTATATTATGTTCATGATCCACTCAATAATATCTCAACGTATAACCTAGTACTTATAATTAATAATAGAAATAACAATACCTGGAATTCACATGGTTTAATATAAATAATTAATCCTTTCCATGTTGGTTATATGCCCAAAAATTGATTATCCACCATAAATTGATCTATACTTACTATATATAAGTAAAAAGATTTTATTACCCTATATTCAATCCTAAAAATGATCCTGGATCTATAGACCAACAAAAAACTATTATTTACTGGTTGGTTTGAAACCCCAACCATCTTTTCTTATCCATGAATCTATAGACACCCCACCTCAAGCCTCTTCCTCAACTGGTTAAAAAACCCAGTCACATGATACTTTTTTGTCATGGAGTTTACATTGTGGTTGAAATTAATATTTCATCTTCAGTGTGATCTTACTCCATAATCGTGCTAGATGTTCCCCAATCATGTAAAACATCAAGATCATAAACAGTTTATTAGAATAATACTATTGGTATTAAAACCAATTCACACATGATCAGGAGTGATTTAGTTCTTCTATACTTATTGAAATATTTTAAATAAAAATTATTTACTTATAATAATACTTTAGATTTAGTATCCTATGTCTTATCGATTCAATGATGTATGAAAATCTTCAGTCAGTCAAATGCTCTAGAGCATATTCTCTTTCTTAAGATGAAGTTCCTAGACTTAATTAAATTATTATTTTTATAATATTTTATGCAAGTTAAAACTTTTACACTTTAGAATAATCTATATTAAAATAAACATATCCACTATTCTTAAAATCAGGAGTATTTCATGGACTTCTCAATTGATGCTCTATAAAAATGTATTTATATCACCAATATATACTGCAAAAATAGTACAAGTTTTTTTCATTTGTACAAAAAATGATCATAATATATTATATATATTATGTTACATAATTTTGTATTGAATTTATTATACTTTTAATACTAATGCATAAAAAAAATTAAAATTTTTAATTATTTTTCATGTAATAGATAATACACAACACCTTATTTATGTAATTACACCAAACTGTAATTCTCATAGCACATCATTAGCATAAAACTTCACTTTCCATATAAAGATTCAATTCACCACAAAGGAATATATATTCAAAAAATTGTATCCGCCATGAAATGAACAACATTCTTTGTGGAAATAAATTATAGAAAAAGAAGATCCTCTACTCTAGATAATAACTTATCCAAAATTTATTTGACACACAATACACAAGAGTTAACCATATACTTATTTCTTTCATTGTATGTGGTTAAAAAATGATAATACTATAAAATATGGTATTCCATTCATTTATATATGACAGAGAAAAATAAATCACCACTCTCTATAAACAACATAACATTTTCATATACCATGAACCATATATAATTATCAAAATACATTATAAAAAAATTGAATTTCTCAGGATTTTGAATTGAATTTTTTCATGAAAACAAATTTTATTCATTTTTAAATCCCACCATCTCATGGGATCACTATATGACACATTTTCCTTTATAAATATTTTTTATTCATTAAAAAATATTTGTATCAAACTAAGTATACAATTGATATGCCCTTATTGATTTACATCACCATTGCATTTCAGTTCTTATAATAGCTTCGACATTGTAAACATTACTCTCATAATGCATTACACACCCATATAAATTTCATTCATAAACTACATGAAGATTTTCATTCTTAAATAATATATATTTTTAATGAATATTACATGGACCTCTTGATACATTTAACCACAAACCCAAATTCACAAAGATGTGTCAGATGAACATGGCCATAATACCTGCCTTCTATGAATATTTTTTTATAGAGGGTGAACATCAACCATATATGGAGATTATTACATCAATAATTTAAAAGTGTTACCTTCTATTAATAATGGAATCATGTCACTTTGTCAATCAGTTGTATGTAATGGGTGCCTCTATTTTCCTCTGCTGGAATCAACTCATTCTGATACCCCTCAACCACTATGTCTCCCTATATAGTGGCGTTGCCCAATCCTTTACATGTTTGGTGTATTATCATCCTACCTATACAGGTACTAACTTATTACACCCTAGATGAAGTAGTTGACCTACCTCCCAAATAGTCTACCTAGGACCCATATGTGATTAAGGTGGGTCTTTGGTTGGATATAACTGGATATCTTTTTTTAATAAAGGATAACTACTTAGTGAATATCCAAATCATAGGAAACCTTCTAAAATACCTAAAATTAAATCTAAATATTTTATCATAAAAAATTAATATTTTTGATGGTCTTTAAATTCCTTGAAACTTAATTGAATTATTATTTTTCTTCTAAAATCACATCATGAATTATTCAAATGTTATAAAGTATTATTTTAAATTATTCATCTATTGAAAACGTTGTACAAAATAGAACATAATTAGAACATGTATTAGGCATTATGAAAATTTAAACAATAATCACAACTATATTTCCACTCCTTTTTGATATTCTTCTATATGATTATTTAAGCTACTAGATTCAAAATCATTTTCCATAGACATGAAAGAACATAAACCAACCTATGGGCTTAAATTTATACATTATCAATCATGAAATCTAAATAATTGATCATAATTAGATCTATATTAAATTATTTGTTAGATATTTACTTTATAATATTCTAAAAACAAATTGAAACATTTATTATTTAATAATAATTCACATATTCTATTCATTTCTCCTAATTTTGTAATGATATTTGAACTAAATCGTCTCATAATTATGAATATTCAAGGTATGTTCATGTTTGGATCTTTTTGATAACACACATGAATAAAGATATGAAATAATATCATGGATTATTATAAAAAATTATGTAATGGTAAAATATTACAACAAGTCTTACATAGTGATTTTTTGTAATGAAAAAATGCACAAATATTCATCTTGTTAATCAATAAAACACCCTTAAGAGGTTAAAAATCCTGAAAATATGTTCCCTGTCAATTTCATCTTCAAGGATAATGAATAAAGTACTAATAAGAAGAAATTTAATATTTATACAAAATGTTAAGTTATCCATTATAGTAAAATAAATGAATGTTGAATGGTTTAATTTGTATATGAGTAAATAACAACCCTAATATTTACAAACTTGTTCAAAATGATCATTATTAGCCACACCCAACCTCGAATATAGGTAAAAATTATATAATAAAAATATAGAGAATAATAATAATTGAAGATTATAGAATGATATGTAAATGAAAAATGTAATGCCCCGACCCTAGATTCCCAGAGTCGATGCATTATTTTAATACATTGGCACAATTACAAGGAATCAAGTCCCAAAAGACTGATCAGTTTAGCAGTCTTGGAAAATAGATAATATACATGAACGTTACATTACACTTTCCAACATACAACACAAAAAAAATCCTTTGAGAATTCCATTGTTTTCTTAGATTAACCCTGTATCTTAAACATAAAACACTTATTAGGATACTGGGAAACTGAGACATAAGAAAAGGGTGAGCTCAAATGCTTAGTAATGGTATGAAATTCAATAGAAAATAACATAAATATAAAGCATGGTGAATATTGGAAAACACATGCCTTTTCCAATAATAAACATGAAGTCTTTTATTGTAGGAATATGAGCATACTAAAAAATGTCATAATAAAACATAACCATGGGTATTCTACTAGTCGAACAACCACATGAACCATCAATATTAATTTTATAATGAGGGAATGTATAATGCCGGACATTCTGAAACATTTTTTCAAGACCTCGGCCAAGACATCTAAAAATGATTAAGGCCTCAGCCAAAACCATATATCAAATTGGGAAAGCCCTCAGCCAATTCCATGACTAGTTGTCTCATAAGACCTACCGATTCATCGAGGAGATATAGCGGGCTCCACCTGTCACTTAACAAGTCCAATAAATACATCATTTGAAAATGTTGAAACATAACATAAACATTCATATTAAAACTAGCATATGAAATGTAAATACATTATCCATAAACCATGAATGGTATAAAAATAATACATCCATATTCAAACATATCAAAAATCCTTCAATACAATTTGGACGATTTGTATCATAATAAATCAACATCAAACATGTTTAAAATCCATCAAAGGATGTTTATATAGATGAAAATTATTTGTAAAACTCTTTGTGAGAAATATCCCTTTTTCATAAAAACATTTAAAATTCATGAAATTTAGAAAGGAATACATTTAACGAAATTTTTGAATAAAAGTGTCTCATACCAATTTGATCCTTTTGAAAAGGATTAAATTCTAAAAAAACATTCATGCCCCTATAAATAAATCCTTAAAAACTATTTTGAAAACATGGTCATTAATGAGAATTATTTTGAAGAATAAATATTTAAAACATTTGAAATGATGTTTTATTAAAAAGTAACTTACAAATAATCCCATTGAAAACTCTTTTATGAAACACGTACATTGATAATAAATATGTCTTAGTAGATACTTATGTAAAAAACAACCTCGGATAATAATGAGATTGTGAAATTAACCCTTACCGATTTGGTAACTTACGAAACATACATCCCATGAAATAAAGATCATACAATGAATATGTAAATACCCATAAGTAAAATTATATTACACAATGAATACAATCATGTGCAGTATATACACCACTCAAAATGAAATAGTGGCATTTATAGCATGGATATCACGAGAATAAAAAGTGGGATGAAAACCACTTACCCCGTTGTAATCAATCAAGTGATATGACAAAAAGTTAATAAAAAACAGATAATTCATAGAATAAAATGAATATAAAGAGAATCTTGATAATATATATCAAATGGGAGTACACAATACACCCCATGTAATAAATAAGTGGCGAATAATGGAAATCTTACAGAATTAAATGTGAGATAAGAAACCCCTTACCTTGAACTTTCCTTTAGTCGATGGTATGTTTAACCTATTATATGAAGACCGCATTATGTTATTACAATATACCAGAACCATCTTAATATTTACGTTATAATACATGATTCATTTATGACTTTATACTACCCATTTAATAATAATTTCCATGTTAAATTAACATATTGGGTAATAATCACTTTCTTTGTCGTACTTGTTACAACGTGTTATTCTTGATTGTATCACTTAGATCATGATTAAAAAACATCCAGAATATAAAACATGATTTATGTATCATATATATTTATAATATAAATATGTATAATAAACATATATATGATATGGAAAACAACATTTATGGAGACGGTGGCCCATACGTAAGCATAAATGTTGTTTTCGTTTTCATATCGTATTGAACAGAACTATGTGAATAAGATATATGTAAGTAAACACACACACATATATATATATATATCCCGTAGAATTATTATTTCATATATTAGATACATATTAATGATATATATTTTATAATCATCGTTGAATGGTGAACGTGGAAATGAATCTCATTACGTCGTAGAGATGGCAATCCGTATGTACGCACGAGAAAAAATATCATTATATTGATGGATAAATAGTATGTAATTGGATGTTATATCATATATAAAGAATAATTAACATGTTATATTTATTTTTTACATCATTTATACTCATTATTATACCCATCCAAATAATGATTTGTTTGAATAACAAACTACACCACGACGTGGAGGCTTTAAGCCGTACGCACGCACGTTTGGTGACATGTCATTCAAAGGATGGATAGAATAATGAATATGTTTGTACCATATTTATAATAAAATCACAGTGTATAGAATATATTTTAGTTATTATTTTAGAATGGAAACAACAAAGAAAGAGTAAGTGGAAGAATAAAGTAACTTGAAAGAGGTGATAAAATATTTACCTCTTCTTCAGGTTCTTCCTTTTGATTTGATCAATAGGTCTCCTTAGGTTGGCTTTCTGAGTACTTTAAGGCCTCTAGGATGAATGAAGTAGAGTTAGGAGGATACTTGGCTAGGTTTTTGCCGAATCTAATGGATTTGAAGGTGTGAATTTGAGAAAGTGGGAAGTGCCCTTTTATAAGAGGTGTGAGGGGTACCTTAGGAAAAGCTAGAAATATTTTTTTATAATAAAATAATTTTCAGTTTATAATGGATCAAATATGAGTTATTTATAGTATAAGGTGGGTATTGGTCGAAAATACACTCATCCAATTTGTTTTAGATAGGTTTGGGTTACTGTATTAACCTCATCTTTTAGATTTAACTCTTAGCTAATTAGTCTCACATTTACCACGTCTCTTTGTATTGTTATATTATGTGGTTAATAAAATTACTATAAACTTCCAAGAGAACCTCAAGTGGTTCATTAATGAAATATATATTATTATTTATTACCTTTTTCTTATCCATATATTTTTAGGAATAGAATATCAATTAATAATATAATATTCGTTTTAAAAACTATGTTGTGTCAATTTTGACACTATTTTCTATTATGTTTTTTTAATTCATAACAAAATTATTATTACAAAAAAATTCATTTAATCAACCCTAAAATGTTATATTAACTTAGAAAATTAGTGTAATTCATAAAAAGTCTCAAATTACATTTATTAGGTTATTTATAATATCAATTATTTTAATATTTCATTAATAAGGTAATTACTGAATCATCATTGTGTTATAAATAAATTAAATTATTTAAGGTATAAAAAATATTAATAAAATAACATAATGTATGAAATCTTTTTTTCTTTCCAATTAATATTTACATTCAAAAATAGTACTTATATAACCTCATGTTAAAATTGATTTAATAAAATATATTTGTTTATGTCATTTTTTGCTTTTACATAAGTTAATTAAAATAAATTTTCATTATCATTCATAAGTGGATCCATGGGGCCCTAAAATCGACCTATGGATGACCATGGTCGTCCATGACTCATCCAATAAGGTTAGGAAAAGTTTTAAAGTAATTTCGTATTATTATAATATTCTTTTTAACTTGATTTACCATATTTACCTTTAACCATGGTAAATAAAAGTCAAAAATTACTATCCACCAAAACTTATTCTCATCTAATTGAACCAAATTTTACATACTGATATCAACTGTGTCTCTTCGATTTTTGAAATTCAATTCATAGAAGCGGTAACATTACATTTTATGCAAATTTTCAAATGCACCTAGGAGGTTGGTAGAAGATGGTAAAAGTTCAATAAAATCTTTATATATCTAAACTTATTATAAAATGACTCCAATGAATTAAAATAAAATTATATAGGTATGTTTTATTTATTTTGACCTAAAATAAATTTAAATAAAATAAATAATTATTTAAATAAAAAGTTGGTTTTAAACAATAACTAAGTGTTTGTCACTATTGATCAAAAATTGAAAGTTTCAGAAAAATATACAAAATTCACCCTAAGCTAAATTTGATATTCCAAATTAAAAAATGAAGTCTATTTTACCAAATTCAAAACATATAAGATGAATTTATTAATTTAAAAAGAATTCCCGATGTCAAAACCAACATGCGTATTTTTAAGAAATAATAACTATCGAAAGATTAACACTTGATTATATCCAATTTCAAAGTGAAATTACTTACAATGACCAACATTGGATTAAATGGTAAAAATATAATCTATTTATACTTTTAAACCATTAAAATTTATAATTTAACACTATAAATAATTTTGATTCAAAAAGTTGTTTTTATTTAAAATATAGTATTTTTTACTATTCACCCAAATATGAATGTTACTAGAAAAAAACCAAAAATTTATTGAAACAAAATTATTATATACTGATTATAAAGAAGAAGTTTATTTTGTGAAATTGAGTATATAAAAGTTTCAAATATTGTATTTTAAAAGGGTTCACCATTAAAAGGTGGTAAAAGTGCATTTTTTTTAAAAATACTTCTTTTATTTGGAAAAAATGTATATGTTATTACATTATGTCTAAAAAACTCATAACATGGATTCTAAAATTATAATAATTATATAAAGTTCAAAATTCATTTAATAATACTTATAAGCACTTTTGAAAGGCAAGTTTGGTAAGTCATGGTGCGGTTGAACTTGGTGTTGCGTGTAGTGAATGTTTTTGAATTACTTTGAAGAAATAAGGTACTATGAAATATTAGGGTGTTACATCCTCCTCTCTATCAATAAACTACCTCCTTGCAATTTGAAATTGTTTTCAGAAATAAATTTTTAAAAATATAAAATACCTTTGCAGAGAAACCCACATCGGAAATTTGGTTAATAAAATTTATTCTTTATAAGAGGAAAAGGGAAATGAAAGGGTCACCACTAAATTATGATCTCGATTAGAAGAAAATTGGTGGAAATTATAGACACATAATTGGAGGAAAAACATTAATATTTATAGGGAATTATTGAGGTCATCAATCTCAAAAAGTGTAAAATTGAGGGCCTCAAATCCATAAATCTTTGATGATTTAATATATCATTGCATGAACAAAACATAAGGTATTAGGATAACACATTTTTGGTTTTAAGACCCCTTCCCTAATGTTTAAGAATTTATTTACCCATAGAATAAGTGGAAATAATATATATATATATATATACATGACAAGTAGAGTTTCATCCTTCATCTAATTCCAACCACAAACTCATATTTCACTCCAAAATATTTCAAAAAATATATTCTATTTATCTTAATAATATATGGTTCCAAAAATAATGAATTTATAATTCACCTATCAGACCCTTTATAAAAACTAGATTATAGAATCCATGGACTTCACATAGTCCAGTGGTAGGCGATAAATCCCAATATCACTATGGTTGTGGGTTCGATTCCAACAACATTATCCGACATGACGGATTGTCACATGGTCTACGCGTTGTCCTTTTTTAACAATTCAAAAATAAAATTAACAATAGTATCCAATTTCAAACTCAATCCATTCCAACCTTTGTACTTATTCAAAATACTTCTATCCAAGCTCACGGTCCAAAATTTATAAGGAAGTTAAACACAATGAAGATTTTTTTTGCCACATAATAGCATGTGAACACCTTCATCATGCATTATTTTAAAACACAGTAACACCCTGAATTAGTATAATACCTAATTGATTACATTCATGCTCCCTTATCCTTTATATAATATTGGATATATTCTTTATATCAAAAAAGATTGAATATTCCAACAAATATGAAATAAAAAAACTATTAATCAGTTCCATGTAAGTCAAGAATATCAAATATATAATATCAAAATCAATTATCTCTTATTCCAAAATCACTTCCTCATTATCAAGACCATATTAAGGATTACCTTTCCTTCAGCAATTAATTTTCTAATAATTGTAGCTTACTATTAAGTGAAATTTCATAGAACTATATCATCTCAAATCCTCAATAAAATAGTACTGTAGTACAATCCCTATTTATCTGCATAAATCATATAACCAGTATATTGTTGATAGAACACTCAAATGAAATAATTATATAATAACAAAATAAGAATAGTCATTCCTCTTCATTTGAGGTAGTATCATAACTTGATTATTATCCAATAACATCATTTGTGGTATAATCTGATGACTGGGACATTGATTCATGTAGTGTCCCAATGCCTTGTAGATGAGGTATTTTACATTTAAAACCATTTTCTTACCATTGAAATCACTTACTTGGAGTATTTATTCTCCACAATAATAACAAAGTCCCATTCCCTTCATGCATTTACCCAGGTTATTTTTTCCACATTTATCACATACGGTAAAATCCTTCTTTCCCCTCTTCTCTTTATCCATCTTTCTCTCTACCATCATTTTATTCTCTTACTTTCCTTCAAAGCCATAAGACTCAAAGAATTATTTACCTATCTTATTAACACATGATATTATTTCTTCATTTGTTGAGAATACATGGGAGACTATTTACCTTCTAAATGATGGCTTAATACCATGAAAGATATGATATTTTTTACTCTTTGGATCATATGTATTGATGGAGTTCTCATTCTTTCTACTGGGGGTCATTTCTAAATAATGGAATACACTAGGTCAGTTTCTGAATCACAATGAATAATTACAAACTTGTAAAATACCTAATGTAAATTGAACAGTTTATAGATATAATCCATAATAATAAAAATGTTTTCTTTGAGGAATTATTTAATCCTAAATCCTTAATAATGGATTGTAATGAAAAGGGGAATTATCCTAAACATATCCACCAGGAGAGACATAACAAAGAGTGTAGAAAGGCCTATTGTCGTGCACCAGTTCCCGTTCGAGTCTAGATCAAAGTGGTGTATTTGGTTTTTATCACTGGGTAAATCTGTGCCAGAGCCTCCTCTACCAGCTCGTATCAAGACAGGGATGTATTGATGTTAAAACTCAAAAAATACCTAAATTAAAAAAATTCTAGGAATTTCCTTCTATACTAATCCTCAAATTCTATCTTTGGGTAATGTTATCTAATCTAAGTTTATCTAAATCTATTTCCAAGGTTGTTGTTAAACTTACTTTGATACCAACTGTAATGCCCCGACCGTAGATTCCCAAAGTCGGTGCATTATTTTAATACATTGGAATGATTACAAGGAATCAAGTCCTGAAAGACCGATCAGTTTTTCTGTCTTGGACAATAGATTACATAAATGAATGTTACATTACACTTTCCAACATACAACAAAAAAATTCCTTTGATAATTCCATTTTTCTCTTATATTAACAATGCATCTTAAACAGAAAACACTTCTTGGGATCCTTGGAAAATGAGACATAAGAAAGGGGTGACATCAAACACTCTGTAAGGGTAAGCAATACAATAAGAAATAATATAAATATTAAGCACGGTGAATAATTGTAAACACATGCCTTTACCAGTAATAAATATGAACACTTTTATGGAAGGAATATGAGCTTAGTAAATAATTCCAAAAGAAAACATAGTCATGGGTATTCTACTAGTCGAATAACCAAATGAACCATCAATATTAATTTCATAATGAGGGAATGTATATTGCTGGACATTCTAAACCATTTTGTCAAGGCCTCGGTCAAGATGTCTATAAATGATTAAGGCCTTAGCCAAAACTATATATAAAATTGGGAAAGTCCTCAGCCAATTCCACATCTAGTTTTCTCATGAGACCTACCAATTCATCGAGGAGCTATAGCGGGCTCCACCCATCACTTACCAAGTCTAATACATTCCTAATATGAAAAGGTTGAAAGATAACATACACATTCATATTAAAACTAACATATGAAATGTCAATACATTATCCATAAACCATGAATGGTATAAAAATAAAACATCTAGAGTCAAACATATCACAAAACCTTCAATACAATATGGACGATTTGTATCATAATAAATTGACCTAAAAAAAGTTTAAAATCTGTCAAAGGATGTTGATATAGATGAAAATGATTTGTAAAACTCTTCCTGAGAAATATAATTTTTCTTAAAAACATTTTAAAGTAATGCAATTTTGAAAGGAATAAATTTAAGGACATTTTTGAATCAAAGTGTCTCATACCACTTTGAAAAATTTTAAAGGAATTTGAAGTGCCCAGATCAGTGTGAATCACTGAGAGGGGGAGGGGGTGAATCAGTGATCCTTTAAAACGTTTTACTAATTGATTCTTAATCAATTAAACCTCTATGGCTTGTTAAGGCCTCGATCCACTCTTCTTATGTCTCTCAACCTTTCCCGGATAATGCAGTAATGAAAAGGCACAGGACACAAGGATTTACAAGGTTCGGCACCAAAGGCCTACATCCTTGCCATGCTCTTCCAGCATGGATTCTCCCATTATAACTTGTTAGAATTACAATGGTCGATACAGCTTCCCACCGTATCTCTCCTGAGTCCCACAGGAGGGTCTTTATACTGCGTCCCATAGTGTTACCAGAGTCCCACTGGCCTGCTCCAGAATCCCACTGAAGACTTCTTCTCCCTGAGTCCCACAGGGTCTTCTCTTGGCTCCTCGAGTCACACGAGTAGCTCTTCTTCTCTTTAAGCTTCTTCAAGTATCTTCAGCAGCCTGGGATAAAGGCTGCTGGCCTTGCTCTTCTTCTGATCACTTGTGGTGAACAGGTCTTCTCGTCTTGCTCGGGCTTTATCACCTTCTTCTAAGGATGACCCACCTTCTCTCCAACTACTGAATACTCAGACAACTGATATCTTTAACTTCAGTCTGGTCCAGTCTCACTTCACATCAACTTCATGCACTGAGTGCATGGCATCTCTGCATCCTCATTCACTGATTGCATGGCTTCTCAAAATTCTTCAAGAACTCTTGGTCTTGGACAACTCAAATGCACACCACTGATTTGGCTCTGTTCATGTGTGCACGTGCATGCATGCATGCATGCACTTCCCCTTTCCTCTTCTTGGTGCAGTAGACCCACAAAGGGTGTAACACTTTAAGCACACACCAACTTCTCAAACTTCACACACTTTATTAAATTTGTCTACACACTTAGATTGTGTGTTCTACAATAGTGTGAGTGTCCTCTTCTATTTCTTCTTAGTGTGTATACTTTGGTTTGCACACACACTAAGGTTCGGCCTTGTTGTCTTTTTGCACACACTTGTTTCACTTTGCACACACTTGAGACTTGGCCTATTCTCCCACTTCTTGTTGCACACCCTTAACCCGTAGGTTGTTCTTCAATTTTGCACACACAAAATGTGTCTTCACTTGGTGCACACACAAGGCATGAAAGCCTTGGGTCCTCTTCTCCACTTGGCACACACCCACTGTCCGTAGGTGGTCTTCCACTTCTCTTGGCACACAAAGGCACTAAGGCCTCGGCCTTCCTCTTGTTTTTCACACACACAAATGTGGTGGCCTTCCACTCCTTCTTGTACACAACCCGTAGGTGTGGTCTTCTCAACACGAGCCCCTGCCTTAGTGAAGGCGCGCAAGGGGTGAAAGGGTGCAAGGGCCGCGCAAACACCTCCTGCCGCGCGAGTCCGCGGGCAGAGAAGGTAATGGCCTTGAGCGCAATGTGTGCGGCTCGGATCCTTCCTGTCGCGCAAGGGAGGCGCGCAGGGACCTCCTCTTTTCTTCTTTCGCGCAAGGGATGCGCAAAAGGAACCAAACAGAACAAGGGGTGCTCCGGGCTTCACTGCCGCGCAAGTGGTGCGCGCAGGCTGTTCTTCGCTAAGCGCCGAGGCTTCGCGGGACTTCAGATCTTCAACAAAGATTCAGCAACCATCACCGAGGTCTCGGCCTCTCTTTATATAGGCGAGGAGAGCCTCTGCCTTCCGCGTGGGATAAATCTCGAATCCCTGAAATCTTCGGATCTTCAAAGATATTTCCAAATCTTGATTTTTATCCTCTGTTTCACGCGGGATCTTTTATTTTATCTTCCCTCACATTCATGTTCTTCCGAACATGTGCATGCCTCTGTCTAGGCCTATCCATGCAAATTAACAACCCAAATGGCCTTCGGCAGCTTTTCTTGCCTCGGCCTCGACCGAAATTCCTCACTGCTCTGCATGCGTGCTTCTTTCTTGCATGGATGTGTTCGTTATGCTTAGAAGATCTCAATGGAGTCTTCGGATCGAACAATGATGGCCGGGAGCACGAAAACTGGTGCTCGGAGGGCTCTGGTTCAGCGGCTGCTCGCGGGTGGCCTTCGGGCGAGCTCGAGGAAGTAGACGATCCAGGAGCCGTCGGATCGTGATGCGCGACGGCCAGGATTAGATCATCGCCGCGGAGATGGATCGTGCGGCGTGGATAAAGCGCGCGATGGCTCGGACAGCCGAGATTTGCTCCCGGGGAAATTTCCGCGTCCCACATCGAAACGGCGAGCGGAATTGCCGCGGTTTATCACCCTGGCGCTGCCACCCATCCCTCGATTGAACTTCTCCCCTCCCGGTGCCGCCCCGCACCGGGTTCTCTCTGCGGGCGCGCTCTGCGCCCACTCTGCTCCCTGCGGGGCGCGCTCCTAGCGCCCACTATGCTTATCACGGGCGCTCTCCTAGCGCCCCTGCTGCGCAGGCCTGATCCCCTGCGTGGCCCCGGCTTACACACGGCCGCGGCCTCTCGGGCTGGCCCCCATGGGATCCCCCTTGGGCGTGGCGACCTCGAGTCCCACATGTGCCTTGGGGTTGAACCCTTAAGGCTGGCCCTTGGTGGCATATTTTTTGCCTACTTAAACACTAAGTACTTTGTATAAGGACTAAGTGTAAAATGCCATGTGCCACAACTCTTCTTCTCCATTTCTTCTCTTCTCCCACATTTCTATTCTTCTTCTTCATTAGAATTCCTCCATTCTTCTTAAACAAATAATCTTCACTTAGGAGGGAATTCCCGAAGGTTCTTCATCAACCGAGCTCTTGAATCACATAAACTTCTTCAATGTGCTTCATTGATCTAATCAGAGATCAATTGGATCTTCTTCTAATTCTCATGCACTAAGTGATAGTGCATGGACTTCTTCAGCTCACTTCATCCACTTAGGAGGTGTGGATGGATCATCTTCATCTCCTCATGCATTGTCTTAACAATGCATGGTCTTCTATCATTGTTGTGACTTTGTATCCAGTTGATACATGTTCTTGGAACTTAATGAACAGCTCAACAATTTCCAATACCACTTAGTGAATCTCCTAAGTGACATGCCTCTTAGTACCATGGCCATTCTCCTTCACCACCAACACCATCACAACCTTTGTCATTCACATCTTGACATTCCCTGACTTCCATTCATTCCAAGACAACTTCATGCCTCATTGACAACAAATGCAACACAGTGCACTTCAATCTCCCCCTTTGTATTTGTTTTCAATACACTTCTTCAGCACATATGAATGGGTCAACATGTGTGCCAATATTTTCTCCCCCTTATTGGAAATCAAATGCAAAGGTGTGGTGTGGTTCACTTTCAAAAATATCTTCCTCCCTTTGAATAGCATCTTCTTGAAAAGCACTAAGAGAGGGATGATGCCACATGTTCTTCTTTAGCAAAGAACCTTTAGTAAATAAACTCTAAGTCTACTTGGGCTAACCCGGTGTAGAAAATAAGAGTGATGTAACCAAGGTACTCAATGCTGTCCAACATTCACTGTACATGTGAGATCATGCTTCAGGGGTTTGAAATTTTTCAGATATATCAATGAATTGCTAAATCCTGCACATACTTCACAAAACACATTAGAATGTTCAGGTGCAAAGATAAAGCTCCCCCATTCATCCATTTTCTTAAGATGATATTAATCTCAGAACATCATCTTCTTCAGATTTTCTCCCCCTCAAGGGGTGCACTCCGTTCTGTCCAAACCATCATCCAGATGAGAATGATCATCATCTTAAATTCCCTGCAATGTTAGCACATGTATATACCAAGAGTATAAGGGAATAAGATGGAACCTCCTTGGTTCATCAATGTGAACAACAAGGTTGAGAAGATTCTCTCAACCGAGATGTCCCATTTTCACCAGTCTTCACACTTGCACATCTGATCTTCAATGATGATTGTGCTGGTGTGGATCTCAATACATCTTCATGTGAAATCTTCTTCTTCCCTTTTGCCTTAGCAATTGCCAGAACTTCATCTTCAGCTCTTTGAAGATCTTTGGCAAGTTGCAACTGATTTGGCCATATGACTAACGAGTCATTTGGAAGTGTGGCCTCAGTTCTGGAAGTTCCACATGGTTCTTTTGATGCTGTCAAGCTACCTCTCTTAGGCAACTTGTTTTCAATCAATCCCTTCTGCTTCTTTTGGATTGATTGTCTGTTTGAGTCCAGTCTGCCTCTATTGAATTTCATGGCTTCTTTACAAAGATCCATGATATGTCCTTTCTTTCCACAGTAGAAGCATTTCTTGGTGGTCCTTCTGGATGCATCACCCTTCTTGGATTTAGACTCCAAGGACTTATTTTCCTTTTTCAAAACCTTCTTGGGAGCATCTTCAACTTTCTTCTTGCTTCCCAAGGATTCTTTCTGAGCCAGGTTCTGTGATCTTTTCTTCTTTTGAGCTCTGTATACAGTTGGAGATTGACATGTATCTTTTTGACCACTTTTGCAATCATCCCAGATGTTTTCAAGTAATCCAAATCTATTTGCAGTAAACAGATGTCTTTGGACCTGTGGATGCTGCTTCTTTTCTTCTGGATTGCTCCCCCTTGGCATGGGCTTCCTTTGTGCTTTGACATTCAGTGGATTGTACCAACAATCCTTTGCACAGTGCCCATACTTATTACAACACCAACACTGACCCACAAATCTTGACCTCTTCAGTCCTTCTGATTGTTGGGTACTTTTCTTGACTTGCTGTGTTGTTTTAGGAGAGCATTCTTTCTTCACTGTCTTCACCCATACTTGTTTGGATTCGTTCTTCCATCCTGCACTTTTAGTAGAAACACTTTTAGAAGCATGAGTACAAGATGGTATGGATGGTACCTTCTTTTTAGAAGATGTTTCCCTTTCATTAGAGGATGTCTTTCTTTTAGAATCATCCTTCTCAATGAATACTTGAGTAGCAACATTTCTCCTTTCAGCTGACTGGGAGGCTTCAGCTTTGGGTGATTGAAGATTTTTCAATATCACCTCTAGTTCTAAGCATTTCATATTGAGGGAGTTCTTCTCATCCTCAACAGTTCTTAGCCTTCCTTCCCAATTTTCTTTCAGCTGTTCTAGTTGGTCTTCATGCACCTTCTTCATTTCTTGTAATGAATTGTCAAGCTCCTTTACCCTGTTTACTTTGTCTTCAAGTTGAGCATCTCTGACAACCATTGATACTTTATGCCTCTTTTCCAGTGCATGGAAAACATCTTTGATTATTACTTTAAAGAATTCTTTCTCAGAAAGACTTCTTTGCAATTCTTCAGTAGTGTCTTCATATCTTTCATTGCAAAGGGAAACGGTTTCATCTTTAGCCTTCACCAGCTTTCTGAGAGTGTTGGTTATGCCAACCCTTTTTGCCAATTGGACTTCCAGAGAATTGGCTTCATCTTCTAGCTGTAATTTATCTTCTTGAAGATCCAGGAGGCCTGTAGCTATACAGATTGCCACTTCCTTGGGGACTGTCTTCTGAAGATATTTGATTGCATTTAGAAGATCATTGTTCCTTCCATCTTCATCACAGCTAGAGCAGGCTTCATCAGAAGAATGATAAAAGGAATTGTCATCTGATGTGACTTTCACATTTCTTTCCATAGAAGGAGTTTCTCTGATTGCAACAACCTTCTTCCTCATCTTCTTTTCCTGTTTCTTCTTTCTATTTTTCTGAGTCTTGGCAGATATCTCCATTTGAGGCTGGTCACTCATTTCCTCAAATCTTCACTCCATAAAGACTCTCTTGGATCTTTTAGAGGTAACCTCCCTCTGATACCAATTGAAGTTCCCAGATCAGTGTGAATCACTGAGAGGGGGAGGGGGTGAATCAGTGATCCTTTAAAACTTTTTACTAATTGATTCTTAATCAATTAAACCTCTATGGCTTGTTAAGGCCTCAATCCACTCTTCTTATGTCTCTCAACCTTTCCCGGATAATGCAGTAATGAAAAGGCACAGGACACAAGGATTTACAAGGTTCGGCACCAAAGGCCTACATCCTTGCCATGCTCTTCCAGCATGGATTCTCCCATTATAACTTGTTAGAATTACAATGGTTGATACAGCTTCCCACCGTATCTCTCCTGAGTCCCACAGGAGGGTCTTTATACTGCGTCCCACAGTGTTACCAAAGTCCCACTGGCCTGCTCCAGAATCCCACTGAAGACTTCTTCTCCCTGAGTCCCACAGGGTCTTCTCTTGGCTCCTCGAGTCACACGAGTAGCTCTTCTTCTCTTTAAGCTTCTTCAAGTATCTTCAGCAGCCTGGGATAAAGGCTGCTGGCCTTGTTCTTCTTCTGATCACTTGTGGTGAACAGGTCTTCTCGTCTTGCTCGGGCTTTATCACCTTCTTCTAAGGATGACCCGGCTTCTCTCCAACTACTGAATACTCAGAAAACTGATATCTTTAACTTCAGTCTGGTCCAGTCTCACTTCACATCAACTTCATGCACTGAGTGCATGGCATCTCTGCATCCTCATGCACTGATTCCATGGCTTCTCAAAATTCTTCAAGAACTCTTGGTCTTGGACAACTCAAATGCACACCACTGATTTGGCTCTGTTCACGTGTGCACGTGCATGCATGCATGCATGCACTTCCCCTTTCCTCTTCTTGGTGCAGTAGACCCACAAAGGGTGTAACACTTTAAGCACACACCAACTTCTCAAACTTCACACACTTTATTCAATTTGTCTACACGCTTATATTGTGTGTTCTATAATAGTGTGAGTGTCCTCTTCTCTTTCTTCTTAGTGTGTATACTTTGGTTTGCACACACACTAAGGTTCGGCCTTGTTGTCTTTTTGCACACACTTGTTTCACTTTGCACACACTTGAGACTTGGCTTATTCTCCAACTTCTTGTTGCACACCCTTAACCCGTAGGTTGTTCTTCAATTTTGAACACACAAAATGTGTCTTCACTTGGTTCACACACAAGGCATGAAAGCCTCGGGTCCTCTTCTCCACTTGGCACACACCCACTGTCCGTAGGTGGTCTTCCACTTCTCTTGGCACACAAAGGCACTAAGGCCTCGGCCTTCCTCTTGTTTTGCACACACACAAATGTGGTGGCCTTCCACTCATTCTTGTACACAACCCGTAGGTGTGGTCTTCTCAACACGAGCCCCTGCCTTAGTGAAGGCGCGCAAGGGGTGCAAGGGTGCAAGGGCCGCGCAAACACCTCCTGCCGCGCAAGTCCGCGGGCAGAGAAGGTAATGGCCTTGAGCGCAAAGTGTGCGGCTCGGCTCCTTCCTGTCGCACAAGGGAGGCGCGCAGGGACCTCCTCTTTTCTTCTTTCGCACAAGGGATGCGCAAAAGGAACCAAACGGAGCAAGGGGTGCTCCGGGCTTCACTGCCGCGCAAGTGGTGCGCGCAGGCTGTTCTTCGCTAAGCACCGAGGCTTCGCGGGACTTCAGATCTTCAACAAAGATTCAACAACCATCACCGAGGTCTCGACCTCTCTTTATATAGGCGAGGAGAGCCTCTACCTTCCGCGTGGGATAAATCTCGAATCCCCGAAATCTTCGGATCTTCAAAGATATTTCCAAATCTTGATTTTTATCCTCTGTTTCACGCGGGATCTTTTATTTTCTCTTCCCTCACGTTCATGTTCGGCCGAACGTGTGCATGCCTCTGTCTAGGCCTATCCATGCAAATTAACAACCCAAATGGCCTTCGGCAGCTTTGCTTTCCTCGACCTCGACCGAAATTCCTCACTGCTCTGCATGCGTGCTTCTTTCTTGCATGGATGTGTTCGTTATGCTTAGACGATCTCAATGGAGTCTTCGGATCGAACAATGATGGCTGGGAGCTCGAAAACTGGTGCTTGGAGGGCTCTGGTTCAGCGGCTTCTCGCGGGTGGCCTTCGGGCGAGCTCGAGGAAGTAGACGAGCCGGGAGCCGTCGGATCGTGATGCGCGACGGCCAGGATTAGATCATCGCCGTGGAGATGGATCGTGCGGCGTGGATAAAGCGCGCGATGGCTCGGACGGCCGAGATTTGCTCCCGGGGAAATTTCCGCATCCCACATCGAAACGGCGAGCGGAATTGCCGCGGTTTATCACCCTGGCGCTGCCACCCATCCCTCGATTGAACTTCTCCCCTCCCGGTGCCGCCCCGCACCGGGTTCTCTCTGCGGGCGCGCTCTGCGCCCACTCTGCTCCCTGCGGGGCGCGCTCCTAGCGCCCACTATGCTTATCACGGGCGCGCTCCTAGCTCCCCTGCTGCGCAGGCCTGATCCCCTGCGTGGCCCCGGCTTACACACGGCCGCGACCTCTCGGGCTGGCCCCATGGGATCCCCCTTGGGCGTGGCGACCTCGAGTCCCACATGTGCCTTGGGGTTGAACCCTTAAGGCTGGCCCTTGGTGGCATATTTTTTGCCTACTTAAACACTAAGTAATTTGTATAAGGACTAAGTGTAAAATGCCATGTGCCACAACTCTTCTTCTCCATTTCTTCTCTTCTCCCACATTTCTATTCTTCTTCTTCATTAGAATTCCTCCATTAATCTTAAACAAATAATCTTCACTTAGGAGGGAATTCCCGAAGGTTCTTCATCAACCGAGCTCTTGAATCACATAAACTTCTTCAATGTGCTTCATTGATCTAATCAGAGATCAATTGGATCTTCTTCTAATTCTCATGCACTAAGTGATAGTGCATGGACTTCTTCAGCTCACTTCATCCACTTAGGAGGTGTGGATGGATCATCTTCCTCTCCTCATGCATTGTCTTAACAATGCATGGTCTTCTATCATTGTTGTGACTTTGTATCCAGTTGATACAAGTTCTTGGAACTTAATGAACAGCTCAACAATTTCCAATACCACTTAGTGAATCTCCTAAGTGACATGCCTCTTAGTACCATGGCCATTCTCCTTCACCACCAACACCATCACAACCTTTTTCATTCACATCTTGACATTCCCTGACTTCCATTCATTCCAAGACAACTTCATGCCTCATTGACAACAAATGAAACACAGTGCACTTCAGAATTAACATTTTAAAAACATTCATGCCCATATAAATAAATCCTTAAAAACCATTTTGAAAACATGGAAATTAATGAGAATGATTTAAAAGAATGAATATTTAAAACATTTGAAATAATGTTTTAAAAAAAGTACCTTACAAATAATTCCTTTGAAAACACTTTTATGAAACATGTACATGTATAATAAATATGTCCCTGTAGATACTTAAGTAAAAACAACCTCAAATAATAAATATATTGTGAAATTAACCCTTACTGATTTGGTAACTTATGAAACATACATCCCATGAAATAAGGATCATACAATGAAGATGTAAATACCCATAAGTAATAGTATATTACATAATGAATACAATCATGGGTAGTACATACACCACTCAAAATGAAATAGTTTCATTTATAGCATGGATATCTCAGGAATTAAAAGTGAGATGAAAACCCCTTACCACGTTGTAATCAATCGAGTCATATGAAAAAAAGTTAATAACCACCATATAATTCATAGAATATAATGAATATAAAGATAATCATGATAATTCATATCAAATGTCAGTACACAATACACCACATGTAATAAATAAGTGGCGAACAATGGAAATCTCACAGAATTAAATGTGAGATAAGAAACCCCTTACCTTGCACTTTCCTTTAGTCAAGGGTACATTTAACCTCATGTATGAAGACCATAGTATGTTATTACATTATACCAGAACCATATTAATATTTATGATATCATACAAGATTCATCTATGACTTTATACTACCCATTTAATAATAATTTCCATGTTAAATTAACATTCCAGCTAATAATCGCTTTCTTTATCGTACGTGTTATAACCTGTTACGCTTGATTGTATCACTTAGATCAAGATTTAAAAACATCCAGAATATATGACATGATTTATATATCATATATATATAGAATACAAATATGTATAATAGACATATATATGAAATGGAAAACACCGTTTATAGAGACTGTAGTGCGTACGTACGCATAAACACTGTTCCCGTTTTCATATCGTATTGAATGAAAATAAGTGAATAAGATATAGTTAAGTACACACACATATATATATATATCTATTATCATTAGTATTTCATATATTACATAATTATTAATGATATATATTTTATAATCATCAGTGAATGGTGAACGTGGAAATGAATCTTATCACGCCGTGGAGACGGTAATCTGTATGCACGCACGAGCAACACTATCATTATATTGATGGAGAAATCGTATGTAATTGGAAGTTATATCATATAGAAAGAATCATTAACATGTTTTATTTATTATTTACAAAATTTATACACATTAGTATACCCATCCAAATAATGAAGTGTTTGAATAACAAACTACACCATGACGTGGAGACGATAAGCTGTACACATGCACGTATGGTGAAATGTCATTAAAAGGATGGATAGAATAATTAATATGAATGTACCATATTTATCATAACATCACAGTATATAGAAGATACTGTAGTTATTATTTTAGAATATAAACAAAAAATAAAGAGGAAGTGGAAGAAGAAATGAACTTGAAAGTGGTGATGAAATATTTACCTCTTCTTCGGGTTCTTCCTTTTGATTTGATCAACAGGGCTCCATAGATTGTATTTTTGACTAAATTAAGGCATCTAGGGTGAATTTTGGAGAGTTGGGAGAATATTTTGGCCGTTTTGTCTGAATCTAATGGCTTTGAAGGTGTGAATTTGAGAGAAGGGGAAGTGCACTTTTATAAGAGGGGTGAGGGGCACCTTAGGAAAAGGTAGAAATTTTATTTTATAATAAAACCATTTTCGGTTTCTAAGGGCCCCAAAATGAAATATTTAAAGTATAAGGTGGGTATAGGTCACAAAACACTCAAAAAATAGGTTTTATATTGGTTCAGGTTATTATATTAACCTCATCTTTTATATTTTACTCTTAGTTAATTAGTTTGACATTTACCCCGTCTCTTTGTATTTTTATATTATATGGTAAATAAAAATACTACAAACATACAAAAAAAACTCATGTGGTTCATTAATGAAATATATAATATTATTTATGACCTTTGTCCGAAACATATATTTTTAGGTATAGAATATCAATTAATAAGATAATATTAAAAAAAAACCTTTTTGTGTCGATTTTGATACTATTTTTTATTTTGTTTTCGTTAAATTCATAACAACTTTATTAATTCAAAAAAAATTCATTTAATCAACCATAAAATGTCATATTAACCTATAAAATTAGTTGAATTCATAAAAATTCTCAAATTACATTTATTTTGATATTTATAATATCTATTATTTTAGTACTTTATTGATAATATAATTACTGCATCATCATCGTGTCATAAATAAATTATATTATTTGAGGTCTAAAAAATATAAATAAAATATAATTATGTAGGAAATAGTTTTATCATTCCACTTAATATTTATAGTCTAAAATATGACTTATATAAAATCATGTAAAAAATGAATTACTAAAAGATATTTGTTTATGTCATTTTTTCCATTATTTCATGATAATTAAAATAAAGTGTCATTATCATTCATAATTGGCTCCATGTGGTCCCAAAATAGACCCAAGTATGCCCTTTGTCGGCCATGACTCATCCAATAAGGTTAGGAAAAGTGGTAAGGAAATTTGTTTTTATTATAAAATTCTTTTTACCTTGAATTACCTTAGTTACCTTTAACCGCGTTAAATAAAAGTCCAAAGTAACTATACACCAAAAATTATTTTCATCTTGTTGAACCAAATTTTACTTCTTTATATCAATAATGTCTCATTTATTTTCAAAATTCAATTCAAAGAAGAGGTAAAATTAAGTTTTATGAAAATTTGCTAATGCTCATAGGAGGTGGGAAAAAGAAGGTAAAAGTTCAATAAACTTTTTATACATATAGACTTATTATAAAATGAATCCAATGAATTGCATTGAACATATATAGATATTATATATCTATTTTGACCTAAAATAAATTTAAATAAAATAAATAATTATTTAAATTAAAAGTTGGTTTAAAACAATAACTTAGTGTTTTTCACTATTCATAAAAAATACAAAGTTTCAGAAAATACCAAAAATTCACCCTAAGTTAATTTTGATATTCTGAATTAAAAAATGAAGTATATTTTACCAAAATCAAAACATAGAAGTTAAATTTATTACTTTGAAATTAATTCCCATTGTCAAAACCAAAAGGCGTAATTTTAAGAAATTATAACTATCAAAAGTCTGACACTTGTTTATGTCCAATTTCGAAGGGAAATCACTTACAATGACCATCATTGGATTAAATGGTAAAAATATTATATATTTATACTTCCAAAACATTAAAATTTATAATTTAACACTATAAATTATTTTAATTAAAAAAGTTGTTTTTAGTTAAAGTATATTATTTTCACTATTCAACCAAATATGAAAGTTATCAGAAAACCACAAATAATATATTGAAACTAAATTATAATGTCCTGATTCTAAATAAGAAGTTTATTTTGTCAAATTTAGTATATAAAAGTTTCAAAATATTGGATTTAAAAAGGGTTCACTATTAAAAGGCGGTAATGGAGCATTTTTTTTTGAAAAAAACTTCTTTTATCTGAAAAATGTGAATATGTTCTTAAATTATTTATAAGAAACTCATAATATGGATTCTAAAATTATAAGGATTATATAATGTTCAAAATTTAGTTAATACTCTTCATAACCTCTTTTGAATGACTAGTTTGGAAAGTTGTGGTGCGCTTGAACCCAGTGTTGCGTGTAGTGCATGTTATTGAATTACTTTAAAGAAATAAGGTACTATGAAATCTTGGGGTGTTACAAAAAAAATTAAATAGGAGACTAGGATTTATTTTTTAAATGATCTTAGAGTTAATTATACTCTGCGTAGAAATAATGTAAGGGGTTATTTGTATAATATTTAAATACTTGATACTTATTTTACAATGTGAACCATGAGGCATTTTATAGGGTGTTATTAATGGATAATAAATTTATTTTATAATATTTATCATATTTGGGGAGAAATTTAATATACAAAATATTAATGGAAATAAATTTATAAGATACCTAACTTGAAACTAAATTTGATCAGAATGTTATTCAACCCATTAGGGGTTTGCTGCCAATCGTATTTTTAATTGAAGGATGTTTTTGATTGATAATCCTTTTAGATAATTTTTATTATATTTAAAACATCTCATTCTTTCCATTTAATTCATGGGGCCCTATGTTTTCTTAAAAAATTTCATTCCCCTTTGACCCATATTTTAACTAAAGTGCTTCTTATAGGTGAAATTGACCCCATCTGTCCTTCTCCATCGTTAAACTCCCTCTATAAGTGTAAATATTCATGGATGATCCTGAAAATGTAATTAGATATCCCTCAAAAATTTATTAAGGTGTTTTATACTAATTTATCCTCTATAACAAAATTAATGAAATTTTCATGGTTTTCCATATGGGGCTTTCTGATCAAAATTCTAAAAGCATAAATTTTTAAAATTTTATCCCTAAATACATTTTCCTAACACATTATCATGTTATATAAATATTTCCATATATATATTAATGGTTTCAAAAAAATATTTACCTCCATGATTTATAAAATATCACTCTTAAAATGATTTCAAAAGATACAAGATATTTCAAAATTCCAAAGTGAATTTTCTAAAAATTGTAAAATTAATTTTTCATTTATGTCTTTGTAATTTTCAATATATTATTCCCAATTGATAATTTTATTTAAATGAAATAATTAAAATCTTATACTTGTACAAATTATTTATTTTCCCTCTCTTTTGGAGGAATTATGCACCACTTCCTTTGTCTTAATTAATCATCCAATGTGTATAAATTTGAGCCATAATAAAATGTTTTTACCCTCTAACACTCTAAATTTACTTCCTTTAATTGATGGGCATACAAATAGTTTCCATACATCGACTAAATGGGTAAATTAATTTCTCAAAAGTATACCATTTATCTATATGATGTATACACCATATGCTTTAAGATCATGATTGAATAATATTTACATATTAATTTACATGTTGTCATTGGATGCCCAAATAATTACAATGGGTTTATAATATTATGAATGTTGATGGATTTATTAATGATTTATTTATATTAAACCATTTTAAATGTATATTAACCACATTTTACAACCATGGTTAAAATGTGATTTTTTTTAAACTAATAAAAATATATTTTTCATATTAGTAATTGTACTTTAACATATCAAATGATTTATCAAGGTTATTATTTAAATTTAGCCTTCATTTTCTTCTTATGATGACTTATGTAATGTCCCTCTCATTTTGAGGAATAATCAATGAAAATATTTTTCTCCCTTTATAATATTATGTGTATTCTATGAGGTATATTATAATTTTTTCTAATTATAACACTTTATATTTATATAATTTAATTTAAGAGTGTTTACCTAGGTTCTACCTAAGATTTATTAATAAAATTGTTAACTTAACCTTATATTCTTTATCAAATATGGATTAAATATTATATTATATTTTAATTTTTATTATGTTTTATTTACATATAAAGTAACATTATATCATTTAATAACCATTTATTTCGTAATAGTTTATCATATTATATTTATTTATGGCATTTTTAATGATTTCCTTATATGATACCATTTGAAAAGTAATTGAAACACATTTTTTCCCTAGGTTCATTAAGAAGTGTTGAATAAAACCCATTTTCTTTCCATCTGTTCTTTATAATATAAAAGTGTATGATTATCATATGGTATATTTTTTAAAACCAAATCTATTTCATTGTCTTATATATGATTTAATAAGTTATTTATTTCATATTGTACTCTTAAGAATGGGTGATGTCATGTGGGGTCCTATATTACCACACAATTTATTGGATTAATTTTTTTATCTAATTAGATAATAATTCACATGTTCATTTTTTTGTTCATAACTGTGAGAAATTTTATTTACACTCATGAAATTAATCTTCCCTTTAATAATGTTTGTTACAACGTAGAAAGATGTTTCAAAATTCAATTATTTTTATTTTTTATTATGTTAATCACTCATGGACCATGTTTATTGACTAATGAGATTCAAACTCATATTACATGATTTATGATGTGTACTTTATTAGGTATGAATTTTATTATATATATTTATTATACCTATATACACATCTTTTCTTCACTTATGATATTCAATTATTATCACTATTTTTACCCTTAATAAGCATCTTAACTTTCCCCTTTTTAGGTTTTCATTTCTCCAAAATATGAGGATTAGTATAACTTATAATAATTATAAAAGAGAGTGTATTGTGGATCAATTATGGTGAAATGTTTATAAGTGTTCTAAAATATGTTTCTTATTTAGTAATTCCTCAAATAAAATAATCCTATCATTCTTGGAATTATGTCATTATTTGTGAGATGTAATATTTAACTTTTGGGAATTTTATAAACTAAAGGCATTTATAGCATAGGATTCTGTAGTATCCACATAGTTAGTGGATATCATACCCATAGTAAATATCTCAAAATGTCTTAGTAGTATCATGTCAACCTATGATTACTATATATTTTTGTAACTTTGGATTGATTGGTTAAATATTCAATAACATTAGTTTTTAATGGATCCCCGGATATCCGCTTTCTTAGGATTATGTGACCTAATAATGATGCTTTATTTATCTAAGATTTACATTTAATATTTTCTTCATTCAACTTATCCTTCATTAATGTCACAGAAAAAATCCTAAAATTATCTTCATGATCTTACATTATATCTAAATATAAAATTATATTGTTTATAAATAACATCATAAACTATTCAAGGTAATATCTACAGAATTAATGCACTACCTCTATTAAGATTATTGTTGAATTGGAAAATCCAAAATGTTATAACTATAATTTCATAATGAACATACCTCATACAGATGTTTTTTTGGGGTACATCCCCCCTTTGACCCTAAAATGAGAAAATCAAGATTTCATGCCAATCATTGTAATGTGTAATAATTCTATCAATAGATACTTTTTCTTTATTTTAATCTTTTTATGTTCTAGATAATTAATTAAGATACACATTGACCCATTTTTCTTATTAAAAAATGAATAGGTGTACATGATAGTGATTTACATGTTAAAATTAATTCCTTATCAATATTCTCCTCGAGATCTATCTACAATTCCTTACACTCAATTGGGAACATTCTCTATGGACTCATTGAGATATGAATAATGGATGTTATGAGTATTAATGGAAACTCGTATTCATAATTTGATGGAAGACTGGGAAACAATTTATGAGATACATAAATATTTTCCATTAAAATAGGAATATCTTCAATTTTTAGTTTCTCTCTAACCATTTGAGATAGGCACCCCTATAAATAGGTAATCAGACCCATATAATGGAATTAAATTCTATTGATATTTCTTATTCATCCATCCCCTGATAGACCATTATATGTTAATTTAGAATATAAAATATTAATTAAATTCCTTTGTAGTTGATATGGGATCTATATAGAGAGAGCTAATCCATTACCAAAATCACATTAAATTCATTTATAAGGAGAATCATTAGAATTTTTACAAGCATATTCCCATAAACATCTGTTAGATATGATCTATAGTAATTGGCTGAAATCATCATACCATGATTATTTTACCCAATAATTAAAAATCTAATTAATGATTTATTGATATGATACCCTTAAAAAATTATTGATACACAAATGTGTGGGTATAACCAAAATCAAAAAATACATTTGCAGTTTTATATAGGATGATAACTGTGCGTTTTAAAAAAAATTCTCATGAATCCCTTAAACATATTTGATCACAAGTGATTTCTATTTATCTCTTGGATTTATAATTTTTTTACATAAATTTTAATCATTAACCCTTGGACTGTAAAATTGGATAGAATAATTCCTATAATCCATAATGTTTTAGTAACAAAATATGAATGGTTCATTCAATTGATCTCTCTCTACAATAATTTCATTATAATCCATCTTTACATAACTTCATAATTTACTTGTTCGATGACCTTCTCTTCCAAACATGAAAAATTTTACAACCCCTCAGAGGATATTTAACCTAAACTTGTTTTCACACTCGGTATAAAGGAATATTCATTTTATTCCCTCCAAGGGTTTTAGAATAAAAATATCTTCCAAAATATATATTTATCAATTTATTTAAACCATGATAATTATGAAAATATTCACTATCAATTTATACCTTGATAGATCATTGAACAATATATTTATAGCTACTAACATCCTTTATAACTAGTCCCTTCTAGAGACTTCTTTATTCCACTGAAGAACCCATCAATTTCTTCCTTTAGGATCAATCATAAAACTTGAAGTACACATCATAATTCATGTAAACTTTTCCTCATATGAAACATTAGATTCATCATAATTATTCTTATGATCAAGTAATCACATTTCTTTATTCATAGAAACATTTTAGGATAGTACATATCGAATAATTCCCTCATAAAATCATCCCACTCCATGTAGTCAATATCTTCCTCTTTCCTTACATTGTTAATTGGATTTAATCATTTCTCAACATTTACATACAAAAAAATATGTAATCAGGGAATCTTTTTGATTATTTTCACACTAGATAACAATAAATTTCATTTTTGGTTATACTGGTCCATTTCCTAGTGCCTAGTAAATCAGGGGACCCACTATAATAAGGTTGATTTTTTCTCATGAAATAATTAACACTATACTGGTCCCTCTATTTCTATATTATATTCTCATAATTATTCATGGATTTAAAAAAGTCTACAACACAAAAAAATCAGATTTTACATTCCATATCCCCTTATATTTGATTTCTCAAGAGGAAATCATTATATTTCCCACCCCATTTATTCTTACCATGATTCTTCTTGGTTCCAATTACTGTATAAAAACAAAATGAAATTTGTTTGAATTAATCTATAGTAATCTGAGTGAAAAATCATATAATCTTGAAAATAATTATTGAGATGTCTTAAATGAAGATACCTTATTATCAACCTATTAGTATTTTAGATTCAACCTATATAAATTTTAGTTCATCATATCTCATCCTATATTTTATACATATATTCTTCATAACACAATTCTTAAAAATAATTTTTTCCTTTTCTCATACCAACTGAGGGAATTAGGAATTTTCTATAACAATATTGCATCATTTTTGTACGGTGAGATCGAATACATAATACGAGTAAACATTGGAGATATAATCCATGATCAGATTAAATCATAAGATATGATTTATGGTATAATAATATGATCTTAACTTATAATTTTCTTACCCAACAATTCGTATATCATAATTTATGATTTATGGCATACATCATTATCATTTCAAAATACGTGAGTCTTACAGGTGATGAATCATAATTATTCATTCTTGAGCCATGATAGAATATCATAAAGTTAAGAAAAATTCATTATACTTATGGAACAATCATATTAATAATAAATAATTTCATTAGTCAATGATCATTTCCAAGGATATCATCACATAGTCGAAAAAGTAAAAAAATGGATATCATTCACTCCCCAACCACTTCTAATCATTGAAATGAGTTAACTACTCAATCAATTTATATAATATCTTGAGATATAAATCATTAAATAATGAAAATTATGGATTAAATGGGGCTACACATTCTATAAAAAATCCATACATATGTATGCTACAACATTATAAAAATATTCATCCTTCCAACAACGCAACCATTAGAAAAGAAATTTGTTTCATAATGATTTTCCCATAACAATATAGCTAGATAAATAATCGGGGTTATATCATTAAATCATATCCAAATTAATAAAAAATAAAAATAAATTCAAGAAAAATAGTTTAAAAATACCTTTATAAGAGCATTTGTACATTTCCTTAAAAACATGGAAAATATCTATTTCATTCAGTTACTTTTAATATAAATATTTTTGAAAATATTGATAATATTTTTCTATATTAAAATAAATAAGGTAACATGAAAATATAAAATTCAATGAAAAAAATTTCATGACATGTATCACCCCAATTTCTTGATACTTTAACCTTTTATTATATATTTATATTTCAGATAATAGATCTTTTGAATTTTGGGTGTTTCAAAATGGTTTTGGTGTGTTTTTTAAGAATTTATAGAGGTGATAGTTAATGAAACTTTATGGGAAACAATGAAATGTATATAGAAAAATGTGAAAGAGGTTCTGGGTAGGTTTACATTTGGAACACATTTTCTACAAAATGTGTTCATGCAAAAGATGAATATTCACATATAGATAGTTGGAGAATCATGGTTGAAAGAGAGTTTGTCAAACCGTGCTATCCAACCAGGAGAGTGTATGTAACTGGTAAATTGACATTGTATGGGTTGTGTATAATTTTACAAATTATTTGGAATTACACTATGGATTTGTAATGACCCATAATTTTATCAATCAAATTTACACTCTAATAAATATTTCATATTTCGTAAGGTATAATAAAGAACATGCACCATATGATGATATCAAAAAAAAATATTATATTAATTAAACAACAAAATTTAGAGAATAAATATCCCCATAGGAATTAAATGTATTTAAATGGGAAAACATATAAATTAATTCAATAATAAAAGGGAAATTTGGATCTTCTTGATCACCCTGAATAATAACACTAATAAAAAAACATTATAAATAAAATAGAATGATTGTAATGAAATATGAATTTTGAAAATTAATACTTACATAAATCTAATAGAGAAGAGAAATGATTAAATAGTGAATGAAATAAGAGGTGTTTATTAAAAGTAAGGATCCCATATGACCATTACAAATCTTATTTTTATAATAGTAATATGACTATTGTAATAGTAACATAATCATTGGAATAGTAATCTAACTACTTGTAATAGTAAACTAAACTGTAGAATAGTATTTTTGCCTATATAAGTGTAATAATATATTTAGATAACTTAAAATAAAAATAATTATATGAAATAATTATATCATTTAACAATTAAATAAATGATTTAAAAATGATAAATCTTATGTTTTATTTTATTTAAACCATAAATGTTCAATTTCAATTTTATAATAAATATAATGATTAAAAAAATTATTTTCTATAAATTTATTTATACAATTTTTTTATGTTTTATTATAATTATAATATAATTTTATGAGACTCTGTGTTATTTTTGCAAAGGGTTAAGAATTTTTTAATAATAATAAAATTGGATTTTTTTAAATAAATGTGGGTTTTATTTAAAAATTAACTGTATTTTATATAGAAAATTATTTTCATAAATTTATTTCTATTTTTGAACCTACATGATGAAAAATGGCTAATTTTAATTTTTTTTAATTTATAAAATGGTTGTATTTTTTGTCGATTAGTGATATATGATACATTACGATAATTCACAATATATATAAATACATCAATTTTTAAGTCATGGATGATTTAAGAAGATTCTTATTTGAAATAAAATGATTCATATTCTATATATATTCATAAGAATCATTACTATTGGTAGTATTGTTCTAAAATAACAAACTAATGAAAAAATATTCAAAAACGCCCCTCCCTTCCCCTCTTAAATGCAACCCCTCAACACCCCTTTTATAAACAACATCTCAAACTCAAATATTTCCAAATTTATAACCAATTACATTGAAAACTATATCATAAAATTTCTATTTCTATTGGCCTCAACAAAATAACATTTCTTAGAGCCTCAAGGTTTATCCTAACAAGAGTAAACTAAAGAAAGAAGAAAAATTTTTGACTAATATTTTACAATTTTATTCTTCTCATCCTAACCCCATATAACCCCATACACCAAATAATTATCACATAACTGTCCTAAATATAAATATATGTTATTATTATGGTGTAATATCCATCTTATACCCTCCATTCTTTAATTATTAAAATAGAAATTTTCTTACAATATGGGTTGTTCAACGCCTCCATAAACAACGTTATTTGTTTTTCACCCTTAAAATAATGTAAGGTCATGAAAATTTTATTATGGTCAAATAATATGATAATAAACATATTATAAATTATTTAATATTATAAAATAAATAAATATACACACTTTTAAATAAAATGAATGTAGATCACGATGGTTAGTAAATCCCCCTAAATGGACTAACCATATAACATGAAAAGTTTTACTAATTGAATCATCTATATATAAGAACACACTAGGATATTGAAGAAAATTTAAAATTATGGAAAGAAGTTAATATCATTTCAACTCACTTCTATATTTTTAATCCCATTTTATAAGAACATAAAAAATTATGTTCAAGTGATTCGTCCTTAGAAACGTGAAGCAAACACTCTCGAAATAAAAAAATTAATATTTATATATCATTGAAATGGTTATAAATTAAGATAGTAAATTTATTTTATTTATAATATATATGGATGTTTTTTATTATGTAATTACTTAATATAATTTTATTATCTTTTTCATTGAGTAAAAGTGAAGATTGATTCAAGATCCTAAGGCAATGGATCTAGTTAAACCACTCCTTTTCTTTCAGTTTTAAATATTATCTCTCAAAGTAACTATTTATATCTCTCATTGAAATTATGAAATTTTTATAAAATCATTATATATTTCACTTATATATATACCTCACTTATTTACCCATCCTTTTTTGGGGTAATACAAGCCTTGAGTTCATTTCTCAATTTTCTTCTTTAAAATCATACTCAATAAAGGGGAAATTTTCTATACACTAGTCCTTTTATAAAAAAATATTTTAATGCCATTAATAACATTTGTGATATTATTAAATAATGTAATATTATCATAATAAACATCCTGGTATACCTATTTTTTTCAAATATAATACCATACTTATTCCTTCTTAAAAATCTGTCGACTAGTTCCATAAAAACAGTTTGGAAAGTTCATATCTATTACCGACTAAATGGACCGAAGGCCTAAATGTTTATTATTATTTTTGGATAAACCCCCTTTTAAGGAATAGAGGGAAACCTCACAAGAATTTAAATACATAAATACATAAACATAACATGGTACTAAAACATGACTACCAGAAATGCCCCTCCCCAGCATCAACATCATAATGGCAAGCCTCCTTCAATGCATGTCAAATCAGCAAGCTGTCCCATGAAAAAATGCATGGGCCTGGTAATGATGGCTAGGCCATACCCTCTCAATCTTCTGAAACTGAATAGACATGCATATAGAAAGATACCTACTCTGAATCCTCATATGAAGAATTTCCTTGTAGAAAATATTAACCAATCCATCTTCCAAAACACAAACCATCAAATGAAAAATGACAAATATTTCCCGACTGTTGCTCACACCCCCATCCAATTGATGAACCATCCCTTTCAACAGATCCGACAAATACCCATGGTTCAGCAGAAATCTGTCCATCATAACATCACTGCCAATCTGATTCAACACCTAAAACAAAAAAATAATATCTTCCCATACTCCAAACAAAATCAGAGCAACAGAGAACCTCGAATACTAAGTTACAACTCCACCACCTACATCTCTCAAACATAGCATCAAAGCAACACCTCAATAGAAATCCCTCCAATGACTTGTCTTCATAGAACCTGCACATCCCAAAACCAACTACAGAACCAGAATTCCATGCCTCTACTTGAGAATCATCAACATACTCTGGATCAGACAAACCCAGACCAAACACAACACATTGATCTTCTAACACTTCATCGTTTCACCATCAGCCTCTGCCAGAACTCGCTTCAGATCCAATCTTCCTTTGCAAATTGGAAAAATCCGAAGACCCGGTCATCCAACCGCCATCAAAGACTAAAAATAAACACAAATCCAACATATGAAATGGTTTAAAACCCAACAACGACACACGGACTTAGAAACTAGAGTAGAAACGAATCCCAATCCAAAAATGATTGCAAAAAACGAAATCAGAAAACTAATACTAGCACGCCAGGAAGAGAATCGTAACAAACAATATCTTATCGCCACCATCCAAGTCACTCACGGAGACCAAGGAGAACAACCCAATGCACACACTGGAGACTAGGTGAAGACTCTAAAGACACTGCGGTTGGATCTCGACCGCAGACCGACACCATGCCGCCATGAGAAACCTTTTCTAGCGAAGAAGGATTAGGGCGAGGAGAGGCCATCCACGTTGCAAATAGCCAACACGATAGAGTCCACAAATTCACTGACACCACTCCAACAAAAGATTCGCTGCCACAGTCTTGCTGATCACGTAGAGGGGAACCGTACCAACCCAGATGATAAAGGAGGCACCGATGATAGGAATCCCTAGCTCACAATTCCCCTTACGGGCTCATCCCTGTCTCTACATTTTCATATCTATTACCAATTATGTACTCTTTAACATGATTTTATTTCAAAATAAAAACTAAATTTTGAGACCAAATATTATTTAATAAAATGCGAGGATCCAAAATATTTATTTCATTAGTATATTTGGAATAATTATGAAATATTATTTTATTATGATATGAGGAAAGATTATGAAACCCATTTCATTCCATAGATAATTATTATATTTAAACTCTATGTTTGATTTAATTTTGTAACACAAATAAGTATGTTCATCTTATGGTATATATTTCTATATATCACTCCAATTTATTGGTTATTTTTTTTTCTCATGATGCAGTATGTATGGCATTTGGGAATTAACCTAATCCACCATGGGACTCTGACCACAATATGATGTTTTCTTTGTGGTTATTCTTGACTTATTATTAAGTCATGTTTTATATTATTTCTACAGTCCTATTTTCCAATGATATTATTATAAAATTTTATTTATATTATTCTCCCATGTGATTATTCATGAGCCTTCTCTTTTATGATACCATGTTTTTTTCATTTGACGCACATGTTATAGTTTGTTATCATGTTTAATCTTGTACCAGCCTTTACAGCTTAGCCGATTTTTTTAGGTATTCCCTAGGTTATTCTATAAATATTTAGGAACTCAAATTTATTTAGTATATCATTATATAGAATAAAATAATAATTTTTTGTTTTAGTTTTTTTATTTATTAAAGGCCTAGTCTTATAAAGACACTAGAACTCATGATATTTTTGTTTTGTTTATCAGTTGTTTATTCTTAAAATAATTTAATAATAAGTGTAAAATTTTTGGTTCACTGTAGTATACCTGGTTGATTCCTAGTAGCATTCACATAGTTAGAAAACAACTTGAAAATCCATATGACATAACTGTGGGACACACATAAATACTATGAAATTTATTTTATAACTCGTATTAAGACCCATAAACTCACATTTTTATCGTATTTCCTAATGATCTGGAACTCAACTCCATTATGAGGTTTACTTAGTGATCCCTCATGATCCACAAGTAATTTTTTTTAAAATCAATGTTATTTGGATATCTAGAATCAATTGTACATTCTCATTCTTGATCTTTCTCTCTTGATTTACTCATACTATCTATCATAGTTCGATAAATATAATATTTTATAGATAGATCTATGTTATATAACATTTATATTTATGAGATAATTATGAATCTAATGAAGTGAAGTGGTTTCAAAGATAAATTTAGAAATTTCTTGTGTTAGAATTCATTTTCTACAACCATTATGAGGTAGGTTGGTTCTCTCACATTCTAATCATTCTAGAACATGAATGCTCGATATTTTATCTTCCTCATTTTATTGGATAAAACTTTTGGTTTTAGAAAACATATCCTTGGTTTTGGAATTTTTTACACAAGGTTTTTGATAAAAATCTTGAAGGAAAATGTGTTTTAGAGGAAATTGTTTTTTGTTACATAATTATCATGTTTGGTTGGTATTTGTCTACGTGTAAAAAAGAAAAACATTGTATAATCTTCCACCATCAATAAAGAAAAAATTCTATAGGTCATGATCGGATGTTCCACCATCAATGGGGTTATAAAAGTGATGATTTGATGACTAGATGACTTACCCCTCATGAGTATAGTTAAATCCATGTTATGCATGTATGTGTGTGTGTGTGTGTGTAATAATGAACATGGGATGATTATGAAAAGTGGTAAGAAATGGTGATAAAATTATTAAATTTTTCATCATATATAGAATATATATATATATATTAAACTATTTATCAACTTATTCTTTATTGAATAAATATTTTTAACAAGTTCTAGTCATAGTGGCATGTTATGTGTTACCTATGGGGAGTACCCACTGAGTTTTATATTTACCCATGCTTAGGGAAATCAGGTGAATCTGTAGATTTTGTTTATCAAAACATATAAAAGGGGAAGGAGTCATACTTCTATAGTGTCGTATCATGATTCTTTTTACAAAGGATGATGCATGGATTTTAGAATTATATCTTGTTTTCTTTGGAGTGATTCTACACCAGTGTTACTCAATTGGATGTGCATTGGTTTATTTATGTCATATTTTGTTACCTCATATCTGCTATATTGATGTTTTTGTTTATTTCAGTTTCATTTTTGTTTTATCATTATTTCTCATGAATAATATTATTATTTTTTGTGATTTAAATTTTATCTTTTTAGGATATATTTGATCTTGAAGGATAATCATCCACAAACATTTTTTATCCCTTAGCATGAATTATTGTCCATTATTGACCTAATGATGTTACCTAAAGTTAGTGAAACCATCATCCTATCCCAAGATAATGGGTTGGGGTGGGTGTTACTAATGGTATCATCCTTGGCTATTCTGTCTCTCTTTTCATATGGTAACAAGGATATGTAAATGTATGAACATGAAATGTATAGTTTAAAAATTATATAAATAAATAGTTTATACTGGACACCAAGTAAAAAGAGCTGTATTGGAAAAAACGTGTTCTAACGCACTTCTAAATGTATTTTCATCTCATATTCATGGGTTTATATGATGAGGGTATCATAACATGAATGTATAAAGAGACCTCCAACTATGAAATATTTTTTCAAATAATGTTATCTGAGTTTTTTAAAATGGTAAAAATGGTTTATTTTTATAATGTTGGTTATAATGATTGTCTCTTATGAGGATTTGGAATTTTATAATCTTTTAGATTCCTATTAGTGATGAATAAGTGGTCTACTATTTTGTTTATAGATAATGCACTTGGTAAAAACTATAGAAATCATTAATAATAGGACATAGAAAATATTTTATTCACTAGATCCACATACTATACATAAGATTTTATATAGAGTTTTTCAATATTTTAAATTTTTTGATAAAGGAAATCAATATGATGAACCTCAACTAGAGGATAATTCCATAAGTTTTTAGAAAATAATCGACTAATATTTTGAGGGGATTCGAAACCTAAAAATGTATAAGTATCTATTAAATGAATGGGTTGAATTTTCTATTTCATTGGTACCCTAGATGAGATAAAGGCCATGTTAGTGATATACACGAATAAAAATCATTCATGCCAATGTTTGTATTTATTTGTCAAAGATAATATTAATGAAGTACATAGTTGAGGTGAATTTTAAGAATTATTTCAACAAACAATTCTAACCTCACGCATTCAAGATATAAAGAAAAACATATTTCTATATCATGATGTAATTGAATATATCAGTGATCGAGTATGAGGTCATGTTTATGAAATTAGTTTGTTTTTATCAAAAAGTAGTTATATGTTTGTCCTTGAAAAAAAATATCTATGAATAAGGATTTATACTGAAGATCCATTCTACGATTTCAAACCACTATATTTCTAATTATACAGAGTTGGTTAACATGGTGAATGTTATAGATATTGTTAATTTTGGGAATTAAATGGGAGGATGTATGTTTGTATATATTGGAACCAATGGGAACTATAATGTTTAAAAGAAGAAAAAGTGGTAAATATATTATTAAGGAGAAAAAGTACCTCATAATTAGACCATTGAATCTGTTAAAATTTCATTAATTTTCAATATAAATATATCCTTCTTCCAATGAGGTTTTTTTATCTTGTGAAGAGAGATTATATGACACCCCCTTGATCATCTCATAATTGTAATCAGATGGAAAATATCTTGTGTTATTTTTATATCACAACAAAGTTAGTTTCTTGAGAGATATATCATGTATCTTATATATCTTATATTTTAATAGAATATATTTATAGAACAAGTACTATCCTTAGAACTAATCAAACTAAGTTGATTCTAGGATAACCACAACTCCTCAGGATATACAATCACATTATGGGAGCAAGGTAGAATGAGAAGCAAGTAAGTAATTATATTGTACCAAATAGATGATCAAATAGGATCAATCTGGTCCTATAATAGTATGTCATATTATTATCATGAATTTTAATATTATTAAAGCATTTTATGATATTGGCATATATTACACTTTTAAATATTATCATGTTCTTTATCCTATAGTGTCTAATATTTAGTTGATACCTCAAGTCATAAAATTTCAAACACCACTCAATTAATGATAATGTAATGCCTTTTAGTATGTAGAATATTCTATTATAATATATGTGGACGTTTTTTTGGATTTATCTATTATTCATATATTGACATTTGAATTGATTTTGTGAATGGATTTATTAACATCTTTCATGGAATATATCAATTTTTGTGCATAGAATATTAGTTTCACATGTTGAAATAGTGTTGAGAGTCTCTTTATTGTGGATTGGTCTGTGATATAAGTATATTAGGTTATTTGGTACTAGTGGTTGATTACATATATTTTTTATTAATATTATTTTGTTTGGAAACTGTTGATGAAACTAAACAAATATATTTTTCTACCATTGTGTATCAGTTTTCTGATGTCTTCCTCAAAAATATCTATGGGTTTCCTCCCAAAAGATAAGTGGAATTCACAATTGATCTCTTAAAAGGGAAAAATTATATATCAATTCTATATTATAAGATATGACCAATAATGTTAAGGGGATTTATGGTTTATCTTAAGGATATTGAAATAAATGGATTTATTCAACCTATTACTTCTACATGGAAATCACTCGTTATTTTTTCCAAGAAAGTGGATCAAACAATTCCAATTTATGTAGAGTATCATTAGATCAACCAAGTTTCAATAAAGAACTGATATGCTATCCTATGAATTGAAGATCTATTGGATAAATTGAGGGGAGTATAGTGGTTCCTATGTTTGACTTTCTATCTAGGTATCCTCAACTTCCAGTTCAGAAAGAGGATATTCTGGGGACAATATTCAAGAGATGTTATATAAATTATGAATTTATGATTATTATATATGATCATATGAATACACTTTTGAGGTTTTTGGAATTGATGAAATTGATCTTTTATAGATATATTAAATTTTTTTAGTTGCTTCAATAATGATATTTTGGTTTACTCTAAAACAATGGTTGATCCTGAACAATACATGGGTATAATGATGGGTTGCTTCCATGAATATGTTTAATAAGATAATTTTTCAATGTGATATTTCTAGATACAAAATTAATTTTTTAGCCATGTTATTTATGAAATAGTATGTTTTATATATTGAAAATATCTAGAAGTTACTATCTATTGTAAACCACTGAATAATGTATTTGAGATATGTTGTATCTTTAGATTAGGATGATATTACTGACATAATATTTGTTAATTTTCATGCCTTTACTCAACCATGATTTATTTCACATGGAAAGTTTCATTTCAAATAGAGAAATGAGGGAAATAAATATTTTATATAGCTTAAGGATTAACTTACATCAATAAAGAGCCTTATGTTTTCAGATCCAATACAAGGATATATGGTTTACTATGATTCGTAGGGATATTTTTTGGGATGTTTTATTATGTTGGGAGAGCATGTTGTGGGTAATAGGCCATGATAGTTATGAGTAAATTAATAGAATTACTAGAAACATTATTTTGTTTTAAATATCATACTTTATTACTTAATGACATGTCATCACAATATTTTTATTAAGAAGTTCAAATCTTTCAATGATCATAAATGTATGATTTTGTTCTCACAAATTGATTATCATTGTTACACAATGAATATAGGTGAAATACCATAAGATTATTGAATTTTACTAGATATATAAACTTGTCCAAAAAAATTCTATTGTTGATTCATTGAGTAGCTAGTCATTGGACAGTTTTCTAAAGAGGCTTCATATCAGTGGTAGCTGATGTTAGTCATAGTTGATATACACATAGAGTGTACATAAAATTTTAATGAAGTAGTTTTCATTATTATCTCTATTGTTCATAATTTGATTGGGCATGTAAAATATGCTCGTACATCTGATGCTGGATGTCTCAACATGAGGAAACAAATAAATGGGAGGGATATAATTATGGTATTGAAATTATATGGGAATTTTGTGCTATATTTTAGAGTCCATATTTTGGTTTCTCTTACTTATCATGTTCAATTTTATTATTCCTACCATCTCTTGAGTTGGGATATTCATCCTAAAAAATGTATTAATCTATGAGAGTGTAGTTTTGGTGTCCTAGCATATAGATAAAAGTGGGAGATTTGGTCTTGACATGGTTCACATGTCAGAAGGTCAAGGCGGATATCCAATGGACAACTAATATTATTTACACGTTTTAGATTACCGTGTGGAATTTGGATAACATTGACATGATTTTTCATAGGTCTTCCAAGAATGATTTAGAAACACGATTCTATATGGATTTTTGGGGATTAGATAACAATGTAATATCACTTAATTCCAATATGTGAATAAAATATAGTGGAAGGGTTGTCAGAAACATAAATTTAGGGAGTCATAAAGTTATATGACATAACCAATTCAATTGTTTATGAAAGGGACCATAGATTTATATCTTGGTTTTGGAAATCTTTATAGAAAGCCCTTGGAACCAAACAAACCATGAGAATATATTTTCATCCTAAAATATATGGATAATATGAGAAGAAAATCCAAAAATTTAAGATATTGTTAGAGAGGGTGCTCAGAAATTGGTGTCTCATGGGAAGAATAGGCACCGATATTGGAGTTTTCATACAAAATAAAATTTTGGCCCCCATAAATATTTATCCATTGGGATATTTTTATGTATGTACTTAGTTTTCCCCACATTGTTGGGTGGTGACACGTGAGACATCACTTATCATACTACACCTTGTACATGAGATTTTTGGGATGATTCAAATAATCAAAAAAAGGATGGGTTATCTCTGAGTATCAGAAATTATATAATGATAATAAATGACTATTATCATTTTATATAGGTAATTATGTTTTCATGAGATCCATTATAGGGATATGGAATCATAGTTTAAAAAAACAATGAAAATTTTATCCTTGATACATTATCACTTTTGAGATATTTTAATGAATTAGTGATGCGGATTATTAGTTGTATTTATTGTAATTGGATAGTTCTATGAAAAATGGTTTTTATGTATCTCAATTCAAGAATTACCTTCCTAATTATGACGTTGTTTTTCTATGGGACCATATTAATTTTGATCCTAATAAAACATTAGTTTACATGATAAAACGTATTGTGGATTGATAAGATAAACATATTCATGGGAAAATTACAAGTTTATAATTATTCTTATGGATTCGTGATCAGATTCATGGAATGGAATGAAAATGTGAGAATAAAATCTTATAAAAGTGGCCTAAACTCTTCTAAAACAACACAAATAACCCAAATTTTGAGGGTTAAATGACCAATATTAGGTTTAATGTAAAAACTCTATTTTCTAGTTATTTACCGTTTTATTATGTGTCTTGAAGTTATAAAATCATTTTAATTATTTTTTCAAATTTATGAATTGTTTTAGAGTTTGGTGAATCATTTATTGAGTTTCATAGATTATGGTTAGGATAAGTCATGATGTTTCTTAAGTAAAATCTTAAAGATGATCTGGGTGGGTTCTTAATTGGTGGAATGTTTTCCAAACCATAAAAATTATTTGAAAACGGTGTGGATAAACGTAGTGGGTGAAACACATGTGGCTCATTTTTTTTCAAATTAGGTGATCCAACAATGAAATGAGATGGCTTGGGGAAAGTAGCATCACATGGTTGGTGATAGTTTTTTTAAACTGTACAACACATCAATAGGAAACCCTAGGTGATGTATGGTAGCATGAAAATGGTTGTAAAAATGTTTGAAAAAACATGGGTCCTAACCATGCAACATGCGTTAAAATATCCAAACATTATTATTTAATTATGAATAAGTGAATGAAATAATCATTTTTATAATAATCTCTTAGTTTCTCGATCTCCACTACTTCCTTGGTTTCCTTGGTGATTTCATTTGATCTGGTCTAAAGTAACCCTAAATCAATGTGTGTTTTATAATATTCCCAAACTTATAATCACTGATCTAGTGCTAAAAATAATATTTCCATTTCTGTCAATTGATATAAATAAACATTACTGAATTCAAACCCTTAAAAATAAATAACTGAAACTGATGTATTGGATCACTTACATACCCTAGGACCTTTTAGGGTTTATGTTTTAGAGAATTTGGAGAAACACATATTTGATAAATTTGGTAAAAAAATGGTTCATAAAAATATACATCATCTCTAACCACGTTCTTCATATCTTGTATAATTTTAGGCATAACATACATAAAAACATTACTCACCATAAAGGAAAAAAAAATCATATAAAGGGTAATTTCGAAGGATCTATAAGGGTAAAAATAAAAATTAATAATTTAGTGTCATCTAAGAGAATAATATGAGCATATGTGTATGTTGGAATAATTAAAGTGTATGAAAAATCATAAGGGAATATATACCCATCAAAAACTGGTCCTAAAACACGATAAATGGAATAAATAATTAATATAATATAAGAGTTATATAATTAAACAATTTTGAGCCATTTAAAAATAATAATAATGGAATGGATCCATTGAAACATGATTAAATCATAAATAAAATATCATGGAAACATGGAATTTAATTTTATATCACTCACGCAGAAGGAAAAACCCTGCCAATTATTTTCCAATAATCTCTAAGGAGAAAAAAATAGCCAGGTCACACTATTTGTTTACACAATTCATTGGGTAGCTATAGCTACCTCATCCATCATAATGATTTATATCAGGCTCGCCTATATTCTTAAAAATATACAAAATCCACAACATAATCATAAAACATAAATGATTTCATTTTTTAGTACAACAGTACCCATAGTTCCTCCTTAACCTGATTAAACCATGGGAAAAAAATTGGGTCCAGGAAAATGTCATTTAAACAATCCTAATCTATCTAAAGATAGAATAAATATGGTATTATTAAAATATATTCTTGTGAAGAATATATAAAATCAGGGTTTTTTTATTTATGAACATAAAGATCATAAAAATATTATTAAAAACATTCATTAGGGAAATACCATTCCCATGTTGAAAATATAGTTATAATAAAATAAATATCTATAATATTAGGAAAGTCATTTTATTTGAAAAGAAATATGGAAAATATTACTATAATCATAAATTAATTTAGTGGTCATGTTGATATAAAATATCATGTATGTCTTATTGTTTAAATAATTATTTTGGTGACAAATTCATTACAAACAACCCTATTTAGAAAAAAAATTAAGTAGATTAGTTTTAATAATTTTTGGAAAAATTTAAACATGAGTCATTGTAGATTTAAATAATCATTAAAGTATTATTAAAAATTTTATTTTTATTTGGAAACAAGGATATAAAATAAAAAGGTTCTCCGACAAAAAGAGGATAAATAATATAAGATTTTCTTAAAAACATTTTTTAAACCATTTTGATTGCAAAAGATAAAAAAATGGTAATAAAACATAAAAATATAAAAAAATAACCAAAAAATAAAAATTAATGGCGTTTAATATATATGTATCATATAATTTTATCAATGGAAATTAAATCATAAGGAATCCTATGTAAAATAGGATGAAAAATAAACCCCTCACCACTTAGTAAGATTTGAATCATAATCCCCATAAAATAATAAAATCAAAATGAAAATTTATATATCATTAAAATAAAGATATTCATGATATAATATGTCAAAGGGGGTATTATATATACCTAATAAACATAAATAGGTGCACAACATAAAATATATCTCAATAAAAAAATATTGAGGCGAAGAATCCTTGCACTTTGGTAATATATGAATCATAACTTCATGGGTTTGAATGGACTATATTTATTTATAAATCACTATAATTTTCAATATAATAATTATAAAATACATTCATGGGATGTACATAAACCACAAAATGTAAATAATAAATGAATATAGAATAAGTCTCATAGAAATATAATTGAGATACAAAACCCTTATGAAGATCATATAATTGAATTGAGAATTAATCAATAGATTTATTATGTGCTCAAAGTTTTAATCCACACTAATTTTTTTGAAATAAAATATAATACAATCATATGTCATTAAAAGAATAATATTTTCATAAGAATTATAATGAAGGAGTCGTGTAACCCAATAAAAAGAAATTGAGTTAAGAAACCCATTTCTCCTTGACTAGACTTGAAATGTATTTCCTTTAACCCATATATAATAAAGTTATATCAATTATTGTATTCATTAAAATTTTTTTACATGTTTAATTCATTGATATTAAAATTTTACTTAATTTATTTTTGTGAAATATTTATTTACGTATTCGTTTAATTTCACTTCGAGTGTTTTCAGGTGGTTCGGTTCATGATATCAAAACAACTTAGGTATGTTCACAGTTGTTAAATAGGTCATTATACAATATTTTCGAAAATAATAATAATGAATTAATTATTATTGTATACATGAGTTATACTTTTAAAACTACCTATGAAATATTCATATGAAAAATGCGTTATATTACAATCATGTAGGCAAAAACAAGTACGTACACATGAGTAACATTTTCATTATTCAGAGACAATGTGGGAAATAAGGTATGTATTAGATTGTTTTTATATTATTATTATTATATAATAAATATCATATTATATTTTTAAATAATAATATATATGATTTGGTGATGAAAAATGTATAACATCACCTCATCGAGGTGATAATCTATATGTAGGGATGAACAACTTAATCATTTTCAGTGGCTGGAAAGGTAAAAATAGATGATATATTATCTTTATAGAATTATTATTATCTAATTAATATCATATATATATACCTTAAATATGTCATTATAACTTTCAATGAGAGTAATGGATTGAAGAATAATTACATCAGTTCACGAGACGGTAGTCAGTTTTACACATGAACAATGGTTTCATTTCTCATTTGATGGAAGAGGTTATGGATATTAGTAATTAAATTAATAAAATAACATAAAAATATAAGTAAGATACATACGTTATTATTTCATAATTTTTGAATAATATTTTAGGTAGTTAGAAGAAGAAAAAAAATGAAAACACTCAGTTAAGAACTAAACCTATTCGATGAACAACCTCTTTTGGTTTATACCTAATGATTTGATAGGTTTTTTTTATCAAACTATGCCTCTAGGATATGGGTTGGTATGTTAAGAAGGATTTGGGTAGGCATTGCATGAACCAATATATATTTATGTGTGGAGAAGATAGGATATAAAGTTATCTATTATAAGTGGGGGAGAGGGAGCACTTGGAAGTTTTAATAACATTAAAATATATTAATGCATTAATCAAGAAAAAAGGTTCCCAAATGGATAATTTCAAAATATAAGATGAGAAAGTAAAAAAATATTTTTATTAAAAAGAATTTATAAAATTATATAGTTCATTTAAACCGTTATCTCTATAGTTTAACCCCCTGACAAACATGTTTTAGACTTAACCATTATAAGTGTTTTTTACTATTTTTACTATTCATGATGGGAAAAAATGAAGTTCATATTATTAAATAATATTGAAAATGATTAGTCCACATCTATAATATATTTTATAAAAAATAAATAGATTAATTATCATAATTTAATTTAAAAATTAATCTGTAAAATTTGACGAAAAATAGATTTTTAGAAAAAATGTTTGAAGTATAAAAATATTTTTATATAACCTTAAAGTATAATATTGTGTATAATAATATTTAATAGAAAATTTATAATAAAAAATTAATTAATTAAATTTTAGGACTAATAATAAATAGAGTTTTACTTTTTAAATACATTAAAATAAAATAAAATTTTAAAATAAATTAAAATTTTCACAATTCATTGAAAAATATAACATTTCAAAAAACATCAAATATCAATGATATGATAATTCACATATGATTTATTAAAAAATTATATACTTTTTATGAAATTCAGTTTATAAAGGTTCCAAAAATTATTTATAATATACTCCCACAAAAATTAGTAAAAATCATTTTTGACGAAAACATATTTTGAATGTACTACATGAATTTACTAAAAATTGACTCGTTAATATCAATGCATTTATCAATAAATTTTTATTGATTAGTAACCTTATATATATTTCATAATTTTGTAACAATTAATAAAAACCACAAATTTAATATCTAGGTAATTACTACCATATTTAAAAATAATAATATTTTGTGGTTCATTTATGTTCGATTTTGTGTGTCATAGAAGCTAACAAATATAATATTATTTTAAAAATAACATGTGTCACATTCTCCCTTATAATAAATAACATCCCCAACATTTCAACTTCAGATAATAAATTAACAGATTTACATTTAAAAATACATTTTTTTAAAATTAACATCATAAAAAGTGTTCATAAAACTTATTTTTTAAATGAGTTAAAATGAAATATGATGATCTAATCGAATTATATATAAATAGGTTTCAAAATTTAAGAACATTTTTAGGACTTTAATATATGGGTACAGAGGGAAAAATATTTTTAAAATAATAATAGAGATTGATCGAGAACATTGATCATAAGTAAGTAAATGATCATGATAACGTCAATATCCACAAAACCATAAATCAATGATGTGTAAACAAGATAAAAAATTCATAAAAAAATTAAGGTAAAAGTATAAAATTGTTTTTCAAGAACCTTTTCATTTATTTGAGGTATTTTTTTACAATCTACACTCATAAAATAAATAAATATACTTACATGAAAATTATAATTTCATCCTTTTATACATTTCCACCATAATCTCTTATTTTTATCCAATTGATGAGTATTCGTGAAATAGTTCTCATATATGAATAACTACATAAAATGGTTAGTAAAATGGTAGATAATATCCAAAATGTATAAACCTTAAAATGAAGAAATAATAAATTTAACTTGAAAATATAAATAATGAAAACAATAGTTTAGCTTACATAATTCCATAAATAAATAACCCAATAACCCAAATAACCACAATGACCTCAAAATAAATAGAAATTTTAACCTCAAAGGTTATCTAATAACATTAAAATTACATACCAAAAAATTTATTAGTATTATTAAATAATAATTCTTAATATTATACTTACCGGTTATATATACCACAACCTTATAAAACAGCTCCCAAGATATTATTAATCCCTTTTAAATCCCATAGCTGAAAACCTCAAAATGGATGTTGATTTATTTGAACATATGATAAACCTTAAAATTATAAACCCACGATAGTATACATAAATCATATTTTAACCTCATATGAAAAAATCATAATCACTAAATTTATCTAAAACCACATTTAATTCCACCAATAAAATCCATAAAATTGTACTCTTAATTCCCTTGATAATCCATAATCATTACATATTTGGATTTAATTATTTTATACATGAACCAATAATAACCCATAAAAAATATAACCACAAACTGAAATATTTGACCACTTATAGAACCAAGTACCTTTAAGGTATAAAGTTTTTGGGAATTTGGAAAATAACATACATAATAATGTGAATTCATGAGAAACTTTTTAATAAAAATCTATGTCATATAGAAATAATTATTTCACATCTAGTAACCTTCCTATACATAACAAACATAAACCCTTTCTTCAAAATCCGAGAAAAAAGACACATAAGAAGGGTGAGCTAAAATGATCATTGTAGGTAAACATAACCATTAACAATTGAATGCCATCAGCAATAATAAGATGAGAATAAGGGTATGATAATGTAATAAATGTTCATGAAAAGAACCTTAGTGGATTTTACCCATCAAAACATGAATCATAAAACATGATACATGGAATAATGATTTAACATAAGAAAAGAGTCATATAATTCAACTATGATGATCTATTTGAAAAAAACTCTATAATTAATGGATCCATGATAACTTGATGAAATCATAAATAATATATCTTTGTATAATGGACCATAATTTATATTTACCACTTACAATAAATATTACAAATGTAATTACTTACCAGGTATATTAGAATAATATCTTAGGGTACACATATAACGGATTAACTACAACACATTACCTAATGCAATGGAGAGATATATAAAGATTACACATTTTCATGATATATATCATGCTCACCTATTATCATATATATTTTCCAAGAAGAATGACCTGATAATAACACATTAAATATTTCATTTTTTGACATAACAATAACCATCATTCAATAATAGATTGATTTACCCATAGAAAAGAAATATGTTCCATGAATATATATTCGAATCAATTATTGTCATTCAATAGAAATAATAAGTGTGGTATTGTTAAAACGTATCACCTTTGAATAATAAGAAAAATTAATGTTTGTTTCCATTGATTAATATAAATAAATATATATATTATTAAAACTATTCTTGAGTAAAATACCCTTTCCTCTTTGAGAATCTATTTTAATGACATAAACATTCTATTGTATAAGGATAATAACATCTTTAAATACACCATGGAAACTTGTAACAGAATATTAAAATCATTGATCAATAATTTTGTTTGAAAATTATGTTCATTAAGTAAACATTAAAAGAAATATTTTTTTCACAACATCATTAAAATGTACCTTATTTAGAAAATTACAAGGAAATTATTTTTAATCTTTTTTGTAAAATTTCAACCAAGGGAAAAAATAAATTTAAATAATAATTTAATAATAGTAAAAACCCTTGTGGATGAATTTTATTTTGAAAACATTGATATAAATGAAGAAGCATTTCCTTTCAAAAGTATAAAAATTAGTTTGGATATTTTTAAAGGAATTTTTTTATAACATTTGATTACTAAATAGAAGGAAATGGTACTAGAACATCAAAATTTGAAATATAAAATCATAATAATTAAACTAAAGGTATTAATAGATAATAATCAAATGATATACTCAGTGAAAATCCAATCATAAATAATACAATTTAAAATTGTATTGAAACACAATCGCCTTTCAACATAGTAACTATTGAATCATAAGCCCATCAAAAGAATTACTTCAAATAATGCTTTAAATTACATGAAAAGATGGATATTCATGATATAAAATGTCAAAAGGGTATTATATATACCTTATAAATATAAATATATGCATAACATCTAACATGTGTTAATGAAAAAATATTTAGATGAAGAACCCTGACTACTTGGATAATCCTAGAAACAAAAACTAATGAAAGAGAGAACATTAGATGGATTTTTCAGTCCCAATAATTTTTATGAGAAGAATCATAAAATAAATTCAGGGTAAGTATATATAAAACACAACAAATTTTTTTTGGTGAATGTGGTATGTGTATCATAGAAATAAAAGGGAGACGAGAAACCCTTTCAAAGATCACATCATTGAATTCGGAATTACCAAAAGAGAAATTATGTGTAAAATTTTAAATTCAAAAAAAAAATTTAAAATATAATATTAAACAATCATATTTTATTATACACATAATATATTCATAGAAAATACAATTAAGATGTAATATAACTAAATGAAAGGGAATTATTTTAAAAAGCCCCTAACCTCGAGTCTAGACTTGCTATGTATGAATGTTAACACCTATATAATAAAAATATATATATTATTTTTTTCATATTGAAATTTAAATATTAAATAAAATATCATTAAACCATTTATTTAATACATTTTAATGAAATATTTAATTACTTAATCAATTAAGTTGACCTTAGGTGTTTTGAGGGTTTTCTGTTCATAAATTTAAAATGAATTTGTTATGTCGACTATGGTCAAATAGGTCAATATTGCATCATCTATATAATAATAATAATGAAATCATTATATTATTTAAAAAATAAATTCTAATTTTAAAACCAACCATGAAATATGGTTATGAATAATTAATTATGTTACCGCCATTAAGACTATAAGTCATACAAACACTTGAGTAACGTTCTCATTTTTCATTGAGTATGAGGGAAATAAATTAATTATCATCTTATATTTAGAATATGATTATTATATAATAAATATTATACTACCTCTTAAATAAACTTTTATATACCATCTATGTAATGTAATAATAAAAAATGAATCACATTTCATTGTGGAGGTGTTAATCCACACGTACACATGAATAATGATTTCATTTTTCAATGGATGGATAGGTATGATAATAGTTTATATATTCTAATTAATGAATTATAATTTTATCATTAATTTAATATATATAAACTAAATACATCATTATAACCATAAATGAGAGGAGGTGAAAGAAAACGAATTTCATCGGTTCGTGAGGCGGTAGTCCTCTGTACACACGAATGATGGTTTAATTTCTATTTGATGGACTATGAGAAATATATAGGTTATTAAATTAAAATAATAATATATAATTATATTTAATATACTTATTTTATAATTTTCTCATTTTTGAAGACAGTTTTTAGTTGGTTGAATATGAAATAAAAATGAAAACTCTTAGTTAAGAGCTATACGTATTCTTCAAACAACCTCTTTAGGTTTATATATAAATAATTCTTATGAATTTTTATAGTAAAACCAAGGACTTTATGATATTATGGGAAATTTTATAAAGGTAATGTTTTAGGTACTTGATGAACCAAAAGGTTTTGGATGAATTTATAGGATGGGATAGGGGTTTACTTTTATAAGTGGGGGAGACACACTTTGAATTTTGAACAATATTAAAATACATTAATTTATTACTCAATCCAAGTAGCTCCAAAATATATCATTTCCAATGATTATGTGATATAGGGTATAAATAGAACCATACAACTTGTTTTATACATGGTTTATGTCATTTTAACCCTAATATCATTTTTATGACCCTGGTAAACATGTTTTTTAATGAAATGAAATTTTATCAATGGAGGTTCTCTTAATATAATTTTATCATATTTAGTAATGTAGTTTAAATACTTGAACCACAAAAGGACACCAATAAAATTTTATTATATTTATTTTAAAATTACATTTATAGAATAAAAATGGTGATATTAATTACAAGTTTTATAATGGAAAAAATAAAAAATAACATGAAAATAACAGGGAAATTTATTTTTTCTTGATCCCCCAGAATAATCATACTCACAAAAAACACTATTGAAATGAAAAATAATGTTAGTATAGAAATATGTATTTTCAAAATTATTATACAACTATTATAGAGTATTAATGTAATTGAAAAATGAATTAAATTTTAGGTATTTATGGAAAGTAGGGATCTCGTATGACTATTAGAAATATGATTGTTAGAATAGTAATATTACCATTGGAGTAGTAACCTGACTGATGGAATTTTAATTTTACCATTAGGAATATTAACCATACCATTATAATTGTATTATTACCAATGGTAGTGTCGAATAACATTTATGTATCTAAAAATATGAAGATGTGATATATTTATATCACCGTGAAATTAAATAAATGCTTCCAAAATGATTAATTAAGTGTTAGTATCTTTATAAAACATAAATATTTAATTAAAATTTTATATAAATTTAGTTATTTAAAATATATTTTTAAATTATTATTATTTTTTTAAATGATAAATTAATATTTTGAGACCATAAGTAATTTTTTCAAAGTGTTATAAAATTTATCATAATATAAAAATATGAATTGTTTAAATAAATGAAGATTATGTTTAACAATAAAATTTATAATGTTATAAAATTTATTTTCATAAAATATATTTCAATTTTTGTATCTAAATGTATAAAAATTATTATGGTGAATGTTTAATAATAATACAAAATAGTTGAATTTTTTGGTGTATAGTGAAGTAGGCAGAAGATGATAATTAACATTATAAGTTAAATACATATATTTTTGAGTCATTAATTATGTAAAAAAGCAATTATTTGTAACTCAGATGCATAATTTAATGTAATTAAACATTAGAATCTATAATATTTGTAGTCTTCATCCAAAAAAATAAACTAATGAATATAATATTGAAAAACACCCATATCCCCCTTATAAATAACACCTATCACCACTCTGTATCCACAAAAATTATAATCCATAATGATTGATATATATATATATCAATTACCTTATATATAATCTCCCCACAACCTAGATCTATTGGCCTAACAATAATACCATTTAAAATATCCTTAAGGGGTAGCCAAAGTGGAGAAAATAATTGAAAAGGTAAGATTCTCTACAAACCTCTTACCATTTTATTTTTGTTTTACCATCCACATATGACCCCAATATACCTGAAAATAATAAATTAGGTATCCAAAATACAATTATATGTTATTATTATTGTGGAATATTCATCTTACACCCTCCGTTTTTTTGTTCCAAAAACTAAAACATTGTATACAATATTGATGCTTAAACACCTCCATGAACAACATGTATCATTTTCCCCACACACCTCAATGATGGTAATAAAAATATTATTATTTTTAAATAATATTATAATAATTATAATATAAATTATTTCATGTTTTGGAATATATATATATATATATATATATATATAAATAAATATTAAAGAACTAGATTATGATGGTCGGTAAAACAACCTAAATGAACTAACTGTATAACTCCAACATTTTTACTGAGAGAATATTACATAATTCAAATTAAAATATATATATAAGACCATTAAATATCATAAAAATATATAAATATAATTTCATCTCACTTATATATTTTTAGCTTGATTTTATAAGAACATCAAAAATTATCTATAATTGATCCCACCTTAGAAAAATGAAATTTACTCTTTCAGAACAACAAAATTAAACATTATATGTCATTTAAATAATTATAAATTTTAATAATTAAATAAAATAAAATAAAATATAGATTTAAATGTTTATTAATTATGTAACTAATGAATATAATATTATTATCTAGTATTTTGAGTACAAGTGTAGAATGATTCTAGAACCTAATGTAAGTGTTCTCTTAGAACCACCCTTTCTCATTGTGTTATTGATTTTATCTATTTAACTCACTCAATCTACATTTGATATTATGGAATGATTATAAAATATTTATATATGTATCTTAAAGATATAACAATCATATTCCCCCTTCCTTTTACATGTTAATTTACACACTGAGTTCATTTCCCAAATGCCTTCTTTAAAATCAAACCCGAAATGTTTAAATTTTCTATACCTAAATCATTTTATGTAATAATAATTTAATTTATTTATTCCCATGTATTATTTCATTAAATAAATTTATATTTTAGGTATAAAAATATGCGTTTACATGTTATTTTCATAGAAAATATCATACTTTTTCATTCTACGAAAGCCTTTAATTGATTTCATAAAAAACTATTTTGGAATTTAATTTTCCTGAAAACTTATCTACCCTTTATCATGATGTTCATTAAAAATGAATTCCATATTTTGTGAACTATTCTTATATGGTGATATATCAGTATCTAAAATATTTAACCGATTCCACTATTTCAAAAATTTATGAAATACCCCTTCATTATCTATGAGGCAAGATTATGAAGCCTATTTCTTCCATGGGTAATTATTATGTTGATTCCTTATGATTGATTTCTATTTATAGAGAACATAAGAATGCACCTGTTATTATGGGTGTACTTATATATTTCTCTAATTAATTGGGTTGTGTTTTTTCTCATGATATGATACTTGTGGGATTTAGAAGTAAACCTAATCCATGATGTGAATATGTCCACCATGTGATGTTATCTCCGTTGTTATACTTAACTTGGTCCTATGTCAGGTTTTATGTTTCTGCCACTTTTCATATGTATCCATGATAATATGATAAAATTATCTTAATGTTATTTTCCCATGTTATTATTCTTGATTCTTTTATTTTATATTTCCATATTATGTCTTTTAAATCACATGTTATTCTTTGTTATCATATTTATCCCATTATTTGGATTTATAGCTAACCCATTCCTTTTATATATTCCCTATATTATCATATGTTTGTTAAGGATATCCAAGGGACTAATGATTTATTTTTATATAAAAAAATGTGGTGTAGTTTTTTTGTATTATGAACCTAGCCTCCCAAATAAGCTATACCTCATGCTCTTTGGGTTTTGTTTATCTAATTATTATGATCAAAATCATGTAATAATATATGTAAAAGTATTGGGTCACTATAGCTGGTATCAGAGTAAGGTATTACTATAATTTTATTTAGACTAGAATAATTTAGTGATAATCCTATCAATAATTCTATATTTAGAAGAATACAATGAAAATTTAGTGATGTATAGAGAAAGTGGTTTCCAAGAAATTACTTATATTTATAGATAATTCAAGCGTATATGAATCTGAATAAATTCTAGATATGGGTAATAATAAAAAAAATGTAAGATTTGGTATTAACATGATCATCACCTGCTACATGACAAAGAGACCTTTTGACAAACACTATTTGACACTCCCATGCCATATGTTTTGGAAAACAAAACTTGTTCTGAAACATTATGAAGGAATTGAATGTATTGTTATGTTAGAAAACTTTATATAAAATTACCATGGAGAACCTAGATAGATACCAAAAGACAAATATGTTAGGATATACTCCCAATTTATATGTTATTCACTCCATGATCATATTTTCCATTTTATGTGTTTATTAGTTAGTGTATTCTCATCCCATTTTACATTTTTTAGAAAATGGTAGGAAATAAGGGGAATCATTACAACAACCAATGTTATGATAAATCTGTTGATTTACCAAATGATATACCTAAACATATGGGATTGAGATATAGGACCGTCATAGATGCGATGGTTCAACTAGCTCATGATATGAATAATAACATAATTTAAGTGGAATAACCTCTTTCTCATATAATATGGGATGTTACGGTCGAGTCCTTTTTGTAAAAAAGTCATGATACATTTAGTAGTTCTTATGACCCCCTCATCATGAAATAATGGATTAAATCCATATATAATATATTTTCTATACTCAAATGAGTAAAATAATAGATATTCGTAATGGCTATCTATCATCAAAAGGGGTAGTGGACTAGTAGTGTACACTAATCAAGAACATGAAGTTCAAAGTGGAAATTAATTAAATAGAATGGCAAGGATTAAATAAAATATTATTAAATAAATATTCACCACAAATTATCCAACTTAAAATGGAGAGGAAGTTCCTTAAAGTGAATCAAAAATATCATGAGTGTATCAAGACGCACGAGGAAAACTAACCAAGGATCCGATAGTATGCCTCTGACTTCATCATCAACACTAAAAGTAAGGTAGACTGTTTATTTAGTTGTTTAATTATAATTTAATAAAAATATTAATTGATTTAAGTATTTGAAACCTATGAATAAATTATATTTTGTTCCATTAAGGATGATATGGATATTGGTGACTCCGAATTGACTTTGGGTCTCAAGAAAAAAAAAGTAAAATAAATTTTTATTTATGAGGCTCAAAAGATAAATATATTTGAAAAAAGAAAACCCAACATCATATATGTGAAAATTGTGGGAAAAGTTATCCCATAAACTACTTCAATGAAACCTGATGATTCTTCAAATGTTGAAAAAGGGGGAATAAGGATAATAAATACCAAAGAGAGATGATGAATCCCACTAATGTGATGGAGGGAAAGAAGGTTTAAATCAAAAATTAGCTTATGGTACCATGCTTGAACAAAAAATAACATGATAATTGTATGAACCAATTCCCAAATTCAAGGTTTGTTAGATATATTCAGTTATAACAACTTCAATGATGTAGATAAAAATTAATTGAATATGTTACCACACCTAGATAAGAGGATCCTAACAATGATGTGGAAACAAGTATGTTTTTTATTAATTCAATAATTGAAAATATACTTTTTTATTATGTGTCATATCATTATTTCATATCATTAATGTTTAGTATATCTATTGAAACACCCCCAAAAAACATGGGGGTTGAGCTATCTATGAGAACATAAAACATATAATATATTTAATCCCAAGTATATAGATCCTTCCTAGTCAGTGTTTATAGACTACGCCTCCTCGAAAATCTTTTCAAACATCCTTTAGTTTAACTTTATGATATATTGTTCATGGATTAATTTTCTTATATAAATCAAACAATAACTATTTGGAGAGGGAGATCACTCTTTATATCAGGAGTCATCATCATATTTTATAAAAGTGTTAAAAGGAGGGTAAATATACATTGTAATGTTCTTTTAAAACTTGGATATTATTACCTTATGAGTAATCATAACTAGACCAAATGATTTGAGAAAAGATAAATTCATTGTTGATGTCATTCCATTATAAAGTATAGTACAAATGTCTTCCCTGAAGAATTTTTTTGTCTTTCTCTAGACTGATAGGTTGAGTTGCCAATCAAAAATATACCTAGATCTATACCCATATCCAAGACTCTCAATAGAATGGCCAATATTGAGTTGGTAGAACCGAAGTATTATTTACAATAGACTCATGAAAGGGGTTTAACATGCCTTAGTGATTTAACATTAGATGTTCCAATCATATTTATCAAGAATAAAGATTGGTCAATGTGCCCAAATATTTATTATCACAAAATTAGTGAAATCATAATAATGAAAAAGTATCCCTTTCCATGGATTTGAGACTTATTTAATCATCTTGGTGGGGACAAACAAATCTCTAAGGTGAAAATTTGGACTAAATATCACTAATCAATGGTAAATATGGAATATATTCCCAATAAAACCTTCCAAACATGGTATGGACACTATGAGTTCATATTGATTCCCTTCAGACTCACTAAAGGTCCAATTATCTTCATGGACATTATGAATAAAGTCTTTTGGAATTAACACAAAAATTGTTTATAGTCTTTGTAGATGATATTCTGATATACCAAAAAAATAGTATGAGAATAATTTGAAAACTATTCTAACGAAATTTTCAAAATTGAATCTCTATGAAAAGTCTATAAAATGCCAGTTATGGATGGAGTAAGTATCATTCATGGGAAAGTTTTTCACTATTAAAGGGATATATATATATATATATATCTTTATAAGACAAATTAAAATGGGGAGCTTACAATACTAGTATCTGTAATAGATAACAATATTTTCCTTGAACTACCAGGGTATTACCAATAACATATGTCAAACTTATTACGATTGTTGAACACCTTGACAAATATATCTCAGAAGGGGTAATGTTCCTCTAGATAGATGAATGTGAAGATATCATCAAGGAATTATAATATAGTTTTATCACTACACCATTCCTTATGATTCTTTAAATATGGGAATTTTTGTGGTGTATAAATATGATTTAAAGACGGTTTTATGCAATGTGTTGACAAAAAATGGAAATGTGATAGCCTATGCATCATAGTAGATGAATTTTCATGAGAATTACTATACAACACATGATCTGGAAATTGGATGATGTAATTTTTACATTAAAAATATAGTCGAATTATCTCTATTGGAAGATGTGTGGGATATATACAAATCTTATTACAATCAAATATATTTTAAAAAATAAGTATATTTTTATAAACCAGAAAATATGGTTAGATATGATCAGTGAGCAAGACCTCCCAATCATTTACCATCCGGGGAAATCATATAATATGGAAAAATAATCTATGTAGAAAGGTTATGAAAACCTTATGAAAGATGATAAATTATAGGGATACAATATTTTTAGACATGTAATGATTGGATACAGTAATCATAATGGAATAAAATCATCATTCTTTTCTAAAATTGTTTATCTATCATCCCTAATATAGAAGTTAATGGATGATCAAAGAGATTATATAGAAATTCAAAAGAATGTGGGGGATATATGAAAAGGTAATTTCTTAGAGTTTAAAATTTATTAATAAAGAGTCAAAATATTTTGTTAATGAACATGTGTACCATAAAATCATTAGATAAAGAATCAGTTGCTGAATGATTCACATAGATCAACCTTCTCTATCCACATAGGGAACATGAAGTTGATTCAAGATCTAAAATAGTACACTTAGTTTGACAATATGAAGAAGGAGAACATAGAATATACATCAATGTTCTATATATATTTTAATGAGATGAATAAAATGTGGAATTCAAATGCGATGATGAAACAATTACCCATACATACATGGAAATAGGATAACATCACCATGGAATTTTACATTAGTCTTCTGATGGAATCCAGATGAAATAATTATATATGTGTTTTAGTGGATAACCATATAAATACTTCTCATTTTATTTCAATTCAATAGGAATTCTCACATGATCAACATGGAATGATATATACAATAGAAGTGGTTAGGAATCATGGAACACTATTATCAAAAGTATCTAATAAAGATTAAATATTTACATCCATACAATAGAAGAGTATAAAATATTATCTTAACACCAGGTTCAACTTATATATGGATTACCAACCCATAATAATTTTTAATCTTAGTAGACTATCCATAAACTTGAATAAATGTTGAGAGCATGCTAGATGGACTCTAAATTAGGGTGGAATGAATATCTTCCTCTCATCGAGTTCTTATATTGTAATAGTTTTGAATCAAGAATATAAATGTCTCCATAATAAGTCATATATGTGAATAGATTAAGAAAACATAAATTCTGGGATGATTTTTGTGATCACAAGTAACTCAGACCAGAAACGATCAAGGAAATGATAGAAAGGTTCAAGACCATTCAAAAGCACATCAGGTCTTCTCGAGGTTAACATAATAGATATTCTAACAGTCATTGGAAATAATACAAGTTTTAAGATGAAGATAAATTATTCCTCTACATATATCAATTTATTGGAGTAATGATATTATGGAAAAAAGGGAAATCTAAGTCCTAGGTACAAGAACCCCTTCGAAATTCTAGATTGCATCGGAGCCATGGATTATCGAATAGCACTCCCACCAATATTATCTCATAGAAATTATGTATTCAATGTATCCCTCTTGAGTAATTACATTAAATATACCTCACATGTAATGAATCTGAAGGTGGTATTGATGGAAAATGAACTCTCTTAATCGTAGTAGCTGATAATGACCTTGGGACATAAGGATAAATTTCTATGCAAAAAGAAAAATCACCTAGATAAAGTACAACAGAGGAAGCATAATTATGGGAATAGAACTTGGATAATAGTAGAAGAAATGAAAAATAAATAATCTCAACTATATCCAATTTATTAAATATATTATTTTTTTAGAGAAATTTCTTAAGGGTGGAAGAATGTAATGACCTAGAATTTTTTCAATGGGGTTACCCTTTTTATAATTGTGTTATACGTAGTAATTTAGTACAAAGAACTTGCATCACATGATAAAACAACTAACATTTTATTATATTAGTTTAAAAACTACCTGTATAAAATAAAAATATCCATAAATAATTACTGTATTTAAATGGGAAAAAACATATTTCAAACTCCCATGGACCATTGAATTTATATAGTAACAATAATTAATTTTTTTGGTATATTTTATGGAAAATAATAAACTAATGAATATAATATTCAAAAACACCCATCTCATCCCTTTATAAATTCCACCCTCACCAAAAATTAACCTCAAAACATATAAGACTCAGAAAATAAAAAAATTAAACCCAATTAGCTTTTAAATACTATAACCCATGTCATATTTCTTTTTTTATCACCAAAATACCATTCAAAGATCCATAAAGGGGCATCGTTCGAGGATTCTCCCTAAGGTATATGTAAGAATCTCAAAGAATATCATTCAATTGTATTATTCTTCTACCACACCATAAGGTCCCCATAGAAAAATATTAATATAAGTATCATATTTATACTCATATGTTGTTATAATGGTTGATTATACAACTTATATCCTCCCTTCTTTCAAGCCAAAAATGAAATCTTTGTTTACAAAACTGTTGGTTCAATGCCTTCATGAATAACATTATTTGTTTTTCTATACCACCATCATGGATGTTTATAAAATGTATTTAAGGTAAAATTACATGTTAATAAGTGTATTATGATTTATTTATTGTTTTGGAATAAATATATAGCGATAATATAAAAATAAACAAAAATATTTTATGACTGTCATTAAAACAAACTAAAAAAACTAATCGTACAACAATAACATTTTTACTAAGTGAATCATTTATTTATGATAAATAAAATTATATTTAGGACCACTAAACTTTATTTAAGGAAATTAATATCATTTAAATTTACTTTTAGTTTTTTTCTCATTTTATAAGAACATCAATAATTATCCACATGTGATCCTACTTTAGAACCATGAGACTAATGATCTAAAAAAAAACATTCAACATAATATCTAAATGAAATGGTTATAAATTAATATAAATAAATTATTAAATAAAATATTGATGTAAAAGGTTATGAATAATAATAGTAATGAATCTATTTTTATTATTTTGGTTGTCGAGTGAAAGTGCAGAATGATTCTGGAACCGAAGGTAAAGGATCTCATCGAACCACACTTTTTCTTTTGGGTTAACTATATCTCTTCAACTCACTCTCTCAATAAAAATTATATTATGAAATTATTCTAAATTATTTTCATATTTTAGATATATAAATAACTATATTATTATACCTTACTTTTATTGGGTAGGGAAAGGCAAGAGTTCTTTTCTAAAATGACTTCTTTAAAACCAAACCTGAGAAAGGGGAACAATTTCCATCCATTAATCATTTTATTTAATCCAAAATTAATATCTTTTATTTCAATTAATGATTTAATTTAATAAATTAAAAATTTATTTTAAACTATAGTATTTTACTTATTTATTATACAATTTTTCTTAATTATTTATTCTACAAATGTATTTAAAATGTTCCATAAAACAATGCATTGATAGTTAACATCTATACCCAATTATCTACCCTTTGTCAAGAAATTATTTCCAAATGTACTCAATATTTTTTATAACTAATCTTATGAACTCATATAAGAACATATAATAAATTTAATTCCTTATTCTCGTTTTAATATGTATAAAATATACATTGATTATGATATGAGGAATGATTTTGCAATCAATTTATTTACATTGGAAATTATTATGTTTATCACTTATGATCGATTTAGTTTTTTGAAACACATAAACTTGTACAAGTTTTTATGGGTGTGAATAGATACCACTCCAATGGATTGGGTAAATTTTTTTATCATGAAGTCATATTTATAAAATTAGGTTGGGAACATAATCCATAATGCGACTGTTTACACCATGTGATATTTTATTTACAACTTATCTTGAATGATACTTAAGTCAAGATTCATGTTTCTTACACATTTATATGATGCCATGATTGAATGATACCCTCATATTTATGTTATTCTATCATTTTATTATTTACAAGACTTATCTTTTATGACATAATGTTATGTCATTTGAATCAAATGATATTCTTCTTTATCATGGTTATTTATATATGGGGGTTTATAACATATAAATTTATTTTATGTATTCCCTAGGTTATCCATGATCTTTTATGAGCTCAATGGAATTTCATAACTCATTATTGATACTAAAATACATATATTTTGTTTTAGTTTTTTATGAATGATTAATAAAGTGTTCCAGATACACTATTATTTATGATCTTTGTGTTTTGTTTGTTGTTTTTTTAGGTTTAAAATTTTGTAATAATATGTGTATGACCTTGGTCACCCTAGTTTTAATATTCACTATTGAAACATATTTTTACTCTTTTAAAAATTTATTATAAGAAAATTTATATTTTAATTATTTCCAAATATTAATTTTGTTGATTCAAAATATGGAATCCATTTTATCAATTTGATTTTTAAAAACTTTGTAGATTTTAATTTTAAATTAAATGGAAAACATGATGAAAATATGTTTTTTTTAATTCCTTTTTAAGTATATAATTTTTTCTAGTATAATTCGGATTCTAAGAATATTTAATTGATTGTAATTTATATGAAATAACAAATTAAATTTAATAACTAAACAAAAATAGATTGTGAATATTTAAATAAATGAAAAGAAAATGATGTTTTTAGTAAAAATTAATTTTTTTACTATTCATTAAAAAAATAAAAATAATTAAAAAATTCTAAACATTTCATCCAAAGGTAATTTTGATATGGTGATTTAAAAAATTATATCCTTTATATAAAATAAAACTTCATAATTTTATAGAAATTCATTAAAGTAATTTCATGAAAAAATAAAAAAAATAATATTTAAAGGAAAAAAATAAATATAGATTAAAAAATCTTTAATTAAAATTAATAGATTATTTTATAAGAATTTATTATAATGACCAGACCTTAAACATTAAATGATCATGAATTTTGTCAACAATTCACAATGAGGAAATTTTCAGGTTTAGAGTTTTTGAGAATAAGGCCGTAAATATTACATAACAACTTGAAAATTACATGTATACACTACTACTCAGTATCCATTTCTCATAAAATAAAAATTCATAAAAAATAGAGACATGTCTAGTTCAGAATTTTAGAAAGTATGCCTTTTCCTTGATCTGGCCCTTGATCTTATTCATCTTTATGTCCCGTGAAAAACATTTCAAAACATGGGATGAGCCTAAAAAGCTCAGTAAGGGTTATAAAATTATGAAAAGAAAAATTATCCCATCAATAAATACAAATCTATTAAACCATAATTTTCAACCATTACATACCTCCTGAAATCATAAGATTTTTTAATAACATAAAGAAATCATAAATCATAAAGTTAACTTATAGAATTCATAAAATTCTTACATTTTAGCTATCATATCTACAAAGGGGGGTCACATTTGGAATACCCATCATAGTATATTCCCTAAACCTCTTAGGAGAAACATTAACATTTACCTCCGTCACGTTACCCAATGCATTGGAGAGCTATCTCGGGCTCACCCGCCCTAGGTTTATCACAGAACCACCTGTATATGCAAGTAATGCCCAATAACCATAACATAATCATAACACATAACATAAGCATAAATGAAAGATAAAATTTCCACATTCCAATCACAATATATCAATTCATGATATTAAAATAAAAAATGATTTATCAAACAATTTTAAAAACCATATAAGAGATTTAATAAAGATATTTTTGAATCAAAGTGTCCCATACGACATTGAAGATTTTAAAAGAATTAAAATTTAAAACATTAATGTCCATATAAATAAATCACTAAAAACAATTTTGAAAACATAGACATTAATGAGAAATATTTTGAAGAATAAATCTTTAAAACATTTAAAACAATATTTCAATTAAAGTGTTTTTTAAAAAATGAGAGACACTTGAATACAAAAAATTGAGGAATTTAATTTAATAAAAACATTATAATATCATGAGAATAAAGTTATTCAAGACATAATATGACAAAGTACAGTATATACACCATATAATAGTGAATTGGTGCATAACAACAATGAAGTCTCAGTGGAAAATAAATTGAGACGAAATCCATTATAAATATGGTATCCTTAGATTAAGGATAAATCAATTACATAATTATATGTGACGAATATAAATAAACCCAATATAAGTGAATATTAAGTGTAAAACAATCAGAGTTCATTCACAAATATTTATAGAAAGACATAATCAACATATATAAGTTTAACCCAAAGAATTGAAATTGGGTTAAGAAGTTCCTTTATAGAAATTTAAGAGCCTAACGACGCCAAATTAAAATTCATAAAATGAATTGATGAGAGAAAAACGGTATCACATCACTTGGACATAATATTTATTGGAATAATGATATAAAAAAACATAAACCAACAAAAAAGTTGTAAATTAAAAGACATAACCAAAAGAAGTCTTTTAAAAAGTGGAGGCTGACAGGTTCCCTTATAGATTGGGTAACATACGAAAGATACACCACATGAAATAAGGATCATTAAATGAAGATTTAAATAACCAAAAATTATATTATATTACAAAATTAATACAATCATGGATAGTACACATGCCACACAAAAGGAAATAGTGGCCAATATAGCATGAATCTCATGAGAATAAAAAGTGAGATGAAATACCCTTACTTCTTGTAATCAATTGAGTCGTATGAATAAATGGTAATAAACACCAAATGAATCACAAAATACCAGTAATTTAAAAAGAATAAGATAATATATATGAAATTGAAGTACACAACAGACCACATGCAATAATTAAGTGGCAAACAATGGAAATTTCACGAAATAACGAGTGAGAAAAGAAACCCCTTACCTCGTGTTCGGCGTGACTTGTTTGTTCCTGGTTATTCTTGAATAATAAAATTAAGTTAATTTATACTTGATTAAAAACAATTTTCATGTTTATTATTTCTTTTATATAACTTATTACCATGTTATAAACAATATGCAATCATTTATGTTAATAATGGCCATTTTGTCGATATTTGGTACTTGAGTAAAAATGAACGCTTTATAATTACAAGTTGTACATGTGACTAAGAGTAAATTATCTCGATAATGATATTCATGATTTAGATATCATATATATCAAATAAATCCAGTATATATATGTATTTATAACAGTACATAACATTTGGAGATAAGAAATTAAATGCACCGTTAATGAAGATGGTATGCCGTACGTACGCATGAACGCTAACTTCAATTATATTTAGTATTTTAATTGATTGAAAACATTATTATACATAGTTATATTATTATTCCAGTATAATATCATATATAATTTCAATAACTCCATCCATTATATGTCCCACGTATGGTATGAACAAGTAATATCACTTTGATGGGGCGGTAGTCTGCACTTCCTCAAATGAAATTATCTCGTTTACTAATAATGGAAACCATAAATATATTATATAAATTAAAAATATAAAAGAATAAAGAAAAATAAAACATAATATATATCATAGATAAATACAGTTTCATCATAATGGCCACCATGATTGGCAGTAGGAGATAATCGAACAATCATCGTTTCGTGAGGCGTTAGTCTTCCATCCACAAAAACAATAAGTTATTCACCCATTAGATTGAGGTGTGTGTAAGTTTAGTTCAAATAAATCTCATAAAAAAATACTAGTATATTGATTTTATTGGTTTTGTTATAAAATAAAGGAATAAAAATAGAATATGGGGTGGAGAAGAAACTGTTACCTTTAATTTGGGTAACTCCATTTGGTATGAACCAAAAGGTTTTCTTGAAGCGCCTTCTGCCTAAAGTCGGCTTCGAGGATGAGGAGAGGGATGTAGGGAGATTAATTGGGTAGAGGTTGGATAATCCAAAAGTATTGAGTGGTGTGAGTAATTGGATAGAGGTGAGGGCTTTTTATAAGGGGAAGGAGGGGTTCTTAAGGAAAGTGTGAAAATAATACTTTATTATATAATGATATTCGGTTTCTAAAGTTCCAAAACACATTACAGTAGAATATAAGAGGACTCATGGTATAAATAAAATCATCCAATAAAAATTGGACAGGTTTTTGATGTTATTTTAATATTTATAATCTTATTTATTTAAATCCTTAATTAATTAGGTAAACACAACATCATTATTGTGTAATAAATAAATTAATTTATTCAATGTCTAAACATTATAAAACAAAAAGCATGATTTAGTAAATATTTTTATCTTTCTAATGAATATTTATAGTCAAAAAGATAACTTATATAACAACATGAAAAAATTAATTAACAAAGAGATATTTGTTTATGTCATTTTTTCCTTTACTTTATGTTAATTAAAAAAAAGTGTCATTATGATTCATAAGTGGCTCCATGAGGTCCCAAAATCGACCCAAATATTCCTATGGTTGGAAATTATTCATACAATATGGGTAGGACATGTTTTAAGACAATTTTGAATTATTATAATATTCTTTTTACCTTGAATTATTTTATTTACATTTAATTGCTGTAAATAAAAGTCAAAAGTTAGTATTCACCAAAAATTATTTTTCATATAATTGAACCATATTTTACTTACTAATAACAACCATGTATGTTATAGTTTCTAAATTAAATTCACAGAAGTGGTAAAATACCATTTAAATGAAAAATTCAATATTTTTAACTACTATAAAGTGGTTTCACTATTCATTAATAATTGATGTTTTTATGAAAACTACCAAAAATTCAACCAAAGATATATTTGATATTACAAATTAAAAAATGATATCTAATTTACCAAATTATAAACATATATATTGAATTAATTAATTTAATATAATTTACCATTGTTAAACCAAATTGCGTTTTTTAAGAAACAATAACTATCAAAAGATTGACACTTGTTTATGTCCAATTTTAATGTGAAATTAATTCCAATGACCAAAATTGGATTAAATAGTAAAAAAATATTCTAATTACACTTTAAAACCAATTAAAAATATAATCTAATCATATAAATAAATTATATTAAATTACAGTTTTGAATTAAAATATAATATTTTTCACTATTCATTACAAAATGAACTTTATCGGAGAAATTCCAAAAATTTACGCAAAGTACATTTTGATTTCCCCATTATAATGAATAATTTTATTTTGGGAAATATAATTTATTAATGTGGATAAAACTATATTTAAAGAGGGTTCTCCATTAAAAGGCGGTAAATCGACCTTTTAATGTAAATTATGCTTAAAATTAGATTTATTCACATTTTAAGCCACCATATTTTATTGGTTAAAAGTAAAAAACATTTGAAAAACAAGTGTAATCATATTGTAGTTATTTCTATTCATTCCCGCCAACACAATGGCTAGGCATTAACTACCATTTAAAATAATAATAATATATTATTATTTTGCAACGCAAGATTTCAATGAAACATGTTGTTGCGTATCGGATAAGCCGTCAAACATAGCATCCCATTTAAAGTAAAACTAATAATTAATTTACAAATATTAATAAATATAAAAATTTCATATTCATTATTTACCTGGGATGTTACATTCTACTCCCCTTTTGGGAATTGCGTCCTCAGAATTTTAAAATTGTGCTCGAAAACATCATTGAAAGTCCCACATCAGAAAAAGAGTCAATAAAACAATCTCATTAAATTAATTTAAGATAAGTAAAAAGTTCACCCAAGGCAAAAGATACTAGGATTCCATGGAAACATGGATATGGAGGAGAAAACAAACTATCATGTTTTGATGGAGAGTGATAGAAAACATGACTAAAAGAAAGTTAACAATCAGAAAATCACAAACTTGTGATGGGTTAAAGGGTCTTTGATTCCCTTGTAAGAAAATTTAATAGACAAAGTTTTTATTTTAAGTTACTTTTTATAATGTTGAGGAATTTATTTATGATCTTAAATCAAAATAAAAGCAAACATACTAACTTGTCATGTAGACTTTCATCCATTACTAAATTCCTACCACAAACTCATGTTTTTTTATCAACAATTAGTATTCAATATGACATGTTCACATTGAAAGTGCTATACTAAACTTCTAGAGAATCCCCTAATAAAAAAAATATGAACTATATTTTTTCCATGTATTTATACATTAACCAAAACCAAAATGTTTTGTGCAAGATCAGATAATACCAAAAAAGGATAATATTTTACAAAAAGAAAAACTACTCTTAATCTCCAATTTTTTTCATAAAATATCCAAAGTTCAACCAAGACCATTAAATAAACATCTATCCATAAAATTCTTCAACGTAATCCAAACTAATATTGAATCCCAAATCTCAGAAGGATTTTATCACATATTCTTCCAAGATAAATCTTAAAATTTATCTCCAAATAATATCAGTTACTCTTAAAGTCTCATATTGAAAAGTAATTAACCTAATCACATATTCTCCATTATAGGTTAAGAATTTCCATAGATAACCCAAAATATACTTATTATTGATTCATAAAATCATCTAACTAAAAGAATAGTCATACTAACCAGTAACTTCACATGGTCTAGTGGTAGGCAATAAATCCCAATCCCACTTTTTTTGTGGGTTTGATCCCCGTAGCTTTGTCTGACGTGAAGGGTTTTCACACAGTCTTCATGTTGTCCTTTTTGAAAAAATATAAAATTTTATAGAATTCCAAAAAATAGATAAATTCATCAAAAATAACTATAAAATATTTTAACCACAATTGTTTTCTAATATATTTCATTTTCCATCCCAAAATGTATTAACCTGTAATTACCTCAAATTCCAGGATCATATAAATCTAAATGGTTCAATATAATAATATCAACAAAAGAAAAGATTATTATTCCTTGAATAAAATTATCGTATATCAAACTTCAGGGTTACATATACTATAAAAAGTCTTCTAATGTAATCCCATCATCGAAAGAGCCTTAATAATTTTAAGCATTTCACCATCCTAAAATCTACAATAACTCTTGAATCCCTTATATGTTGACTTCTTACTCATTAAATGTTAATCATGATCCATTATCCATTCCTTTAAATCATATTATTAAATACTTATTTCCTACAAAAATAATCATGAATCATATCCTTAGATTTCAAAAATGTATAAACATCAGTTAAGAAATAATCCATACCTTTGACTGGTCATTCTCAGTTTATTCATCCTCAATCATAATGTAATTAGGTATTGGTAAACATATATTTGTATGATATTGATGTTCCCATTCCCGAACCTTATTTATAGGAAATCTGTTTGTATAATGACCATTCACACCACATTTAAAACATTCAATTGATCCCATAGAAAGAACTTATTTCCCATTCATAGTGTCAACTGGATGCTTTCTTTTTCCATGGAAGGTTCTTGCTTTATGACCTTCACTTCCACATCTATAACATCATCCAATACAATTGAAATATTTTCCAATGTGGTTCTTTCCACATCCGTGAAACATAGGTTTTTGAATATACATACCTTTATGGTTATTAACCAAACATTTAGGGGGATTTGTTTATCGTATATACGATGCCTTATAAAAATAACCATGGTTCATGTGGTCAATCATGACTCCATATAGTTGGTTGAGAATAACCACAATAGTTCTCATTGCAGCTCCCATTTCAATCAGTTGCTCATTTAGAAAACCATCAATGTTTTCATCACATCCACTTTTACTTTGGTGCCTACTAGATCCAACCATTTACTAAAACCAAAAAGGTTAGTGTGAGTATATCAGTAAAATAACCATATAATATCTTATGAGGAGGGTAGATAAAAAGACATACTTATTCATGTTATCTTAAACTCATTCACCATATATAAAAAATATAACCCTTTCTAAAATCCTAACAATTAAAGTAATGTCACTTATTCTTAAAGAACAACCTAACCTCTAAAGTTATCAAAACAGACCTCTGATACCAACTGTATGGACCCGACCTTAAACATTACATAATCATGAATTTTTTCAGGAATTAACATTGATGGTCTTTTCAGGTTTAGAGTTTTAGAGATTTAGGCCATAAATATTACATAACAACTTGAAAATTATATGTTGACACTACTACTCAGTATCCATTTATCATAATATAAATACTCTTAAAAAAATAGACACATGTATAGTTCCATATTTTAGAGAGTATGACTTTTCCTTGATCTCATCCTTGACTCTATTCATCTTTATGTCCTGTGAAAAAAATTTCAAAACATGGGATGAGAATAAAAAGCCCAGTTAGGGTTATAAAATAATTAAAAGAAACATTAGACCATCAATAAATACAAATTTATGCAACCATACTTCTCAATCATAACATACCTCCAGAAATCATAAGATTTTTTGTAATGGCTCGGACCTCTCCGGTCCACTACTTTGTGAAAATGTGGTGTTGGAGGTGTTCCGGGAGGTCAAGGTGACGTATCCCCTAGCCGCTGCCTACCGGTAGCTCGGTCTACCGGTAGCCGCTGCCTACCGGTAGCTCGGTCTACCGGTAGCCGCAGTCTACCAGTAGCTCGGCTAACACTTTGCCAAATTTCTAGTTCTGTGAACAGTGTTTCCAGTTTTATGAACAGTGTTCCCAGACTTCATAAGAGCTACCGATTCCATACTTTGCCAAATTTCACGAATGAACAGTGTTTCCAGAATTCGACGTTTTCTTTGACGTAAAATACTTTTAAAACCTTATTTTAAGGACTTTAAGACCGATTCAAAGGCCATAAATTCTATATTAATTATTCCTAAGTCCAGGATGTTTTTAATTGGTCAAACCGCGTGGGTTAATGTGATCCGTTTTTAATGGAGAATAAATCAGATCTTAAACTGTCGCCTCTCTTAATATTTAAAAGAAACGAGATATCATTCTTCATTCTTCTTCCTCCTGGTTCTCATCTACGAGATGTTAGAACCTTGCAATCATTCCCATAGGAGTTTCACAATCAAACGTTACTCGGATCAGTTCCGCTCTGTTTGATGCAACCAAGTTGTGTCTATCATTCTTCCATATAAGGTATGTTTTATCATCGTTCCTTTGGGGATCACATTCTCTTGTTCTTCCTTCCATATTAGCATGTAATCTCCATGGTTCTAATGGGTTTTAGTTGGTTGGGACTTACCGTGGCATCCTCGGGTGGATGCAGTTGTCGCGAGAGAAGGATTGTGGCCCGTTGTGTGGATAAAGGACGTCAAGAACTCTTCGAGGTAGGGGATTCGTGGCTTCTCTAGTTATTTATGTGCAATTGTAGAATTAGCATGATTTAACCCTTTGGATCACAAGGAAATTGACCTAATTAAATACTTTAACCAGATTAAAATAATTGGTTGATCGCATGTTGTTGCTTTGTACCGTGATAACAGTTTTCCTCATGTTTTCCTAGATAGATTGATATCTATGTTTTTCTTTAATTAGTTGCTCGTTCATGATGGAAATTGATAAATAACGTAAAGCCGGAATTATTTGTTAAATAATTGGCTAAAGATAAAGAGGCATGTTAATGAATCTTTTAATTCAAGATGGATTAAAGAACTATTAGTTCGATAATTTCAAAAGGGTTCTGAGTTACCCGCTTGCTTGTAAGGCTGAATGCCTTGTGGTTTGGAGCTCTAAGTGCTCATTTTGTATGAAGGTTGAATGCCTTGTTAAAGGGACGAGAGCCCATTTTGTGATCTTTGATTTCCTGCTGCTTGTGATTTGATGTGAGCCTGGATGGCTGTTGTGATATGTGGAGGCATGGGGACTTGTGGTTGTGGCAGCGGATGACACCTAGTGTGGCGAGATGCATCGGTTTATGCATGTGGGTGTCGGGGAGGACACCAAGGATGATGGTATGAGATGAATGTGATGGTTTGATGTTGGTGGTTTGGTTTGGTTGTTTACTGCTTTACTTTTCCCCACTGCTCAAGGAAGCTGGTCTTGCTTACCCTCTTTCCGAGGGAGGCGAAGACACGCGGGGTATGCCACGTGCTTTCCGTGTTTAGCCTCTCGATGGAGGATGCGTCTATGCTCTTGCTATAGGCGGCAAAGACTCGACGGGTAGTATATCTACTCTCCGTGTTGAGCCCCTTTGTGTTTAGTAGCATAGGATGATTTTCTTGAATGCCTGGGAATATGGGAAAGTAATTCCATAATGAAAGATTGTTTATATGGTGATAATCCACGGGGATGGAGAAACTGGAATTTAATAGTGATGTGAATCCTAAAAAGGAGCAGTTTTTGAATGTGATTCCAATTTAGTTTAATGTGGTAAATTGTTCACGGTTAATTAATGTTTAAAGAATTAATTAACGTACAGTGGAACTGATAAAATGAGAATGGAGTAATCTAATAAATCTCTTCAAATGGTTGTGTGCTTATAGGATACCTAGTCTTAGAAGTAGCAGCCTGGAGTCTGAGAGACGTTAGCTGCCATTGTGCCTATGACTAGGTAATTCCCATAGTGTGGGTGTGAGTTATATAATTCTGTATTTTTTGTGTTTTTATATGCTAATCCACCATGTCGGTAAGGGAAACTGACACCCTAGGGATTCTGAGCCCTGGGGAGGTGTTTTCCCCAACATTCTGATGGGAGGTTGAATGGCCGACAACCCCCTTTAGCCCCGCTCTCTTCTCTTAGTAGATACACAGTGGTTAGTTTTCCCCATATATGTGTGTAGAGGGCTGTAATGGATTGTGGTTATTTCACACACATATATTCTGGATATAGTATCCTATGGACTACTATAGGTGTAACGTGTATAGGTTGTGATGGCTTGAGGATCCTTACTCGGCGTATGGGCTGTGATGGCTTGAGGTATAATACTCGACATATGATACATGTTATACGAGCTGTGGTGGCTCCCGGAAACTACCTAGTTACTTTGGTTGTGAGGATGGTGTGGTGCTTAGCCCAGGTGTCTGCGGGAAAGCCTATGTGGTGCACGAGGTGCAGATTGTGGAGCTTAGCCCAGGTGTCTGTGGGCAAGCCTTTGGAGAGAGATGCACATGACGTATGTCGTTGGGGCAGAGCGGCAAACCAGTGGGGAAGTAGTAGCGGGGTACCCTTGATATTCTTTAATATATACTATATTCTTGTATGCGTTACTTGGTGAGAGTAGCCATGGTGAGGTTGGGAACATAGTATACCTGTTTAGGTTACGAGTTAGTTTCACTTGTTGTTCACTGGGATTTAGCATGATTTCTTTACTTTTGCACGAGAGGCTTGGGGAGGATCCTACTGAGTATACTGTTATACTCACCCTATGTACATATAAACTGTTTTTCAGGTCACTTGGAGCGGGTTGGAGATAAAGCTGGTTAATACTAGCTTATGGTTGGAGGAGGAGCTGTTCGGGCTTGTGGCTGCTGCCGTTTCACTTTCTTTTGGGTACTTTTAGTTTTCTCCCTTTCAGTTGTAGTACATTTGCATGGTATTTCATATATGGACATGAGTTTCTTTTATATTTCAGTTCTGAGTTGGAGTTGTTTGGTGTCTATCTTATCTCTCTCTTCCGCATGTGTTCTCTTAGTGGGTAATGCCTCCCATTTGTGCGTTTACTATACCCTCGGTTCTAGTCTCCAACCCGGGGCCTACTGGAGGTGGGACTCGGGGGTCATTATCTCCCTTCTCACATTTCCGGCCCAGGAGGGGTACACTTTGTGGGGAGGGGGTCGTGACAGAGTGGTATCAGAGGTCTGGTTGAGGGATAGGATGGGGTTTGGAGTTAGGCACAGGTGAGGTTTCATGGGTTGGTAGGGCAACAGTGTCATTCATGTTTAGCCATTGGGGTAAACACTGGAGACCGGCAGAGGCATTGGCGTTTAGGGCCCCCTATGACCTGTTGCACGGACCTTTAAATTTATGATGACTACTAAACAAGGTGATACTGGTTGCAGGGTAGAGACCTAGGAAAGGATTATTCATCATTATTCTTTGCGCCTGTGTTTGAATGGGTAGACACTCGGATAAGTAACCTGAAATTAATAAAACAAAACAATTAATTAATTAATGTTGAGTCTTTCATATTCCAGGATTAGGAGTTCTAACAGTTGTTATTTTACAGGTATGGCTCGAGGTCGACGTCCTCGTCAGGTTTGGGCAGAAGATGCCCAGCAGGCTGTTCCAGCAGATCACCGTCGAGTAGAGGTTGACGAAGATGACACTTTGAGGAAGAAACTTTGAGAGTTTCAGCGCCAGAGTCTACAGAAGTACAAGGGATCCGTTTCAGATGTAGTCACAGAAGACTGGTTGGAGGAGATCGAGATAGGCTTCAGTTCGATTCGTGCTCGGAAGGAACACTGGGTGTCATTGGTTGTAACGATGCTGCGTGGAGCAGCGAGGAAGTGGTGGGTCTTGTTCCTTGGGGATCGCGAGGAGTCAACGATCTCATGGGAGGTGTTTCAAGACAGGTTTAGAGTCGAGTTTCTTTCATCAACTGCGAAGGCGTCCAGTTGCCAGGAGCTTCTTACCCTTTGACAGGGGAGATCCAGTGTTCGGGAGTTTGGAATCTGTTTCAGGAACCTTCTACCATATGCTTCAGACCTGTTACCAGATGAGGAGGCCAGGGTGAGGAATTTCGAGGAGGCTTTTCGTCCAAAGATCTAGCTCCAGGTCACCCCATTTATGCTGATGACATATCTTAAGGTGCTGGCGAGGGCAGAGGTTATTGAGAGGACTTTGGCTAGGACTGGATCGTCACGAGAGGGGAATCGTCATGATTCCTCACGAAGCAGAGCTGTGGTTCGGGGTTCCCTTTTTTCAGGACCGAAGAGTTTCCATTCACCTGGGGGTAGGTCCCAGCCCTTCCCATCTCGTTTATCCGGAGGTAGAAACTCTCAGGCATATGCCAAGGGATCAGGCGCTTGTTTTTCTTGTGGTGGTCGTGGTCATCAATAGCGGGAGTGCCCGACTTTTCAGATCATTCATCGTGCACCGGGCGCTCCACTCTAGGTTCCTCCGCTGAGGCAGTTCCAGCCGAGGCAGCAGCAGCAGGTTGCACCAGATTTAGATCACCAGAGGGTAGATGGAACATGTAGAGGACAACCCCATGACGCTCCCTGTCCTCAGAGAGTAGAGCGCAACCGTGGTGGTGGTCGTCATCGGGGTCAGAGAGGCCGTGGAGGAGGTCGTGGTCAGCTTCATTCTCTAGCATTGCCAGCCCCAGGCGAACTAGATGTCATTCGAGGTACCCTTTGCTTGTTTTCTACCTTGGTGTATGCCTTGTTTGATTCAGGAGCAACACACTCCTTCATATCACCTACCCTTGTCCATGCTTTGGGACATGAGGTAGAGAGGCTTCCAGTGCCCTTGGCGTTGACTACGCCAGTTGGAGGACGAGCCGACTTGTTTGAAGTATGTAGAGACTGTGAGACAGTGTTGGGGCAACACCGCTCTTGGGGAGATTTCCTATGTTTACGAATACAACCATATGATGTCATACTCATCATGGATTGGTTGTATTCGGTGCAGGCTATTGTGGATTGCTACAGGAAGAAGGTCGTTTTCTTTGATGAATATGGAGAGGAAGTGGTGTTTGTTGGTGAGAGAGATCCTCAAATGAGTCATAGACAAGTTCCATCCTTATTATCCATGATGGCTGGGATGATGCTGAGTTCTTCAGAGGTTCAACAGTTGGCGTTTCCTAGGGTCGTAGAGGAGTACCCTGACGTCTTTCCAGGAGAAGTTGTATTCTTACCCCCTCGACAAGAGATCGAGTTTGGGATCGAGATACATCCAGGAGCGTCCCCTATCTCTATGTATCCATATAGGATGGACCCTTCTGAGTTACAAGAGCTACGTATTCAGCTTGATGGTCTGTTGCAGTGTGGTTTTGTTCGGCCAAGTGTGTCACCTTGGGGTGCACCAGTTTTGTTTGTGAAAAAGGCTGATGGCAGTTTTCGGTTGTGCGTCGATTATTGTCGATTAAACAAAGTGACAATAAAGAACCGCTATCCTCTCCCGCGGATTGAAGACTTATTCGATCAACTGAAGGGTGCAAGTTGGTTCTCAAAGATCGACTTGCGGTCAGGATATCACCAAATGCGTGTAAAGGATGAGGATATCCCAAAGACTGCTTTCCGTTGTCGTCATGGGCATTATGAGTTTGTTGTAATGCCATTCGGCGTGACGAATGCTCCAGCTATTTTCATGGGGTTGATGAATGCTGTGTTCTGTGAATTCCTGGACAAGTTTTTTGTGGTTTTCATCGATGACATCCTTGTGTACTCCACATCTGAAGAAGAGCATGCAGAGCATCTACGAGCCGTTTTGGGAGTTCTTCGCCAACATCAGTTGTTTGGTAAGTTGTCCAAGTGTGAGTTCTGGGCTCAATAAGTTCGTTTCTTTGGGCATGTTGTGTCCCAACAGGGAGTAGCTGTGGATCCATCGAAGATAGAAGCAGTAGTGTCTTGGGCAGCCCCCAAGACCGTGTCAGAGGTGCGAAGTTTCCTTGGTCTCACAGGCTATTATAGGATGTTTGTAGCCAATTTCTCCCAAGTTTCAACTCCTCTGACAGCTTTGACTTGGAAGGATCAAGCATTCATATGGACTGATCAGTGTCAGACAACATTCTAGTATCTAAAGGAGAAGCTGGTAAGTGCTCTAGTCCTTTGTCTTCCAGCGGAGGGAGTCTAGTTTGATGTTTTCTATGATGCTTCACATCTGGGGCTAGGTTGTGTTCTCATGCAGCAGAGGTCAGTTGCTTCTTATGGGTCTCGGCTGTTGCGTCCCCATGAATGCAACTATGCCACCCATGATCTTGAGTTGGAAGCCGTGGTGTTTTCTCTAAAGTTGTGGAGACATTACCTCATTGGTGAGCACTTTGTGGTTTTCACCGATCATAAGAGTTTGAGGTATGTTTTCTCCCAACGTGACTTGAACTTGAGGCAGCGTCGGTGGATGGAGTTCTTGCGGGAATACGACTTTGAAATATTGTATACACCTGGAAAAGGGAATGTTGTAGCTGATGCACTAAGCCGAAAGACATGTAATGATGTTGTGCGTGAATCTGGTGATTTCTGGAGAGTGATGGAAGATCTATCAGCTTTGCATCTTGAAATGGGAGAAGTTGGGGGTAGAGGTTGTCTTTTCCAGATGATGGTGCAGTCATCCCTGATGCAGAAGGTGGAAGAGTCTCAGTTGGGAGATCTAGAGGTGGATGTTTGGAGAGACAGAGTTGTTTGTAGTGAGGCCCCTGATGGTAGGTCGGAGGATGAACAACACCGAGTGTTGTATCATGGCAGGCTTTTTGTTCCCTTGGAGATGCACGAGACGGTTCTCCGAGAGTTCCATAGTTCACCCTTGGAAGTACATCCTGGTGTGATGAAGATGTACCAATCCTTGAGGAGTCAATTTTGGTGGCCTGGGCTGAAACGTACGGTTGCTGAGTGTGTGTCTCGATGTTTAGTCTTCCAGAAGGTGAAGGCCGAACACCGTGTTCCTGGTGGTCTTCTCCAGCACATAGAGATTCCTCAGTGGAAGTGTGAGGACATCTCGATAGACTTTGTTACAGGTTTACCTCGAGCTCCGGGAGGACATGATGCTATATGGGTGGTAGTGGATCGTTTAACAAAGTCGTCCCACTTCATAGCGATCAAGGAGTCGAGCTCAGTGGAGGTTTTGTCGAGGCAGTATCGAGAGGAGGTGGTGAGACTCCATGGAGTACCTAGGACGATCATTTCTGATAGATATCCTCGTTTTACTTCTAGGGTGTGGAGAGGTCTCCAGCATGATTTTGGCTCTCAACTGTGCCTTAGCACTGCTTTTCATCCTCAAACGGATGGTCAGAGAGAAAGAACCATCCAGACTCTTGAAGACATGTTGCGCTCTTGTGTTCTTGATTTTGGGGGTTCATGGACAAAGCACTTACCCTTGGTAGAGTTTTCTTACAATAATAGTTTTCACTCTACCATCGGTATGGCGCCGTTTGAAGCCTTGTATGGCCGGACATGCCGTTCCCCGTTGTGCTGGACTGGGGTCGGAGAGTCAGCAATTCTCGGACCAGAACTATTGCACAATACAACAGAGATGGTTCAGGTGATTCGTGAGAGGATGAAGACAGCACAGGATCATCAGAAATCATATGCTGATCAAAGAAGGAGATCGTTAGAGTTTAATGTTGGGGATCATGTGTTTCTAAATGTGACTCCCTGTCGTGGGCAGCGAAGGTTTGGTCGTGGAAGTAAGCTTTCTCCCAGGTTTGTTGGGCCTTTCGAGGTGTTAGCTCGTGTTGGAGCTGTGGCGTATCGAGTAGCACTTCCCCCTCAGATGAGTCGGATACATGATGTTTTCCATGTATCACTGCTCCGTCGTTACCTTCATGATGAATCTCATGTTATCGATTGGGGAGAGATCGATATTGACGATGATGCAACCTTCGAGGAGCGACCTGTGGAGATCCAAGACCGCAAGGAGAAGCTATTGCGTGGGCGTTCTATCCCCTTAGTTCGTGTCTTGTGGCGACACGGTGGCATGGAGGAGAGTACCTGGGAACGTGAGTCACAGATACGTGCTCAGTACCCAAAGTTGTTTAATGTTTAACTCTTTTCATGTAATGATGTTTCCTTGATGGTTAGACCATGCATGTTTTATTTATGTACCTTTTGTGTGATGTTATGATTGAATTGTTTGGATACGGATTGTTTGTTTCCATATTCTCGGATGTCGTAGTTTTGTTCCAGCTTTCGAACAACTCATGGTGGTTTTCCCCTGAGAGGTATCTTATGGGGTGGTTGTTCGAACCCCTCTTTTCCTCTGTGTTGGTTTTTAATTCTCGAGGACGAGAATGTTTTGAGAGTTATCTAATGTAATGGCCCGGACCTCTCCGGTCCACTACTTTGTGAAAATGTGGTGTTGGAGGTGTTCCGGGAGGTCAAGGTGACTTATCCCCTAGCCGCTGCCTACCAGTAGCTTGGTCTACCGGTAGCCGCTGCCTACCGGTAGGTCAGTCTACTGGTAGCCGCAGCCTACTAGTAGCTCGGTCTACCGGTAGCCGCTGCCTACCGGTAGCTCGGTCTACCGGTAGTCGCAGTCTACTGGTAGCTCGGCTAACACTTTCCCAAATTTCTAGTTCTGTGAACAGTGCTTCCAGTTTTATGAACAGTATCGGTAGGTGAACAGTATCGGTAGGTGAACAATATTTCTATCGGTGACCTTCTATCGGTAGACTTGAATAATGTTCTATCGGTGAGGATCTAACGGTAGACTTTTGTTTCTATCGGTAAGGTTCTATCGGTGACCTTTTCAATCCTTTGCCAATTTTTGAGTTCTGTGAATAGTGTTTCCAGAATTTTAAGAGCTACCGATTCCATCCTTTGCCAAATTTCACGTTTGAACAGTGTTTCCAGAATACTAAGAGCTACCGATTCCTTCCTTTTCCAAATTTCACGTTTGAACAGTGTTTCCAGAATCCTAAGAGCTACCGATTCTATCCTTTACCAAATTTCACGAATGAACAGTGTTTCCAGACATCATAAGAGCTACCGATTCCATACTTTTCCAAATTTCAGGAATGAACAGTGTTTCCAGACTTCATAAGAGCTATCGATTCCATACGTTGCCAAATTTTTTAGTATGTGAACAGTGTTTCCAGCTTCACAAATTTGACATTTTCTTTGACGTAAAATACTTTTAAAACCTTATTTTAAGGACTTTAAGACTGATTCAAAGGCCATAAATTATATATTAATTATTCATAAGGCCGGGATGTTTTTACATGGTCAAACCGTGTGGGTTAATGTGATCCGTTTTTAATGTAGAATAAATCGGATCTTAAACCATCGCCTCTCTAAATATTTAAAAGGAACGAGATATCATTCTTCGTTGTTCTTCCTCCTGGTTCTCATCTACGAGACATTAGAACCTTGCAATCATTCCCGTAGGAGTTTCACAATCAAACGTTACTCGGATCAGTTCCACTCTGTTTGATGCGACCAAGTTGTGTCGATCATTCTTCCATATAAGATATGTTTTATCATCGTTCCTTCGGGGATCACCTTCTCTTGTTCTTCCTTCCATATTAGCATGTAATCTCCATGGTTCTAATGGGGTTTAGTTGGTTGGGACTTACCGTGGAATCCTCGGGTGGATGCAGTTGTCGCGAGAGAAAGATTGTGGCCCGTTGTGTGGATAAAGGACGTCAAGAACTCTTCGAGGTAGGGGATTCGTGGCTTCTCTAGTTATTTATGTGCAACTGTAGAATTAGCCTGATTTAACCCTTTGGATCACAATGAAATTGACCTAATTAAATACTTGAACCGGATTAAAAGAATTGGTTGATCGCATGATGTTGCTTTGTACCGTGATAACGGTTTGCCTCATGTTTTCCTAGATAGAGTGATATCTATGTTTTTCTTTAATTAGTTGCTCGTTCATGATGGAAATTGATAAAGAACGTAAAGATGGAATTATTTTTTAAATAATTGGCTAAAGATAAAGAGGCATGTTAATTAATCTGTTAATTCAAGATGGATTAAAGAACTATTAGTTCGATAATTTCAAAAGGGTTCTGAGTTACCCACTTTCTTGAAGGGCTGAATGCCTTGTGTTTTGGAGCTCTGAGTGATCATTTTGTATGAAGGCTGAATGCCTTGTTAAAGGGCCGAGAGCCCATTTTGTGATCTTTGATTTCCTGCTGCTTGTGATTTGATGTGAGCCTGGATGGCTGTTGTGATATGTGGAGGCATGGGGACTTGTGGTTGTGGCAGCGGATGACGCCTAGTGTGGCGAGATGCATCGGTTTATGCATGTGGGTGTCGGGGAGGACACCAAGGATGATGGTATGAGATGAATGTAATGGTTTGATGTTGGTGGTTTGGTTTGGTTGTTTATCTGCTTTACTTTTCCCCACTACTCAAGGCAGTTGGTCTTGCTTACCCTCTTTCCAAAGTAGGCGAAGACACGCGGGTTATGCCACGTGCTTTCCGTGTTTAGCCTCTCGATGGAGGATGGGTCTATGCTCTTGCTATAGGCGGCAAAGACTCGACGGGTAGTATATCTACTCGCCATGTTGAGCCCCTTTGTGTTTAGTAGCATAGGATTCTTTTCTAGAATTCCTAGGAATATGGGAAAGTAATTCCATAATTATAGTTTGTTTAAATGGTGATAATCCACGGGGATGGAGAAACTGGAATTTAATAGTGATATGAATCCTAAAAAGGAGTAGTTTTTGAATGTGATGCCAATTTAGTTTAATGTGGTAAATTTTTCATGGTTAATTAATGTTTAAAGAATTAATTAACGTACAGTGGAACTGATAAAATGAGAATGGAGTAATCTAATAAAGCTCTTCAAATGGTTGTGTGCTTATAGGATACCTAGTCTTAGAAGTAGCAGCCTGGAGTCTGAGATACGTTAGCTACAGTTGTGCCTATGACTAGGTAATTCCCATAGTGTGGTTGTGAGTTATATAATTCTGTACTTTTTGTGTTTCTATACGCTACTCCACCCTGTCGGTAAGGGCAACTAACACCCTGGGGATTCTAAGCCCTGGGGAGGTGTTTTCCCCAACATTCTAATGGGAGGTTGAATGGCTGACTACCCCCTTTATCCCCGCTCTCTTCTCTCGGTAGATACACAGTGGTTAGTTTTCCCCATATATGTGTGTAGAGGGCTGTAATGGCTTTTGGTTATTTCACACACATATATTCTGGATATAGTATCCTATGGACTACTATAGGTGTAACGTGTATAGGCTGTGATGGCTTGAGGATCCTTACTCGGCGTATGGGCTGTGATGGCTTGAGGTATAATACTCGACATATGATACATGTTATACGAGCTGTGGTGGCTCCCGAAAACTACTTGGTTACTTTGGTTGTGAGGATGGTGTGGTGCTTAGCCCAGGTGTCTGCGGGAAAGCCTATGTGGTGCACGAGGTGCAGATTGTGGAGCTTATCCCAGGTTTCTGCGGGCAAGCCTTTGGAGAGAGATGCACAGGACGTATGTCGTTGGGGCAGAGCGGCAAACCAGTGGGGAAGTAGTAGCGGGGTACCCTTGATATTATTTAATATATGTTGTATTCTTGTATGCGTTACTTGGTGAGAGTATCCATGGTGAGGTTGGGAACATAGTATACATGTTTAGGTTGCGAGTTAGTTTCACTTGTTGTTCCCTGGGCTTTAGCATGCTTTCTTTACTTTTTCACAAGAGGCTTGGGGAGGATCCAACTGAGTATACTGTTATACTCACCCTATGTACATATAAACTGTTTTTCAGGTCACTTGGAGCGGTTTGGAGATCAATCTGGTTACTACTAGATTGTGGTTGGAGGAGGAGCTGTTCGGGCTTGTGGTTGCTGCCGTTTCACTTTCTTTTGGGTACTTTGAGTTTTCTCCCTTTCAGTTGTAGTACTTTTCCATGGAATTTCATATATGGACATGAGTTTCTTTTATATTTCAGTTCTGAGTTGGAGTTGTTTGGTGTCTATATTATCTCTCTCTTCTGCATGTGTTCTCTTAGAAGGTAATGCCTCCCATTTGTGCGTTTACTATACCCTCGGTGCTAGTGGCCAACCTGGGGCCTACTGGAGGCGGGACTTGGGGGTCATTATCTCCCTTCTAACATTGCCGCCCCAGGAGGGGTACACTTTGTGGGGAGGGGGTCGTGACATTTTTGAATAACATAATGAAATTATAAATCATAAAGGTAACTTATGGAATTCGTAACATGCTTACATAGTAGCAATCAAAACTACCTAGGGGTCACATTTGGAATACCCATCACAATATATTCCCAAAATCTCTTAGGATGAACATTAATTTTTACCTCCGTCACGTTACCCAATTCATTAGAGAGCTATCTCGGGATCACCCACTCTAGGATTATCACAGAACCACCCATATACATAAATAGTTCCCAATAACCATAACACAATCATAACAAATAACACAAGAATAAAGGAAAGATAACATTTCCACATTCCAATGACAATTTATAAATTTAAAATATTGAAATAAACAATTCTTTATTAATCCATTTTCAAAACCATTTAAATGATTTAATAAAGATATTTCTGAATCAAACTGTCCCATACCACTTTGAAGCTTTTAAAATAAATAACATTTTTAAAAATTAATATCTATATAAATAAATCCTTAAAACCCATTTTGAAAACATGGACATTAATGAGTAATATTTATAAGAATAAATCTTTAAAACATTTAAAACGACATTTCAATTAAAGTGTTTTTAACAAAATGAGAGATGCTTGAATACAAATAATTAAGGAATAAAATTTAATCAAAACATTATAATATCATGAGAATAAAATTATTCCTGAGATAATATGACAAAGGACAGTATATACACCATATAATAGTGAATTGGTGCAAAATAACAATGAAGTCTCAACGGAACATAAATCGAGATGAAATCCCTTATAAAGATGGTATCATTAGATTAAAGATAAATAAATTACATAATTATGACTGAAATATATTAATTCACAAAATATAAGTGATAATTAAGTGTAAAACAAACAGATTTTGTTCACACATATTTATATAAATACATAATCAACATGTATAAGTTTAACCCAAAGAATTGAAATATGGTTAAAAAGTTCCTTTACAGAAATTCGGCAGACTAACAACACCACTTTAAAATTCAGAAAATTAGTTAACGAGTGAAAAAGGGTATCTAATAAGTTAGTAATAAAATTTACTACATTAATGATATAGAATAAAATTTCCCAACAAAAGAAGATATAAATTAAAAGACATAACAAAAAGAAGTCTTTTAAAAAGAGGAGGGTGAAAGGTTCTCTTATAGATTTGGTAACATATAAAATATACACCACATGAAAGAAGGATAATTAAATGGAGATGTAAATACCCAAAAATTATAGTATATTAAACAATAAGTATAATCATGGATAGTATATATTCCACATAGAAGGAAATAGTTTCCAATATAGCATGAATCTCACGGGAATAAAAAGTGAGATGAAAAACCCTTACTTTGCTGTAATCAATCGAGTTGTATGAAAAAAAGTTAATAACCACCAAATTAATCATAGAATTACATGAATATAAAACTAATAATTATAATATATATCAAATGTATGTACACAATACACCACATGCAATAAATAAGTAGTAAATAATGGAAATCTCACGAAATTAAGAGTGAGATAAGAAACCCCGTACCTCGTGTCCGACATGACTTGCATGTTCCTTGTTATTCCTGAGTAATAAACATATGTTAATTTATAATATATTAATAAACATTTTTCAGGTTTATTATTCCTTATATATCACTTATTACCATGTTATAAACAATATGTAATCATTTAATTTGATAATGGTAATTTTGTCGATATTTGGTACTTTAGTAAAAAATGAACTCCTTATAATTACAAGTTGTCCATGTGGTTAAGAGTCCATTATCTACAAAATGATATTAATTATTTAGATATAATGTATATCATATATTTCCAGTATATATTTGTATTTATAACAGTACATAACATTTGGGGATAAGAAATGAAATGCACCATTCATGTAGAAGGTAGGTCGTACGTACGTATGAACATTACCTTCATTTATATTTCATATTTTAATTGAATTAAAACTTAATTATGCATAGTTATATTATAATTTTTGAATAATATGATATATAATTTCAATAACTCCATCATTTATATGTACCACTTATGGTATGAATGAGTCATATCACTTTGATGGGGCGGTGGTCCGCACTTCCTCAGATGAAATTATTGCGTTTACTTATAATGGAAACCATAAAGGTATGTTATAAATTAAAAATAAAGAAGAATAATTAAAACATAAACATTATATATATTATATATAAATACTGTTTAATCATAATGTCCTCCATGATAGGTGGTAGGAGATAATCGAACAATCATCATTTCATGAGATGTTAGTTTTCCATCCACAGAAACAGTATGTTCTTCACCCATTAGATGGAGTTGTGTTTAAGTGTAGTTCGAATACTTCTCAAAAAACATCATAGTATATTTATTATACTATTTTTGTTATAAAAGAAAGGAATAAAAATATTTTAGGGGTTGGAGAAGTAAAAATAAATAAAAGAAGTTAAGAGAAACTGTTACATTTATTTAGGGTAACTCCCTTTGGTATGAACCAAAAGGGTTTCTTGATGTGCCTTATGTCTATAGTAAGGCTTCTAGGAGGAGGATAGGAATTTAGGGATATTAATTGGGTAGAGTTTGGACGATCCAAAAGGCTTGAGAGGTGTGAGGAAGTGGTTAGAAATGAAGTATTTTTATAAGGGGGAGGAGGGGTTCTTTAGGAAAGTGTAAAAATATTACTTTGTTATATACTGCTATTTGGTTTATAAGGGTCAAAAAATAATTAAGGAAGAATATATGATGATTAATGGCCGAAATAAATTCATCCAATAAGAATTAGACAGGTTTTGGATGTTATATTAATATTTATAATCTTATTTATTTAAATCATTTATTAATGAGATAAACATTACATCATTATTGTGTCACAAATATTTTAATTTATTAGATGTCTAAAAATATTAAAAAAATACCATGATGTAGGAATTAATTTTATATTTCTAATGAATATTTATATTCAAAAACATAACTTACATAACACCATGTAAAAATAAATTTACAAAGAGATATTTATTTATGTCATTTTTGCCTTTACTTTAAGTTAATTAAAATAAAGTGTCATTATCATTTATATGTGGCTTCATGGGGTCCCAAAATCTACCCAAGGATTCCTATGGTCGTCAATTATTCATCCAATAAAGTTAGTACTGGTTTTAAGGTAATTTTGAATTATTATAATATTCTTTTTACCTTGAATTACTCTATTTACCTTTAACCGCGGTAAGTAAAAGTCCAAAGCTACTATTTACCAAAAATTATTTTCATCTTATTGAAAAAAATTTTACTTGTTAATAACAACCATGTATGTAGGATTTCCAAAAATAAATTCCCAGATGTGGTAAAATTTCATTTAAATGAAAAAATCTATTTTTTAACTAATACTAAGTCGTTTTAGTATTCATCAAAAATAGATGTTTTTCAGAAAACTACCAAATATTGAGCCTAAGCTATATTTGATATTCCAAATTAAAAAATGATGTATACATTACCATATTATAAACATAGAAGTTTAATTAATTAATTTAAAATTAATTCCCGTTGTTAAAACAAATAGCATGTTTTTAAGAAACAATAACTATCAAAAGATTGACACTTGTTTATGTACAATTTCAATGTGAAATTAATTCCAACGACCAACATTGGATGAAATTGTAAAAATATATTCTAATTAAACATTAAAAACAATTAAAAATATAATTTATCCATATAAATAAATTGGATTAAAACTCAATTTGAAATTAAAATACAATATTTTCACTATTCCTTAAAAAATGAACTTTATCGAAAAAATTAATAAAATTTACAACATTTAAATTTTGATGTCCCCATTATAAAGAAGAATTTTATTTGGCCAAATATAATGTATTAAAGTGACCGAAACTATATTTAAAGAGGGTTCTCCATTAAAAAGCGATAAATCGACCTTTTAATGTAAATTATTCTTGAAATTAGATTCATTCACATTTAAAGCCACTTCCTTTTATTGGAGAAAAGTAAAAACATTTAACACACATGTATAATAATATTTTAGTTAGTATTATTTATTCCCTCCAATACAACGTCTAGTAATTAACTACCCTTTAAAATGATAATATTATATTATTAGTTTGCAATGTATGATTTCCAAGAAGCATGTTGTTGCGTATCGGGTAAGCCATCGAACATAACGTACCCACTAAAGTAAAATTAATAATTAATTATCAAATATTAATAAATATGAAAATTTCATATTCTTTATTTACTTGGGATGTTACATTTATAGACTAGTTTTTATTTATTATAGACATTATTTATATTTCATAGTTCAGTTACTTTTTTTATTCCCACCAATTTAATAGCTATGTTATAATATTAATATTTAAATAATAATATTTTAAGGTTTGTTAATGGTTAGTGTTTCATGTATAATGTTGTATCAACCATTATATTCTTTTATAAATTTCAGGGTGTGAAATATTGGATCTACAGAATCAATTATAGGCCTTTTTCTTGATCTTTCACTCTTGATCTACTCATATTCCCTCTAATGGAACTATAAATCTAATCAGTTATGGACAAATCTATGTTTTATAATCAATATTTTTTAAATTTCTTGTTGTTTCTATTAAAGGAAAAAAGGCTTCCAGTATCTAGAACATTTCTATGTCTTTATTCATTTTCATCAACAATATCAAGTTAGGTTTCTTCTCTCCAACTAAACTCCTTCTATAATCTTAAGGTTTTATTTTTAAATTCCTCTATCTCATTTTCTTGAAAATAATTTTTTTAGCAGATATATCTTTTTTTTAATAGATCACACATGGTGTTTGAATACTTACATAAAACAAATTGATTTTTAATGTAAATGGTTATTTTTTGAAAAAATTGAATTTTTTGTTAGGTTGTGTTCATGTACATGAAGATGATTCATGTTTAGAAGTTCCACAATCAATAAAGAAAATATGGGATGGTTCATTGTCATAAGATCCAATTTGAATGGGGTTACCATGTGATGACCTGATTTCATGATAACTCACAACTCTATAAGATATAGAAATATATGGCATGCATGAATTTGTTTTTGTGAGAAGGAACATGGGATGATTATACCAAGTGTTAAGAAAAAGTGATAAACTTTTATAATGTTTTCACATAGAGAACATATTATTATTTTCAAAATATTTATGTTTTTATCCTATATTTTATAAAATATAATAATAATTTCTTGTCATAGTGTCATGTGATGGGAATTTGGGGGAGATTACAAAATGAAATTTATACTCATCCCTTACTTGGGAACTTTAGTAAATTTTCATATTTTGGAAACCAATAAAAATGAAATGGAAAGGTGTTATACATCTATAATTCCACATCATGAGGATTCTTCCATAGGTTGATGCTTGGAGCATGGGGTTGTCTCTTGGTTTCATTGAATTGATTCCACAACGATGTTACTATGTTTTATGCGCTTTAGTTTATTTGTGTTATCTTTTATTACTTAATCTCTACCACTTTGTGGTTTCTGTTTATTTGTATATCATTGGGGTCTATTTATTATTACTCATGTATCATATTATTTAATTTTTACACCGGTATTTTATCATATATAGTTTTGTTTGATCTTTATAGAAAATTAACCCCCGATTTTTTACTATTCAAACTAAATTAATGGTTAACCATTGGTGTGATGGGGATATCAAAAATACGGCCCCACTAAAACAACCCAAGAAAATGGGTTGGTTGTTGGGTGAAACAAGAATGGAGAAAATATATTCATTTTGTAAATGATAAAACAATAATTTCTTTAACACATTTTAAACAAAGTCGCAAAGTATCTTGTATTGAAAACCAAAAAAAGATTCCATAAAAACTCTAAAAATAAATTAAAATATGGTATGTAATAACATTAAATATTAATTTTATTAACTAATATAACTCTTTTGAAATCATCTTAAAGAACATGTAAATGAATGAAAAATTTCATCGTCCAAAGAGGAAATAAAGATGACATTTCTTAAAAAATATTATATTAATAATATAATGTACCAATGTGAGTTGAATGATAAAAAAATTGAATACCATAGTAATAAATAAAAGATAATTATATTTATGGGGTTAATGATATAAATATCATATAATTTATACAAATGAGATTCAATAATAAATAATCTTGAATAGAAAATAAATTAGATCATAAACCTTTACCTTAGTCCATGTTCTTCTTTATATGCACTATTAAGTTACTATAAAATAAATTTAAATTTCTTATAAATTTATAATTTAAACTTATTAATATTTTATATTATATTCAATCACATAATTATAATTTAAAATATGTTATTTATTAACAATTATTCATTAATATCATGTTTTTGTAGAAAACTGGTATGTTTCCCTAGCTTGTTTTGGTTTGACAGTTCGAATCTCTGCTATTTTTTTGGTTTCATTAAATAAATAATCACAACCATGTTATTAGTATCATATTTATTTTTAATATATACTTTTGTAACAACTCATAGATGTTTTATATGAAAAATTAATTACATTACTTCATAGAGAAGTTAGTTCGTAGATACGTATGATTAATGTTTTCACTTTCCTTCGAATGGAAAGAAATAAATGTATATAATAATCCATATTTTTATAATCGTAATAATATCATAAATAATATATATGTATATATATTCAGTAAATACATACTTATTACTAGACAGGTATAGTGACCTAGAAAAACAAATCTTATCTCATTGTGGATATGGTAGTCAACATGAACATACAAACAAAGTAATCGTTTCTAATAGAATAAAAAGGAGAACTAAAACAGATATAACATTAACATAAAAACATTTATATATATTAATGATACTAATTTTATAATGTTATTATAGTAATAGAATATTTAGAGGATGTTAACAAAGAATGAAACACGAAACCAAATAGTGAAAGAAATTGAATCTTCTTTGGTAAACCTCAATTAGATTACACAATAAGCCTTAAGAGGTTGATATTTTGGAAGAATACATGATCTTATATGTAGCGAATAAATTTAAGAAGTTATTTTTTCAGGTATTGTTTGATATTTATGGGAAAAAATTTGTGATGGATTGAGTGGAATAGGAACTCCTTTTATAAGCGTGGTGGGTGGTAGACTTGAAAATATATAAAACATTAAAATATAAAAAATTTATATTCAAGAAAAAGTGGGAAAATGACAATGGTTTGATTATATGATAATTTAAAGTGGAAATATCTCCAAAAAATCAAATCTATAAATTTTTATGTGATATTTTAATCCATATATTCTTTATTAACACTATTGTTAACCATATTTAACATTAACCAAGGTAAATACTTTTTACCACAGTTACTATTCATTATATTAAAAAATTAAAGTGTCTTTATTACCGATTTGGAAATTATAATAAAAATATAGATATAATTTTACAAATTAAAAATATATAATTGGTAGAAGTTAGTTTTAAAATAATACCCTATAAATAACAAGAATTGTTTTTAGAAAACATTATTTTAACCATAAAATTAAATTTAATCCAATTCTGAGCCTATTAAAAACCATAAGATGAATGTAAATATTTCTAATATTTTATGTTCAAATTTCATTAATTTGTTTTCATATATAGTGATTAATATAATTTATTAATAGAAAAACAGGTTATATTCTTAAAGGTTGTTTTAAAAAATACTCTATTTTTACTTTAAATTTTTATAATTTCCATTCTCAAAAAATTGATAATTTTTTAATTCAATTAATTAGTTTATTTAAAAAATAAATTATTTTAATTATCTAAATTAATTTTTAAATAAAAACTATAAATTAAAATCAATACTCAGAAAAAAAACACATAAAAATAGTTCATTAGGACGAATAGTATTTCCTAAATGAAATACAAAATGTTTTTAAAAATTATATTTCATATATATAACATTCAATTTGATTCATTTTTTTACTGTAAAATAATTATTTACATACATCCAGGGTTTCATACATAAAAATATATCAAACATACAAAATTAACAGAGTGGAATTTTTTTTATAAAAAATGAGGTATTTAAATAAATCATTTCCCTATCATTAGTGATAATTTAATCAATTATTATATTATAGGGTGGAAATTTTTTTATTTGGATTATAGGGAAATTGGATTAATAGGAGTAATATAAATTAACTTTAATACTTATTATGTTTTTTAAATCTGACTGTATATATAAATTTACATGTAAAATATATATGAACCCATCATTAAAAAATGAAATTTGAGTTCGTATCAGATGTTGAATAGTTTATTGATAGTTTTTATGATTGAGTTATTGTCCATTTTTTTCTACATCAAGAAGTAACCACTAATAATTATTTTTGGTTAATTTATTTATCACAAAATAGGGGAATGTGATAAAAACATTCTCTCAAGGGGATATGGATTTACTAAACTATAGAATATGATATTTTAATCAAGACTAAAGCGTGAGGTGATTAGGAATTTTTCTCACATGTACACCTTTTCATTTTTTAACAATCAAGGGGGATAAATATATTAACATTAGAAAATATTTTTTTTTGAATTAACGTGGATATTGAAATCCAATCCATGTTGGGATATTGAATTTTTATGTCATACTTTTTTATGTTAGATTTATTTGTTGTATTTATTGTTAACATATCAATGAGGAGAAAAGTAAATTTTTGTTTGGTGATGAAAAAATCCCAATGAGTAAAGAAGATAAAGAGTTATTTGATGAATCATAATGTTTGAATGGATAAATTATATTTTCTATCAGACATTGGAGCTATTAAGCAATATTTGATTATATTTTAAAAAATAAATTAAAGAAAAATGTTGGGATGACACATGATATTAAAAACAGACAAATCTGATGATTATTGAGCTGGACATAATGATGTTCAATAAAATGTACTAAATGGACTAATTAATTATACATGGTCTTGTTGTGGTTCAGTGAGCTGGAGATGCTATAAAATAATCAATCTAACTAGAAGAGTGAGGTTCCATCAAGTTATTATCAAGAATAAAGACTAATTCAATATATAGATAATATCTATTAAATGATGGAGGAGTGAGAGATATGGGTTCATAGGAATAACCTAAGAACATAATTGACATTCATAGTTTCTTGGGGATAACATGTTGCTAAATTAGTTTTATTCATGACTTATCACTCCTTGAATCACCTCTTATAATATTGAAAAATATTGTTGTGAAATCTTTATATTTCTAATCATGTGAGAAATAATTTGTTGATTTTAAAGGAAGACTATCTTCAGTGCCAATACTAATTCTTATAGATCTATATAGAAGGTATGCATAATATTTTTATAAATTAGAAATTATTTTGGGATTAGTTCTAATATATGGATATAGATTCATGGTATATAGGTCCTGATTGTTTAGACCTCACTTGTGGAATTACCCAACACATGATTTAAATCAAGTGTGTATTTTTCATGACATATGTTGTTAGAGTATTTATTTTTTGGGAGAACCTTTCTTTATTTACACTGGAAAAAATACTTAAGACATATTCTTGTAGCATGATTTTGAATCTCAGATAGTGAATATGGGTTGAATGCATGGATTCTTACCTATAAACCTAGGAAGGATAATGCATTGTCATATGCTCTGAGTCTAAGGACTCACACAAAAGATGTATAAGAGGAACCAAGTGAATGAAATTTGATGGAATTATTTAATAATATTTAGATGGAGGTGGAGAACCATATTGGTGAAACATTAATCAATATTTTACCAATCAACTCTTCACATTTAAATATAGTGAATATGAGACAACTCTTATATCTATAGGGATTAGTCCTAAGGGAGAGTTTTTTAGGTGGAGACTAACCATCTGGATGGGTAATTGATGGGAATGAAATATTGTACATTCATGGATGAATTTTCTTACCAAAATATTTATGATAGTAGTTCATGTAAGAGTCTCATTCCTTTTATTGGGTAGTACATTTTGATCTCATGAAGATGTATCATGATTTATTCTTGTGGTACATGTGGCCTTATATAAAAAATAAGACCACTAGTATCATTACTTGACATTTCAACTATCAATAAGTGAAGGTGGGATACCATTTACCCATCTAAAATATATAGTCACTTCTTATATTGTAGTCGAAATGGGATTACATCACTATAGATTTTTTTGAAAGGATTATTGAGATCACAATAAAGTAGTGACACTGTATGGATGATCGTTGATGGACTAAAAAAGTTACCAAATTATCTTTTATTAGGGAGACATTTTTATTGGATGATCTGGGGAGGATACATGTTAGGGAAACCATACAACTTCGTTGATTTCCATGTACCATCATCTAGGTTATGGAAACCCATTTTACAAAATGAACTTGGAAGGGGTTGTACAAGGAACTGTGCTCATAGGTGCTTCTGAATACATCGAATCACCTTTAGATTGATAGTCTATTTTAGCATACTATACAGATATTGGAGGATATACTCCAATCACTAATCCTTCAATTTACAGCTTATTAAGAGAAACAATCACATATTTTTGAGTCATATTAAAATAATAGAATATTGGATACTGTCCAAATGGATCTATATGAGACCTTATATGGTATTATTTTCGGTTAACCCCTGTGTTTGGTAGAGACAAGTGATATAGAGCTACTAGGATCTGTTGCTGGGTAAGAGAAATTAGAGAAGGTAAAAATTATCAAGAATTATAGGCTAAAGATTAGTATATGTATAAGTATTGTACAAATCATCACTTACAAATTTTAGAGTATGAGGTGGTATATTTTTTCTTCTTTTATGTTCCACCATGATTGAGTCATAGAGGATTTGAATAGAGGTTAGGCTATCACCTCAATTCATTGGAACATCCATGATCAAAAATTGGTTTAGACTTATTTATTATCAGTTTGTATATCTACATATATAAAGGGTATTTCATGATGTTTTACATGTAACTCAACTTTCCTGTTATCATTCAAACCCATATCATTCTTTTGATAATGATGAAATTTAGTTAGAGGGTGATTATTTGTTTGAGTAATACCCGATTTATATAGTTTATTGAAGAATAATGAATCTTTAAAGATGTTCAATTTCTTCTAGTTTAAGTGATATGGTCTCATGTTCAAGTAAAATACAAGAACTAGAAGGGAGAGGTTTACATATATGATCAGTGGATAGAAATGTTCAATGATGATGTTGAACCTAACTCCGAAGGGAAACTCAAGGTTGATTTCTTGTAAGGAGGGGATGTTGTAACATACTAGTATTTCATGTATCCAAGTACCCTTTTAAAGTTTAGTTGAATTATTTTATATTTATGAATGTAACTTAGATTTAATGGATGTGTTCATGAGCATATAATGCATGTTCAGAGAATATAGATTTTTTTTAGAATTAGATAGTGTCACACGGTTGGAGATTCATTATTAGTAGCCATGAAATTGAACCATGTAGAACTATAAAAAAGGATCCTGGTTTGAAAAATAATATGAGGAAGTCCACATGGGTATACGTAATGTCGTAGGATTTTTTTTATTGTGATTTACATGGCTTGTGTACAGTTTTAAAACTTACTTGCTAATCAATTCAAGTGGTAACACCCTAGGAATTGAGTGCACATGGTTGGTGCATAGTTTGGCCAACCATGTAGCCAAACCACCAACATTTTAAAAATTAGGGAAATTACCATTTATTATCAAATTCATTTAATGTTTGGACCCTCATTTCATTTCTTCCCCACAAACATTATCCCTCTTGTCTGATCTCTCCAATCGTTTTCATGTAAGATTCGATCCATATCCCTTATAAAATGTCAGAATCACACATCGTTTATCATGTTGAATCCATATCAATAATTAATCCAGTAAATTTTATTCACTTCCTATTTTATCTATATATTGGGAATTATGAATCAATTCAAGGTGATATACCCTATTTTTATGGTATTTTTCAACTTCTCTGATTTTTATCATCCTACCTGAGATAAATTCCTATAATATACAAGGAGTATAAAACCTATCCACGATAGGTGGTATTATAAAATTCCATAAAATTATAGTTGTTTATATTATGTTTAAATTGTATTAAATTAAAAAATATTTCTATATTTTCACCTAAAATTATTAAACCACAAAATTAATTGTTGAAAATCAACATAGAGATGTTATAAAACCTTGAAAACTGATTTGATTTATATGACCTCAACCTAAACAACAACGTAGGTGAGTTATATTAAATTCATTATGGACTTGTGTTTTCATAGTGTCCAAAACACTACTAAAGTGTATTTACCTTGTATTTGGCATGCGGAATGTTATAAAATGGAGGAATTAATTGATTATGTTTCATGGAATATAAAAATTACCCCCTTAATGAAAAGTATCAATTCCATAGATTAAATGTTTAAATGATTTTATATTGGAAAGATTTATACTCTTTAGAATTCAATATAATTTCATATGAATATGACTACATCATGTTATCCTTCTGTACTGGGCAAATAATTTTTTATTGTTATTTTGGATTATGAAGAAATCATTATTTATTTTTCACTGGGAATTTATATAGAATATTATCCTTATAGTTCATTGGAAAAATAGATATGATGTTCCATATTATTTATTTGGAATCATAGGAAGAAATATCCCTATATGTTTTTTTATAATTAATGGACTTTTATATTCTATACTGACCATACCTAACTAACAGACATGATCTTCCACCTTTTATATTTATAGTTAATGGAAAAGACATTCTATATTAACTATGACTAATTAATATTCTTGAATCCCATTATTGTTTTTTTAATAAATATTCAATGTCATTATCTCTTAAACCAAAGTAGATAGTATCTAATGGGTGTTCCATAGGAAACCCGAACAGTCATGGTTTACTTATCTATCATATTTATTTATCATACCAATGTACTGCTCATTATATATTCACATACTATATAGTACTCGACACTATTTGTGGCGGCCTACAAAGTCCATCTCATAACGTATTTGGGCCAGCAATTTTTACTTATGAAGGATTATTGAATATAGGTTGGGACAAGGGAAATAGTCAATTAGTAGATGCATAATTATATGTACAATGATAGAGTATGAGAGTATAAGAATAATCTTATGATCATGATACTATTGTAGAAATATTTTGGTCTTTTTTTCATTTTTGTATAGTTTGTTGTATATGACTAATACTTTGTTTCCTTATATTTACCATTCTATATAGTTTAATGGCTTTTTAATATTCTATATATGTTGATGGATATGGTTAAACTTGTGGATTTGGTAAATCATTTTATTATATCTGGATGATTTAACTTTCTCCATTCCTTATTTTTATGTATTTAATATTTATAAATATATAATACTGATGTACTGGTACTCTGATAAAATAGAGTATAGTCTCGCCAACATACCATCATAGCCCCTCATTTCTATTCAGCAACCTCTAGTGTATGAGGTGGTGTGCTTGAGGCCACATGGCCAACTCGGTTAGGATACTTATGAGTGAGATGGGATAAGGATGCTAAAATATGAGTCAAATTTATATTTTTTTATTTTTAATAACAATATTGTCTCATTTCTTTTCAGTGTCTTGTGGGGGACTCTCAAATTCAGTATCTAATATTGGGTAAATCATTACCACCCAAAACACCTTGTGACATATTTCACAACAGCCTCGTTCAATGGATGTATCATTATCCTTTGCGACAAGTTGTTGGGATATTTACCATATCCACTCCATTACATATTTTTTAAAAAAAATTAAAAATTAATTACATTTATCTTCTTATAATCCATTTCATGGTTTTATTCCCTATATTAAATATTTGAGGATGTCAACATTTTTACTCGATAATTAATTATATGTTTACTATAACTAGTATCTTTCCAACAATTATCAAGATTTAATATCTCAATTTTCATGGGTGTTGTTTTTCCTTTAATATTAGTGGTTTAATATTTTATGATATAATATATAGATACAAAACCATGATATTAGATCAAAATAATAATCTAAACGAATTTATACAAAGAGTTATAACCTAAAATTCACAACTCAAATTCAATCATGTGATAATTGATCCAAAGGGCGTGGATGAGCAAGTCAACAATGATTCTATGTAAAATTATTAGTATATGGGGTTTCTAAAAATTATTCCCTCATCTGATAGTGTACAGAATATATAATCTACTATTCATCCCCAATACTTTGGCTTTACTGTTCTTTACCATATTGACCCCAATGAGTGCATATATATTCTATGACAGTCACTATATCAAAATGTCTAGTATTTTTATTTCATTTATTCATATATTCATAACCTCTTTAAATTAATTCAACTATATTAATCATTCAATATTCCCTAATATAATATTAATATTATTTTTACATAATAATTCAATTTGAATATTGTGATAACTTTTTATTCAAGCCCAATTCTCACCACTTATTCCAAATCATTCATCATTACCTCACCCAAATCCCAAAACAACATTACTTACCTTTAAGAAAGTCCCAATCTATTCTTCATTTCCTCCATACATGATAATAAATTTCACTTATTGACACATATTCATTTTAATAATTGAATAATTAGATACTCCATTTATTTCACTTATCATGAAAAGTTTCTGCTAATCATGATATTAACTCAATATTCAATGGTGAATAAGGATAATATGATTATTGATGGATGAACAAAAACAAAAAATAAAAAAATTTAGAATAATTTTATTTTCAATTCCAAAACATGGAATTCAAAAAAATTTCAGTTAGTGAGTAAATCATATAATAGATGTTGAGGTATCAACATACAAATAAACATCATACTGAAATTCATATTCTTATAACAGAGTAATCTACGAAAAATTAAAACCTTCAAATGAGTATATATTTTCTTATTTTATATAGATATTTAATACTAAAAAAATGATGCATATAATTATAATTTTTTCTAGTATATAAGAGAAAAATAAGGGGAATTCCATAATCCTAAAAATACTAAAAAGTTATTTTGATATAATAAAACAAATATATTAATTTTTTTTATCATAATAACATGATCTCCAAGCCTTGTATAATAAAAAATATAATAGTTTTGATTCAATTAATAAGGATGAGATATTATTTTATAAAATATTATGAATTGATACTGTAGAGAGACTTAAATATTTCAAAATAATAAAAGAATTAAATAAGAATACATAATGAAGACAATAATTTCTGCGATTTGGTCAAAGTGACCTATGTGCGTGGGGCGGGAAAATACAAGTTTCCACATCATAAGTGAAAATAATTATAATTAGATATTTCTTGAGAAATAAGAAATATATGAAAAATTCCAAAATGTGGATTTAATGTTGAACATAGATCTTCTGGTTAACCAATAATTGAGATAGAAAAATATTCTCTTTCCATTGATATACTCACACATATGTATAATGAAAATTCATTGATAACCTATATAATAAATTATAAATGAGTAAGGAAATTTGATCCTAGACTAAGTCCCTTATACTTGGGATCCATCACACCTTTCATGAATTTCCTATAAGGTAATCACAATTCCTCATCATCATTGAGCCAACTAGCATTGTAACTAAGGATCCTTTACAGAAAACAAGGATATAATTAAATCTTTAGGATTATAATACCTCCAATGGATCAAATTGAGATTTAATAACTATATTGAGTTCAAAATAAAATTCTAAAACTCTCCATTGATATCTCTCTTTCTTCTTTAATGATCACAAACTTTTGAATATGTGGCCCCCTCTTGAGCTCTATCTCTTTCTCTTGGAGAACCTAACCACTAAAAATAAGGGAGAATTGATATAACCAAATAATAATAAATTTAATCGAAGTATTTTAATAGGATAATCATGTAAGTACTAGTAAATATTAGAAATACAGGAGGAAATATCTATCACGAATCACAATAAAAACATAGAAAAATAGATTATATATAAGTATAGATATGTTCATGCTATAAATGGATAGAGAGGACATGTGGCATAAAAAATGTGGTGGAAAATTCGAATACTAGGATTGAATCATTCCACTCCATGAAAAAATATACCATAAAATATAAACAAAAGAATACTTTTTCATTATATTAAATCAATAATTATATTTGCAAAAAGTTTTAAAGAGCATATATTTTCTATGTGAGAAGGATCAATAAAGTACCTGGAAAATAGACAAAGGAATTGAGCCATGGCATGTAGCCTAAACAATGATAACCAATACATAAAAAAACCCCAACATATTCTAGGACACCATATATATTAAAAAATAAAATTTATAAGTTCTTATATACTACCAATTAAATAATAATAAACATAAAATGTAGTATACAATATTATCAAATTAAAAAGTTCATTATTCTCTACCTTTGAGAATAAAATGCATATAACAATTTAATTCTTAATTGGCCATGCGATAAAATTTTATTATCCATCAACTTATAAATTAAATTTCTATAACTGATATATTATTGAAACTCATATATATTGATCGGGGAAATAATGGTAGCATCTTATGCATGAAACTATTCCAATATTAACCAAATCACAATTTACCAATACAATAATAAAACAATTTAGGGGTATCTCACCCTCAAACAAAAAAATGGAGTAAAATAATGTCTCATATTTATAAATAATAAAATAAATATATAGAAATTAAAATATATAAATATTCATTAAAATTTTTGAAAAATATAATGAATGATGAATACTTATATAAACATACAATACCTACATGAATCCAATAAATTATATTTTTAAATATACTGGATTCTCATATTTTATTAATACACATTTCCATAGTTATAAAAAATCCAGAACATAATTCCTATAAATAAAATATAGATAGAAAGGGAAGGATATAGAATCTATACCTAAGGATACAACTATGAGTAAGACAATTATTTCTTCCTAATATAAAATGGAAACTCATTAGTTTACACATATCCCCATATTCATATGAATTACCTTTAAATTGTTAGGATACACTAGTGATCCATGGATAAATACATATTAAACAAATAATTCATAATCAGGGTTGAGATAACCTACCATAAGAAGGATCTTAATTTACCAAAAAAATCTATGTATTTTTAGTATTCTTATAAGTAACATCATGATACACGACCATCATTTATCCAATACTAATGAATATTCTATAATAATATTCCCAATCCAAAAAATACCCATATATGTAGTTATCTTAAAATATAATCTATATCTTAGCACACAAAATATAATGGAAATAATTGTTGAAATATAACTCTATTTTCTGACTGAAAAATTATACAAGGAGAAAATAATACCCAGATTGACACTTATTACATTCACTAAATTTATTAGAAATCTATTTTCATTAGAACACATGCCAATGATTGTTTCTATTATGGATTCCATGAATTTTACCCACACATCTCATAAAGCCACAGAAGGTCTCATCATATGAATAAAAAAGGAAAATAATATAATGGTTTGATTGTTCCCTGTGGACAACTCATGAGTGTGTGATTTTACTTTCAAATGAATTTTTTTTAAAAACTATTAAAAATTTAAATACAAAAATTTTGATAAAATCACTATGTTAATCAAATCATATAAAATATATAATTTTATTTTTCAAATAGACTCTTTGAAATGTAATCAAGGCTCAGTTAAAATAAATTCAAATGTATTTCTAATTTTAAAACTTATTTACCTAACCAAAGTTATTATATACAAAAAAACTATGATTAACTAATAAGTCAATATATTTTAAGAAGGAATATTAATTTCACTAGTTTGATTTGAAAAGAAATATAAAATAAATAAAATAAGAACTCCATTATAAAAAATAATGAAAATTGTAAATTTACAAGGGGTTTGGTCTCAATATGAGACTTAATATCCTACACATCAAAAGAATGTGCTTCCATGTACTTTCTAATTTAAAAAATTAATCAACAATCTAAATCGGGTTTTATAAACTAAAATAAACAAGGCTGGCCAGGCTCAAATTCTCTTCCACTATTCTTCATGGGATTTAATATAAGAAAATTCCACACATTACCTCTTACATAATTGTTCATTTTAATGCATATAATGAAAATCGGGAGAGAGTTTCCATAACTCTTTAGTTTATCATAGGTGTCTCTGTGTATAGATAAATAGATAAATAATTATAAAAATATCAAAAGTAAAGCATAAAGTAAAAGTGGAAGAAAAATAATGTTGAGAAAATGATATTCTACTCAATAAGAATATATTTTTTATTATTATTCATTGTATTTTTCATTGTAAGGTGGATGAACATGTTGAAAAGTAATTCCAACAAAATAAGGTTTTGTAAAGGTTGAAAAATTCTTCTTATTTTCCTTGAATCTAAAGAGAGAAATTGCACCTATGTTTCTCCTTTTATTTTTGATATAAAATGCATGTTTTGTGGTTTTATGTACCAGACACTCACAATACCATAATCTTGTTCATGAGAATTCATAATTGAATTTATATCAATTCAGGTCAAAATATCTAATGAGGAATGATAATAAGGAAAATAAAAATCCATATGATCAGTTACAAAAAGGATGAAAAATTATTTAATACATATGTGGAGTGGTTTAAGAGTAATAATTATTAAATCCATAAGACACTAACTATATATAATTCCTTATACTAGACATGTTAGAATTAAAAAAAATCATCAATATACCTATGATAGCATTTTTTTTGCAGTAGATCTGTATGCGTAGTAGATATTCTTGATAGTAGATATTTTTTCTATAGTTATAATGCATATAAATAAGATTTAAGTTGATATGATGGTGATATATATACAATTATTAGATATGATTGTTGGTAGATCTACCAAGTTGTAAGTCTATATAATGGTAGATCTATCTAATGGTAGATCTATCTTGCGATAGATATTTTTGGTGGAACATCTGTCTGGTGGTATTCTATATGGAGATAGATCTATCTAGTGGTAGATATATTGAACCAATAGTATATAAATACTTATCTTAAATTATTATAATTTTTACATAATACGATTTACTATAATGAAACATTAATCTGATTAAAAAAATAACACACATGATTTATTATAATTACAATTTGGAGGTTCTCAACATTCCATCCAACATTACGATTTTTTTTTCAGAAACACCCTACTACAAAAAACCAACGAGAGCCCCCCTAAGGTGGACAAAAAAATGCAACCCACGGGAATCTACCCTAATCAAATTGACCCCCTCGGGTCTAATAAGTGACACATTATCCACCCAGACCATAGTATCCCCAGGGACCCCAAGAGATGCAATGTAATATGCTACTTTATTACCTTCCCACCACGTGGGAGTTACCCAGACGTTGTTCCCCATAATGGCCTTACATTTCTTAACAGTGCAGGAAATCATCCACGACATCATACCTCGCCCCTGCAACGCATCGTGAACAATTTTCGATTCCGTTTCAATCGTCTCTACAACAAGCCCTCTATCAATACACAGCGACACCCCTAAGAGAACTACAAAGGCCTCTTCATGTACCGAGCTCCCCCTCCCGTAATGGGTAGCGAAGGCCATCATCACACTACTACTGCCATCACGCACCCCCCCTACTCACATGATTTCCCCATTGCATGCTCCATCCACGTTCAGCTTATTACCCTCCACTGGAGGGATCCAGCGGACCCAACATCCCCGCTCTCTGGAGATCCTCTGCCTAACCACCAACCCAGGGGACTTCAACACCCGAATGGATGGAACATCCGCCCCAAAGCCCTCAAGACCCACCAGCTCAATCAACATACACCTTATTCTCTCCACCACCGCCCTACCAGTAGATGCAGTTCCCTCGTACCTGGCGCGATTCCACGCTTCCCATAGTACCCAGCAGCCGGCATTGTAAAACATAGCACAAGCCTCAGTCTCCTTCTCGTTGCCATCACACCCCTAAAACCATTTCCCCAAAAACCGATTGCATGTGTCGGCGTCAGAAGAGTAACCTGTGTTCCTTCCCAGAAAGCTCCACACCACACGATCCCAGTCCCCCTCAATGAAAATATGCTCCATACTCTCCTCCCTCCTCCGTTTACAACACAGACAACCAGACGCCACGCTAATACCCAGTCTTTTGAAGTTGTCATACGAAGGGATAGCCTTATGATTAATCCACCATGTTAGAAAATTCATTTTTGTAGGAACACTTTTGCTCCACTCCGCTTTGTTTCTCGTCTCATGAAGCTTCTAAGCATGGGATCTCCTACGAAAGTCTTTCAGATTGAACCTACCCGACGCCGAAGGCGTGAATACACACCTATCCTTCTTCTGGTTGATCACAACTGAATCAAAGACCCTCTGAGAATCTACGTCCAGCACCGCTCTGAAGAATAGGGGATGTAACTTTCCCTCCCTAAAGTAAATAAGAGGGGCCGGACACCCCGATAAAGCATGCACCCACCCTGACCAGTTGTAATCCAAGAACCGGATCCTCCCCTCCCCAATAATCCACTGAGAACAGTGCTGCAACGTAGGGACGATATTACTCACCTCGTCCCACATGGAGAAACCTCTCAAAAAGAGGTCAGCGATGCCAGCCTCATACCTATTCAACATGCACCTTTCCCCCAACGTCTCTCCCTCAATAATTTCCCATGCAATCTTCACACGTAGGCCATGCACCGTGTCCTCCATACTCCTGGCGTTGATCCCTCCTTCATTGATCAACCACACCATCTTCCTCCACGAAACCTATTGTCTCTTCCCCTCAAGCGATGCATCCCAAATGAAACGAGTGAGAACCATGTATTAGGAACTTATGACCCCCTTCGGTACATTAGTAGACACTATCTCATGCACCGGGACAGCTGCAAGCACACTATTAGCCAATGAAAATCGTCCCCCAAAGGACAGAAAGTGATACTTCTAATCCAGAATACGAGCCAACATTTTGTTCACCACCTTGTTAAAGTCCCTATTCCAAAGCCGCCAAAAGTCACCAGAGCCCCCAGGTACTCCATTGTGAAAGACCCCTTCCCCATTCCCAACATAGAACTCACCCCATCCATGCTATCCTCTCTGCAAGAAGTCGCAATATGGAAACAACTCTTCTCCTGGTTCACCAACTGGACACTCCATTTACAGTACTCCTTCAGGATATTATCGACCGCCCTCACAGATCTCACCCCTGCATTCATAAACATGATTGTATCATCTGCGTACATAAGGCGAGATACCAAGAGGCCCCCGTGTCTCCGGCGGAATGAAAAGATTTCCCCCTGCCTATCACCTGTTTCAGTAATCTACATAGAGTATTCTGTATCAGGATGAATATACTTGGGGATAAAGGGACCCCTTTCCACATTCCATGAATATATTTGAAGAATCCATGAGTTCTCCCCAAGAAGGACACTTCCATCCATGGAGAACTAACACACCTAAAGATGATGTTGCATGCTCAGGCCAAGAATCCCATCCTCTTGAGAACTCTATTCATGAAACCCCATTCCATTAAATCATAAAATTTACTCATATCAAGCTTTACCGCCATATTAGCTCCATGAGCCTTCACGTTCAGATCCCTCATAAACTCCTGTGCCAGCGCCATAGCTCCCTGGATCGACCTCCCCTTTGCAAACCCATGCTGCTCCACAGATACCCACCGCGAGAGATATCTAGACAACCAACTGTTGATCAGAGATGCAAAAACATTGTATGGAAAGTTACACATGATAACCAGATGATAGTGGTTAAGGGAGGAAGGGTATTTGCACTTAGGCAATGGGACCATGGTTTTCTCCACTGCTATCCAAGGAAGGACACCCCCGCAGAAGAAGTCTTGAATGACCAAAACCATATCATCTTTCACGACCTTCCAAAAACCTATCTAAAAACCCCCTGGGAAACCATCCGGCCCCGTGGCGCTGTCCGGGTTCAATTGCCACAATGCCACCTGCACCTCCACTTCATCCGGGATAGCTTCAAACTGCTCATTCTCGTTCATAGAGACAACCTCCAGGACCGCCTCCCATAACTGAGACTCTTTGGTAGGATACACCCCCGATATGTTACCACTCAGACTAGCCAGGATATCCTTAAAATGAGCCTAGGCCAGACCCCCAACCACCTCCCTGTCGTCCAAGAAAGAACCGTCCTCCAAAGACAGAATAGGCTTCACCACCCGACACCTCTCCCTGATGCATGCATGGAAATAAGTCGTGTTCTTGTTACATTCTCTGAGCCATCTCACCGTCGACCGATCCCTTGCCCTATGCTCCTGAGAAAGCAACCTCACTGCCAAGGCCTCCTTCTTCTCCGAAAGCTCCTCAAATACAACATCACCCCCACTGCCCTCCAAACTTGCCTCCAGCATCTCAATACCTTATTTGAAGGACTCCAGCTCTCGATCCCATGCAGGTAGAGATCTCTCCCAAAGCATGAGTGCCTGCTTCAGCCGCCGCAACACGTCATGTAAAGCCACCCAAGAATGCCCCATAGAAGGCTCTCCCCAAACCTGCGAAACAAACGTGTGAAAATCTGGGTTGTCCATCCATGTGTTGACGAATCTAAAAGCTTCTTAAGACCACTCGACCCTCCCAAAGGATAGAAGGAGCGGCGAGTGATTGGAGACCCCCCGAGCTAAATGAAGGACTTTCACCTCCCCAATCACCTCGATGGCCTGCAAGTTCGCAAAACACCTGTCTATCCGGGCCCAACTCCGACTCTCCCCTCTATGGTTCTCAACATTATCCCCTATATTGATGATAAAAAGACATGAAATTTAAAACCTTATATATATATATATCAATATATATATATATATGTATAGGAATTGATTATTATGATGAATGTTCAACCTATCATTTCAAATCATTTATGTGATACACAATGTTATCCATACAATCCATACAAGGAATTGACTATTATCATATAATATTTAGCTCAATAATATTTTACAACTTTTGGGATTTTAAAAGAAGGAGAAAGAATATAAATGTAATAAAATATATATATTTGAAAAACATAAAAATTTCAGTAGATATTAATTTATAATGATCAAATCATAAAAATAGATTACCAGAAACAAACACAATCCATATTAAAAAATAATTTGAATATGAACAACTCTATGCTTGATTAGAATAAGGATCTACTAGATCACTTCCATTAAAATAGTAAGGAGGAAGATGATAATATAGGATGAGATATAGGTATAGTTTGTTTGAATAACAAATGTTTCATATGTTTTATTGTGTCATTTGGAGTGAAGGAAAAATGATTAAGGTAAATGGAAATTCCTGGTAGAGGTGTTAAAAAAGTTGTAGAAGTGAAGGTTGGTATGCGAATGGATTGAGGGGATACAACTACTATCCTTGAGGTGCAAGAAAAAGGATTAATCAAGTGTAAAAAATATTTGACACCCATACACCATGATCTATAGATTTAAATAAATCAACCTCCACTTCCATTAATAGTTTGACCAAAGGGGACAAGGTCTTCATTTGGTAAACTTTTTCCATGAAGTCCCTGTTCACATGAGGAATTATCATGTTTTCATATAAAAACATGAAATGGGTATTGAGCTCTTTATTAGTATGAATACATGAAATATAATACTTTATATCTTTAGTGATCATGTCTTTGTCACATGTTTCCTCATTTAATCATTCTATAACCAAATTATAAACATTATGACCATGTCATATTATCTAAAAAATCTATTATTAATGAGAGATAGTAAAAACAACCAAGGAAACATGTAGATCATCTCTAACAATATATCTAATCAAATCTTCGACTCTAAATGTTAGAGTTGGAGGGGGTGGAGTTCTACATAAAGAATATATTTGTTTAGAAAGAGACTTAAACCTATCCAAAATAGAGATTTCCTTCCCAGTGAAATTAGAACACATATACTCCCTAGTGTTATATATAATATCCATATTCTCCACTATAATTGTAATCTTTAATTCTATGTTACTCATCATTAAATGAAACTTGGGTTGCATATGACCCATGATGTAGTTGAAATCATCTTGGCACCAGGCTCACTGAGCTTAGTCTCCTAAGAAGAATAAGATCTAAGAAACCCACTAATATCTAAAATAAAACATTCTGTAAAAGAATATATATCATATTTGGTTACATATATTGAAGGTAGTGGAGGATAAGTAGGATTATGGGTTATCTGTTGTATTGTAATATCCACATGCTCATGCTCGGATTGTTCAATTGGAACATAAAATGGTATATATTTCAAATGAACTATCTCATGTCTTGTATCCCGAGAAAGATCACCAAAATTAAATTATTATAACTATCATACCTCAAAAATAACCTTCACTATATATCCATTAAGGTATTTATAGTAAACAAAAATGGTAGTTCCACCATGCTCTTGTAGACTTCCTTTTTATAATCATCATCATCCTCTCGTTCTAAATTTTCAACCCCTTATTGCGAAGATTATTTAGATTTATCTGCCTTATAGGATTCTCTATCCTATTCTCTATTAGAGACACCATCCTTTTTTTGGAACTCAAAATCCTAAGCCTTATAAAAAATTTCATTTGTTTAAAATCAGCAACATCATCATCTTCATTTGATCTCTTATAATTAGATCTCTTAGATTGATCACTAATAACAAATTTTGTTTCATCAGAATAATTCACATTCCTTAGAAAATACTCTCTACTAGGATGAGAATGTTTAGTAATGGATACTTTCAAAGGCACTTGGGTATTCTCAACAATACTAGGGTCACAACCGACTTCTACTGAAAGAGACTATGATGATTCTTTTTCAGTCCCAATTTCTTCAAATTTTTCTACTTCTTCTTAAACATCCTCATTAGAGGAATACAATGTGAACATAATATAGATCTAATCCTAAATTAGTACAGCATATAGTTATGGTAGGGTGATGTATTGGATTAAAAATAATATAAATATTATCATTATGAGTTACACAATTCTTTGTCTAGGGTTTACTCCTAAAATTTATTATTTTATTGCATGGGAGATACAATCTTGGTATAGAAAAAATAATTTTTTCTAGATGATTATTTTCTCACTTCCATCCTATAGACAATTAAATATATAAAAGAATTTATATTAAATCCTATTATCATAAGAAATAAATTCATGATACTTTTTGGTACTAAAGTCCCCATTCCTAGAAAAAATAATATACATTACGAATTTAAAAAAATATTATTCACTCCTTATCAAGATCCAATGAAGTACGTCTTCGAGTAGCAGCATTCCCAGTTAAATATAATAAGGCGTACTCATATAATTTTTTTTCAATGTTATGGTTAAGGGATCCTTCAAAATCATCATCAATACGTTTATGAAGTACTTTGAAACATCCTCTCTACTTATTTGATGAAAATGTAAGATATTTTCCATCAATCATAATGGAAATACTATATTTATTCTCCCTAATGATGCACATTTCAAAATAGTAAAACTTGTGGATCGACCTAGGATTGAATGTTTCATTGTTCCTAGATAACCATTCAATCCATCATTTGTCCTAGATAACATTTACCACTAGAGAATTGCATAAAAATGACCATTTTACTTCATCATCCTATTCAGGGAGAATAATACAGGATGTGAGTTATGGGTTATTCAATTTGAAAATAGGATAATTAAATTAACATCACATCTTATTTGAAGGATGTGACACTTTTTTCAATGTTGTAGAGTGTCTCTAGAATCAAAACAATTTTTTTAACATAATCAAAAGACGAAGAAGGGAGATATTGGGTGGATGTATGTCGAGAGAGATGGAAAAGTTAAAATGTGAAGGAAGGGTTAAATAATGAAATCCGAGGGAGGTTACCAAAATTATGATTTTAGGAATATTTTATCATCTAAGGATTTGGATGTTTGAAATTGAGTTATTATATATAATAAAAGTAATGAAAAAATTAATATACAGACATTTAAATATAAAAGAGTTTTAATAGTAGATAAAGGAATTGAAGGTCACAAATGATGGATAACCAACAGGGGATTAATAATAGAAATCACCAACTGTAGATCATCAATGGTTGATCAACACAGGTAGACCACTATAGATGGTTATTGTTCTACCTTAGAAAATAAACAAAATGTAAGGAAAAAATAAAAACCAAGGACTAACAATCCTTGTTCTTGTCTGATATAGTTAAATATTTCAAAATTCAAAGGATTTGTGAATATGTCATCAACATGAATTTTAAATCCTATAAAATAAAGAGTTATACCACCCTTATGAAAATGAGGTCTAAAAAAGTGATGTATTATATTAATATGGTCGATTCTTTAATAAGACATAGGGTTCATGGAAATACCAATAGAACTTTTATTATTATAGTTTATAAGGACTTGTGAAAACTAATATCTAGAGTCAAGTGAAGTGTTCTTGATCTGCATAATCTATTCATATCAAATACCTACAACTATATACGAATCATTAGAAGTGGAGAATGAAAAATAATTTGGTTTCTTACTACACCATGAAATTAAAAACATTCTCAAAAATTGACATGTTCTAGATATTGTTTTTCTATCTTAAATAAAACAACCACAATCTACATCTGAATAACCGACTATATCAATTTCTTCTCCTATAGAATAGAAAAATCTTAAATTTGATGTACCTTTGAGGTATTTAAAAAATCTTTTTTTAAAAAAATGTTACTCTTTAGGACTTTAAATATAAAAATATTATATATATAATAAACATTATTTCAAGTCAGATAGTAGTTAAATATAGTAGGCTTCCAATCATAACTCTTTAAGTGGATCAATCAATTGTTTTTCTGGTCTAACCAAGATCCAACTTGAAAATAGTACACATGGTAGTATAAAAACATTTAGTACGATCCATTCTTAAATATTTTAAATGATATTTAGTGTTCATAAAATATTTCAAAATAATTTCATATTTACTTTGATAAATATGAAAACCTAGAAATAGATTTTATCTTAACACTTTGAACTCATTTAAAATATAATTGTCATAATTTTTGAAAACCCATTACCCAAATAACTTTTATATGATGAAAAAATAATATCATAAAAATTTATTTACAAAAATAATTTTTTGGAAGTTATTTTCATATAATATGGTAGGGTGATCTATTTATTTAGTATAACCTTTGTATATTTGAAAAGAGATGAGCCTATCATTCCAAGATATGGTAGCTTATTGTAAACAAAAAAATAATTAGTTTAAAAACATGATTCTGAGAGTATGTGTTTTTAATCCTCGGGGTTGTTTAAGAAAAACATCCTCAATAATATATCTATTCATGAATTCAATCTTGACATCTATTTGATAATGCCTGAAAATAAAATGTGATTCCTATACAAGAAACATACTGATAAATTCAAGTCTAGATATTGGTGTAAATGTTTTATCGTAGTCAGTAACCTTTTAATAACTGTCTCATATCAAACAATTCTAGATTTATTTATATCTATTATGCCTAACTCATCAAAATTATTTATAAACACCCATTTAATGAAAATATTAAGGTAGTATTTTGGTGTATCAACTAGTTCCCAAATACTATTTATTTCAAACATATTTAGTTCTTCTTGCATTAACATTACCCAAAACTCATCATTAATTTCATCATTGATGTTATTAGGTTCATAATGTGATAAAAAGGCTTGATGTTCAACCTGATTTGTTATAGAAGATCTTGTATAATTTCCGTTTTCTAGGTCACAAACAATAAAATATATATGAAGATATCTATGAGTCAAAACAACTCTACGAATAATGGATTTTGACACCTAATTACCTTTTACAATTTCAGGTATAATATTTTTTCCAGAATAAGCTAATTTTTTATAGGAGGTAAAGTATAATTGTCTTCTAGTTTATCATTTAAGATAAGACCAGAAAGACCACCCTCCATATTTTCTAATGTAATTTTGGATTCATGTAGAGCTATCTCAAAGAACATGATATTAATATATTCATAAAAAATATTTGTCCTTTTACTGAACTATGTGTATGCTTTATTAGATGTAGAGTATCAAATAGAAATTCCTTCATCGTTCTTTAAGGAAAACATGATTGAATTATCTTATTTGTTGATTATGAAGAATTTAAAAAATATAATGATAAATTAATAAACTGTTGGTTTTCTAAGATTCCATAATTCATATGGTTTATCCTATATTATAGGTCTAATAAAATCTCTATTAACTATATATCATGTTTTTTATAGCTTCATCATAAAAAATAAATAGTTACATCAAAATTGTTGAGCATGTTTTGAGAAATTTCTTGAAGGGTTATATTTCTTTTTTTTTTCAAATTCATTCTGATATGGTATCCTATGATCATAAAAGATATGATTATTTCCATTTTTTGAGAATAATGATTTAAACACCTGATTTTCAAACTCACAGACATAATAACTTCTTAAGGTCTTAGTTCTATGTCCACTAAGATTCACTAAAAATATAGTATATTTAGAAAAAGTTTAAAGTAATTCACTTTTATAAGAAAGAAATAATACCCATGTATATATTGAAAAATAAACCACCCTAAAACATTCATAATGTTTTACTACTAATATAGAAACACTAGAGTGTCCAAAAAAGTCCATGTGAACCAACTCTAAAGGATGTAATGTTGAAACTTCATTATTTGGAATGAAATATATTTTTCACCACTTTCCCTTTTGACAGAGATTTCACACATTGCCTATTGAGAATTATAGTATAGGTATATCCTTATTTAAAACATTACAAGTCAGCTTTCAAAGAGAGTGTATATTGTAATGGCCTAGTCTTATATGTGAATACAGGATTCATTATGATTAGAACTCAAACAAGAAATATTTTGAGACAAAAAGTGTCTAAATCTACATAAAAACATGTTCATTTATCATAGAAGTAAAAAATTCATTCTTGTAAAAAAATATTACAATAATTTTATGAAACGTTAACATGAAAACCATCATCACACAATTATTAAATGCTAAGATGATAATATTTCAGAACATCTATAAATAAAAGTTAATAAATTTAAATTTATCTAGAGTTACAAATTTGACCAAAAACAATTATCTTTCATTTCGCATTTTCACCAAAGGTAATATGCCCACTATCAACATTGATAATATTTTTTGAAGCTCAATTAATGCCCAGCCATATGTCTAGAATATCAACTATCCAAATTCCATAATTTCTTACTAGATAGTTTCAAAATGTATTCCTACTAAATAGATTTAATCCAAAAATGATTTTGATACCCATATTTTCTTTGGTCTAGTTATGTTTGTAATAAGTGATTAAGGAATTCATAATTGTCTTATTTAATTCCTATAAGAATATATATGGCTTTTAAAAATAATTATTTTATTTTTTCCATCAGACAATGAAATACTAGCTAAATTGGAAGCACTGGAACTTGAGATAATGTTTTTATAAATTTTCTTATGTCAAGGTAGATATCATATTCTAGTGCTATATTTAGAAGAGTTCTATTTACCAAAAATACAATTAATGTATTTTATTCCATTAATAAATCAATCTAGAACATTATTAAATATTTCACTAGATAATTTAAGATAACTGATTTCCTAAATAATTTGATCATTTTACCTCTCCACTGTGACATCATTTTTAATGTGATTAGACATAGCTTTCTACTTCTGTAAAAATTTATATTTAACATTTAATTTATTAAATGTTTCTTCAAGCATGTTACAATATTCAAAAAACACATCATTTGAAATATTTTCAGAATCATTTTTATTCATATAATGATTAAAAATACGAGTAGGAGATGCAGGAAAAATAATTAATATACTAGATGTTATTTTTATAAAAATATTATCTTTTTTATTTCATTATCCAGTTTCCATGTATAAATCACTTAAATTATCCCCAAAATCACCCCAAGTGGATTTGATACACTGTTTATACTTCATTCTCTTATCCTCATACATTATCTTGGAACAATATACTTTAATTTTCCATTTTATTTTACATTCATAGAAGATTATTTCATTTGAAGAATCATCCTTCTTAAAATATTTTCAAGAATTAACTATTTTGTTATAGTTACCTTAGTAATTGGTTTTCTTGAAAAAATTTATTCTTCATGTAGAAAATTTTGAAATTCCTTTACAGATGTTCCAACTTCTTATCATTATTGAGGTTTGATTCCTCTTCACTTGATCTTTTATCTTTGATCTTCAGTTTTTAGAGTAATATGTCTTAAATGATACTGACATACATTTTGTTTCATCTACTTACACATTGTTTACTTTCAGTTCTTCTTCATACATAATGAGTTTTCCAATTAGAACCTTTGCTGGAAGATCACTAAGATAACAATATTCAATTATAGAAATAAATGTTCATCTCCATCTTTGAGGTAATCATCTAATAAGTCATATGGTTAGATCCTTATCAATAATGTTCTTTTCTAGTAAGTCCATCATGTTAAAAATATAATGGAAACTGAGATACATATAAAAAAAATCATCAAGATGCATTAAAAAAGAACCATATTTAATAGTGTAAGAATTAAAATACATTTCATTAACATTAGATGTTTTTTTTCATGATAAATAGAAAGGGTATACAAAATTTAAAAAAGTATTAGAACATGGATATATTATATTAAATCCATATTATCATAAAAAACAATACAAAATATTCCTAGATTTACAATTACAATCACATGGTGATTTTGTGGAATCATTCATTGAATATCGAATAGCCTGAGGTTTTTCATATTTACCTTCAATGATTGTTGAGATATAAAATCCAATACTTTGTAGAATTTTTTTTATTTTGATCTTCTATTGATAATAATTATTTTCATTAAAATAAGGTTGATTAGTAGTGACATTTATTTCTTAATTTTTGATATCTATAAATATATAAATTTCAATAAAATAGAAATTTATAAAATTAAAATAAAACCCATTCATTGTAAGAATGAATTTTGAAAATTATTAGATTAAAAATGGTGATCATAGTTGGGAACTCAATGGGTTGGTGAATTGATTTTCCAATAAAATTTATATTTTTAAAATAATTAAAAACTAGAATCACCTAATTTTGATAAAAACACCATGTTAATCAAAAATCGTGAAATATATTATTTGTATTTCTAAATATATTCTCCGAAGTGGTGTTCCATCCTAGATAATTCTATGATAATAAATTATGTAATATTTATTTAAATAATTTTTTAATATTATCATTTGAAAATTTTATTCCTTAAAATCGGTAAAATATTAATTTTATATTAAAATAAATAATATTGGGTATTTTAATAAAATCAAAATCTTCATTTTAATTCATAATTAAATTTAAATTTTACATATATATAAAAATATACTTGGAGTATAACATATATATATATATATACTTTGAATAAAAAATGTTAAATTTAAAGTTAGAATTTTTTATTTTCGATTTTGTAAATATATTAGAATGTAAAAAATGCATATATAGAAAACATGATAATATATATATGTGTGAAAACTGAAATAATAACCATGTATGTATATATATACATATGTGTGTGTGTGTGTGCGTGTGTGTCTAAATTTGTAATTGGTAATAAAATTTAAGGATATGTTTATATATATATATAAGTGTTATAAAATTATGTTTAATATATATATATATATATATGTGTATATATATATGTGAACTAAATATATAAGTATATATGTAATTATATTTGATATATATAAACACACAATTACATAAGATGTTGTTTTAAAAAAATAAATAGTAATAATATATTTATTTATATATATATTGGAACAATGATTTAGTGTTTGAAATATATATATTTATATAATGGGGAATAAGTGGGGTGAGCGAGGTGTATGGAGCAAGGGAAAAACCAATATATGCACACTTACAACAAATGTATACACACCTCCAAACATAATATATATATATATGAAACGATAATTCATATATAATTTAAAATAAACATTTAAACACATACAAATACATATATATGTTATATATATCTCAATTTATTTTTATATATATTATATAATTGTAAAATATATAATGTAAAATATGCATGTTATATATGTTACTCCATAAGAATAATGTAATTAAAAAAACTAAAAAAATGATTAAAAAGTGTCAATTTTCATAGAGATTATGGAACACCAAAATAATGATAAAAAACAAATAATTAAAAATAATAAGAAGAAAAATATCATTTTCGCTTAAGGGGAATGTGAAATTTTTGGAAAGATATGCCTCTATTTCTAAGTGTTTCTAAATATTGTTTAATATATATATATATGTACATACACACACAGACCCACATAAGAATTAAGTAAAGTGAAATATATATATATATATATATATATGTTACGCATATATATAAATTTTGAAACAAATATACATATCATATATATAAAAATATATGTTTTTTAAATAAGAACCCAGTTCTTCACTCAGGTATGGATCCATTAATTTTTTTTTTCAAAAACATTACATTTGATCTAATATGGATGCGTAATATGATAATAAATGTATCAAGGGTGTATGTGGCATGTTCGGAGCCCGTAACCCATCTTTATGGTGGAAATTGGCCTTGTCGCACGGCTAGCACATGGTGGGTGCACTGTTTAGATAACCGTGAAAATTGAAATTTACAAACAGAACCATATTTAACAGTTTTCACAAGGCTGTTCATCCTAAATTTGAATGTCCTCTTTTTCCCAGGTAACCATTCAGAGTTTGTGCATAGTTTCTAAAATTGTACAGACAAATCCAGCACATTCCAATTTTAATGGTAAATTGTTCTTTTTTCCTTTGATGATCTAATTAGATCCCTCATTCTTCCATAATATGGGTTTATGTGGGATTTACCACCATTTCTCTCATTTTGGAGTTTTTATAATACCAAATTTGGGAATCAAGAGATCTCCTTCGTCCGAGATTTGATAAAACTTCCATTAATCAAGTTGGATATGCAATAGTAGGTACTCGATTCCATTTAAGACTTTATTCTCCTCTCCTACTCTCGACCAAATATTAGGAAATGAGAATTTTTTTCTTTTTTTTAGATCTAATCTAATCTAAGAAAAATCAAGGGCCAATACCAGAGGAGGGGAATCTTGAATCCCTAAGGTGGGTGGTCTATAATTCATCCCTCATGTTCATAGATTTTGGAATTATTGTGTGGGACCCACTGATTTCATCGGGTTTTATTTATTGAATTTATATTCCATGATTATATATTTTTTAACTACATGTATATTTTACATACATATGTGTGATTAATTTTTGGTGGTTACTCCCACAAATATATCCATCCCTTGTAGGTTTTTATTCCATATTTGGTTTTCAGTGTCTGACACGTTTGAGCCATCATTCATCTGTGACATGGGATGAACTTCTAATGGGTAAGAGTTCTATATTAAATTGAATGTTTGTAATGATAATTTCATAATGGAAAGTACCATTTATGCTCATCACTTGACCCGCCTAACGTAAGTGATTATATTTCACAATGAATGGTGAAATGTGAATTGAGAAGTATACAAATTATATGTATTGACTAGATTAAATGTGAATAATTATTATTTTTCATATATGTATCACCCTTTACCACATTAATTGAAGGTATAAGAATGAAACATTAATATGTGATATGTTTTAAATGGGATAAATGAATGGTTGCCTCTAACATGCCATTATAACACTAATAAATGTCCAGGCTTAAACAAAATGAATTTATTAATAGGTTGCATGCTAATTATCCATATCATAATAATTAAAATAAAGGCTTGAACCCAATGAAATATTAAATTACATAAATATCAAATAAGAGTGGCATGACACGTGCTCACCTTGGATTCTGATCGAAGAATTCTATGAGAACATGGGTACCCCATTCCAATTAATGGATTCATCTTGGTTAATTTGAGACCCACCTAGATCCAGATCCTTGTATATTATTTGAGAGACTGGTATGAAACAGTAAGATCCCATTAATTTCATTACAGTATGCCTTGGATACACTCCCTGGATCCATCATTGAAAGTAGGTTCCATGGTTAATGCCCATCAAACCCAGTATTTTCTTATCCCCGTTTTACCTTGGATGAAGTCCTTAGACTCAGTAGGCGCCTCATTATGGAATTCCTTGGACAATGATCCTTGGATTTCACTCTTACCCTATGTCAGGATACAGTTATTTCTGAGTTGGAAACCCTTGAGGTCTACGTCACCTTGTTTATTAACATGGGGCTTCACTGTTAAAAATCATTACTGGTTGCCTTGTCATAACATTGAAACATCACTATTATTAACATGAGCATTATTTATATACTTGTAATAATAAAATATTGAATTTTTTACATGTTCACACACCATCTTAGGGATGAAGCAGGTACTCAGGTATTTAGTTACATTTTACTTTATTACATTATATATGAATTCTTACACACTGTTACATTTTCAATACACAGTTCAAATGTTATAGACACCATTGGTGGTTTCCCACTAAGATATGATTCACACACTCTCTGGGCACCATTTGGTACCTAGAGTAGATTAAAAGGTTATAGGTTTTTACAAAGGGAAGCATACCTCTTTAAACACTTCATTCATTGCTTGTTTATAATGGATCATTACAGTAGATGAATGAAATAAGGCTCAGGATTCCTAGGAGAGTCATCAATTTTTTTGTTTTACTTATGTAGAACTTATTCTTCATGCTATCATGTATCCATGTTTTCCAATTTTCTAGTGACATGACATATCATTTATTATTGAATGTTATTCCAGTTGTTTCAGGTATTAATATCATTTTCTCTATTTTTGTTGTGACTTCTATTTACACATATTGATTCCACTATATACCATCTATTTTTATTCATTACTACGCTACACATTGGTAGTAATATAATAGTCTCCCCGTGAACACACCTGAGGACCTCAGAGCTAGTTAGAAGCTATTGGAATTTGGGAGATGTGCTTGAGGCTATGTTTCCCACTAGGCTCAGGGTTCCTGTTAAGCAGAATATGTGTCCGAGACATCACAATGTGGTATCTGAGTAGGTTACTTTCTTGCATTAATATTTAGAGAAAATATAATGAAGATTAGGAATTCTTGGGACATTGTCATAATTTGTGATTGGGTATCAGGAACTCATGTTCGGGGTGAAATCCATGTTTCTTGAAATATAATTGTATTATCCATTTTCCTATTAGATAGATCCTATAGAGATTTTTGAGATAAGAGTCAAATTGGATGTCTTGTAGGGGAAGGTCATTGTGAGATTGAGTGTCTCACCCTGGGGATTTCTAGTTTTCTATTTTACAAGAAGGCATATAAAATATTAATGTTTTGTGTGGATTACCGACACTTGAACCGGGTGACTGTGAAGAATAATTATCCACTTCCAAGGATCGCAAACACATTGATCAGTTGAAAGGGGAGTGATGGTTCTTGAAGATTGACCCTATATTAGGTTATCATCAGTTGGGAGTATGTGAGGAGGATATACCAAACACGACCTTCAGATGTCGTTATAGTCACTATGAGTACTTAGTGATTCCATATGGCATGACGATATCCATAGCAGTGTTCCTGGGACTCATGAACCAGATCATTCATCCTTACATAGATTGGTTATTGGTGGTCTTCATCGATGAAATCCTAGTATACTCCACATCTGAGGAGGACAATGTGTGACATTTGAGGATGGTCTTAGAAAAACTATGAGGGCACCAACAATATGGGATTATTTTGAAGTGTCAATTCTATATTTGAGAGGTCATTTCTAGGACACATTATCTCAAAGGATAGTGTTTCATTGGATCCAACAAAGACTGAGGTGGTGCTTTCTTCATATCCACCAAATAGTGTTACTGAGTTATGGGGCTTCCTTGGGCTGTAAACAGACTATAATTGTTTTGTACCCAACTTCTCTTGAGCGTAAAAACCCTTAACAACTATGACCTGAAATGGTAAGCCTTTCAAATGGACAACGAAGTGAAATTAGGTCCTTCAAGTGCTTAGGGATATTTTGATGAGCGCACCCGTCCATAAATTACCAGAGGAAGGCGTTGAGTATTTGTTGGATTAGGGACAGAGCTTGTTTATGTCTTGATGTAGGTTCAAGTGGTGATTTATGATGGTTCACACCAGGTAAGACCACACAAGATTAACTAAATGACATATGATCATGATTTGGGCACGGTAGTCTTATTAGTGAAGATGTGGGGACACTACCTGATGGGAAATTGGTTTATCATCTACAATGATCACAAAAGTATCAAGTGTATCTTCTTTATGAAGGATATGAATGTGAGACAGAGGTAATTCCTTGAATACTCCCATCACTATGACTTTGAGATTGTCTATAATTATAGGAAGGGGAATATGGTGAAAGATTTTCTTAGTAGGAGATCTAGTTTTCTGTTTCTAAATGAGGAATCCGAGAATTTGGCCTCATTGAATATATCCTTTATGGATGGAGATGAAGAATCTTATCTCCAATCGATGGTTGTGACCCCTCCACTCTTAATGTGAGTTAGATAAGTATAGCTTAGGGACATGGATCATGAGATCTTATGTTCTACGATTTAAACATGATATGGTCCTAATGGATATTCGAAAGGTGGGGAGAATCCCATTCTTTTCAAAGGGTGCACAATTGTACCTTTTCTATTTCAGGAGGAGGTTTTTTGGGAGTTCCACACATCCCCTTTTTAGGTACATCCATGTCGCAAAGATGTTCTAGGACCTTTGACATCAGTTTTGGTGGCCAGGGATGACGAAGGGATTTGCATAGTTTTCCTCTTAATGAATCACTTGTTAGTAAGTGAAGGCTAAGCGCCAGGTTTCAGAGGGTTTATCTCAACCCCTTTAGGTGACATAATGGAAGTGGGGTGTGATATAGACAAGATTCATGATATGTTTTCCTTGTACATAGAGGGAACACGATGATATCTAGGTAATCATTTAAAAACACACAAAGTTGGTGGAATTCCTATCCATTTGAGAGCAGATTTTAGTAGAGAGATTGGGATGACTCTACATATAAAAGATATTTTGGCGTAATGGAGTTCGATTGAAAATAATTTCAGATCTCGATTCTCAATTTACATCTATATTGTAGAAGGGACTGAAGGAGGCATTTGGGACCTAGTAATGCTTGAGAAAAGTGTTTCACCCACAGAAAAATGGAAAGACTGAGTGAACCATTCTTGACCTAGAGGACATGCTACTGGAATTCATGTTAGACTTTTATTGTAGTTATAAGTATCACCCCTAACTTGTGGAGTTTTTTTTACAACAACAAATATCAATACACCATTTGTATGAAACAATTCGTGGTCTTGTATGGGTGACCCTGCAGGTAACCACATTTCTAGAATGAACCAAGAGAGTCATAACTCATGGGACCAGAGTTGGTGCGAGCTACTACATAAATAGTTTAGACTATTCAGTAGTAGATTAATACTGCACGTAGCTTTCATAATTCATAATTTGATAGGCATAAGAGGACTTTGGAGTTCATTTAATGATACAATGTGTTCCTTTTGGTTTCACCTCGAAGGGGATTATGAATATTTGGCTTGGGAGACAAGCTATCTATGGAGATCAACAAACCATTATAGATACTATGTAGAGTTGGAGAGGTGGAAAACAACTTGGTTTTACCTCTATAGTTAGATTGGGTACATGATATCATTAACATGTCGCAACTGAGGCGGTATGTGCATATCCTACTGTACGTCATCGACTGGGGAGAGATAGATATATAGGATGGGGAGACTTTTCCAGAGTAGCCAAGGGAGATTATGTATTTAATGGAATAGATCCTTAATGGGTATTTGATTCCTCTAGTGAGTGCTTTGTGGTAGCATGAGAATCTCCAGGAGAGCACGTGAGTGTGGGGGCTCATATTCATGCTCAATTCACTCTTATGTTTGTGTAGATTTTTTTTGGGATTCCAGGGTTGTAAAACACTAATGTGGGAAGAATGTAACACCTCATAATTTAGATTTATTATATTTAGAAATTATATAGGCTGATTTCTAGACCAGGTTCTAACATGGTGTATGATTGTGATGACTGATTTTCACGGAATAATTTTTTTCAAAAATATTAAATTTAAAATCACACCCTTTCAGTTTTCTAGAAAAACTGGAATGAATCTTAAATGAGTGACCAAATAATAAGTCCAAGGGTATTGTTGAGCTTAGTGAAGTGTATTTAACTTAGAATAAACATAAATATTTTCAGTGTGGGTCATCAATAGAATACTTCCAAGAGGATGAAGCCATAAATAAAATATTTTTTATAAAAAAACTTATTTGATGAAAAAACACTTCTTGTTATTAAGGATGACTCACAACTTAAGGGTTATCACTATTACCTTTAAATTCATATGATATGTGGAAAAATAACTCACTAAAAAAAATAGTGATAGATCATGGATCGATGATCAATGTGAATCCAATTTGAAAGAACCATGCAATGACCAACAACAAATTGATCATCCATCAGGAGTGACTAATCCGAATTGAGGTATGCTGGTTGTTTGTTTGCGATTTTACACATTATTGATTTCCATGATGAACATGGGTCAATCTGAAAATATATTGATCCATGGTTATATTATTGTTGGGGGATGGTATATTATCTGTGGGGTTATCAGGAGAATTATTTTTAAATCCCCTTAGCATATCCTTGTAACAGAAATAGATTAAGTCTAAAATGAACAAAGGAAGAGGTTTATTCCTCTGGGTTTTCTTATGCTTTTCTATCCCACGTTCTTATCTTTCTTCACTATTGGACCCCTGTGTCCATAGTTAAACTTTTAAGGTGGCTCTAAATGTGTTTGGACCCCCAAATTCGAGGAAAAATGAAAATAGAGGCAGGATCTGTGTAGATATGGATCCAAAGAATCCAGATCTATGAATGTTTTCATATTTATGAATTGAATGAAGAACAACAGATCATGAAAGTTGATCCATTAGAGATTAGCGATGGAGGGGTGGCAACGAAATGTAGAGGGGATACTTCGTGAGATGGATGGGTGGCTTTATGGAGCAGTGGTGGTCACTATTGGGGACTGCATAGAGTAGATGGGATGGGTTGGGTGGTCCACATGCCGGTAGGCTGAGTCAAGCATATGGCCCAAGTCAGGATCGGTCAGACCCATGGTGACTAGAGTAGGATTGGGTCATAGTTTTTCTAGATTCAATGTGACCATGGTAGTTGGGGGAACAGTCGACCGCTGCAACAACTCGAGCTTCCGCGGTGTGGTCAATCATGGGGTGGTCACATGGTCGACCACCACAGTCGGTTGAACAACTATGTGGTTAGTCCACAAACCCAGTGAACCCCCATAAAATATTCAAAAAAACCATAAATTTAAGAATGGTATGTCTGTTTGATGAGCCATCTATAGTGTTGGGACATTGATGTTGAGACAGACATTTTAAGATAATCTGGAGAGTTTTTAGTTTTTACTAGTATTAGTGGAGATCATTTCCTTGATATGTTATTCGAGGGTTCTGTATGAAATTACATCCACATCACTACATGGAAGTTCCCTCTTGAGGCCATTTTCCATATAGAGTTATGGTATCCCTCTATGAGACCAAATCAACCCTATTTCACCACTTGTTGATTTTTTTGAATCAAAATAAACTATTAGAGCTTGTCTATTGTCCTTCATCTAGTGGGATTCATCAGTAGGGTTAGGGGTATTATCTAGGACGGATTCCTTGTATTATAGTTTGATCTAGATTTGGTTAGTGTTATTATATTTGTATGATATCTTTTCTGTGTATCACAATCTTCGTTAAACAATGTTTTCTCATTTGGGTGAGGCCCAAATGAGCTAGATTAATTCACGAGTGTCTCTAATCATATCATGGATCCATGAGTGATTTCTTCAAGAATGAGTGTGCTACGAGAAGAATACAATGGATATAAAATTGTTTTAAATTATCTCCATTCCTTGTCTCTTTGACTGAGTATATCTGGATATTCTTGCTACGTGTGTTTTAGAAATAAACCTGTATTGATATTACTATATTTTCCTTCATGGTATTTAATTTTTAGTATTTACTTCATGGTATATTAACTATGGTTTTGGGGTTTCCTAAAGATTATTTTTGTACTCAGCCCTACATACTTTATTCCCACCTGTGTTGTGTATTGGGTAGACAATAAACCCATTTATGAAGTCCTAGGTGGACCAAAAATTGGTGGGGCATAACAAGGCCTGATAGATGAGGTGTGTTCTTGGGGTTCAGACAACAGTCCCCATACCTATTTTCAAACACATTAGACTTATAGTTACAAACTCTTTTAGGTGGGATTGTAATTTGGCCCAATTAAATATCCAATAAATTTACTGTCTTACTCTATTGAGATAATTTAGTGTTATGCATACATTGTTACCTTAGTGTTTTTACATATTATAATTTTGTGGATTGGTGATGTGTGCTTGTGTACAATTAATTTTCTCTAATGCCTCCCAATTTTGGAATATGACTACTCGATGCTATTCATCGACCCTGGGCATATTGGTGGTGGGCTTGGGGTAGCCATTACATTGGCCCCTCTAGGATAGGTCATGATACTACAGTTTCTCCTGTCACTGACACCATTCTATTATGGTGTCTAATGTGAGGATTTTGAGATAGAATACCTAAATCCCATATAATGTTGAAGAACTATTGGTTATGATATCCAACACCTAGATACAATCAATGCTTCTTTATCTTCTTTTGATGTTTACTCTCCAATTTATTCTTTAATTCATTAAATTTATCAAAGGAATCAAACTTATACCTCATTATGTAGACATATCCATATCTACTATATTCATCTGTAAATGTTATAAAGAATGAATATCCACCTCTAGATTCTACTTGAAATAGTCCACACACATCATTGTATAAAAATATTATAATATTTATGTCCATTTAACCATATCAATAAAATTGCGTCTTGTTCATTCTATCTTGTAAAAAATAATGACATATTTCAAGTGGTTTTTGATCTGAAGTGTCTAAATAGCCATATTAAAAGAGTTTTTTAAAATTATTCTTATTTACATGACCGAGATGGTGATTCCATTGATGCGTGTTATATGAGTTGTGTGAACATGATTCATTATCAATTTGCAATACTAGGTTTTCATAATTTAATATATAAAGAATGTTATTTAAATTTTCCATACCATAACAGATGTTTTCATTATAAAAGAAAAACTATTATTTGTAAACATGAAAATAAAACCATGTATATCTATGCATGATAAATAAATTTTTTTTATAACAGTTGGAATAAAATAATAATATTTTAAAACAAATATCATTCCCATTAGATGTTAAAGGTTCTAGTTACAAATGGATAGAGCATCCAGTTTCACACCAATGGCAGCTCATAGATCCACCAATCTTTTAAAAAAATTTCGAAATCTAAATGGTTCATATTGGGATACATATTTCTGAACCCCATGCTATAACTAATACCCAATGTGTAGATATTGAGTTATTGCAATCTATAATGAAATAACCTCTAACATTATCTTACTCCTGGGTGCAATTAATCTTCCAGTGGAATTTTCTGAAACATGAAAAAAATAATTCCTCCTTTTTATTTCCCATCCATTGAATCTACCACTTACTGGAAGGATAATTTTTGAGAGATTAAAACTTATTTTCAGTCATGGGCCCCCTTTTCCTTGTACTTACTTTCCTTATTCACCATGTGGACCACTATTTTCACATGCCCCATATCTACATCCATATAGAGAATAAAAGTAATATGTTTTGAAAGACTCTTCTCATTGTTTCTAATATTGTTATTAATTATAAAACTAGACAATATCTTGGGTAGTGATAAAATTATGAGATATGTGCAAAATCATCTTAGAATTTAATCTCTATGATGTCTAAGCATTCAATATACCCAATAATCTTGACTACATGAGGCCCAATTCGAATATACTCTCTATGATTAGTTGTAAAAAATTTATTATAGTTTTTGTATATCTCTTGTCTATCCTTACCTTGATAGAGATCCAAATGTGAGATATCATTATATACGCATCCATGTACTATTGCCACTTTAAAATCTCACTGGTCATATATGATAGCATGAAGCACTGATCATATATAGCATCAATCAAATGCTTCTCATTATAAGATAAATCTACATTATTAGAATCATTGAAAGGTTCTTAGGAATTGCTTCTTCCAACACATAAAATTTCTTATCAAGGAGAAGGAAAAAGCATATGCGCCTTTTCCACTCTTGGAATTTTTTTCAGGGAGAAGGGTATTCTTCACCGGTTTGGATCACAATGATATGATTGAAGTCATTTTATGTCCGTTTCTATAAATAAGATGAGTAACTTTTGAGTACATTATGTCATAAAATTTATATAAAGAAACAAATATTATATTTTTTAATCTCTTACTTTATTATCATAACCCAATAACCATCACCAATAGATTTTTAATAACCTATTTATTGGAAATTTAAGAGGCAAGGATCTATATTACCCTTCTCATTACCAAAAATTTGGTTGGTCAGGGGACTTTAATGGTTCTAGTAATGAATTCCAAATTCTAATTTCATTAACTCATTGTTCCTTTTTCTTTTGCACGGACTCCAAAATTCTATTATCCTCAAATTGGATTTCCTCAAACCTTACCTATCAGTTACACAAAGCCCATCTTTTAAAGTAAACCATTGATGTGAACAATTTTATGTTAACCTAAACCATCATGTTATAATTCCCCAATAATTAAAATCACCGCAAAGTTTGCTGGCCAAGCACATTGAAATATGGTGCAATTTTAACTTAAGTGGTAGAAGGATCTACAGACATAATCTATATTATTGATTGATTTGGACCTTTTATGAATAAATTTATAATTATTATCTTTATTAAATTATTTTAAATAATTATAAGATTTACATATGTGAATTATAATGTATTTGAATATATTTATTCATATGAAAATTTATCTTAGTTCTATCTTGTATTCTTGTTAATTCATGTGATTGCAACAAAACATTCATAAATAAATTATCATGAAACATGACTGAAATAAAATAATTAAGTGGTGAGATCGAGAAATTTTATCGATGGTCAATTTACCAGGTAGAAAATAAACTAACCATCAACCTAGAGAAAAAAATCTTTGAAAATTTTATGTTTTGTGTTACATCATTACACCTATCCACATATGTTTGACTGATTGATTGGTTTTTCCTTAGCTCCAAACTTGAGGAACCTCCACCAACATAAGAGATCCATCCATTAAATATGTGTTTACTCACATGCAAGTAAGGGGAAGGGGTTTTCATAAAATAATCCATGGGAATAAAGAACCTTACATATTAATTATAGATATGGAAATTTTTTTAATAATTTAATTTAATAATAAGTTAAATAAAACAAATCCCAATCAATGGCTTGTTCTAGGATCGTGATCATGAAAAATCATGCAACCAATTATACCTTTAATAAAATTATCATTGAAATATTAATAGTTTTTATTTAAGATAAATTGTTCCGAATCAATTAATTATATTCTTTAATTGATAAATTCGTTAGTCAAAATTCTCATTAAAATTTCCTTGTGATTCTCATCCTTCATAATTTAAAAAAAAATTAAATAATTTTTTTTTAAAATTAACTCGTTAGATTAATGTTCATTGGAGAAAATAGGGGGACTACCCATCTAAATGTACCTAACATGTATTAAACATATATACTATTTACTCTCGTGACATTTAGAATGCATGACTTATCAAACATTGTCATGATATTTACTAATAACTTAATGATTAAAATAATTACATGACCTTTTCAACCATGTGTAATGATTTAATTATCATAGATTAATTATTATAGTACGAGCCACACATGATATTAAAATATAATCATTATGCACAAATTATATATATATATATATATATATATTAAAACCAATCACATGGAATGTCTTATCAATTTAATGAACACACATAAGAAAATGTTGACAATGTTTACATAGTATAATAGATTAATTATTGTTTTATATAACTTTGTATAAGTATATGATATCAAAAAATGAGCTACACAACGTGTATGTCTCTCAATATCTATCAGAGGCAAATGACTAGGGAATTAGCGTGTAAAAGTTTCCTCAGAAAAATTAGAGTACACATCTTGTACAAGGGATACACAAAGTATGGCATCTGAGTTACATAGTCACCAGTCTTGTAGGTTGTGTAAAACAATAAATAAACCATTTGTGATTGCAGGACTACATGCTATTTATGTGGTCTACACATTGTGTATTCTAGTTAATAATGCATCAGTCAGGCCTAGTTGACACACATTATAAAATTAATTTCATCATGTGTATTCAATTAACATGGCTTGAATTAATTCTAAATTAATTCTTATTGCATTGAACACAATTAAATGACGTGTATTTGTAGTTAAATTCCATGTACTCTTGTGTTACCCCACCAAAATCCTTATAACCTAGGGATGAATTACTCATTTTTATTTTATTCATAAAATTAATTGTTTTGAATAGATACATGTAAAATGACAGAGTAACAAGTAGTTCTTGTAATTCGGTTTAATTTAATACTAAACATAAATTGAAAAATAATATTCCAATGCATAAATCAATCTATGATATATTACATAATTTTAGATAATTATGTGACCACATTGATACCACATATAGGTTCCGGGAATAGTGAAATCATGTTATGGGTCATACATAACTTTTCATTTTGATGTGATTGATGATTAATCTAAGGTTGTACACAATGTGGAATATTGGAATCCTCAAAATTAAGTCATATAATTTAGACTAGGGATTTAACTATAGAATGAAGTAAAAATTCAGCACATATTATTTATAAATAACTTAATTAATTAGTAATTACTTTGTGGGAATTATTTTTTCCTTGATAGATCTGACAAGACAACTATATTGTTATGTCATTGTATTATAGGAATCAAGTGCAGATTATGTCTAGTGGTTATCCAGACGTGTTCCAAAAATCTCCAAATGTTTCTATAGGAATCAAGGTGTAATAGAGTGATAGATTATATCACTTGCGTAATTATCTTTTGATAACCACGAGAATCACTTCATATGAATTCTCTTAGATATCTATAGACTCGAGAGTGGGAGGTGGAGTAATATCCCTCTATGTTCTTGGGATCATTCTTGGAAAGGGATATATCTATGTCATGAGAGTATTTATTCTTTCTATAAATGCGAACAACAAAATGAATTAGATCTCTAGAAAAAAATAAAATAATTGGTTATAAATACTGATAAGGTATAAAAAATATTTTGACAAGTTTTATTTAATATTTATTTAATCCCTTACAGAACCCCATGTTAATAATAATGATAAAATTTTTATTTCCATCATATGTGGTAAAATTTTGAATTAAAATAAATATTATTTAATTAAAAATATTGAATATGTTTTATTTCTCACCACCCCTAAAAACATGGTCTATCCTTCTTCCACAATATTTATTAGGCCTTGAATAATGATTATAGTTTTAATAAATAAAAATTACTAAATTATTTTCCAAGAAATAATAAATATTATATTCAGTAAATATAAAATAAATATTTTTTAAATTTCCCACTCACATAATATTCCTTGGGATAAATTGTGACATAATATATGCAATAAATCCTACATGAATAATTATTAAACCATGTATGTGAATAAAAATTATTCAATTTTTTAAATAAAAAATAATAACATATATTATTTAATTGATATTATGGATAAATATAGTGTGTAACCCTATAGGCCACATTCTCAGTGGCATTAGGGAAGACACACTAAAGTCCAAAGATAACATCTAAAAAAATTCCATCGAACAAATATGTAAATAAGATAATACTAAAATAACATAATACGTAATACAAATGATTACTGTGTAATATAATTTATTTATTACGATATCTATAATCATCCAGGTTACATGAATATTCAATCAAAATATGTGCTCAGTGTCTCTTTCATTGACTTACCTAAAATCAAATATTTGTATAGAACACTATGGCCATGGATTCATTTAGTCTATATCATTTCCATATAAGGTATTGATATATCAACCTCAATTAATGAATAAATGTGAAAAATTATTTCTTTCATTATTCATTAATGTAATATTACTCATGTCGCGCCCAACATATCTAACCTTAGTGTGTGCATATGTCATAATAGTTTTCATCAATTCATTAAACTATGTAACTTATAATAATCCTAAATAAAAAAAATTAATGTCTATGTATCCATACATACATTCGAATATAGAAACATCCCATGACACACATGAATGTGGATTTCTATTAGAGGGTATCATTCGCATAATATCTTACACTGTATTTTATCAATAGAATATATAATGATAAGGGTACTCAATGTTCTATGAGTCTCCACCCATAATATCATATGTAATTTGTTTCCCTCAAATTATATATTCTAGCTATAGAACATATATTTAAGAATATTGTCATTACACTTCTTGGTACTCGTCATAGTGGGGAACTGCTACGGACTTTTAGTGCGATAACTAATATTAGGGTATTGTCACATAATATTTTATATAGAAGAATAACCAAGATTTGAAAATATGTTTATTAATATTAAAAACTATGAATATAGGTAATCATAATGTACATTTAGGTTGGTTCTGGGAAACCATCTCAAAAATAGAGATGTAAAATAAAATATATAGTTGGTTTACATGAAGAGGGAGGTTGATGAGTTTGTATCATGATTCTTGGTATGCAAATAATTCAAGGATGAATAAAATAATTCTATGGTTATGATTAATCAATTTTCTAAAATAGTATGGAAATGGGTAATCATAACCATGGAATTCATCATAGAACTCCGTGGAGAACCTAAGGCAATAACTTCATCTGGGTGGTAGTCGATCTCTTTACCAAGTCAGCACATTTCCTTACTATGAATGAAGATTTAAATATATAATAACTCAAGAAGATATACAAAAGTTAATGGGTAATAATTCATGGAATTCAACTCTCAATTATTTATAATTGATAAACAAGGGTTACCTCATGGGTTTAGAGAAGTCTTATGCAAGAGTTGCATATTGAAATTAGCATCAAAACTGCTGATCACACTCATATGGATGGTCTATATAAAAGAAACATTAAAAATCATGAATTTACTAAAATATAATGTAAAATGGATTTACATGGATGTTGAAATTTAAAATTTCCCATTATATAGTTCTTATATAACAACAGTTTTAATTCTAGCATTTAAATGGAACCTTATGAGGCTCTGTATGGGAAGAGGTATTGAACTCCGAAATGTTGGGATATCGTTACATAGCCTAAGATTATGTCACCTAAAATTATCAATGAAATATTAGATACGTTTTTAACTATTCAACACCATATAAAATCTACATAATGTTAATAAATTTTTTTATAGAAAATCATTGATGCGATCTAGAGTTTGAGGCCAGAGATAAAGGGTTCCGTAAATAATTTCCATAGAGTAAACACCTGATGTTTGATAAGAAGGGAGAGATTATTCCATGATACATTTCCCCTTTATTATCCTTTATCGCATTGGAGATATGACCCATCGATTAGCTATCCCACCTAACCTATCTCATGTACATGATGTGTTTCATATATCCCTTTAGAGAATGTAAATTTTAGGCCCCTAACATATCTTGAATCCAAAAAAAATTCATTATGTAATGCTAATTAATATGAGAATAATTCATTAATGATTCTATATTGTAGAGAAAATGTTCTATGAAAAAAGAAAACCAACCTAGTCAAAGGTTTGAGGTTGAACCACATGTTTGAGGGTGTGACATGGGAACTGAAAGAGAGGATGAAGCAGAAGTACCCTTATTTATTTTAGATAATGAGATAAATACATCAAGGATTAAGTTTATAAATGGGGAAATACTGTAATTACACAATATTTTATAATTTAAATTATCCTTTTCAATGAGTAAATACCTCATCATGTAATGAAGTTATTGAAAAAAGATTCACTAATTTTGTTAGTTTTTGAATGTAATATCTTGTTGTATTAAAATTAAGATCAATCATTATAAGTAATGATAATATACCCATTTAATCGTGATCATATTATTAGTATATATAATGGGATATGAAGTTGTCTAATTCGAACAAGCAGAAGAAGTGATGGCCTTGACCTATATGACCTTACCATATGAAGCCCATTTATCAGTACATATGAGGGAGGTAGCATTACATGGATTTACCCTTTTCCAATTCCAATATAATGTTTAAAAACACAATCATGAGTGAAACTATTTATTTTAGAATCTTTAACTCATTTTGGTGACAAACCATACCATTTACATTGAACCACCCAAGAAAATCTAAACACCACACACCTTACCCTTAGGACATTCGGTAGTATAATAAGGATCTATGTATCTCGACTATAATAGTATTAATTTTTATTTAATTTTTTATAAAATAACAATTATAATATTCAATTATTATTATTATTAAATTTTAAATGAAAAGATATTGTGTATGAACATTTATGATTTTGATATGATGAAAGAAAAACATACATTTTTTGAAAATGGATAGATTCAATCAAAGTAAAATGTTTTAATGAATTCCATAATTATTTAATTAAATTATATATGAATAAAATATTATTATCAAATAATATTAATTAAATATATAAGATAATATATTTTTATGAAGTCAAAATTAGTTTTTATAAGGGTACGATAACAATTATTGTAATGAAACAAGTATTTTTCAATAAATGTGGAATTTTTATTTAATAGTATAAATTATCTTAATTATAGTGTTATTTGGAAAAATAAATATTAATTTTTAATTAAACATGACCAAATTTTGAAAATATTATTATTTTTCATAATCTTTAATGATTAAATTTTTTTTGAGTCCAAACGAAATATGATATAAATATATAGTGTCGATTAATAAATAATAATGATGAAAAAATTATGTAATGTATATCATAAAATGTATTCATGACAAAAAATAGCATTAAACATTAAAATAATATTTTATTTTGTTATTGTTTTTAATTTTATAAACCCTTAATTAATTTTTCTTAACCGATATTATATTTTAGGTTTTAAAATAAATTCTTTGTAAACATGGCTCACACCCACATCATTAAGGGTATTATTTTAATGATATAATATCGCAAACATATAAAATAATTAATACCATGTCATTTTGGGAGAAACAATAGAAAAAACCATGGAAATGTTTTTAGTTTAAATTGCATTATGTTCACTTGAACAAAACTGGGTTTATCTAGTACTGGCGATTTAACTGTGCTAGTTAAAATCACTGTCAAAGACCCCCTTTATCAACTCTATAAAAATATCTATTAAAGGGATCGATTAAAAATTATCTTTTAGAACTATAAAGGGGGTATTTAAAAGTGCTAAAAAATGATAGTTAAAGAGGTCCCATTATTAGTTCTTGTAAAACAAAAACTGATAAAGCCCTTACTTAATTAGTGTTAGGAAAAAGAACTGATAATGGGGTTCCCTTTGATAGTGAGTTCTATTAAAAAAGAACATGATAAAGGAGGGAATTATCAATAATTCTTTACTAGTGCTGATAAAGGGTATATTGGAAATAATTATTTTTTCTAAAAAATAATATTTAAATACATAAATATATTTATATTGACATGAATATAATATATATTTATTAAAAATGTTTCATATAATTATAAATAAAAATTTACGCTTAATATATCGGTAATTTACTAAAAATGGATTGTATAATAAATTAAAAAATATCTTTAATTATTAATTTGATAATTATTATTTTTTAAAAGTTATTTAATAAAATTTTGAAGATTAAAAAATTAAAAATTAATAAAAAACAAAATTATGCTGAAAAAATAACTCGAAGACCAAATAGATAGAACATTTAATCAATGTTTGTATTTGATATCTACAACATATCAAATATATAACTGCAGTGAGATATATTCCATGGGGACTAAGGGAATTCCAGATCATTGTTTTCAAGATCAAAAATCTCCAGAGGGCCTCCTAAACTATGTTTTTTATCGGTGTACCAAAATGTTTTGATATTCAATGGAATTTCATGCTTGATTAAGGGGTATATTTTAAATATTTTCAGTGGGGAATGAATTTATTCCTAGGTCTTACATTCATATTGATATTATGTTTTTGAAATTCTTTCATTTTTTTCAATGCTGTTTTATTTATAATTAAATATATGCATGTTTTCTTATATTTACTTTTAATAAATCACATTTATAAATAAATATATCATCTTATTTTTTTCGAAATAAATTTTGAAATATATAAAATAAATCTTTATTATTTATTTTATTTTAAAAAAAAATTTATTCATTTTATTTATGTTAAAAAAATACATTAATAGTAATATATACCTATACAATTAATGTTTATGTATAATCATTTGTGTTTAAATAATTAAAAAATATATATGTATATGTATATTCTAATATATGTAAATAAATACATATTCTAAAAATCTTTATAAAACAATATCTCACCTTTTATTAAATTATATATATATATATAATGTTTATATATATATATTTGTGTTTGTGTATTACAAAATGAATAGATATTTATTTTATATTAAAGTATATGTAAATGAATATAATATATGATATATTTATAAATGTATTTAAAATTAATTATACAAATATATAAATAAAATATATATATGTAATATATATTTAAAAAATCATAAATAACATAATATAGAAAACAAAAAAAATGGTGTGTTGGGAGTGACATTCGATCTTCAAAATACTGTTATAGAGTTTGAATATAGGTGGGCATGGGATGCTTATAAATTTTAAAATATATGATAGGGGGCGAGGTTGGGTGGAGTGCTGTTAATGGGGCCTCTAAGCACTGATAAGTTCATGCTCATAGAGGTCCAAATTTTTTAACCATTTAAAGAATGTTTTTTTGAGTAGATAAATGGGTCTATTATCACCAATAAAAATGTGTTGTTAAAGGGTTCCTTTAACATCAATATTAAAAAGGTCCTTTAACTGTGATAAAAAAGAACAATTAAATGAGGCCTTTAACAACACTTTTTGCGAGTATTGTTAAAGCCTTCCGTTTAACAATGCCTTTCTAGAAATCTCATTATAAGTGACGTAAAAGGCCCTTTACAATCCCTGTTAAAAACAAGTTTTTAGTTATGTATGTAGAGTAAAAAACCTATTTTTTGAAATTAATAAATAATTATCCACTCATTTTCTATACAAACCCACCAAAAATCCCATTCTTTTTCACTCAAAAACATTGTAGAATGACATTACCCTTCTATTACCTCTATAAATCCCATCCAAGGCTCTCTCAATATCTTATGAATCCCCTCCCATGCTCTTCAGAACACCCTTTCAAGGTAAAGGATCCTCTCATTCCTCTATTTATTTAAGAAACTTCTTAACATTATGAAAATTTTCCATTTTTTCTTATTGGGATAAGTTATCACAGATACCTCTTACAAACCTTATTATCTCTAATTTATTAGAGACCCATTTAACTCTTATTAATCTATACCATGATCCTTTATGTTCCCCAATTATGTAAGAAGAACCGAATTTTCAATGTAATTGTTTTTAATTATATAGAATTATTATGAGTCTAAAAAAATTGGTGGCATGTGATTCCCAGGCACGGTGTGCCCGAAATTAATTTATGAATGTTTTTTAATGTACATTCACTAATCGCATGAGCAGTGTTTCATATCATTTGAACCAGTGCTTAGATTAAAAATCTAAGATCACTGTTGAATTTACAACGTCGTGATTCTCTTAATGAAGGCTTCAATTTGACCGTGGTAGGTCTTGTGAAAAAGATAGATTTTGGGACTTTTAAAACAATAATAAAAATATCATAGTTATTTTTTATTTTCATTATTTTCCTCCAATGGAAAAGTGGAAAATCGTGACCTACGACATGTCAAGCCAATAAATAGCTTGACCATTCAATCCTAAGTAATAGTTTCAATGGGTAATTCGGAAGGTTCCTAATTAATGAGCCCTCATTAGGTCCCACGAGCATTAGACACCCTCCCCTATCCTATTTATATGGAGCTTAGGGGGAGGTATCGACACTACTTCACCAAGTAGGGAAGTGTTGGTACAATGCCGTGATGCCAACCTTGGAGGATGGAGCTTATTCTAGTGGGCAGTGATGAGTGACACTGAATCCCTGAAACAAAGATCGACGGTCAAGCGACATCATTGGAGGCTAGTTGCAGGGATGATAAACTCCGACCCACTTCCTCAACTGCGGGCGTTTCTCCATTATTATTAAGGTAGGGTTTAGTCTTGATTTTCTTCAAATGTTATTTGAATCCTTCATACCCTCTTGCTATCCACCTAATGTGGAGGGTGCGGTCCAAACAAACAAGGCTCGAACCCTCTGCCTTTTTTTGAAATTCAGTGTGTTTTTCACTAGATCTACCATCGGGTTGGATGAGCCCCAGAGCGACAAATGATGGTGGCGGCTTGCACCGCTTGGCCACAGAGGAGTTTTAGCGAGTCCTCACATGCTGTAAGTGAGTAAGGTGCCACAGCCAAAGCTACGATGGGAGAGGGGGGAGGGAGCACACATGCACTTATAGAGGAACCATCCATGGATCGTCAGCCGCAGTGGTTAGTGGAGGCGGCCGACACATTGGCCAGTCATGGATGGGAAGGGAGGTGCGACCAGCATGCCACCGGTGAGCAAGAGGTCACGGTCGAAGCTGCGACGAAGGAGGAACCTACGCCACAGGCATGTTAGGTGCTGACCGAGCAATGCCCATGTGGAGCCACCATTTCACAAGCTGAACAGCCTCTAGGCCGTTTGGGATACCAGGGGACACACCCCCCGGGCCGACTAGGGAAGACCACACTACCGTTCAGATTGGCGGGCCACGCCCCCTTATGGCTCGGACCGCCCCTTTGTGGGCTAGGCGGCCCCCTTCCGGGCCGGGATACCCTCTTGTGGGCCGGGCCTCTCCCCCCTTGCGGGCTGGGCCATGCACTCTTGCGAGCTGGGCCGGACCTCGGCCTAGTTGTCCGAGCCCGTCGTGGCCCATCCCAGTTGGGTTGGACCCTGACTAGGTCGGACATGACTCAGGCCCAACCAGACATTGAAATACATAAAGTGACATATCATGAGAACCAAATTTCCTTTTGATGAACCTTATATTGCACAAGGGGCCTTGGAGAGAATCATTTTTTTGGTATAGTTCACTTGAGTTTTGGAGATAGTTGGAGTATGACTGGGTTGGATCGAATGCAAATCCAACCGTGTCCTCAGAACAAAAACACTTATAACTCAATAACTGGACATTTGATTAACGCACTGTTTGTCACGTTGGAACCCTTATGACATAGAGGTATTTGGGATTACTCCTTTGTGGAGAATAGTGGCGGTCAAGGTATGACTGATTTCTCGAGAGGCAGATTCCATGAACCTCCAGTGCACCAGGAGTGAGGAATCTTGTGGTAGGATGTAACATGAAGAATGAACATCAGTCTTGTGTGGGTCAGTATCCATCGATCCTATGTGAGTTAGATACTATCAGATCCTACATGGGTTAGTGCTCAGTGATCCTTTGTGGGTCACCACATACCGATCTTTTGTGGGACAGATCCTGTGTGGGTTAGCGGGGGTAAATACATATCGATCTTGTGTGGGTCAGCAGTAGTGCCTCTTAACAGAATAAGATGATCTTTCTTATGACTAATCATCATTAGTTCTATACAAAAGTTATTCCTTAGTGGAAGCTAAGTATTTTAACCATCATGATGTTATCTACATGGTGTTGACTGTGTGGTACTTCTGTCTTTGTGGTGTTTTATATGTGGTACTTTTATATTCATGGTGTTACCCGTATGGTACTTCTACCTTCATGGTGTTGTCTTAGAAATGTTACCTATGTGGTATTTCAACCTTTGTTGAAATTTCTTCATGGTGTTACCTATGTGGTATTTCTAACTCAGTGGTGTTACCTATGTTGTATGTCTACCTTTGTTGTGTTACCTTTGTGGTATTTATCCCTCATGTATGAGATGAGTATATACTAATAAATTAGGTATATATATGAACATATACCTAAGTAGAGTTGATGTCTTGGTTTGGGGGTTTTCCTTTGTGGAACTCTAGGAGACCTACGATGGTCTCGGGGACCTACTGACTATCATTATACTCAACCCGGCATGGGTTGTGACCACACCTTATTGTGTCTTGTGGAGACGACAAAAATCATTGATCAAGCCTCTGAGAGACAGGACTGGATGGTACTCAGAGGTTGTCCATTTGGCATGGTGTGAAATTGGGACTACTATTTGTGAGTTGTACCTACCCTCCAGGTAGGATCCCCAGTGGATGATCCAGGAGTGGTTTTTTAATTTTCAATTGTACTTGTACTTTTCTAGTTGGGCTTGCATTCCATGCCCTTTTCTTTTAGCACTCTTTTACATTCATGAATCTTTTTACTACAACATTTTACATCGTTGGTTGCATCTTGTTTCATTATATTCTGTGTGTTTATAAAGGTTTAAAGGAAATTCCTTCCCGTTATTAGGATACACCATTCTGGTACTAGCCTCCAGCCCTTGGCCTATGGACGATAGGCTTGGGGTAGTCACGACACAAGCTCTAAGGGACGGGCCGTGACAAAGTGGTATTAGAGGAGTCATTTCTACCGAAGAACTAGGACTATGATATTTTCTATGTGGAAATAGTGTTATGTGTTTTGAGTGTGGTTTTCCATCTCGGGTATCTAGTGCTGGTGTGGTGACAGATGTATACATACACCAGGACCCTAAATTATGATTTCTGACTTAGCGCACGAAAACACTGATTGTGTGTGTTTTGAAAAGTTTTACTTTTGATATCTTTAATTCCTCTCCCCAGGTATAACTTATTGATCGTGGTGCACTTGTTTTCTTTCAGGATGCCACCATGTATACTGCTAGCCAAGATTTCTGAGAGTGTATGCGATGACGTCCCACCGTGCGATGATGCATCAGTGCATCTGTTACGGCGTTAGCACCATTGGGTGTTGTACTAGCAAAACCATTACCCGTTGGGTAACTGTTTCCACCAGCCCCACCAGTAGAGGTTGCACGCCAACTGATCACATTTCATGTGTTTCAGTAGTAGAGGCCTTCAAGGATCCAAGGAGAGATGGACCCATTGGAGGCTGAGGACTGGCTGGAGAATGTAGTCAAAGTTTTCCGCCAAGTTGGGACATCATCAGATCTAATGGTGATTCTAGCTACCAGTCTTTTTCAAGGAGCGACATGTAGATAGTGGAGCTTGATGCTCTATATGCATGATGATGTGACCCTCATCAAGGTGGATTTCAAGTGTCTTTTCAGGGCAGGGTTAGTCCCAGGAACTCTACACTCAGTGCATATACATGATCTAATGCACTTATAGCTGGGTAGCGTGATTGTGGCCCAGTACTCAAAAAGGTTCATTGATCGCTCTTGATACTCCACCAACATGGTACGCGACCCAATATTTAGGTCTCATAGTTTTGTGCTGGGTATCTGATGGGAGATTAGAGCATTGATGATATCGATTAGCATTCCGACGTAGGCTGGGGTGCTAGAGTGAGCACTTTTGGTGGAGAGATTCCTAGATGAGCAGACACCAATAGAGAGAGCCACCACCGGGCATCCAGTAATAGAGTCATCTGCAGCAGCTAGTAAACAGATGACACAGGGGCCCAAGAGGGCCATGCTTTCTGGTGGATGACCTAAGAATACATGGTAGGTGGTGTGGGGATCATGGGATAGAGGACGACAGTTGAGGAGTAAGAAATGCTAATATTGCCGTGGGCAGGATCACATGGCTCAGGACTGCTCGAACCGCCATACGGATAACCAACAGATAGTTAAGGGACCACCGAGGTAGAGGAAAAGATTCAATCGAGGAGGTCTGTAGGTAGCAGGCAAAGGTGGAAAAGGAGTTGACCATCCAGCAAGCCGTGGGCAGAAATTCAAGGTTCTACTGCCACCACCTCCTAGTGGTCCACCCTGACCACAGGGGGTAGGTGGACAAGGACGAGCTATTTCCTAATAATTTATAATTCTTGTGTTTCATATTGATTAACTATTTCAATGATAAGATTTTAGAGATATGAACTATTTCCGGATTATTCCTAATTCTCATTGTGTCATAGAAGTATTGTGTGGTTGTTCAAAACCCTACAATTAGAAAAAATTTATAACATTGAATTTCTCAATTCCCCCCATTTTCAAATAAACCAAAAGAACCTTTATTTGTTCTTGTAGATCTAAAAACGAAATCCCACTAGATTTTTTCTCTACTATATAACTATATCAATTCTATAAATAGATTAAATAAGTTAATACAAATGGGGAGTGGGGATAAACCATATCCTCATCATACATTGGGAGGTAGCTGGACACTGAGGTTCAACTATTGTTTCTTGAATACATGTGCTGCCAGAATCTCAGTAAGAATGTCTCCAACTTGGTCATATATTCCAACCTGATCCACTTCAATCATAACTTGTTAATCATTTTTCATTGATGATGTGATATATGATTTCAATAGATTCTATATGAGATCCATGAATTGAATTCTTCATAAGATCAATCACACTCTTATTGTCACAGTGAATCACCATCAGCTATTTCACCTCATCACCAATATATATTATTTGTAACTTCATCCAAAATAGTAGAGCTAAAGACTTCATAGAAGAGATATATTCTACTTTGACCATATTAAGATAAGTGATTTTATATTTCATGATCAACTAAACCACACATTTATTACCAAAAAATAATTATCCACCATTTGTCGAATTTCTATCGACAAAATCTCTTGCCCAATTAGAATCAGAAAATAATGATAATTTTGTATCTATTCAAGCTATAAACTAAAGGAAAAAATGATTTTACTTTGAATATACATCATGATTCATTTAACTAATACCAAATTCTCTTCTATGGGATTACATTGAAAGCGGGATACTAGGCATATTGAAAAGATGATATCTATCATTATTGTAGTGAAGTATAAAATTATTCCAATGATTCTCTTATATAGAGTTGGATCCATAGATGTCTTATACTCATAATTTCGATGTTTTTACCAACCACAATCAGAGTTGAAATGGTTGGAAATACCTTCAATGTTCTTTCAGAATGAATGTTTCAATGTGTGGATCATTAAATTATCACCCCTTTACTTTTCTAGAGTTTCATCTCCCTTTTTATGCCCCTTATGGATTAGAAATACAATGTTCATGAGAAAAGGGAATTAGTCTTTACATAAAGAATGTGTCATGCATAATTCTACTCTAACTCAACTTTTGTTGTGCTCGGTGTAGAAAATAAGAGTATTTTATTTAGACAAGAAATATTTCCATTACATAGTGATCATGATAAATTATGAAAAGATAAATATTAGAAAAATCATCTCAGGTTTTCCTATTTAATTCTATAACGAAGATGCTAAATGTGACATAAAATTTTAAGAACAATCAACTAGAATATACAAAACTAACATAAAAAATAGATAAACATGTTCAAGTGCAATAAGCTATATAAATGTCCTTAGGGAACTTTCATACTTATTGTGTCACTGATTAATTAACTTAGTCACCGTTTGTATAATTATATTTATTTTGAGTTAAAAAAGATGAGATATTAAAAGAGACATAACTTTTCCAAAGACATGTTGTTCAAGAAATTTCCAGAATGATTAAATTTAATACTAGTTAAAATAATGATTCTAGATAATTATTTATTCTCTCTAACCATAAGGAAAAAAAATTTAAAATCAGTATAATGGTGCATATCATTAAGAATGTATTTCATGAAATTATTATATGGAGAATACAAAATATTGGATATTCAACTTGTCACTGTCCACATTGAAAAACTTTCACAACATCACTATGGATATTATTTTTGAAAATTTGTTCTCTAGGATACCAAAAGTAAGATTAAGCGAAGATGGTGATTTCTATATACTAGTTTTAAAAATAGATCATCTTCCACCTCATCAAACATGATCCTCCATCATGTTTTTATTTGAAAACAAAATAGAGTAATTAGTTATTGATTGTGTACTATTAATATTTTATATCACTAATTTATAGCCCTCATTGCTTCTCAAGCTCCTCCCCTGATAAATTCTTCGTCTACAATTCACTATTTTATAAGAACACATATAATACACAATGAATAGAGAATAAGGTGGATCGGCCTTAATTTATCAATAAGAGAGAAATTTTAAGTTGATATCCTCTGTTATGTCTCTCCATTTTATTCACTCTTTATATTTCCACAACTAAATGTTTTATCTAATTTTTCTTGTGGAATCATTGATCTCTTCGCATTTTGTTGTTCCTTGTGTGATAGCCTCCAAGGATGATACATTATAACTACTCTTAAGGATTTTTCCTTATTATCTTGGTATGGTTAAACTACGTTGTGATATTTGTTCATATTTATTGAATCTATGACATAGAACATCTATAATTTAAGATTTTATTTTTCTTTTTAAACACTCATGAACATTGTGTTCATCATTTATGACATTTTCTTTTCCTTTTTCACCTACCTTAGCATGTGAATATTTATGTTTTCTCATTAATTAAAATTCTTTTATAAAATAACAAACATATCCTTAGAAACTATTGAAACAAGTCTATATATTCAACATGGGACATTCTATGTGTCTTTCTTCTTAGTGGTTATTTTGGATACACTACCCTTTATCTTTTTGAAATTATAATACAAGGTATTATCATATTCTTAAATTGAGATCTTCTTGGGAGAATATTTCTTCATGATATTCCTCTTATTTATTCCCAATAAAGCTTATTCAAATTTTGTAATAGTTTTGTATCTTTTTATCCTATGAAAATGAAATGAAATTTGAGATAATAAAGTACCAAACTTGTGACCACTTCTATTTCATATATCATATTTGTTATCACGATTTCCAAATTTGCATATAGTATATAGATTATTCAAGACCTGTGGATTTTTTTTATCATTTTATGGATTTTCCCCTTGAAATATGCTTCACATGTGCCATTTAATTTATAGGATTCTTCAAATTATCCAATTTATAATGCCCAAATCTGTTGAAACACAAAAATTAACCAATAAACCATGATCTCCTTTTATCTTCATTATAAGGATATTAGATTCTCTTCATGACGTTTTGTGCTATTTGTGGGAAACCAACTTAAATACTATTTTTCCATTCCACCAAAGTCATGGTGTTAGGATTATCATCACCATTCTTCATCCATACATATTGAGTATTTGTTTTACAACCTAAACTATTCATGATAATATGTTTATGACAATTAATGCAAGTTGGTATGTTTAGTTCATTTTTCTTTTCAACTACTTGTGATAAATCATCAAAATATGTCATTATCTTCTTATAAAATGTTGGAGGTCTTTTAGTAATAAAACCCCCTCATGAAAATCCGTTAGTTTCATCAATTTTTTCCTTATTTTTGAAATTTTCAATATATATTTTCTCAATATTAGAAAACTGAGCTTCCAAATCTACACATTTTAAATTTAGGAATAATTTATGATATACAATCATAATCATATTTTCATCATAATCCATCATTACAAACACATAATAATTATGAAGATTAAATTTATTCTAAATCAATGGTTCATGTTCCTTGAACTTCTTGGATATTTACTATAATTATAAACCATTGAAATCAGTTCTATTTTACAATTTCATGTCATGTGTATGGATTTTTCTGTTAATTGTATTTTCATTGTATATTTATCTTAAAAAAATTGAGGTATTTTTAGAAATTTATTTCAAGTTACCTCTTTGTTTTTTTTCAAATCTCTCAACCATAATGGTGATATTTAAACATTGAGGAATATTTCTTTTTAATAAAGATTCAAAATAATCAACATTTCCTTCCTATTGGGTGATCTCTACCAGCATATATCGAAATACTCCAAAAACAAGGTAGTATATTTCTTTGGGAATAGAATGTAGAAAATTTCTTAATCTATTAAATGAAAATAATTCTGAGGTTATATATTGATCATCACCACAATTGTTTCTTAGAACCTTATTTTGAGGGAAACATTAAATGGTTCCGGCACAAACCTCCTGATCTCTTAAATATTTTTATTTTCTTGAGGCATATAGACATTCCTTCTCTTTGGTGGAAGAATGAGACAATTCTCTTTATATTTCAAACCCGATATATATTAATTTAAAAAATTCATGGAGAACCCGATACTACCTGTTCATTCGATAAGAGAGACTTCTTCAACTATCTATTTTATTTTTTTCTCTTATTCATTATGGTCTTGTTGGATATATACTTATACTCAAATATAACTTAATATTCATCAATACTACACTTCGTTGATGAATAAAGAAAAAATATAAAATATTAAAAATGGAACAACTTTATTGTAGAAAATACAATATAGGTGAACCGTGGATATTATGAACTTGTAAGACACTAGAGTACCTTGAGAGGGGAGGGGTGATTCAAGGTGTCAAATTTTTCTTTTAAAACAATGGATCTTGATACCATAATGGTAGGAACATGTTAAACCTGTATGAGGGAATCATATAATAATTAAAAATTCATTTGTTGAGAGAAAACAAAATAGTTTTACACGGGTAACCTCAAAGGACTAGTCTAAGGAGAAAACATCGATAGTGTGTTGGTCATACAAAAATATACTAAATATCACAAGTTTTAGAATACATTAGTTTAGACATCGTCACTATATTCCAAGAATAATACCTTTACCTAATTTTAGGGAAAACATAGTATCTTTATAAGAACACATCCATCGACTCCCCTAGCTCACTACTTTTTTAAAATTATGATTATTTTGTAAACTTGAAGGCCTCTTTAGTAGATTGGAATTTATGCCTTTTTCTCTGAGTAGAATGTGAATCTTATTGCATGAATGTCCTCATTTTATGCACTTGAATGAATTTTTTACGTAAAAAAGATGGTCAAAACCTTTTTTGTGAATCTCATTCATGATTCTATTTCACAAAGCTTACAACATTCATGAGGAAAACTGCCTACATGGAACACTAATTCATCATTGTATAACCAGTCATTATAATACCCATTTTTATGATATACGTAATCATTGGTCAAGAATAATATTGTATTTTTTTGATTTTCAATCTCACACAAAATAATTGATTCATGAATAAATTATACTTCATGAATTTAGAGATATATAGGCTTTTCTAAAACTATTTTTGTGTCTATTTAATTGGTATAACCTCATATTTATTTGATCAACCATTCATAATGCTCCTATTCCTACAGTACATTTTTCATTATTCTCTAAATAAAGGTTTTTAATCTGCTTCATTCACAAATATCAAGTGTAATTTATCATAGTCATGAATATTATCATAGTCATGGAGATTACCATCAACCCTTTCCTTTGCGATCCTCCACTTGTAATATTTACAAAGATTACCATCAACCAATTACACAATTCCTGATGATCTACATATTGAAGATCTCATCCTTTCTAAAACCATGTCCTCATAAAACCATTTACTTGACCATATTAATGATGATTCAATTATAGAAACCTCCTTTCACTATGATCTAAACCTACTCCTATTTTTGAGCCAAAAAATTGGGAATTTTTTTTAATGATGCCACCATAAACACTGTTGTCAGCTTGTATTGTAATATCAATTATAGTACACACTACTAAATCAATCTAGTGTGGATTAAAAAAACAATACAAGACTATATATTCAGCAATGAAATTCCATGGTTCTAACATACATATCCTTAAGATTTTCATAAATGTTTTCTAACACTGATCCACAAAAATTGACTAAACCCTTTTCTGATGCCATCAATTATGGACCAAGATTTTTATACACTAATATTAAATCTATTTTGATGAATATTCAATACATAATAATATGATACATGGATGAAACATAAATTTCTAGATTGTTTTCATATTAGATATGTAATATTCCTTTTTTATGAATTTTTTATATCATCTCCCATATGGATCTTTCTAGATAGTACTATTCATATGTATTCCCTAGATATAATTTCTTCATATATTTGAGAAAAGTAACAAAATAAAATGGTGATCATAGATACTCCGTAAGGTTAAACATGTAAGATATCAATTGATGATAGTCTGAAATTATAATATAACAATAAGTTCATGAGATCTTGGCTACAACTAATAATGTTCATACCTAATTTTCACAAGATTATAAAATTTAATTATGGAATAAATCTTTAACATTTCAAAAGAAATAATTCATAAGAATAATAATTCATCATAAATCAATAATAAAGAATAATCCCAAGTTATAAATGTTTATGGAACCATCATAGTTATATAAAACATTTCATAGGTCAAGGATAACTACCAATACAATCAGATTAATCATAACCACTAGCTTCCCAGAGCGAATCTGGTATATCAACTTGTATCCAATAACTGATCTATCACATCAACTTGTCTCCAATAAAGGATCAAGAAATTGAACATGTTTCCCATAACTATATTATGATTTTTAATACATTATATATGTGTGATACATGATCAGAATTAATTCAACATATCATAACCCATGTATATAAATGGTATTCATCATATCATATCCCATGGAAAAGTAATGAGTGTCATAAATATATCACCTTTTCATCATAAAAAAAGAAAAAAATAGAAAAAATAAGGATGGTATACACAGATCATATCACTAATACATCATATGTAATATAAATATATTTTATCTTAAATGGAAGATAATTTTGAAAGATCACATTATATTCTTCTTGGGGAAAACAAACATTATATTTTGGTATTTGTTTTTTTATATCCATGCACTTTTAAAGGATAAAAATTTTATTCAAAAAAATTATAATAATATAAACAATGATTCAAACCATTGAGTTTTCATTATGGTGATATAATCAATTCATATTTTATTAGGTTAAAAAAACCATCCTTCCATATTTTTGTTAGAATAGTCCAAAATTACCTTATTTGCAAAATGAAAAAAGATTCCTGTCAATTAATTTTGTAAACAAACAAACCTGGGTAAATTGTGTTTTTAAAAATTTTAGGATAATATTAAAAAAATTAAATATTTTTAGAGAAAATGGATATTTAAATGAAATACACCAGAATAGAGACATAAACATAAGAAATCTCAAATAATGATGAAATTGGGAAGGAAATACTTACCACTTTGGAAAATTTTGAATTATGATACCCATGAAAGATATAATTTTGATGAATATGTATATCGATTAATTTTTATGATATTAATCATAAAATTATTTCCTGCTAATTATGTTCATCACAAAATAAACATGTAGTGTATAAGGCATGTGTTCCCTCAGAAATATATGTGAGTCAAAAATCCCTTACCTCATGTCAAAAATTTATTTGTTCACATTCAAAACACATGTATAGTAATTATGTATTTATTATAAACCTATAAAATTACCATATTAATAAATATCATACCATTTATTAATTATTTATAACATCTTATCACCCATTTATTAATAATTTGTAATTAAAATCACTTTTTATGGTGATAATTGCTTTTTATTCAAGGCATGTTTTGGTTCAACAGTCCAGATCCTTATATATTGATCATGGTACCATAATTTCATGAATTAAAATCATCATATAAGCACAATATATGTTAATTATATATATATATATAAAATAATTCATCTAAATAATAGATAGGAAAATGAATTAAACCATTAATGGAGATGGAAGGCCATACACATGCATGGCTGTTATTTCCATTTTTAAAATGATGGAATAAAATAATGTGAAATAGTAATTCAGCTTTCCAAGATCATATATATATATAATATCTATAAAATTTATCCTTATTTCCATACATGTGAAATATAAATGAAAAATGAATCACATCGCATTATGGATATGATAGTTTATACATACGGTTGAACGACATTATCATTTCCCAAAAGAATGGATGGTTATATGGTAAACATGATATTATAATTCTATAATTATAATTATTTAATAAATATAATATATAAAAATTAAATCCATTGTAATACCAATCCATAAAATATATTGATGAAAAATGAATTGTATCTCTATACGGAGATGGTAAGATGTATGCATACACCATCAATAATTTCACCTATTGTTTGATGGGAAAGAGGGTTTATAATGGTGTTTTAATGATAAAAATAAGATTTAAGTGTATTTAGAACACCAATTTTATTATTTTATGGTAAATATGAAATATATATAAGAGTTAATGAAATGTATAAAAAGAATGTGATCAGTCAATGTGATTACTTTTTTATTAAAGGACTCTTTTAGATTGATCTAAAGGGCTCTCGAGATGGTATTTTGAGAATACCATAACATATAAAATGATTATAGGTTATTATATATGATAATTTATAACATTATAGTTGATGTAAAAGGCTTATAGTGTTGTAATTAAGTGAATGATGATGTGTCCTTTTATATTTGAGATGAGCGGAACTTTTGAAATTTCTCAAAAAATTAAACTATAATAAATAAATTCGCAATAAAAATACCACAAATGTAATGAGATTAAAATATTTGGTGGGATAAGGTTTTTAATCCTATCTTCCAATATAATTTAAATATGTTTTGGTTTAATTTTAAACCTTATAATTTTGATTAACCCTTAGTTATCGTATTTTAATTTTAACTATGATAACACCATTTTAAATAATAAAAAGATCTAAATTTTAATTAAAATATAATAATTAGAAAAAAATGGACAAAATATGATAGTTGATACCAAATAAATTTTTTTATTTCAACATTTTATTGTTTTTAAATAATTTAAAAAAATATATTGTTTACAAAATATCATTATTGTTAATTTTTCAACTATTCATTTAATTTATCTGTAAATACATGAATAAAAAAATGTATATTTAAATATAATTATTTTCAACATCCCTAATATGTCATATAGATCAATAAAAATTATATTCTACAATTTTTCAATCACATTATATCACTGTTAATATTTTTAAAATTGTTTTTTGTATTTTTTATTAAACGGAGAAATACTACATCAGTGTTTCTTAAGAAATTAATTCCATTATAATATTAATAAAAATTATAAATAATGTTATATTATGAAAATAATTTTATTAATATAAATTTAGACACTTATATTTGTTCATAAAAACTTTTTTATGAATTTGGACACATAAGTGATAATAGAAAATATTAAAAATTTTGTAACAGTCTATAATTTTAATAGTATATATGTCAATTTCATAGAAAATATTACATTAAATAGTTAAATATAAATCATTTAGCGCTAAAAGTTTAATTTAATTCATCCTAATATAATTAATATAGGAAATTTATTCCTTATAACCTATATTGAATCAATATTAACTCGATTTACTCTTTACCGATGTGATAAATTTTTCCCCGATTGCTATTAATATTTACACAAAATTAAAAGGGAAATATTTAAAAAAAAATTAATCTAGTGATTATAATTATAATTTTTTTGTCATTGTATTCAATAATTACATTTTTCAGAATATATATTAAAATTATGTTATTAAAAAGTGAAAAAAAAATTCAATAAAAAAAATTTAAGTTTATATATGGATTCTATTATCATTATATGGTTAGAAAAATAGTTCATTAATATATTGATAATTTTATGAGGTAAATAATATATAAATTTAATTAACATAATTCAAAAATAGGATTAATTTAATATATTTATATATAATACATTATACGCAGAAAAACATTTCTTTTTTCTAGAAAGCAACAAATTTATTTTCAAACAATTCATGTTCTTTATAAGAATAATTTAATAGGCAATGAAATTATTTCATAAATGTATAGACCATATATTTTTTATAATTTATTTATTCTCATTCCTACCCACCAATCTAATGGATAAGAAATTAGAGAAATATGAAAATCTAATAATGTTCTAAAGTTCATCTAAACACACTATAGTGTGTAATTATAGCTATCAAATAAATAAAATTATTTAAATAGACATATTTCATAAAAATATCAAAATGTTAAAATATTTTATTCTAGATTAAATTTATTATATGATGGAACAATGATAAACATTAAAAGACCGTATATTAAAAATAAAAACATTCATTAAAAACAAAAATTGTAATCAAAATGAACTATGATTTAAATTAATAAGTATTAATAAATGTAGAATAACATGTTTCAAGTAAAAGTGAATGGTATCATATGTAATGAACCCAATCCTCACTTCCCAGATCTGATGCCTTAATATATTACTTTTCCATAGACACAAGATTCAAATCCCAAAATATTGTTTAGTTTAGTAGTTTTGAGAAACTAGATACAAACATTATACCCATATTATATTAGGAAATGAAAATAAATTATAAGAAATGTAAAACTATGAAAATCATTGAAACAAATTCCAAGAAATCAACTTCATATCATTGGAAAATAAAACAAAACAAGGGTGAGCTCAAACACCTAATAAGTGTTACATATAGTGTAATATATCACGAATAAGTGAATCATCATTAATAAGGAATGAAAATATGGAAAGGTAAATATCTTATAACACACTACATTTACAGAATATACTAAAAATTAAATTCATAACATGGAAAGAACCAAAATGATCAAATAATTTTATAAAAATAATCACATGATATTGAAACTTGACCATGGATATTATAACTAATTCCATAAGCATGTAGAATATCAATAAAAATGGAATGTATAATGTTGGATTTCTGGACTGTCAATGTGTATCCTCAAAATAGTTACTATTTTTACTATTACCTAGTATAAGTTATGTTTAAGTATTATAAGACTTATGATTTGGCCATCTGATTTATCTCATGATACTCAAAATGCATCGAAGAAATTAAATTTACCACTCCCAAACCAATGTACTTCATTTAAAATGAATTAAACATATATCTTATATTAAATTTAGTTCCTAAACAATTTTCCTTATCAAATATCCATATTGAGTAAAGGATACATATTTTTAAATATTTTGTTAGTTAATTTAGAAAATGAAAAGAAAAAATTGTATGAAAAATAAAATATGTTTTAGGAAATAATAATATTAATCACAATATAATATAGATATCTAATAAAAATTTAATTTCCAATAAATAATGATTATAAGAAAGTTATTGTTTTAAGATTATTTTAACCATCATAGAAAGAAGTGAGATTATACAATAACTTTTACCACATAGTAATTTTCATGTCAAATACACTTAGATGAAATAATTGAAATAAAAAATTAAAATAACATGAATAATGATTTAATAATGTTATTTGAAGTAACATGGGTTGTATATACACCATATGAAATTGATCTGGTGTATAAAAACTAAAGAGTCTCAATGTAATGTGAATTGAAACAAAATCACATACCTTATGCTTATTTTTGGTTGTATATTATTTTAAACTCTTGTATAATGGTTTTAAACTTGTTATTAATATATAAAATAATTCTATTAGTATTTATAATATCATATATGATCCATCTAAAATATGTTATTTCTTATTCATTAAAAATCATTCATTATTATGTTTTTATGTGTTAATTGTCTTATTTTCTCAAAAGTGTTTCATCATGAAAGATCTAGTTAATAAAAATATTATATTGTTATATCATATCCAAAAATAATAAACATGAAGAAATTATCATATTTATACATTTAATATACCTTTAAAACCATTAATTAATTATGGTTATAAAAAATTATGTACATTATGATCATAGAGATGATAGGTCGTACATACACAAAAGTAATACTTTCATTTTTTAGAAATCATTATGGAAAGATTATAATTAACATTTTCCATTTCTAAAATGATACAGATATCATTAATACCATTTTATACACCTGTATATATATTCTACACGGTGTGATAATAGAAATATAACAACATCTCTTCGTTAATGTGGTAGTCCACACATACATGAATGATTTTATCACCTTTACATGATTGAAAAAGAAAGAATGAAAATTATAAACAAATATATATATATATATATATATATATATTCGTCAAACAATGATAAATATGTCATGGATATAAAACTAATTTCATTTAATTCACATATAATCATAAGAATTATAATTATCATCTTCCATGTGAATAGGTAGTGAAAGGTGAATCACATCACTTCGAGAGGCGGTAGTCCACTGTACACATGAGAAATGTTACCATATCTCCTAAAAAATTAAAGGTAAAAATATGTATATGAAATAATGAATCAATAATAATAAATATTTTATTAATATCATATATATATAATCTTATTCCATCATCACACACATCCTTGAGATTTAGAAATGGAAAAATGAACACCATCAGTTTGTGCGATGGTAGTTCTCCTTATAACCAATCTTGTCTTTTATAACCCATTTGATTGATGTGGATATAGATGTAGTACATGGCCATATAATAAATAATTACCAATATATTGAAGTTAATAATGTTATTATATATCAGTATTTTTTAATAAAAATTGGTGTTGGACGAAGAAATAAAATAAAAATGGCCATTGAAGAACATTACCTCTTCTATAGGTATCCTACATAGGTTTCCACTAAATCATTCATATTTTAGAGTTTTTTTCACAAAAATAAGGCTCCATGTTTGATATGTTGGAATTTTAATTGTTAATTTGGTAAGTTTTTGATGAGAAAAATGGCTTGATAGATGTGAATATATGAAGGCAGTGAGTTCCCTTTTATAGTTGAGGAGTAGAATTATTATAAATACTTAAAAGTATTCACTATTTGGAGGTCAAAATTACCTAAATTGAATCCAAATTTGATAATAACAGGTTTTAGGGATTATGTGTTTTGTGAAAACATCTACCACTAAATTAAACACACGTTTTAAACATTTTTTCCATAACATCTATGTTTCCGTATTTTTACCGTCTTGGATTTTCACTATAATAACTAGTTTTCTAACCCAGGTAATTTATCCTTCAAGAATAAATTAAATTTTGAATTGTTGGATTTTTAGACTCACTAATTATAAAAATTACACATAAATTATAAAAAAAATATGTGTGTTTTAAATTAATTTTAACACAAGCGCATGTAACGTGTAAAAACACCACTTTAACATTAACTGGGAGAACATACTTTTTTACTGTTTAATGGTTAATATATTCATTATAAATTACCAATTTGTAAATTTATGTACCATATTTGATATTTTAAAACATTTTAAAATAAAACATATGAATTTTGTATTTTAATCCATTTTAAATCACTTAATAAAATATATATGGTTATAGAATAACATTATTGTTAAATTTTACATTATTAAATTAATATGAATATAAAAATATTCATATAACGATGGGATTAAAATATATTATGTTAAAATCCCTTTAACATGATATATTCATCTATCAACTTATTTTAGCACAATAATTCACTCAATTTACTTCAATTTCATTATTTTTAGTATCAGTTATTTCATTTAATTGTTAACTAAATAATTACTCCATGGGCATTTCATAAGAATTTGAAGTAATTATTTCATCAAAAAAAATTAAATATAAATTATTATGATAGAATAAAATAATTTATATTTCATAATAATATATATATCTAAACATATGTTGTTTTCTACCTATTTCAATACTTTATAGATATTAAAAGCAAGGAAAATATATTTACTGTCTTTTTCATAACTTAACTTATTATATGGGCCATATTCGACGGAAAATAAACATTTATTGAAATATTTAAGATAATTATATTTGTATGGTTATAATAATCTAATTAAATATAATGTAGAAAATAGTTTTGGTGATTTTCACTCTTATCATTCAAGTTTATCCCCCGATAAATCAATTTTTACATTAATTGTGGTAATTAATTTTTTCTGCATTTACTATTAATTTTGGTCAAAAAATATAAAATTATTATAAATTATATTTTATTATTATTATTATTAATATAGAATCCTTTTTTAAAAATTAATTTCACCATATTTTAAAATTTTAATATAAAATTAATACTGTAGACACGATGATAAACTAGGTTTTTGAACTAAAAATGTGAAATGTTTACAATGTTTTTTTGTCTAAATAAAATACAAAGATGATTCCAATGAACTAAATTAGATTAATTAATATAATATTTAAAAATTTTACATACATCAAATTTGAAAAATATTTTTTCATTATAAATTATTAAAATGAAAAGGAACGAATCAATTAAAATATAGTATTTTTTACAATTAATCAAAAAAATGAGTATTTTCAGAAAAATACGTAAACATCACCATAAGCTAATTAGAGTATTCCAATTTAAAATAGGAATGTTAATTTTTCAAATATTTTTTTAATATTTTTAAATGTTAGTTTTAAATTTAGTGTACAATGAAGTACTAAACCGTGTTTTTTTAAAACCCATTATTGAACAAGCTAATAGTGATATTAAATTTATTCTAAAAAGATGTATTATAATTTGTGTTGTTGTTACTTTTTTTTCCAGCTTAAATAAACTATGTCACAAATTAATATTTTTATTATTAATAAATGTTTTTATATTTTAATATACATATATTGATAAACCCACATTGTAATGGTGATGATAAGATATCCTCTTAATAAGACACAATGGGAAGTACAAAGATCACCTGGAATAACAAAATAACTAGGTTTCTAAGTAGGAGAACATATCATGGAAATTAAAAATATATATGGAAGAGAAAATCAATAGCCAAATAATTATGGATAGTGGTAGATAACATTTATCACAAGAAAGTGTGTGATCTAGAGAAGGTTAAAGTCCAAAAAACCCTTAATCCATGTGATGTGAATAAGGTCATTGATATCATTAGTAATGATGATAGTAAAAGAAATTTTTATTTCAAGTTCATTTTATTAGAACTATGGAATTATTTTACAATCTAAGAATATAAGAAAATATACTTACATGATAATGTTTTATTTCATAATCATTATATAACCCTTAGGTTGTCCCTCAATAAATTTCCAATTCATCCCTTACTCTATGAAATGAATATCCAAAAATTATTTTTTTATTCCTAAAGTACAAAAATTTCGTTTTATTTGATATCAATATCCATAATTTAATGATAAGTTATTCCTCCAATATCATTTTGTTTTTATAAGAAAATGGTTAGCACATGTTATCCCATATGAATAAATCTTCATAAGTTGAAGTAATACATTAATTTATAAAACCTCATCCAATGTTCAAATTATGCCATTTCATAAATGGTTAACCTTATATACCTATAAAAATATTAATATTCATGAATTTAGAAATAAGGTCCTGGAATTTCCAATATAAACATATCATTAATCTAAACTACATGATGTTTCTCTTAATCGACACATACAAAAAATCTAAAAACCTTCATCTTGTGCTCACTTATAACATTTTATCAACCAAAATTACTATAAAATAGGGATAAAACATAAATTTTTCCCAATTACTTATTTAAAACCTAGGTTATTGGATATGTTTCTTAATTCTAAAAATTATGTTACTCCATCAAGAATAAACCACTTGGTTAACAAATTTGTTAATCAGTTCCAAGGTAGTTTATGATATACATGTAAAATTATCCAGTTAAATTATATATTTATACAAATTCCATTAATCTCAACATCAGGAACAATATATGGGACATAAATTAGCTATTTTTAAAGAATATTAACATTATTGAGAATCATTTTTCCTGGTTTTCAGTACTATTCAACATATTCTTTCAAATCCTTAATGAAAAAGTGCAATAGTATAATCCATATCCATTTCATAATTCTTAAAACTATGATATCATTTATAAAATAATGAAATTATATAATTATTTTATCAAAACACTAGCCATTTAATCATTCATCTTCATCTATGGTAATCTCATAATCATAGTCATGATCCATTATCTTTTTTTGAAATATATTTCTTTGATGCATAGGGAATTCATTTTCATAGTTCCTCGTTTCCTTATTGATGAAGCATTGAACGTAGGAATCCTTTTCCCTAACACTTCAATCATAATCAGGATTTCATTTTTCTCCACAATTGAATAAAAAACCTTACCCTTTTAAACATGTACCACGATGTTTCCTTCCACACATATCACATATTGGAAAACATTTCTTTCTCTTCTTCCCATTATCAAAATTTTTCTCTATCTGTATATTTGTCAATTTATTTAATTTAAGTAACATATAATTATAGAATTAATTATATATTTTTTACCACTTTATACTATGCACTCATAGTATAAGAATTTTTGGGAGACTACTTCCCTTCATAATAAAAGATTAATCATATCGAATAAATGATCATTTATAAAATTTGTATTATGGGCATTGATGCAGTTCCCAATCAATATGATAGTCTCTTTTTCTCGATGATGATGTACACTAGATTAGATAATATAATTATAAAACAAAATGAATAATACCAAAACTAGTAAAATACTAAACACAAATTGAAAACATTATTTGTTACTAATATCATAACCATAAACAAGGTCTCTTCGGAAATTTATTTATTTTTAAATATGTGATAATGGTTTGTATATAAAATATTAATTATCATAAGAATACCCCATGGGAGTATCAATATAGTTTAACATTAAGGAATATATTTGGGTATCTGGGAATGCATGAGTCAAGACTAAAGTTCCCTTCTAAGATTTATTACCCCTTAGTACCTCTATTCTAGAACAACGTCCAATTATATTATCTAGAAATGGATTTATTGTTAGGAAGAACCACATTACCTCTTACTTACCAAAACATTTGGATATTATTATATTATTTCCTTGAAAGTATATAAAAGGGTTATGTTCTATAATATATATTTTCTATAGTATAATTTACAAGGTTTATACTTAACATTCTATGATACCAACTATAATTCCCCCGATCCTAATTGCCCAAATATGTTACATTACTACATTCAATTTTCATTGATACCTTATTCAAATCCTAATGGATAACATAGTTTAGTAGTTTTTTAAATCATAATACAAACATGATACCCATTTTACATTAGGAAATGGAAATAAAAGATAATGAAATTAAATATTCATCATCCGTGAATATCATTCCAGGAATTCATATTAATATCATGTGGAAAGAAAAAATATAAGGGTGGGCTCAAATTCTTAGTAAGGGGTAAATATAGAGGAAGCTATCATAATGAAATTAATAATCAATAATATTGAATAAAAATATAGAAAGGTAAATATGTAAGAATACATTCAATTTAATCAATAAATTCAAAATTGAATTAATTATATGAAAGGAACAAAAAATGATCAAATAATTCCACATAAATAATCACATGAGCTGAATCATGGACATCAATATTATAAAAAATCAATTAATCACATGGAAGATGAGTAATAATGGAATACATAATTGTGGATGTCTGAACTATCAAGATCATTCCTCAAGACATTTATTATCAAGATATAACCTCATGTCTTTTTATGCCTATTGGTAGAAACACATCTGATTTAGCCAACTGATTTGGCCCATTAGACTACCAACGAATCAAGGGGTTTAAATTAACTGTTCCACAACCCAGGTACTTAATTTAAAAAATCATTATGAATATATTATTTAATCGAATTAATTCTTTAACAATGTTCCTTATCAAATATCCTTATTGAGATAAAGGATAAAAATTTGTCAACATTTCCCCAGTTAATAAATTAAATTTCAATGAAAATTATGTATGGAAAAATAGAATAAAATTTATAATATAATCATATCCTATAGAAAATAATATGTATATTTAATAGGAATTAAATATTCAATTAAAAATGATTGCAAGAAAGTGGTTATTTCAAAACAAAATAATAAAAAAGGGAAGTAAAATTGTACTATAACTTTTACAACTTATAATTTTTATCAAAATAACGTTGGATTATATATTTTGTAGTGAAAATTAAAATACTAGTAACATTGATTGAATCATGACATCACTTATCGAAATAGAAGTATAGACACCCAATAAAAGTGAAATTGTGAGTAAAAAAATAATTCTCAATGGAATGTAAATTGTGATGAAATTAATTAATTCATTTTACCATTGGATTTTATGTGAATTAATATCATTTATAGTTGTTTTAAAAATTATATTGACTTATACTAGGATTATATTATTTTTTATAATAATCATTCTATATTTTCATTGTTTCAGGTGTTAATTTCCCTATATTCTCATACGCGCTTCTTCGTAAAAGATCGTGTTCATGCACATATTATATAGTTATATAATATACAGAAAATTTGTCATGGGATAATAACCATATTTATACAAAAATTTATATGTTTAAACCATTCGTGAATAATGGTAATTAAAAATAAAGTACCATATGATAATGGAGACAGTAGACCTTACATATGCATGAGTAACATTTCCATTTCTCAAAAAATAATAATGGAATCGTGTATTGTAATATTTTATCTCTACAAAATTATAATCATATTATTAATACCATATTATATAATTAAATATATCATCCATGTGTTTTGGTGACTAAAAGGGAGTCACATCCCTTCGTCAAGGTGGTATCCCACACATACATGAACAATGTTATAATCTTTAAATGAGTTAAAGGGAAATAAAGAAAATGATATATATTATCATTATATAATAATAAAAATTCCTTCAATATCATACTTTTTTAATTTATATCACATATAACCATTAACATTATCTTTATTACCATCAAGCGAAGCATTAGTGAAATAAGAATCACATTGCTTCGTGAGGCTATAGTCTATCTTACAGACAAGTGAAATTATCGTATATACTATGTAATTATAGGTAAATATATATATGATATATTTTATTAATAGGATAAAATATTTCACAGAAATTTTATATATAATTTTTAGGATCATTAAGCCCATCCTTGAGAGGTGGAATTGATAAAACGTACATCATCAGTTCTTGAGGTGATAGTTCACCATAGCCCCGAATGATGATTTCGAAACCCATTTGAGAAAGTGGGAATAGTTTTATGTAATTACCATATTATAACAAAATTAAAGTATATTGAAGGAACTTATTTTCTTATATCTACATGGTTTAATAATAATTTTAGGGTGTAGATGAATAAATTAAATAAAAATGTTCATTCATGTACATCCAAAGATTACGACATCAAATGAAAACATTGGATCACTTATTGTCACAAACCAACCGGGGTCGGCCTTGAGCCGGTCAGCTGAGCTGGTCCACGACATGACTCGAAGGGCGTTCCCGATCCCCACAGGCTGGCAACCAGTTCCAGGCATGAAAACATACACCTGGGAACGATTTAAGCCCAAAACAAATGAACAACCAGGACCAGATAAATAAATGAAAAAAACTAAGGACGCAGCAGCATGAACAACTGAAAATAAAGAAAATAAACTAATCCAGATACAAGGAGCAACTCAACAGACAGAAAACTAAAATAAAAAACTGAAAACCCAAATGAACAAACCATACTGCCGCAAACCAATCTCCATGTGACCTATTGGTCACCAGCAACCATAAGACCAGCGATGCTCCAACATCAAGCACCTACTAGGGAAACTTGAACAAAGACTGAACCTGCAAAACAGATCGGGTCTACCAAAAATGAGTGGTATAGGTAGGGTGTGAGCTAATCGCTCAGTAGGAAACTACCACAGATTCCATGTCATTTCAGTCACAAGAAATTCCATTAATAATAGTTTTAACTACATTATAAAATTAGGTTTTCATACACACTTTTCTTTTTAGAAACAAACAAACATGATCCACTACCCTTAAAGATTAAAAACAAATACAAGGGGAAAGAAACGGTAGTTGTGCTATCTATCTCAAAACATCTAATTGAAATAATTTTTAATGTAATCACAAATTCACAGTTTTCTAAATAAATACCAAAACCAGGTGCAAAGAAAAAGTTTCCACGCAAAGAGGGCAATGTATCTAATAATACTCGTAACGAGGAAACACAGTAAATCCTAGAAACGCAGAGGAAGACCAGAACATACTATACATGAGACTTATCCTGAAAGAATTACCTAACTCAATGATTTGATAACTCTCTAATGCTCGGCATAGACCTACATGTCCTAACCAAGGGGCCCAATCCCTATAGCAGTAATAAATCAGTATTCCCCTGCTCTGGGGCCACTATCCAGTGCGTAAACTAAACTAGTGCAACAATTGTTCTCAGTAAACCTCTTTACTATGCTAGGTTCCCATGTAATGTTCTCAAGGGGGTGTGACACATCATTCAAACAACAAGTCACTTACATATAATCAAACACACCACATAAACTGGCACCGCCCTGGCCACCTCAAGGGTTTGTCCCTTGCCTCAAAATAATTATCATTCAAAGAAGTCCCATACCGAGGATCCTTCCATCTCACTAGTCAACATTTAGCCATGGATACCAACCCAAGAAGGGTTTACTAAAACTATATTTCAAAATCCAAATGGTCATTTACACCATGAATTAACCTATCATTTTAAAGTGTCAATCTGTCCGTTTAAATAAAAAAATTGTAAATAAAACCTGATGAAAATGCACCAAAGACGTTGAAATCCACTTTTCAAATCACATGCAGTCTAAAAAATTTCCTAAAAATAGTTTCAAACTTCATCCATAATTTAAGAAACCATTGAAGTACCTTATAAAACAATTATAAGTAACACTCAAAGCATTTAACAATTTTTTTAAAACAATACTATTTATCCACATTCAACTGCATAGGAAAAAACATGTGCATGAATTGAAGGACATGGTAAAACCTATATTTATCAAGTTAAACTAATAATAAATCATTACCATAAACTAAGTACATTTGTAATAAAAGTTTGAATCAGGGTGTAACAATTAAATAAAAAATACAAGTATCACATGAAATGAAATTGGAAGGAAGGGCATGGAAGAACCTACCTAATATAATTGGATGGGCCAATGATTTCGAAATCACACCATCACCTGCTCACATACACATAGTCCCACAAAATCACATGCACTAGAAAAATTATCGCCACACCTTAATAACACAGTCGACCCCCAAAGTTTGTGCGACACGGACAAGAACAGAACCAAATAAAAACCTGGGACTCAACTACAACATAAGACAATAACTAAATCAGTGCAAAACCAATCAACTGGTATAATATCTTACCCAAAACAACAACCACATAGCAAAATGAGTTCAACACCTCTCCCTTGGCGGCAGATGCCAGAACCAAGAACAACAGGTCCCAAAACATCAATTGCCCACTCTAAACACTGTGCAAACAACGTGAATCACAAACTGAGACATCAAAGTTGTTTAAATTGAAGAAAACACAGAAATTGAAATAGAAATATACTGGAGGAGAGGAGAGTGCATGCCAGATAGGAAGCAGAGGAACTGCGAAGAGGGTCGGGTCGTACCTGAACAAGGGGAAGCTGCTGCACAGGGGGTCGGGTCGCACCGAAACAATGTGGAGGTGATGCATAGGGGGGTGGGTCGCGCCAGATCAAGGCGGAGGAGCTGCACAGGGTGTCTGTTCTCCGTTGCTACTGGTCGGAGCTCGGGCCACCGCCGTTGGCCGGAGCGGGAGAGGAGAAGGCCACTGTGTGGGGGTGCGGTCGGAGGGTTCCAGCAGAATGGGTTTTGGAGTCAAGGCTGGGAGGAGGGTGAGCCGACTGAGCGGAGAAGGGTCGCGTAGGTGCTGGGTGAGGGCGACGGGGAGGTTTGGTGCGGTGGTGCGCAGCGAGGGAGATGGGAAAGGGGGGTGCAACCCGCGACCACCAAGGGGAATGGGGGGGGGGGGGGGGGAACCGAGTACACTAGGTTTTACCCACTTTTTTCTTCTATTAACCTATAATAATAACCATACTAAATTGATAATAATAATAATTAAAATAATATTATAACAAAACTAATAATTATAATACAACCATAATAATAAAATTTGTAATAACAATAATTCAATTATAATTATATTAACATTCATGATCATAAAAATTACAATAATAATAATCCCAATAATAATATTAAAAATCATAATATTATTAATATTATTATTTCTAAACATTTTCAAAAATTCATTTCATCCAAATTATGTTGCTTTATTTATTTATTTATTTATTTTCATTCACCAGCCAAATTTATTTATTTATTTATTCCGAACTGACTAACAGCCTAATTCTCCGGTAGTAAGGCGCGCGGTTGACCAAACTGTGCCCGAACCGTGCCACTCGGTACTGCTTGGTTATAGTGTAAAGTTGCGCGCTTGTCGCGCAGATTTATAAACCGCGTGCCGGTCGCGTGCCTTAACTCCGACCCATTCGGGTAACCGTGCGAGAAACGCCCAGTTACTTCTAGTAGTGCGGGATAACCACACAACAGAGAAAGTCATCCAAAACCCAAGATAATAATTAAAACTATTACAAATAATAATAAATAAATCAGGTCGGGGTGTGACAATTCTCCCCACCACAAAAATTTCTGCCCCCAAAAATTCACCAAGATGATAGTTGACACAACTTGCATCCATTCCCAGACAAAATCAAGGAAAAGATGCGAATCACAGGATAACCATACTCTCAATAGGTCACACCCGACCAATTCAAGAGAGAACTGAAGCCCGAGGTTGAGGGGAGAACACGACAGGGTTCTCCCCACCATACAAATTTTTTAATATAGAAACGTTGAAACACGATGATACCACCCCCGAGGGGGGCCAACATGGGAACTCTCAAACCGAACTCATTAAATTTCTCCACATGGACCGAACAACACCCCAGAGACTAGGGAATTCCTAGCCCGAACTCTGAGAGGACCCAAAAACACAGCCTATTAATTTCACAGAACCAAACATCCCCCTCTAACGAACACAATTGAGACCAAAATAAAAATTAGAACGACCCATCTATTCGTAGGCCCAACACCCTTCAAGGAAATCCAAACGATTTAAAAACCACACTGAGAACAGTTAAGACCGCTTAGACTACGGTATAACAAGTTTATCACACCACCCCAATAAGGATGAGCATACGACAATGACAAGAATAGAATAAGGAAAATTTTTCTATTTTCCTCTAAAATATGAAAACATGATCTGAACCAAGAGGTTTCACACACCCTCGACAACTCTTGACTGTGCGTGAGATTCACCCCGAGACCTGTGGTTGGGGCCCTGATAGCTGAAGCATCTCCTGCCTCACGGTAATGCATTTTCATCCTCCGGCCCCAAACACATTGTTCCACCCAATGATTAAACGACAATGTATTCAAAGGGGTTTAACATGATGAAATAGAATGTCCGAACTGGCCATACTAGTGGCATGCCAGAGAATGGTCCAAAAAATTGGGGGTCGGCACTGACAAACAAGATTCCTTAGGAACAGGTTCCTCTGGCACACCCCACTCTCCAGATGGGAAACCCTCACAAAAACCGCCACCACCCACTACACCCCAAACTCAAACGACAAAGAGACATCCCATCATTACTCGTCCAGAATTGCAACCTCAAATAACTCTAGGATGGTACAAACATTATCACCCCTAGGAGTTCCCCACATTTTGAAGACACACTATCTTTCAGAACAAAACAACTACCTCTAACAGACTTCGACTACCTCGATAATCCAGCAACACGCAAAAGGAACTGAGAACTGGGCATAACTCATAGACTAATTTCAGAGGCTTTCAGGGCGGCATACTCATGACAACAAGAAAAACACCATCAAAACTGGCATGAAGCCAAAACTCAATCAAGTAAACAACACAAGACAAGAAAAAATGGCTCATAAGCCAAACATATACAACACAAGGAAAAATCAATTTTCTAAAACCGTTATTTTTTTTTTGCAATTTTAGAAAAAAACTCACCTATGGAACTTTATGAACTGTCACATGAGTGTTTATTCAATCCCTCTCACATCACCTGTGAACAAGTGCCCCCACGAACCTCCATACATACCCACGCACGTGTGACCCTCCATAAAGAGTAACATGGTTCAAACACTTCTTTTTCTTACCAAACCGAAACACATTAAATGTTTTTCTAAACTAATACACCTTCTCTTTGAAAACCCACTTTATTAATTTCAAAAAAAATTGGAAGAAACACCTTTCCTTTTCCAAACCAGTTTCACTTTTAACGAACACTCAAACCTAGAGAGATTAAAACAAAACACAAGCAATAATAACCCACTGGAATGAGGAACTAGTGCACATGTCTAACCCAGCAACATGTTGGTGATCCATGCCCCAAGTAAGGCATATCACTAAGACGACCTTAAACCGGGCACTTGGACTCCACATGGGTCACCACCCCTTGTGAGGACGCAAAGTTAATTGATTCACCTCCATTGTAATCCCTCAATCTGAAACGACCATAGACAAGTGACTCAAATCCTGGACTAACCCTGGTAACTCAGGTCTCGTTGCGAGCGGTGGTGATTAGGCACCAAACCGTAACCTACCTCCTAAGCCCCGACAGTCCTAATCTCCGTCTACCAGACACATCAAATAACAATAACATCTTCTTATACCATTTTGTCATGAACCAACTTGGGTCGACCCTAATCCGGTCACCTGAGCTAGTCAACTACATGACCCGATGGGCATTCCCGATCCCCACAGGTTGGCAACCAGTTCTGGGAATCAAAACATACACTTGGGAATGATTTAAGCTGAAAAATAAATAAATAACAAGGACTAGATAAATAAATGAAATAAACTAAGGATGCAATAGCATGGACGACTGAAAATAAATAAAATAAAATAATCTAGATAAAAGGTGCAACTCAACAGACTAAAAACTAAAATACAGAACTAAAAACCCAAATGAACAAACCAAAATGCCACAACCCGATCTCCATGTGACATCTTGGTAACCACCAACTATAAGACCAGCTATGCTCCAACATCAAGCACCTGCTAGGGAATCCTGAATGAAGACTGAACCTGAAAAATAGCTTGGGTCTACCGACACAGAGTGATATAGGTAGGGTGTGAGATAATCGATCAGTAGGCAACCACCACATATTGCATGTCATTTCTTCACCAAGACATTCCATTAATAATAGTTTGAACTACATTATAAAACTATGTTTTCATAAACACATTTATTTTTAAAAACAAACAAACATGATCCACTGCCCTTCAAGTTTAAAGCCAAATACAAGGGGAAAAGGGGAGTTGTTCTTTCTATTTCAAAACATCTAATTGAAATCATTTTTAATTTATTCATAAATTCACATTTTTCTAAAAAAAATACCAAAATCAGGTGCAAAGAAAAAGTGTCCACACAAAGAGGGATATGGATCTATTAGTACTTGTAACGGGGAAACACGAGAAATTCTAGGAACGCAGAGGAAGACCAGAACATACAATACATGTGACTCATCCGGAAGGCATGCCCTAACTCGATGACGTCATAATGCCCTATTGCTCGGCATATCCCTCCATGGCCTAACCGGGGGGCCCAATCCCTATAGCAGCAATAACTCACTATTCCCCATCTATGGGACCACTAAACAGTGTGTAATCTAAACTAGTGCAGCAATAATTCTCAAGAATCCTCTTTTCTTTTCTATGTTCCCATGTAAAGTTCTCAAGGGGGTGTGCCACATCATTCAAACAACAAGTCACATACATATAATCAAACACACCACACAAACTGGCACCGCCCCGGCCATCTCAAGGGGTTTTCCCTTACCTCAAAATAATTATCATTCAAAGAAGTCCCATACTGAGGACCCTTCCATCTCACGAGTCAACATTTAGGCAGGGATACCAACCTAAGAATGGTTTTACTAAAATCTATTTCAAAATCCAAACGGGACATTACACCAAGAATTCACCAATAAGTTTTAAAGTGCCAATCATGCCATTTAAAGAAAACATGTGGTAAGTGAAACTTGATGAAAATAATCCACACACATTGAAATCCACTTTTTTAAATCACACACACTCTAATTTTTTTTCCAAAAACAGTTTCACACTTCTTCTATAATTTTATAAACCATTGAAGCACATTATAAAAACATTTTAAGTAACACTCAAAGCATTTAAAAAATCATTTTTTAAAACAATACTATTTATCCACATTCAACTGCATAGGAAAAAACATGTGCATGAATTGAAGGACATTTTAAAATATATATTTATCATGTTAAATTAACAATAAATCATTACCATAAACTAAGTACATTTGTAATAAAAGTGTGAATTAGGGTGTAATAATTAAATACAAAAATACAAGTATCGCATGGAACGAAATTTTAAGGAAAGATATGGAAGCACCTATCTAAATTAATTGGAAGAGCCAATGATTTCGAAATTACAAATTCACCTTCTCACATACACGCAATCCCACAAAAGCGCTCACACTAGAAGAATTATTACCACACCTTAACGACACAGTTGACACCTAATGTTAGTGTGACATGGACTAACACACAACCAAATAAAAATCTGGGACTCAAATACAACATAATACATTAAATCAAGCAGTGTAAAACCAATCAACTAGTATAAACTCTTACCTGAAACAACAACAGAATAGAAAAATGAGTTCGTAGCCTCTCCCTTGGCGGCGGATTCCAGAACCCTGACCAATGGGTCCCAAAACATCAATTTCCCACTTTAAAGACCGTGGAAACATCATGAATCACAAACCGAGACATCAATGTTGGTTAAATTGAAGAAGACACAAAAATTTAAATATAAATATACTGGAGGAGAAGAGAGTGCATTCCAGATAGGAATTGGAGGCGCTGCGAAGAGGGTCGGGTCATGCCAGAACAAGGCGAAGTTGTTGCGTAGGGGGTCGGGTAGCGCCAGAACAAGGCGGAGGCGCTGCGCAGGGGGGCCGGTCGCACAGGAACAAGACGGAGGCGCTACACAGGGGGTCGGGTCACCGTCACTGTAGGCCGGAGCTCGGGCCACCGCTGCTGGCCAGAGCGGGAGAGGAGGAGGCTGCCCTGCGGGGGTGCGGTCGGATGGCGCTGGTGGAAGGGGGTGCGGGGTCACGACCGGGAGGAGGGTGAGCCGGCTGAGGGGAGCGGGGTCATGGAGGCACTATGCGAGGGCAATGGGGAGGTCTGGTGCGGGGGTGCGTAGTGAGGGAGATGGGGAAGGGGGATGCAGCCCGTGGCCAGTAGGGGGGAAAGGGGGGGGGGGGACCGGTTACACTAGGGTTTACACACTTTTTATTTCTATAAACATATAATAATAATAATACTAAATTGATAATCATAATAATTAAAATAACAATATAACAAACCTATTAATAATAATACAACCATAATAATAAAATTTGTAATAACAACAATTCACCAATAATTATATTAACATTTGTGATGATGATAATAATAATAATATTAATATTAAAAATCACAATATTATTAATATTATTATTTCTAACCATTTTCAAAAATTCATTCCATCAAAATTATCATTATTTATTTATTTATTTATTTTCATTTTCCAGCCAAATTAATTAATTAATTAATTCTGAACTGACTAACTGCATGATTCGCCTGCAATAAGACGCGTGGTTGATCAAACTGTTCTCGAACCTTGCAACCAGGTACCGCCTGGTTATAGGGTTAAGCTCTGCACTTGTCACATGGCTTTATAAATCATGTGCACGTCGCACGCCATTACTCTGACCGATTCAGGTAACCGAGTGGGCAATGCGCATTTACTTCTAGCAGTACCGACTGATCGCGCAATAGAGAAAGTCATCCAAAACTCAAAATAATAATAAATAAATCAGGTCGGGGTGTGACACTTACATACCCAATGAAATTTTAGGTTTAGAGTTTTGGGGAATTTGGATAAACCCATAAATAAACAATACCCATTACATAAAGAAAGCATCATTACTTTTATACCATAGTTTCTTATTTCAAAATAATTCATCACCATCATCCATATGAAACAATTCTCTACATAATTCATTAAACATAATTTTTTATAACATGCAAAAGAGGAAACATAATAAGGGTGAGCTCAAATTCTTAGTAAGGGTAAATATAATCATTAAAAATTCAATATCATTTGTGGCCATAAGAATAAGAAAATTTTATGATCTCATAATCAATGTGAATGATCATAACATATTAATATCAATATAAATCAACAACATTATAATCAATCATGAATCATGTAATAAAGATTTATTAAAGGTAATATTATTTAGAATAAATAATCAAGATCCATGGAATTTCAATATTGATAAAAAATTATTAAAAACCTAGAGCAAGAACAAATAAAAAACATGGTATCTTATAAAACATTCCCCATAAATCGTTTTAGACTAGTGTTAGAAATAACTCGAGCATAGTTAAATCTACATGATAATCCCTTTGATAACACCCTCCTTATTTCCTCTAAATAAAAATAACATTACCTAATGCATTCTAGAACTATCTAGGTGCTCCAATTATATAATCTATATTAGTATAACTCTGTGATATCTAGGTGCACCATCATGTAATCTTTATATGGATCACTTGGTGCTATCTCAGTACACCCATATTATAAACTATATTGGGATCATGGGACTCAACCCCTCTCATATGCTATATTGGGATCAACATTTCATCATTAATAATGATCATGTACCACTCATAAATAGAAAATTTATATTCCATTACTTTTAATCAGAATAATAGTTAATGTTCTTTCATATAATTATTTACTAATGGAAAAGTAACTGGTTCCATGAAAATCTCTTAATCCATCTATAGAAAGAATAATGACAGTATCAATAAAAATTAACCTAGTGGAATATATGTAAAATAAAGGATTTTGAAATTATATTGATTTAAATTCCATTAAAATATTGTTATATTTTTTGAGGAAAATAATATTTTAGCATTATGTAAGGTCAACAGATATCATATTAGGTGTAAATTTATTTTGAAATATCAAATAAAATATTTCTTGGGAAATATATATGTTACATTTTGAAAACAAATACTGAAAATATAAAACTATATGTAACATTAAATAAAAAAAATTTCTTTGAAAATTATAATATATATATGAAATGGAATATTTGAAATATTGAGTGTTCAATAAAGTGAATTTTTTTTCATGATGATTTCCAAAAATCAATTATTCCTTCCAGTTTTTACTAAAAGTCAAAAAGGACATTATTTTTAAAAATATAGGAATATAATTTTAAAATTTTCATGTATATAACATATTATGTGTAAAAATTCATATTACCAATAATTTTAAAACATTTTGCTAAAATTGTTTAGAAAATAATGACTTTGAAGAAAAAAGTTATTTGACCGAAGAGAGAAAGGATGTCATATTTTGTTAATTTTTTTAAAGAATTTTAAGTACCGAATAAAAATAATTTTAATATTGGTTGAAACATTAAATAATTTCCATAGTAAAATGAAATATATATGCGTTAAGAAAATTAGATGATATTATTTTATCCCAAAAAACCTTCAGCACAAATAATCCTAAAAAATAAAAAGTATGGTTTCATAATGCCTTTTCCACTATGATAACTACAAATTTATAAGACACATGAATGAATAAAATCATATGAAAAATTAATATCAAGAAAATAAGTTTATTTTTACCATAAAATATCAATTGTGCAGTAGATGCACCTCATAAAGGAAGATAGTTGTATGACGTAACATATATCCCAAATTAGAAAATTTGAGTTGATAAACACTATTAATGATTTTGAAATTGAATTGAGAATTAATCTATTAATAAATTATCTATATAAAATTTAAATATACATAAAAATAGAGAATAAAACAAAATATAATTATAAGTAATTAAACAAATAATCTTACCACATCATAGATAATTAATAATTAATATATCCCAATGAAAAGAAACTGAGTTATGGGATTCTTTCCCATGTGGTGATTTTCAAGTCAAATTTAGGTGGTTCAAATAGTTCAAATTAAAACATAAAATAAAATGGATTATTAAATATGAATGGTATTAAAGGTAAAAGGGGAATTATATAAACTACATAAATTAAATATGGTGTTTAAAATTTCAATATTCCCCAATGAACCGAAATTGAGACAAAATCCTTTACATTGAATCGACAATTTATATGTATGACGTTTAACTCATGTATAAAAAAATTAATTTATATATTTAATTTCTTAATAAAAATTTGCAGTTTTAATAAATTTAATTTAAATCATTTATATTATTTAGTTTTAATGGAATATTCAATACTTAACCAGTTACGTATACGTTGGGTGTTTTGAGGATGCTCGGTCCATTTTTTCAAAATTTATTCAGTGCCTTTATAATGGTCAAAGTTATTACTATTTAAAAATCTATAATAAATAATTATGACATAGTTATCAAATTAATTCAACATTTAAAATTTTAAAACCAATCATTTATGATGGTTATAAAAATTGAACTATGTTACAATCATAGAGACGATAGGCTGTACATACAAATAAGAATGGTTTCCATTTCTCAATGAACCTTATGGGAATGAGTTTAATAATATGTTATCTATAAATAATGATAATAATATCATAAATAACATATTATTATATTATATATACATATATATATATATCATCAATTTATGTTGTGATGAAAAAACAAGCAAAACACTTTGTGGAGGTAGTAGTCCACACTTTATCAAAAATGAGTTTTTAATTTTTTTATTGAATAAAATTGTAAAAATTAAATGATTTATTATCTTATAAAAATGATAAATATTTCATTAATATCAAAATTATTTTACATATATCAAAATAATTATTAAATTTATCATTTTTACCTTTTTTGAAAAGCTTTAGTGAAAATCAAATCACACCTCTTCATGAGACGGTAGTCCATCTTACAAACATGCGACATTATAATATCCCCCATGTAATGGATAACAAGAAGGTATATTTGAAATTATAAATCTAAAAATAATTTTTATATTAAAAAATCATATAAAAAATTTAAATCCATCATTAAAAACATTTATGAGAGATGATGATAGAAAAAACTAGTAGATCGACCAGTCAGATGGTAGTCCATTCTACACTTGATCGATGGTTTAATTAAAAATTTAATGGAAGTGTAGGTGGATGTTTTAACAAACATGTTCTAAGGTAACCATCCTAAAACATCACTTACCTAAATGGTGTTCCCATTCCTCATGTGATGATAACTAGCACCTGACCATCAACATCAACCAGAGGAAATGATTTCACCTAACTAGAAGAAGAAAACATGGCATATTTATACACACAACAAAAAGAAACAATGGAAAAATAAATAAGACTATATATCATAAAAAATTAAATACTATAAGTGATAAAAATAAAAATTAGTTAAAAAACCTCCATGATACATGTCCAACTATAAGGAATACTAAAACCAAATAGTTACTCCATGTGATAGCATGTGAAACTTCCACCATCTCACCAAAATCTTCCCAAACTCATCTAAAAGAAACCTCAACACCAAAATATTGCACTGTTCCTTTCCCTACATCGAAATAGACACACTGGTCTACACACCTCTAAAGGGTTGCATAGGGATTTATCTTAAAATTCTTAGTAAGATCCCCCAAGGTGTTCCATATCATGTCTATGTACAATATTAAAAAAATGGTAGGATCAAAATAATGATGTAGATGCTCAATATACAAGAGGGGGGGGGGGTGAATTGTATACTTTAAAAATTCCTTTGGAACCTTTAAAGTTAGTTATGAATAACAATGGTTTCCTTAAGGAAAGGAAATGGCTATGTTTAACAAATTTAAACTAAGAAAAATCACAACACCTCTAATACCAAATGAAAACTTGGAAAGAGATTTCGAAAGTAGGATCTGGAAATATGGTTCCGGAAATTGAAACTTAACAAAAGATTACAATATGAGATTCTACCTTAAAGCATATAGAATCTAAATGAAACATAGTACAAGTAAGAATGTATAATAAAGTTATACTTTCCTTATAATACAAAATTCAGCTGAAACAATCAAGTAGTAAAACTACAAGTAACAAGATATAAGTCTTTTAACCCAAAGAGAAGGGTATCCAACATCCTTGGATAAAGGTCCCTTGATTTATACTTTCAAGAAAGTCTGTCTTACCCACACTAGGGTAATCCCTCGATACGAAGATCGGAGTCTCTGTCTTTCTATCACTGCAAGCCCTCAACTTCAAGGTAGTTGGTCACCTCTGTCTTCCTCAGCAAGGAAGCCCTCAACTTCAAGTTGTTGGAAACCTCTGTCTTCCTATCCCCGGAAGTCCTTGAATGTAATCACCAACATTCAGAGTCACACAAAGCTTTGAGAGTTAATAAGAGCCTCTCTCTCTCTAGAAATCACTTCAACAGCATGTATGCACAATGTCGAAGAAGTTATCCATCAGTAGTGATCTCTTTCAAATGAGCTCCTATTTATAGGCAAGGTCGACCTCCTTTTCAACGGTCATATTTTCCTTAAAAGTCGGAGGGACCTGTACATGTGTAATATAACCAATGGTTAGTTTATAACAGAATAGACGATATCATTTTATAACAAAACAAGTGACACAGAATGTACGACATTGTTTTATGTCTTAAAAAGTTCGGAGTGAAAGTTCGGAGTGTAAACAAAATATCAAAGAGTAGACAAATTATAAAAATGTAAGAAAAATTAAAGTTCGGAGTCTAACCAAAAATAATTTTTAGAGTCTAAATAAATTAGGAGTGTATAAAGCAAAGATGATCAGATTCTGTTTAATAGGTGAATTCGGAATGAAAATTAGGAGTCATAATTCGTCATCAGAATTCGTAATGGGAATTCGTCCTCAGAATTCGTAATGAGAATTCATAATCATAATTCATAATGAGAACTCGTCATCAAAAATCGTAATGAGAAATCGTCATCATAATTCGTAATGAGAATTCGATGTTGAACTTCATGAGAATTCGTATCCAGAATTCAGAGTAGTACTTTAGTAGAGTTTGTATCCGAAATTCGGAATGAAACTTCATTACAGTTCTTATCCAGAATTCGGAGCCTAAAACAGAATTCTTCATATCAAGGTTTCAAACGATTCCGAGAATATGGAAATGAATCCGAAACTTATACTTAAGAAATATATGGATGAAAATTTGATAAGGATACTTTTTATTATAAAAGCAATCTTACTTATAAAAGCGATTTTCCTTATAAAAGCAATTTTCCTTATAAAAGCAATTTTCCTTATAAAAGCGATTTTCTTAAAGATAAGGTGTTTGTGATTTTTAAAACAAGAAGGAATGGAAAAGTCATAAGGAAAACCTTATTGACTCAACAATCTCCCCCTTTTGGGAAATCACAAACATCCTTACGAAAATGAAATTCAAAGAAGAAAGAAAACATTAAGGCTTATCTCCCTTTGCTTTAAGGATATTGAAGAATACGACTAACTCCCCCTTAGGCTTTGAAACTCTAAGGATCGTATTCTAGATTTCTGGAATGATATTTCATTACGAATAAGAATTTCTTGTTTAATGAAAAAACTCCACCTTAGATAAACTCTATTAGAGTTTTTTTTCTTTCTCACCCTTTGTTAAGATTATTTTTCCCTTCTTATTAGGGTTCTTTTCCTTCTCCCCCTTTGTGATTTTCAAAAAGAATTCGAGGGAATGGAAAATATAACAAAGTACCTGAAAAATTAGTAGCAACAAGAAAAGAAAAGAGAAAGCACAATTTTCATTAAGTTTGAAATTTCAACAACAAAGAAGTTAAGATACAACAAAATATTGATCTGTCTATTTTGGATCTTTTTCCTTCTCCATGAGACTCTTAAGAATAGTCTTTATCTTCTTCAAGTCTTTATGGTCTTCCTCAGCTTTCTTATCTAACACAACAATTATTGCACTTTTTTCTTCAATATTTACTTCCTGAGCTTTAAGCTTCTCTTCCTGAGCTTTAAACTTTTCTTCTTGAGCCTTCAATTTCTCTTCAAACTCAATCTGATGATCCCTTTCAAACATCCAGTTTTGAGAAACAGAATATAGCTTCCCATTCAGATCTCTGACTTCTTGAATCCAGAAATTCTTTTCATCTGTCAACTTTTCTTCAAAGGATGAAGTAAGATCGTTTATCTTTCCGTCTTCTATCTCAAAGGCATCCTTCACATTGTCTTGAAATTCATCAAATAGCCTTATCTCTTCTACAGTTTTCTTCGAACAGCTAGTCATCCTTTTGCAAGATCTTTTGTGGGATTCATAGACGACAAAGAAAGTTTTGAACTAAGCTTCTATCTCAACACATTTGTCCATAACCATGGATACAGAGTCTGTTTTCTGATTCAAAGCATGTTGGAGAATCTGGCATCTTGAATCAATACTTGAGAAAGTCGGAATAGTACCTACCAACTTCTTTAAAGACTGAACAACAAAGTCATGCCCCAACAAAGATGACTCCGAATCCGAAACTTTTCTTGGAGAATCTTCTTCTTCAACATGCTCATCCTTTTTCTTAGAAGAATCACCAACTTCCCTTATATTTACTACTACTGAGCTCAGGGTATCAAGAACATGTTGCTTTCCCTTGTCCTTTTTCGGAATGGATTCCTGTTCCGGAGTTCTTTTTTCACTATCAGAAACTTGAACAACATTGTCTTCCTCATCAAGAACTTTCTAAGCACCAACCTCTACATTCTCCATTTGGGAAATATCATGTAGAAGATGTTTTTCCTCTGCAAGATAAGCTACTTCTTCTTCTCTTTTCCCATCATCCATCGCTGGAGTGACTAACATGGAAGACTCAGATTCCGAGGTTCGGAGTGACAAATGTTCTAGGAGTCCCCTTATAATCATCTACTTGTTTTAAAACATCTCCAGTTTCACCACTTCCTTCAGCAACAACTTATTCTTCTTCCACTTGCTCAATCTGCTCTATTTCCTCAACAGGCTTAGCTACTGCCTCTTCTAGAGCAACAAAGTTTCTTCCTGGAGTCTCAGGTAGATATTCCAAAGAAAAAGATCTCAGAATAGGAATGTTTTCTAAAACCATCTCATTTAACTTCCACAAAGCCTGAGCTACCTCAGATTCAGAAATCTTCTTCTTAAGATTATTTTCTTTCACTTGTTTTTCTAGCTCATCCGTAGTTCTTTCCTTCAAGGCCTTAGCCTCCGCAGGATCCAAGCCAAACTGAGGCTCCCCTTGCACTCTCTTCTCTTTGATTTCCCTCCATTTAGAAACTACCTCATCAGGGTAAGAATTCTTCTTATTCGGTTTTGGAGGTGCGGAATGAACTTCCTTAGATTTGGGATTCTGTGCTTCAACATCAACTTCTTTCAACTTTCTCTTCCTCACTGGCTTAGAGGATTCCAGATCAGCAACTTTCGGAACCGCTTCTTCTTGAGCAGGTAAATCAATAAACTGACCAGTCTTCTTGTCAAAGGCTACATCCATCCTTTTGAGTGTACCATCACTCACCAACATGATCTTGCAAACTCTTGGCTAAGACTTTCACGCCCCCTTGAAAGACTCAAGGCACCGAACTATCTACTTTGAGAGGATTTCTGGTTATATTATGATATGAGCTCTCAAATTCCCTTTCTTAACATTCTCAAGAGTAATAAGAATGTGTTTCATCAGATTAAACTTCCTCAGATTTATCAGAAAATCTAGGATGTAGATCTCACTCTTCTTCAAACTATCTTTGTCACCATTTATCGGTACAATAAGGCCTTGTACCCATAACTCTAGAATCTGGAAATTTGTGGACAGAGAAGCAATCTTCGGAGCCTTATCATCTGACAGTCCGAGAGTTTCCAAAGCCTTTGGCTTGTCGAAACTTCCCTTTGAATCCGGCAACACATGAGATATGAATTTGGCTTCTCCATCATTGTTCAGCCCTACCAAGCTGGCTGCCTTGGCATAAGAAAGCTTATAATTCTTTCCATAAGACTTAAAAGACAACTTCTCCCTTCCATATTCCTTAAGAAAGGAAACTGTCTCATAGGACTCTACAAGAAAATCTGAATAAGCATCATCTTGATTCCCGGGCTTTGACACCGCAACATCTTCCCATCAGTTGAGCTTAATATTCTTGGATATGAGAGAATCATACTTGTTGAAGAAATCAGGATTAACCAACCATTCTATATAAACTAACCACTTCGAAATCGTCTTAGAGGAAGACATGTCTTGAGAAGCTACTTCCACAGAAATTCGGATCTGAAAACCTTTGAGATGTTCGGAACAGAGAAAGCTGAAGTTCGGAACGACTTTAAAACAGAGAGGCAGAGCTTCGGGACGCTGGAGTTTGACAACTGATGAGGGACAACCATTTGGGGTCCCCTTTATATAGGTAATGAAAAGACGTTTCAACTTCCACGGCTGATCTAACGGTTGTGACAAGCTGAGATCAGATCTGACGGTTGAAAACCAATTCTCAAGAAAACTTGAATCCGATCTTTTGAGGTTTTTATTAAAAAAAAGATTTAAGAAAACTATAATCCGAAAACAAAATATAAGAAAATTCCAGCAAGTAAAGTATGACTATGAAAACTTGATTAAGGAAAACATACCTTTCAGATTTTCTTAGCAGGATTATTTGTAATGGGTAACATAATAAAAATGACTACGAAAAACCATTATTACGAAAAGATATAGTTCGCAAAACTCACTACGAAAAACCAACTCAGTACGGAAAACTCAGTACAAAAAACTCAATGATGATCTTCCATCGCACTTAGACAAGGTAAATATTGACTCTTGAGGTCTTCTAGGTTCAAAGTGTAAACATTCCCTTGCCTATTAGCTGAGATAATAAATTCTTCCATGGAATTGTGAACTAGGCACTTATCATTCCTAAAATTCACAAGGTAACCATCATCACATAACTGACTTATGCTAATGAGGTTGTGCTTAAGACCCTTAACAAAAAGAACATTTGAAATCAATGTTTTTCCTAAAAGAACAATATTACCAATACAAAAAATCTCTCCCTTAGCATTATCTCCGAAATTTACCTTTCCTCCTTTCATTTTGATAATCTTTTAAAAATAACTTTTGTTACCAGTCATGTGCTGGGAACATCCACTATCCATGTACCATGTGTTGTTGCTGGTACTCTCTTTATTTTCCTGAAATTAAGAAGAAAATTAGACTTTCAAGAACCAAACTTGATTGGATCCGAGATTTCCATATAACAAAATTTTAGGTACCCACATCTTCTTAGAGAAATAAGCTTTAGGAAATCCTAGAGATTGGGTTTTGTTTAAGGAACAATTCTTTTACCAGTGACCACCACATTGACACTTAGTACAAAATGGGGCACTTTGAGGAACAAAATAATTGTTACTAAAAATTGGTTTTTCATGGGTATAACCAAATACGGATTTATTTCTTAAAGGTCGTATTTGGGAATACATTTTATCAAAATTTTCCTTACCATGGGTAATGTTTGATAAACACTTCTTTAAGGAAAAAATTTCGGACTTGATATTTATAAACAAGTTTTTATCCTCAAAATCATTAGATTTAGAACTAGAGCTAGGCTCGAAAACATTTTTCTTAGAAATTAACTTTTCTAACTCTTTAGAAAGATTGTTCTCCTCAAAACATACTTCCTTATGTTTTTTTGAAATAATTTCAAAATCATCATTTTTCCTATCAAGATCTTTAGAAAGATCTGATATTTATTTTGTAAGAATAGAATTCCTAGAGTTTTCCTTATCAAGTTTCTTATTAAGTTTGGAATTCTCAATCTCAATAAGTTCAGCAAACCTAGAGACTTCTTCATAAGTAGGTAATGTATTTTCTTCATCAGAAGAGGATTCTTCATCAGAAGAGTTATAATACTTATTATCATTAGAATTTAAAGAAACATTTGTCAATGATTCAACATTTCGTACCTTAGCTATAAAACAATGATTATCAATATGTAATCTAGCTATAAGACCAAGATTCATCTGTCCTGAAGATTCGTAATCAGAAGATTCATCTGAAGAATCACCACCACTGGCACTCCAGGTGTCACTAGCTTTCAAAACTTTCTTAGATATGGATTTATAATACTTCTTTCTGTTCCTGTCTGAATGCCGTTCTTTCCTTTCTTTCTTTTTGAGCAAAGGGAAATCTGGTCTAATATGTCTAGCTCTCTTACATTCATAACAAGTAACTTCTACATCTTTCTTATCTTTCATATCCTTTTTCTTATACTTGGATTGGAAATTTCTCTGGCCAGCTATCTTTTTCATCCTTCGAGCAAGATTTGCTAATTCATTTTTAGATGTTTCACTTTCACTAGAATCTGATTGAACAACCATCTTCTTAGACATAGATCGGGTTACTCTCTCTGGAGTCTTAGATTTCATATGATTTGATGTTGTTGTAAAAGCAACAGTACCATTCCCATTTTTCTTTTTGATGTTTTCAGCATCTCTCTTCATTCGGGTTTCATGTTGGAGAAGAGTTCCAAATAACTCATCAAGAGAAATCTGAGTAACCTTCCTGTTCTAATCTATAGCAGTTATTTTGGATTCCCACTCATTGGGCATGATATCAATTATCTTATCCACAAGAGCTTCATCATCTAAACCTTTTTCTCCCATAGACTGTAGTCTGTTGATGATAGTCATAAAACTCTGTTGAACTTTACAAATTGGTTCACCATAAGGAAAGTTGAAGCCACTATATTCAGCTCTAAGCATAGCTCTCCTAGTCTGGATCACTTTAGAAGTTCCAAAGTGTGTAACCTCTAACTTCTTCCAGATACAATTAGCTGCTTCACAAGAAGAAATTTGGATACATATATTTCTAGTCATTGAACAAAGTAGAGTATTGCGTACCTTATAATTGAGTTGATACTCTTGATTTTCCTAGTTAGTAAAAGTTCTTACTTCCTTATCAGGAATTTTATAATATTCAGTAATCATAAAAAAGTTGTCTACTCCAGTATTGATAACAAAAGTCTTCATTAGATCTCTCCAGTAATCATAATCATTACCATCAAATATTTGTGGTCTTGTAGGATTTAGATTATCAATGGAACCAACATTAACTCCTGCCATACTTAAAATAACCTTCGGCACACAAACTTGTTAGTAGAAAAAATTCGTAATAACAAAGTTCGGAATGAGAAAGATCGGAATGAGAAAATGAGCTAGGAAAACTTATACGTGAGTACAAGTATTCGAAAAACCTCCTCTGATACCAATTATAGGATCGAAATAATGATGTAGATGCTCAATATACAAGAGTGGGGGTGAATTGTATACTTTAGAAAATCGTTTGGAACCTTTAAAGTTAGTTATGAATAACTATGTTTTCTTTAAGCAAAGGAAAGGTCTAAGTTTAACAAAGTTAAACTAAGAAAATTCACAACACCTCTAATACCAAATGAAAACTTGGAATGAGATTATGAAAGTAGGTTCCGGAAATATGGTTCCGGAAATTGAAACTTAACAAAAGATTAAAATATGAGATTCTACCTTAAAGCATATAGAATCTAAATGAAACAGATTACAAGTAAGGAAGTATAAGAATGTTATAATTTCCTTATAATACAAAATTCAGCGGAAACAATCAAGTAGTAAAACTAAAAGTAACAAGATATAAGTCTTTTAACCCAAAGAGAAGGGTATCCAACATCCTTGGATAAAGGTCCCTTGATTTATACTTTCAAGAAAGTATATCTTACCCACACCAGGGTAAGTACTCGATACGAAGATCGGAGTCTCTATCTTGCTATCCCTGCAAGCCCTCAACTTGAAGATAGTTGGTCACCTCTTCCTTTCTTAGCAAGGAAGCCCTCAACTTTAAGGTGTTGGAAACCTCTGTCTTCCTATCCCCGGAAGTCCTCGAATGTAATCACCAACATTCGGAGTCGCACGAAGCTTTGAGAGTTAATAAGAGCCTCTCTCTCTAGAAATAACTTCAACAGCATGTATGCACAATGTCGAAGAAGTTATCCATCAGTTGTGAGCTCTTTCAAATGAGCTCCTATTTATAGGCAAGGTCGACCTCCTTTTTAACGGTCATATTTTCCTTAAAAGTTGGAGGGACCTGTACACGTGTAACTTAACCAACGATTAGTTTATAACAGAATAGACAGCATCGTTTTATAACAAAACAATTGAAACAGAATGTACGACATCGTTTTAAGTCTTAAAAATTTCAGAGTGAAAGTTCGGAGTGTAAACAAAATATCAAAGAGTAGAAAAATTATAAAAATGTAAGCAAAATTAAAGTTCGGAGTCTAACCAAAAATAATTTTTGGTGTCTAAATAAATTCGGAGTGTATAAAGCAAAGATGATCAGATTCTGTTTAATAGGTGAATTCGGAATGAGAATTCGTCATCAGAATTCGTAATGGGAATATTTCATCAGAATTCGTAATGAGAATTCTTCATCAGAATTTGTAATGATAATTCATCATCAGAATTTGTAATGAGAATTCGTCATCAGAAATCGTAATGAGAATTCGATGTCGAACTTCATGAGTATTCGTATCCAGAATTCGGAGTAGTACTTTATTAGAGTTCATATACGGAATTTGGAATGAAACTTCATTACAGTTCTTATCCAGAATTTGGAGCCTAAAACAGAATGCTTCATATCAAGGTTTCAAATGATTACGAGAATATGGAAATGAATCCGAAACTTAAACTTAAGAAATATATGGATGAAAATATGATAAGGATGATTTTTCTTATAAAAGAAATTTTCCTTATAAAAGCGATTTTCCTTATTAAAGCAATTTTCCTTATAAAAGAAATTTTCCTTATAACAACGATTTTCTAAAAGATAAGGTGTTTGTGATTTTTAAAACAAAAAATAATGGAAAAGTCATAAGGAAAACCTTATTAACTCAACAAAAACAACCATCTTTAAGGGTAACTTATCATTATAAACACTTAAATTGTTTTTATATAAAAATAATGGTAAAATATTTAATTCCCACTTTTTCTATATTTTCTATATTAAATAGTTTCAATTCATTATATATACATCAAATTATTCAAATCAAAGTAAAGCATATATCACATGTCATATCAAATCTGTGGTAATAAAAGATAAAAGAGTATAAGACAATGTATAGGATTCATAATTAAAAGTATCAATGTAGGTTAATCTAACTATGAAAATTGTACCAAAACATATATAATTATAAATATTAGACCACTATTTATATTTATTGAATCGAGAAAGAAGAAGAATACCCCAAAAAGTGAACCTATAAATATTTTTATACAAGTCACTTGAACAAAATTCCTAGGAGTATATGAATAACCATGAGTAAACCCCCTAATAGTACCAGTGGATGAGTCCTATTACTAAACCTTCCATATATTTACCCATGGCTCCCCATGTTCTTTATTTTCCAAACCATTTCATCTAAACTATGGTTTTAAATGATTTCATATATCCATTTCAAAATACATTGAAAATGCTGTTTCTTTAACTAAAAAATAAAGGGGAATCCATATTTTTTCAAAAACCATTCCAAACACACAAATAATTCAATTTCATTTATAATTTTTTTTATTAAAACCAATGAAATAATGTTTATCCATAATAAGCTATAGAGAAAACCACTTACATAAAACTTGGGTTTCACAAGATCAATAAAATATCAACCATCATAGGATTATGAAAATACCACAAATGAGGACAATAATAAATCATGAAATCTGAAAATAAACTTAACAAAAAAAATGGTTGGTAGATATGGTAGTTCACAACATACCTCAATGAAACATTCATGCAGCACCATAATAAATAAAAGGGTCAGCCTCTGAAAGAATGTCTCACAAAAGATCTATAAAAAATCAATAATATTATAATCATAGAAATAATATCGATAAATATAGAAAAATGGTGATACCATGATCAATTATAATGAATAAGAAAAAGGATTATTCACCCAGATAAATACAAGGACACAAAAATGAATATTAATCACTGAACAAAATGATTTAGAAGAAGTTGTGGTATTCAAAATCTCCTAGGAGAGCTACTGGGTCTGGTATGAAAACAATATAGTTGAATGAATAATCAATCTCAAATGTATTACCTTAAAAACCAAAAAATAAATTAATTACACTTTTTGATACCTTATTTCATGGCATGAAATCCATGAAAGCCAAGAAAACAAAAAACGAGTCTCCATGGATCAAAATTACCTCTTTTTAACACTAATATTTGTGAAATTGAATCAAAGTATTTAGAAAATTGATGCCTTGAAAAAATTCACAACTTCCACTTGAAAACCAGTACAAGACATGTAAATCTTTCCTAATGTAAAAACACCCAGTTGATAGTAAACATCCCATAATATGGTACCCAAACCCCAATCCACCTTTAATTTTATCCAAATATTGCAAGAACCCAGAAAATAATTCTATATTTCAAAACCAAAAATACATTAATTGTAAAAAACATAAATCGATAAACATTATGTCATTTAACCCACCAAATGTTATTTGTCCTCAGAAACCACGAAACACACAAAACCAAAGTGAAAAATGAATAGAATGAGAGGAGGAAACCTACAAGAGCGTAATAAGATGTTACAAACTCCACACCATATGAATTTCTATCCTTAGTAAGTCAAGTAAAATAATGATGTTCAGAGGGAGGTGATGCCACTACTCCCTCATCATGACTCGTGCTGCCAAGTCTACTACGAATCTGATCTATTCCAAAATAATACACTGACCATCCTAATCAACTACCCATAGAATTCTTTCACATGGGATTCAATGATATCCATTAGTTTATCAAAAATAGAAATTTATTGTTCTAATTCAATATCATCCAAACTCAAAATGTGATATAGATTAGGATAGTACTTCATAGGTTTCAATATGTGGAAAAAATTATGAATACCCTTCAACTGAATCAACAATGCCAACTAATAAAAAAAATTCTCAAGCCACTATATGAACTTACATAGTTCAAAATATCTTGAATCTAACATTCACTATTTTCTATGAATTTAATGACCCATCTGAGAAAATAGTTTTATGAAAAACCACGCACCTATTGAAAAATCAAGAGGACAATGTCAAACATCCACATCTGATTTATTTTGACTATGAGGTATAACTAGTTGTTGATGTATATCTTGAATCATCATTGATGTCTCCTTAGTGAGAATTAGTCCCACAAGGGATGCCTCACCAACCTCTACCTAATAAAGATGTTATCTGTATGGGTGACTATAAAATGACTTGAAAAGAGCCAATATGATCGATGAATAATAACTATTTTTATAATAAAAATAATCTAGTATTAGTTGGATATCACTTGATCCTCCAAACTCTAAGATGCATGCAGAAATAATATCTTTGAGGATGAGAAAAAAATGACATGTATAACAATCATTCAGTCGATGATAAACTGTAATTATCCTTAGTTGAGTCACCATATTCCTTCGATGACTCCTCCAAAACCATGATGCAATACTTATATCACTATTTTAAATAATGTAAGAAGTAACCCCATGAAACTTCATGAGTTCCAACATGTATAACTTATCCTGGTCTTCATCTATAGTAGTGTCCCATATGAGAATGAAATGAGTCTAATTACTAACTAATCAACAACCACCAAGATATAATTCCTTACTTAGCGAGTCTATGGTAAGACTAAAAAACAATTCATGGACACTTCATCCAAGTTTATACTAGAACTAGAAGAGGATAGACAAAATGTTAAGGTTTTAAATTATCATCCTTTATATATTAGTAGGTGTAATAGAATGAGACATAATATATAATGTTAATCTTCATATATGGCCACAAGAATCCAAATCTCATACCATAAGATATCTTTTTAGTTCTCAAATGAATGACCCATGAGGAATAATGATAGTAAACAAATGATCACCTCTTTGATTTTGGGATGACAAAACAATCCTAAAAATGGTGAATAAAACTTGAATTGAGATACCAACCACAAATGGAATCCCCACCATATACGGTTTCATGAATTCACCTAAACATTCATCCAACTATTGAATATGAAAAATATACAATAAGAGAGATAATGATAACTAAACAATAGACAAAACCAAACCTTAAACATAATAATATGAATCTATGCGAAATTCCATAAATAGTTATATAAGGATCCACTCTTTCTTTGATTTCAAAATATATATTCAATGATAATTTTCATTTAAGAGCACATATAATGACATTAACCTTCCTTGGGGTGTAAGAAATGCCGAAGTCAAATGTCCAAAGGCATCCCAACCATAAACTCTATCTAAGATTCTATTATTTTAAATATAAGATATAGACCAGTCTGTTATGGTTAGGAAAGACAATGAAACCCTCCCCAAATTTATAGTACTTCCAATACATAAGATCATGAATAATCCTGACATGGTCTAAATAATGAATGAGGTAATAGTCCTCAGGTGTTTAAAGTTGGAGAAATCCATAATCTAGTACATGATCATTCTACATAATCAAGAAACTCAAACTAACACCCAATGTATCACAAAAAATCACATACCTCTTAAAAAGTTTAGTTACGATAAGAAAATGAGCAGATGTCACGAGATATTTTATCTCATCAAAAAAAGATTGAAACATTTCATTCCTTATTAATTTCAAGAATTTCCTAGTTAGACTAGTAAAATGTGAAAAATCATTGAGAGTTATATGAATAACTTTAAGTAGTATCAAGAAAAACCAAGGAATACCTAGATCTTAAGGAAAATACATAGAACATCCCCTAGAAGAAAACCTTCAGTTTCCTAGGATAATTAGATATGTCAGTCTTTGGAATCAAGGTCCCCAAGAATATAAATTATTGAATATATTAATAGTATATCCATTTAATTTCAAAAAAATGATGAATTCTAAAGATACTTGGAAACAATATCTACTGGTTCCCATGATCACTCTTAGATATCGAATAAAAAATAATGTCATCCAAAAATGCTTCCAAAAAATATTCGAGATACTCAAGGAATTTATAGTTCATTTAAGACATGAAAAAACACAAGAGTTTTTTTCATACCAAAAAACAACACAATATATTCGTAAATTCCATATGTGCTCCTGAAATAAATTATTTTTATATCATAATTCCATACTCTAAGTGGATGATAACCCAATCTATCAATCATTGAAAAACACCCTTCCCCTTTAACTGATCAAAATAATCTAATACATGAGGAAAATGATACTATTTCATAACCCTTTCTCGGTTAAACTTCCGAAAGTATATAGAAAATTAGAGTGAACTGTATGCATTCTTGGAAAAGAGAATAGGGGCGTCCTAAGGTGGAGCAAAATAAAATCCAAAATATTATTTCATTAGATAATTCAACTAAATCCTATGATCTTTCAAATCCATGGGTTTTATATGATAAGAGGGTATTGAAGTTGGCTATGCACCTAGAACCTAGTCCATTGTAAACACTGGATCCCTCTATATGGAATGATAATAGAAATATTTTGTACAAATATATAAAATTCCCATAAAACATCATGAAAATAAAAAACAAATGGAACATTATTAGGCTCAACTACTACAATAGTCTAAAAACTCATATGATATGGTTGTAATGGTCCTTATTTAGAAGACCTTGGTTCTTAATATCTCTAAAACACTTGATATCTCCCATCGACTGTAAGAAGTGATATGTATTGATGATAATAATCAACCTAAACAAGATGAGAATAATTCCATTTCATATGGATAATGACATCAAATATATCGAGATTGGTAGAAAAAAATACCAGACTAACTCTGCATCAACTACCGATATCGAAAAAGATGGACTCCAAACACCCTAATATTACCTTTTCAAAAGAGGTATCACAAACTCTATAACAAAGGACATGAGATCTAATTGATGTTTAATCATATAAAAAATACAAGATATAAACATGTGGGAGGAACCATTATCAAATGAAGTTTTCCATATAGAAGATTAAAAAATGCTGGTAACTCTCACTATTTTGAGGCATATATCTACCTTAATAAGAAACATATATAAAGTGTGAAGGTTATTTACTCTTAAGGTATGTAGATGGAGCCTTATATACTTTTAAGAATTTTAAAAAAACGTAATGTCCTTTGAATCTGATGATCCTTTTTTATAAATAGGTGTAGACATCGCTTGATATAAGCGTGAAAAATGACCACAACAACCATAGCCATTATATTACTTCTCATTTATAGAACCAGAACAGTAGTGTTCCTAAACATTCCACATTGATAAATAGAATGTTTCACACTACTAGCTGTAACTGAAGGTTTAGATATGTCTTGTCACTGATAACAAACATGAATACTAGTGTGATGTTCTTCCCACTCCCTCTTTTTCCCTCGAGCACTACTGAAGCATCCACTGAGTAGATAAGTAGGGGAATAATATCCATACTTCCCTGCAATATTTATCTCTTTCATGATTGACCTATCAAATATATCTTTATAGGTTAAAAGCTTCTACAAAGACACCTATTATTTGATATCCAATAAAAAACCAGGTTGGTACTTCTGAGACATCATCTGTACATTATTTAATGCCCTCATAGAATTAAATGAGCTTAAAAAACTAATTGGTGTATGATGACACTGAACACTCTCCTTGAAGAAAAGAGAGAAACTCTAGATACTTCACCATCATAAAAAAACTTGGGAAAATAATTAAGGAAGAAGTGAATATTGAAAACCCTATGATCCTATACCCCTTGTATATCTTCATGTACCATGGAATCGTAACATAGATTACTGGGATTCACATGTTAGAATGACACACACATAACCATAATTTTTTCAGATGTATCTTCAATGTAAAATATTAAATTAATATTTTCATGAAATTACTCAACCTATTTAGTTTCATTATACCATTAAAGGATGTCGTAATATCAAAAGTACTCTATTGATAAATCCAATTATCTTTCAAGTCTTGGATGTACATAAAACAATATGTTATAGAATTATGGTACATATTGGTCAATAGAATAAACTTCACTCAATTTCTGATATATATGAGGATTCCATTGAGGATCATTTGGTGTACCATTCCAAGAAATTCATGGATCATGTCTCGAAAGAATACTTATACACGTCGAAATATAATAAATTATTTATAAATAGGATGATCTCAATTTAAACTGAAAAACTGTATGTTAAAAATAACATTAAGATCAATTTATCAAAATAGGATACACAGATCCCAACAAACCATGGTAACTTGAGTCTCATCACAGAAATATATGGCTGGACACTCATTACAACATACCACTCAGCACTCAAAAATCCTATCTACAGTCTATGAAATTCTTATGAAAAGGACACATGAGATTAAATTATAACCATTGATACCAAATTATTATGAACGCATCTTTGATACCCACTCAAAATGTTACGTTACATGCACTATCACATTCCAGAAGGGTGTCCCTGATCACCATAGGGTAGCGACTATCACCCAAGAATCAATAAAAACAAGAAGAAATGATTTCTTCCAACTAGAAGTAGACAACATGATATATACATATACATAATGGTAAGAATTAATAAATTATAAAACTAGTATATTTATTATAAAAAAAATGGAATCATACAAAGCGATACAAATCAAAAGTATCTAAACAATCCCCACAATATTGGTCCAACAACAAAGAAAACTAAAACAAAATAGCTAATTCATGTGATTTCATGGGAAACTCCAACTATCTCAGTTTCATCTAGAAATAAATATCTATAAGAAACCTTATTACCTCATCGTAGTTCCATACCTTTCCCTATATTGAATGGCATTCGATGTTCTATACACAATCTAAGGGGTCAGAAGGGTTTGAGCTAAAAATAACCCATAGGATATCACCCATGTGTTCCATATCAAGTCTTCACAAAATAATATGAACATGATAAACATTAAATAAAATAACCAATGATTGAAAATTAAACCTTTATTATATTACAATCATTATATAACATGTATTTCCTACATTTTACACATTTCCAATGTAAAATAGTTTCATTGAACTTCATACACATTAAATATGTCAAATCAAAGGAAATAATATATCCCATATCATATAAAATCCATTGAAGTATAAGATAAGACAATACATGCCAAAAAACATGTAACATCACACCAAATATTTCTAATGTTTAGTTTATCTAGGAAAGTCCTATATAATCATAGTCAATCACACACATTAGGCCTCTAGATATATGCATCAAATCTAGAAGGAAGAGAAAACCAGAAGAAATATAACCTCCCATATATTCCAAACAAGTTCCTTGAATAACATTGCTAGTGTGAAGAGGAACACAAAATTATAAAATCCATCCACATTATCAATAGAAGAGGCCTATTACAACACCTTACACCTATATAACAAATTCCTCTCATGTTATTTATTTTCCAAACCATTTCATCAAACCCATTATTAGAAAAAAAAATATATATATCCATTTAAAAATTCATTTAATATACCTTTTATTTTACTAATGTAATTCAAAGAACATATTTTCTCAGAAACACATTCCACACACACACAAATAAATCAAAAATTAAATTTTATTTATAATACAATTTATCAAAACTAGAGCAATACAACTCATCCAACAAAGTATTGAGACCAAATCACCTACCTCATCCTTAGGTTCAAAATTCCTAAAATTGTTTCCACAAACACATTCATACACAATGTCCACAACATAGGCCCAATAATCAAAAACCACATCTCATAATAAATTAAACAAAAAAACAACTAATGGAGATGGAAGATCCTATCAAAACCCAAAGAAACTGGAAAGTTTCCACACAACCAACATAAGGGCTATCTCTAAAGGAATATCATCCGAATGATTTAGAAATGATAATATATATTTTCATCATAGATTAAATGATCAAGAAACATAACGCAATCGTGATACCATGATCACTGAAAATTAAGAAGAATAAGTATTACTCACCTAATAAAATATTCCGCAACAACACCAATGATCAATCCAAAAATGAAATGACCCCTAAGGAGGATAGGTATTGAAAATAACATAAGAGAGATCCATGTTATGATTAAAATATCATACATTATAATAAATTATCAATCACCTTTGTAGCACTATAAAAATCAAAACCATGACAATTGCATGTTGAGAATACCTATTTCATGATTTGAAATTGATGAAAGATAAGGATGATAAAAATCACTTGTCCCGAGATTAAAATCCCAACTTTTGGATATTACATGACATCAATTTGATTGATGTAGTCTAAAATGTTCACATATTGGTCGAATTCAATACATCATCCATACAACCAATACAAAAAACTGATTAATTCTTAATTTATTTCATGATATTTTTTGTTGTACGCTTGACCTTAATAAGAATCTATAATCACCCTTTATTAAATTTTCCATTCCATAGTTTATGATGAAGGCATATATAAATTATTTCACGTATATAAAATATGAAATAATAATGTTATCACTATAATGTTATATTATATTTTATTGTTTCAAATTTAATATGAGAATCAAATTTGTTTCTTGCCTTCATAGGCTACTAATCTACATGATCTTTGAATGTAATCTCAAGTACCTTTTTATAATGTAGTTAGATAAACACTAACTCAGGTTTATTGGAGTTAGGGTGTTACATATATTATGGTTAGAGGAGATAATGTAGTGGTGAATCTATATCTTATAGTAACTATTCATGATATATTTATATATAAAACCACCACATATTGTTTATTAACTTTTTTTATAAACCATTTAAATTTATTTATGTTCTAGGGGAAACATGGGGATGAAATATTATATATGTGTCCCTTTTAACTAGTTAGAACATGGTTAAAAGAAAAAATAAATCGAAGATATATGAACGTATCTTGTAATTGAGTGAGTTTCTTACACTTGGATCATGGTTTGGTAGACTATAGTTCCAAACTTTGTGGCAATATTAGGTTATTAATTTCATTGAATTACTAAAACTACCTTTATTGAATTAAGACACCATTGGTTTTATTTTATCCTCATTTTTGGACCTATACTGGGAGGGATTCTCCATGTGAATCCCATATTACTTTTTTTAAAAAAATATTATTTAACAACGATTTTCAAATATTATTAATTATGTTTGAAATCTTTTAATTTTATTATGCTTCTCCAAATCTGATTTTGTTTATTTATATTCGTTATTGGTCTGTGGTGTTCAAACACTAAATGGATGTTTTGATAGAACCTTGTGGATCTTTATAACTTAGATGAAAGGGATTATTTATTTTAGCATTCTCATCTTTTTTTGATGGGGTTTACCTATTTACACTTGATTGATACATGCGTTTCCAAGATGTTTACATTTCTAGAAAAACCATGGTATTCATGTTTTTTTCAAAATAAATTTACCTTAACATTATTCTTTTATTATACCCTAGTGAGATTATAAACTTTTTATTATTGTTTTCAAATATCATTTCTTAAATTTAAAAAAGATTTATTTAGATTAATACTATTCTAATTTAATTTCATAATGTTATATACACTATATTTGTCTAAAATTCAAAATATTATTTGCTCAAAAAATATTTTTATAAATTTTTGTTCTTAACTTCTTAGGCATTACCCATTTCATGATTAATGGGTTTATATATTTTTTGTGATAACTACATATTTATTAATTATAGATATGTTTTTAAATATTTTATTCTATTAAATGAATATGATTTATAATATTTATTTTATTCAGGTTGTGCTATGATAAGTTCTCAATAAATAAAAGTTATGTTTGAAATGTACTTTTAAATATGTTGTTTTTCCTATTTAATATGAGATCTCAAAATGAAATCATTTTTTGTAGTGGGTTTTAAAATGTTTCTAATTGTGTTTGTGTACCACAATAAATTTAATGGCCATTTGTAACCTTAAATAAGAGGTTTCATATATAACGATATACATTCTTATTTTAATACCCACAAGAAAATAGTTTATATGAGTTTTTAAATCATGATAATTTAATATGAATTTTTTTATGTTTATGTGAATAAAAAAAGGTCTTGATTATAAAAATGGTTTATTTAGGAAGGATGAGAAAATGTTACTTTTAATGTAACACCCCAAGGATAAAAAAAATTAAATGCATGAAACTTTTTTTAAAGTATATATTTATAACTATCCTTTAAACATAATTTTTTTTCTTTTATTTTTGATTTTCTAAAAATAGTTATATAAAATTGTGTTCAACAAGAAATTTAGAGTCTGATAGAATCAACTTGTTTTTTGGTGAATAGTAACTTACCCATATGAATAGTAATATGAATAGTAATACGACTCTAATGAATAGTAAACTGTATTATTATTTTATTTTCTTAAGGAATTAAGATAATGACATCCTGGTTAATTTTTCCATGTGATATAAAAGCAGTTATTGAATTAAAATTGTTATTTTTTGAATTAAGTTTGCTTTTATTTAAAATTAAATTAACAATATATTGAAAATTATTTTTAAAAAATGGAGTCCAATTATGAATTCTACATGTCGAAAAATGGTAAGGGTTTATTTCTGGTATTTGTATGAAACAATTGATTTGTTGGTGAATAGTAAAAATACAGTTTTGAGTTTTAGTTTGTTTAATGACATCATTAATAATTTAATAATGATTTAATAAATCAAGTCTACCTGTGTATAGTAAAAAAGATGTGAGGTGTCCCATGTGGCTAATACCTTGGGCAAAAACCATGGTCAAGCCCATGGTTTTGCAAATACCAGTAATGAGGTGTCCCTTGGAAATTAATAAATTATTCCCTCTCTATTGCCATAAATTCCAACCCATTCCTTTATTCCATTCAATCCAAATTTATCCACGATGAAGATTCATCCTTCTTAACTCCCTATTAGTCCACATAATGTTTCTTAAAGCCCCCAAGTACCCAACCTTCATGTTCTAGGAGTTACACTACAAGGGGGTTTAAACATGTTTGACGTAAGAAAAACACGAGGTAAGGGGATTCATAACCTATTTTCCATTCTTTGGGTTAAACATATTCTTTAGTAATTATATGGTAATAATAATATTGGTGTGATGATTTTTTTCAATTATTATGTTGCACTATGTGTAGTTATAGTGTATACAAATATCCATTAAATTCTATTAATTATCACTCAAATCGTACTTTAGAGTACATTCATTTTAAAATCCTTTTAAAACAATCATTAAAAAATATGAAAAGGATTTTTTATTTGGATATAATGATTAGTTTCTCCTGATTTCAAGATAATTTATTACCATGGTATGTTCCTTGGACATTATTTATGTTGGTTTGAGCACATTATAGCTCTAGATATGTTGTGTTGATATAAGGCCCCAACCTTAATCATTACTTAATATTTAATTAAATAAATAATTCACATTGAGGATCTTTTCAGGTTTTGAGTTTTGGAGAATTAGATCATAACTATTACATCTCAAAAGATTACATAGTAGACACTTCTACAAAGTTTCCATTTTTTTTCAAAATATGAACTCTTAAAAAAAATATTCATGTCTAGTTCCATGTTTAAGACAACATGAATTTTCCTTGATCCCGTCCTTGACCATATTCCACATTATGTCCTGTGAAAAACAATTCCAAAAAAACATGGGGTGAGCATAAAAATCTCAGTAAGGGATACACAAAGATGGAAAACTGTTAGTTTTTCAAAACATCAAGTAAACCATAAATACTTTATCAAAGTAAAACTTTTCACCATTAAGAAGTAGTAAATACTCTTCACTGAATAAAAGATCATTACTAACCATTTTGTAACCAAAATATTACCATAAAACCCATATAAATACCACATAACATATAAAGGTAACTTGGGACATAAACATACTTAAATGATATAACCATACGGTAAACTTCCACACATATCACTAAATGGAATATTTATACGACCGAATTCTATACCCAATTAATTGGAGGTTATAATGTAACCACCCGTCCTCGTATTCACATAACCACCTGTCATATGGTTTATCACGTAACCACCCGTCAAATGTCGAAGTACCATTATAAAATCATAAGACATAAAACAAATATAATGGAAAGAAAACATTTTCACATTTCGATCACAATAAATCACTTAAATATATTGACATAACAAATCCATTATAAAAACCATTTTCAATACCAAAATACATAAAAGAGTATATGGTATTTATTTCATTTTAAAAACATTACGGCTTGTTGAGGAAGCCAAAGACCAAATATTACTTGCAGCAGCGGAAAAGGACGTTGTCACCTCGTACGTTAAAAGAAACATTAATTTTTGTTGTTTAGTAAAATGATTCATAGAAAAAGATTCCCTTAGAATGAAATGAAAAGTAAAATGTGTTTTATACAGCGTATAAAAGAAAGTCTTGTATTGGAACAAAATATGCCTCAGTGAAAGGAGATTGAGATGAAGTCCCTTACCTCGTGTCCGAATTGACTCGATCACTATTTAATCTCCAGAATAATAAACTAGTGTTAAATTATACTTTCTTAAGTACCTTTTTCAAGATTATTGTTCCTTTTGTATCACTTATTGTCATGTTATGAACATTATATAATCATTTATGTTAATAATGTTCGTTTTTTTGATATTTGGTACTTAAGTCAAAAATGGACTGCTTATAATTACATGTTGTTCATGTGGTCAAAGGTTCATTATATCCAGAATTATATTAATGATTTGGATATCATATACATCATATATATCCAGAATATACATGTATTTATAATAGTACATAACATTTAGAGGTAAGAAATGAAATGCACCGTTCATGGAGATGGTAAGCCGTACGTATGCATGAATGCTACTTTCATTTTCATTTCTTATTTAATGGAGTGAAATAATAATGATATAAACCTATATTATAATTCAACTATAATATCATATATAATATCATTAACTCCATCCTTTATACATCCCACATATGGCATTAACGAATCAAAATCACTTTGAGGGGCAGTAGTCCGCACTTCCTAAAAAGAAATTATCGCGTTTACCCATAATGGAAACCATAAAGGTATTCCATATATGAAAAATATAGAAGAATAAGGAAAACATAAAAATAATATATATCATATATAAATAGAGTGTTATCTTAATGGCCACCATGAAAGGTGTTAAAAGAAGATTGAACACTCATCATTTCGTGAGGTAGAAATTCACCAACCACAGAAACAATATGTTCATTAAACATTATACAGATGTGTGTATAAGTGTAAATCAAATACTTCCCATAAAAACATCCTAGTATTTTTAATATACTGTTTTTGTTACAAAATAAAGTAATAAAAATTGTTTCTGGGGTTGGAGAAGAAAAATAAAACAAAAGAACACAAGTGAAGACATTACAATTAAATCGGGTAACTCCTCTTGGATTGAACCAAAAGGGTTTATTTAAGAGCTTTCTACCTAAGGTAAGGCTTCTAAGATGAAGATAGGGATGTGTAGAGATAAAATGATCAGATCTTGGCCGAGCCAATGGCTTGAGAGGTGTGGGTAAGTTGGTAGAGGTGGGTGCATTTTATAAGAGGGAGGAGGGGCACTCTTGGAATGTTATAAAATGTTACTTTATTATATAATGAGTTTTAGATTTTAAAGGTCCCACAATTATATATTTCTGGAATAAGGTGATAAGAGTAAGAAATCCACCCATCCAATAGGTTTTTGACAAGTGTAGGTCTTATATTTTACATTATCTTTTCATTTTATTTAAATCGTTAAATAATGAGGTAATAGCTGCATCATCATGGTGTCATAAATAATTTAATTTATTTAAGGTCTAGAAATTATTAAAAAATATCATGATTTAGGAAATATTTTTATATTTCTAATGAATAATTATAGTAAAAAATATGACTTGTATAACCGCATGTAATTTTTTTTAGTAAAACAATACATGTTTTTGACATTTTTATTTTAACTTTAAATAAAAAGTTATTAATGTCCTTTTCTTACCCATGTGGCTCCATGGGGTCCCAAAGTTGACCCATGGATTTTCATAGTGGGCCATGACTCATCCAATAAGGGTGATACATGTGTTAAGGTAATTTCATATTTTTATAACATTATTTTTACCATAAATTACACTAATTATCTTTAATCGTGATTAAAAAAACATAAAAGTTAATATTCACCAAAAATTATTTTCATCCCATTGAACCACATTTTCCACACTAATGACAACCATGTATGTTGGATTTTCGACATTCAATTCAGAAAAGTGGTAATGTTTTATTTAAACAAAAAATCAGTTTTTTAACTACCACTTAGTGGTTTCACTATTCATCTAAAATTTATGTTTTTCATAAAAATACCAAAAATTCACCCTAAGCTATATTTGATATCCTGAATTCCAAAATGATGTATATTTTAAAAAATTCAAAACATATTAGTTGTATTAATTAATTTAATAACTAATTCCCGTTGGTAAAACAAATAGTGTGTTTTTATGAAACAATATATATCAAAAGATTGACACTAGTTTAAGAGCAATTTCAAAGTAAAATTAATTTCAATGACCACTATTAAATTAAATGGTAAAAAAATATTATAGTTTCACTTTAAAACCAATTCAAAAGATAATCTAGTCATATAAATAAATTAGATAAAAAATAGGTTTTGAATTAAAATACAACATTTTTCACTATTCATTAAAAAATGAACTTTATCAGAAAAATACCAAAAATTTACACAAAGTAAATTTTGATGTCCCAATTCTAAAAAAAGAATTTTATTTAGTCCAATAGAATGTATAAGAGTGACCAAAACTATATTTAAAGAGGGTTCTCCATCAAAAGGTGATAAGTCGACCATTTAGTGAATATTAAAGTATCTATGCCTAAAATTGAATTCTTTTCTTATTTTAAGCCTTTCACTTTTATTGGATAAATCTAAAAACATTTAACAAAGATATACAATCATATTTTAGTTATTTCTATTCATTCCCACAAATACAACAACTACGTGCTAACTACCATTTAAAATAATATTATTATATTACTAGTGTGCATCGTAAGATTTCAAAGAAACTCATTGTTACGTATCGGGTACGCTATCGAACATAACAACCCCTTTAAAGTAAAATTAATATTTAAATCGAAAATATTAATAAATATGAAAATGTATTATTCTTTATATACCTGGGATGTTACATCCTTCCCCCCTTTTTGTAATTGCGTCCTCGAAATTTTATTCACTTATCAAAATAAGTGGGGGTATTTATCCCTCATATAATTTTTAAATTCCCACGTTGCCTCTTCAACCATATGGTTTTTCCACAAAACAATTACCTGGTGAATTACTTTATTTCGCAACACCTGCTCTCTTTAGTCAAGATTCTGGACTGGTTGTTCTTCATAAGAGAGATTCTCTTCCAACTGAACTACCTCTGGGCTCAAGACTTGAGATAGATCTGGCATATACTTTCTCAAAATCCAAACATGAAAAAAAGTGTGTACATGAGATAAACTCGGAGGTAAAGCCACTCTGTAAGCAACTGATCCAACTCTCTCCAGAATTTCATATTGTCCAATGAAACTTGGACTCAGCTTTACTTTGATACCAAATCGCATCACACTTTTCCATGGATAAACTTTGAGAAAAACATGATCACCAACCTCGAATGATAGATCCTTCCTCCAGTTATCTGCCCAAATTTTCTTCCTTCTCTGAGCTGTCCTCATGTTCTTCTGAATCAACTAAACTTTTTCTACCAACTCTTCTACCAATTCTGGTCCCATCAACTTTCTTTCACCCACTTCATCCCAAAGAACTGGAGTTCGACACCACTTCCCATATAATGCCACAAATGGAGCAATCTGTATAATGGAATGAAAACTGTTATTATAAGAAAACACAACCAAAGGAAGATGTTGGTCCCAACATCCCTGATAATCCATCGAGCAAGCATGTAGCATATCCTCCAAGGTCTTAATTGTTCGTTCTAACTGCCCATCTGATTGAGGATGAAAAGCTGTGCTAAAATTTAATTCAGTACCCAACGACTTATGAAGGCCTTTCAAAAAGTTAGGAGTGAACCTTGGATCACGATCAGATACAATGGAGAGGGGAACTCCATGCAACCTAAATATCTCTTTAACATACAACCGAGCAAGTTGATCTAGAGAGAAAGTATTTTGAATATGAAGGAAATGAGCAAATTTAGTCAATCGATCAACAATAACCTAGATTGCAATATTAACTTGAGATGTCTTCGGTAATCCCACAACAAAGTCTATGGATATATTTTCCCATTTCCACTATGGCATCGGTAATGACTACAACATCCCTTTTGGTAACTACCGTTCTGCTTTAACCTAATGACAAGTCAAACACTTCACAGTAAAATCGACAATATCTATTTTCATCCCATCCCACCAGTAATAGTCATGTAGATCTCTGTACATCTTAGTACTGCTAGGATGAACTGAAAACGGGGAACTATGAGCCTCACATAACAACTCATTATTCAACTGTGAATCACAAGGCACACATAATCTTTTCCCAAAACACAAAACACAATCATTATCAATGTTAAATTCTCGCAACATACCCTTCTGAACCAGCTCTACCTTTTTCTGCAATCCATTGTCTTTCTTCTTCACTTGTTTAATTCTGTATGATATAGATGATCTCACTGACACCTGAAACAAAATAGAAGAACATCCTACACCAACAACTTCTATGCCAAATTTCATCAAATCAAAATCCAAAGGATCTCATTCCAAATATATCATGGTTAATGAAGCATTACTTTTTTTACTCAAAGCATCAGCCAATTTATTTGCTTTTCCTGGATGGTAATGAATTGTAAAATAATAATCCATGATAAATTTCAGCCATATCCTTTGTCTCATATTCAATTCTTTTCAAGTTAATATATACTTTAATCTTTTGTGATCGGTATATATTTTACACTTTAATCCATACAAATGATGCCTCCAAATTGTTATAGCAAAAACAACAGCAACTAATTTCAAATCATGTGTAGGGTAATTTAAGTCATGAGTTTTAAACTAATGTGAAGCATAAACAATTACCTGATCATTCTTCATAATGACACTACCATGTACCCTCAACGAAGCATCACTATAGATAAAAAACTCACCATTCCTAGAATGAATTTACAAAACTGGAGCATTCACTAATCTTCTTTTTGAACTCGTGAAAACAATCATCACATTCTTTTGTCCGGATAAACTTTACACCATTCCAAGTTAGCTTAGTCAATGGACTAGATAACCATGAAAATTTTTCAACAAACCTCTGGTAAGAACCTACCGAACCAAGAAAACTACGGATCTCAGTTAAATTTGTGGGTCTTGGTCATACTTCAACAACGTTTGTTTTAATAAGATCAATAGTTATGCCATTTTTTGAAACAATGTGACCAAGGAATGAAATTTTTTGTAACCAAAACTCACACTTGCTGAATTTTACATACAATTTATTTTCTTTTATGGTTTGCAAGATAACCCTTAAATGATCTTCATGCTCCTATTTACTTTTTGAAAACACCAAAATATCATCAATAAAAACAACCACAAACTTATCCAAGAACTCATGGAAAATTCTATTCATAAGGTTCATGAATACAGAAGGTGCATTGGTTAACCCAAAAGGCATAAATACAAATTAATAATGGCCATATCTAGTACGAAACACAGTCTTCAGAATGTCTTCTTCTTTTACATTCAGCTGATGGTACCCCGACCTCAAGTCAATCTTCGAAAAATACTGATCTCCCTGGAGCTGATCAAACAAATCATCGATATGAGGCAAAATATACTTGTTCTTAACAGTGATGTTATTCAAGGATCTATAATCAATGCAAAGTCTCATTCAACCATCTTTCTTTTTAAAAAACAAGAAAGGAGAACCCCATGGTTATGTGCTAGGTCGAATGAAACCTTTATCTAATAACTCTTGCAATTGCTTCTTTAACTCTTAAAATTTCAACATGAGCCATTCGATAAGGGGGTTTTGAAATTGTCTTAGAATCAGGAACTAAGTCCACAGTAAATTCAACATCTCGATCATGAATAATACCAGGAAACTCAACAGAAAAAACATCAAGATACTCATTTACCACTGGCACATCATTAATCTGAACATTTCCTATATTTTCAACAATATTTTCAAGGTAACATTCATTTCCATCTTTTACTAGTTTCTCAACTTCCTGATAAGTTATCAAAAGCAAGGGTTCATTCTTGTAAAAAAACTGAAAATCTTTTTGAAAAGAAACCTCTTTATCTCTACTGTAAATCTTAGTATGATAAACAGAAAGCCAATCCATGCACAAAAAAACATCAAACTCTACTAGAGAAAAAAAATAAGTTTGCATGTAGATTTTTTCCACACACAAGGATATGAAGGTTCTTATATTTTCTTTTTGTCTCAACATTCCCTCTAGGTGTTTTTACCATAAGTTCAGGATTCATATTTTGAGATGGAATTCCCAATTTACTAGAAAAATTATCAGAAATGAAAGAATGTGTATACCCTGAATCAAACAACACATTGGAATAATCTGAAAAAACAAACAGTATTCCTGATACTACTTCATTCGATGGACCAACATCTGCTGAAGTAGTTGTAGAGGATTTCACCACCCCTTTCTGCTCATAGTCTGGCTGCTTTCCCCTAGTTTATTTCTTCGTTATACACTCATTTTTCATAATGACTCATTTCATTACACTTAAAACATCTTACAACTGGCTTTTCATTGCCTGCTTGATCATCTTCCTTACAGTTACGAGAAATATGACCAGACTTACCACACCAAAAGCACTTTCCAAACATGGATAAACATTCTCCAGGATGCATTTTACCACACTTCTCATAGGATGGATATTTGGTTTTCTTACCTCCTTTATTCTTTGATGAATTTTTCCCCTTTTCCTCCCAACTGGACCTTTTATTTTGTTGTTTTTCAATGAACACATGATCATCAGCAAACTCTATTTCCACCTTCTCCACACATCTAACATGTTTTTCATAACATTTGAACTCACGATATGCTGAAGCCCTTCGATACTTTGGCACTAACCCTGAGTAAAAACAGTTGATTTTACTATCAAGATCTTGTATGAAATTTGTAGCATACCTTCCAAGTCATGTGAACTTTTCTTTATAAGTAGCCACTGTGTCATCCTCCTGCCTCAATTCTAGGAATTGTTTTTCCATCCTTAGATGAACCACCTTAGGAAAATATTTCTCAAGAAATATACCTTTGAATTAGTCCTAGTAAAGATCATCAATCTCATCATTATCCCTGATATTTCTTATCATCGACCACCACTAATCTACTTCACCTTCAAAACGGTAAACATCAAACTAACCTTTTGATGTTCTGAACACCCCATGACATCAAAAATCTTCTCCAGTGCTTTAATAAACCCTTCTACTAGCACAGGGTTAGATGATCCTATGAATGATGGAGGATGTTGCCTCATGAAATGTTCCACCACTGACATGTTCCTCTATGGTTGACCTGGTTGGTCTCGAGCATGGATACCACCTCCATTTATAGCCTGAGTCAAATGTTCCATCACTGCAACAAACTGTTTAGTTCTAATTCCGACCATCTCAGGTTGCTGATTTGGAAGGTTTTCTTCTTCCTGATGTCATCCCAACATAGCTGCCTTGTTTCCTCTGCAGAAAACCATTGTGAACATAGAAATATATTAGGAGAAGCAACTTTTTAATCTTTAAATGCTATATCATTTTAATCATACCATAAATTAAATTATAAATTTAACAATTTTCCAACTCCTAAAGTTTTCTAAACCGACCTCTGATACCAACTATAAGGCCCCAGACTTAAACATTACTTAATATTGAATTAAATGAAAAATTCACATTGTGTATCTTTTTAGGTTTAGAGTTTTAGATAATTAGATCATAACTATTACATCTCAAAAGATTACACAGTAGACACTTCTACAAAGTTTTATTTTTTTACAAAACATGAACTCTTAAAAAAAGAGTCATGTCTAGTTCCATGTTTAAGACCACATGAATTTTCCTTAATCCCATCCCTGACCCTATTCCACATTATGTCCTGTGAAAAACATTTACAAAAAAACTTGGGGTCAGTACAAAAAGCTCAGTAAGGGATGCACAAAGAAGGAAAACTGTTAGTTTTTCAAAACATCAAGTAAACCATGAAAACATTATCAAAGTAACACTTTTCACCTTTGAGAAGTAATAAATACTCTGCACTGAATAAAAGATCGTTACATACTCTTTTGTAAAAAAAAACATTACCATAAAACCCATATAAAGAACACATAATATATAAAGGTAACTTGGGACATAAACCCACTTAAATGGAATAACCATACAGTCGACTTCCACACATATCACTAAATGGAATAGCCATACGGCCAACTTCCATACCCAATGCATTGGAGGTTATAACGTAACCACCCCTCATGGTATTCATGGAACCACCCGTCATATGGTTTATCATGTTACCGCCCATCAAATGTCCAAGTACCATTATAAAATCAAAATACATAAAACAAATATAATGGAAAGATTAAATTTCCACATTTCGATCGTAATATATCACTTAAATATATTGACATAACAAATCCATTATAAAAACCATTTTCAATACCAAAATACATATAAAAGTATATGGTATTTATTTCATTTTAAAAACATTACGGCTTGTTTAGGAATCCAAAGACCAAATAGTACTCGCGGCGGCAGAAAAAGTCATTGCCACCGCGTAAGTTAAAAGAAAATTTCCTTTTGGTCATTTAAAAAAATGCTTCTTAGAAAAAGATTCCCTCTGAATGAAATGAAAAGTCAAAGGTGTTTTATATAGCGTATAAAAGAAAGTCTTGTATTAGAACAAAATATACCTCAATGAAAGGAGATTGAGATGAAGTCCCTTAACTCATGTCCGACTTGACTCGGTCACTCTTTAATCTCCTGAATAATAAACTAGTGTTAAATTATACTTTATTAAGAACTTTATTCAAGATTATTATTCCTTTTATATCACTTATTTCCATGTTATAAACATTATGTAATCATTAATGTTAATAATGTTCATTTTGTCTATATTTGGTACTTAGGTCAAAAATGGACTTCTTACGATTACATGTTGTTCATGTGGTCAAGGGTTCATTATATCCAGAATGATATTCAGGATTTGGATATCATATATATCATATAAATCCAGCATATACATGTATTTATAATAGTATATAACATTTAGAGGTAAGAAATGAAATGCACCGTTCATGGAGGCGGTAAGTCGTATCTACGCATTAATGCTACTTTCATTTCTATTTCATATTTAACGGTGAGAAATAATAATGATATAAAGTTATATTGTAATTCTAGTATAATATCATATATAATATCCTTAACTCCATCCATTATACTTCCCACATATGGTATTAACGAATCAAATCACTTTGAGGGGGTGGTAGTCCGCACTTCCTAAAATGAAATTATCGCGTTTACCCATAATGGAAACCATAAAGGTATTCCATAAATGAAAAATAATGAAGCATAAGGAAAACATAAACATATTATATATCATATATAAATATAGTGACATCTTAATGGCCACAATGAAAGGTGTTAAAAGAATATTGAACAATCATCATTTCGTGAGGCATAAATTCGCCAACCACAGAAACAATATGTTCTTTAACCATTAGACGGGGGTGTGTGTAAGTGTAAATCGAATCCATCTCATAAAAAAATCCTAGTATATTTAAGATACTATTTTTTTTACAAAAGAAAGTAATAAAAAGAGTTTAAGGGGTTGGAGAAGCAAAATAAAACAAAAAGAACACAAGTGAAGACATTATCTTTAAATCGGGTAACTCCTCTTGGTTTGAACAAAAAGGGTTTCTTGAAGGACTTTCTGCCTAAGGTAAGGCTTCTAGGATTGATAGAGGGATGTGGAGAGATAATATGAGTAGATCTTGGCCGATCCAACGGCTTTATATGTGTGGGTAAGGTGGTAGAGGTGAGGGCCTTTTATAAGAGGGAGGAGGGGCACTCTTGGAATGTTATAAAATGTTACTTTATTATATAATGATTTTCGGATTTTAAAGGTCCCAAAATTATATATTTCAAGTATATGGTGATAATAGTTCAAAATCCACCCATAAAATAGGTTTTTGACAAGTTTAGGTCTTAGAGTTTACATTATCTTTTCATTTTATTTAAATCTTTAAATAATGAGGTAATTGCTGCATCATCATGGTGTCATCAATAATTTAATTTATTTAATGTAAAAAAATTATAAAAACAAATATCATGATGTAGGAAATCTTTTTTTCTTTAAAATGAATATTTATAGTCAAAAATATGACTTGTATAACCCCATGTATAAATTGTTTTAGTAAAATAATACGTGTTTGTGACATATTTATTTTAACTTTAAATAAAAAGTTATTAATGTCATTTTCTTACCCAAGTGGCTCCATGGGGTCCCCAAGTTGACCCATGGATTCTCCTGGTCGGCCATGACTCATCCAATAAGGGTAGGACATTTGTCAAGGTAATTTCATATTTTTATAACATTATTTTTACCTTAAATTACACTAATTACCTTTAATTGTGATTAATAAAACATAATAGTTACTATTCAACAAAAATTATTTTCATCCCATTGAACAACATTTTACACACTAATGACAACCTTGTATGTCAGATTATTGAAATTAAATTCACAAAAGTTGTAATGTTTCATTTAAACAAAAAATCAGTTTTTAACTACCACTTAGTGGATTCACTATTCATCCAAAATTGAAGTTGTTCAGAAAAATACCAAAAATTATCCCTAAGCTATATTTAATATTCTGAATTCAAAAATGATTTCTATTTTACAAAATTAAAAACATATAAGTTTCATTAATTAATTTAATAATTAATTCTCATTTTGAAAACAAATAGCGTGTTTTTATAAAAAAGTATATATCAAAAGATTGACACTAGTATAAGTCCAATTTCAAAGTGAAATTAATTCCACTGACCACTATTAGATTAAATGGTAAAAATATATTCTAATTGAACTTTAATAAAAACTCAAAATATAATATAATAATATAAATAAATTAGATTAAAAATAGTTTTTGAATTAAAATACAACATTTTTCACTATTCATTAAGAAATGAACATTATCGGAAAAATAGAAAAAATTTACACAATGAAAATTTTGATGTCCCAATTCTAAAAAAGAATTTTACTTGGTCTAACAGAATGTATAAGTGTGACGAAAACTATATTTAATGAGGGTTCTCCATCAAAAGGTGATAAGTCGACCTTTTAGTGAATATTAGAGAATCTATGCCTAAAATTGAATTCTTTTTGTATTTTAAGCCTTTATATTTTATTGGATAAATGTAAAAACATTTAAAAAACATATATAATCATATTTTAGTTATTTATATTCAATCCCGCCAATACAACACCTACGTGCTAACTACCATTTAAAATAATATTATTATATTACTAGTGTTCATCATATGATTTCAATGAAACTCGTCGTTGCGTATCAAGTATGCTATCGAACATAGCAACACATTTTAATTAAAATTAATATTTAATTCGAAAATATTAATAAATATTAAAATGTATAATTCTTTAGTTACCTGGGATGTTATAGTTGAGCCCCTTTATAGCTCAAGATATGTTGTGTTGAGAACATTATAGCGGATGATATGACTTGTGAGCCCCATTATATCTCTCCAATTCATTGGGTACTCTAGAGATAGAATTTAAAAAAAGGTTATTCCATGTGTAAGGATGAATTTAAGAGTGATATGGAAAATATTTCCCAAGTAAACTATATAACATTTTATGCATATAAGTTTTTATGATTATGGGTTTAATTTGTTTTTTTGTTATCAGTTGACTAAAGCTTTATATATTTATATATCTTACTGAGTTTTATACTCATCCCAGGGTTTTAAAATGTTTTTTCACATGATAGAATAATTGTTAAGAGAAATAATGGATTCATGATGTTTGATATGGAGTGTTATAAAAGAAATCATACTTTATGTTTTAATGCTTTATATTTTCAAAAAAATGAAATTGTTTAGTAGTATCATCTTGTATGTTTGTGGTATGTAATATATGTAATGTATCCTACTTCTCATGAACTCTAAACTAAAAAAATATCCTCAATGTGTAATAATGTACATTATTTACAAAAATTAACGATTAAGTAATGTTTTAAGGATGGGTCTTTATAATTGGTAGTGTAGGGTTGTTTGGATAAATTTAAGGGCTGGGGGGATATTCAAAGAATACAATAACAGATTTTTACTCTATGATAAATTGAAATGTTATATAATTTATGTTTTACCCTGATTCTTCATCTATTTCATGTTTGTATAGAATGGTTTTCCACAAAAGAAACAGGCAGGCCGAAGTATGAAGGCAACAAGAGGTCGATGCCTGTCCGAATCTACAACCCAAAATGGTGGGAATCAGAACCGAGCAGTTTGTAACAACAATTTAAAATTTGAATAAAGAAATAAATGGGTGAGGAATCCATGCTGGAGAGGAACATGATCTACCACAAAAAAACATGTCTTTTGTGAATCATTTTATGAGGTAGCATCATGAAACATTTAGTGGAACCACATATCCAATGATATCCAAAGGATACATCAATGTTCTTGAAAGGATATTTGATCTCATGGGATGTTTGGAATGTCAAGACGTTATACTATCCGTTTATCATTTGGAAGGAGAATCCGTTCAATGGTGGTATCTTGTTAAGAATACGAGTGAAAGAGATGTTCTTGTCAGTTTGTAATGAGAAGATTTTAAGAGTCTTTTTATGGATAAATATTTTTCTAATACTAGTTGACTCGGAATGGTGAGAAAATTCTTGGAATTGATGTAGAAAGATGATCATCTATGGCAGTATATGAAGCCAATTTTTTAAGACTATTAAGGTATGTACCGGATTTTACTTGGGATTTTGAAATTTAAATTAATAGATTTTACTCTGGGTTTAAAACATTTTTTGTGAAGAGTCATGGCCTCATGAATGTTTACAAGCTATAAGAAGCTTGTTCATTGTACTAAAAGGGTTGAGATAATGTTTGCAGAAACATATGTTCCTCATGATGAAAAGAATAAAAGGTGGTCTGGTTTGCAGGAAATTGGGAAGAACTAATCAATGAAGTATAGAGGTAAGAAAATGAATTTACCTTCTTGTGAAAAGTATGGTAAAAGGCATCCTAGTTAATTTCATGAATTTTCTATGAAATGGTACTGATGTGGAATGTTTGGACACATGTCTCATGAGTGCATAGAAAATTATCATAAAATTAACAACAAGACGATGGTGAGATGCTTTAACTGTATGGAATTGGTAATTTTTCTAATGTTTTTCCAAATATAGTTACTCAAGTAGGGAATCAACATGATAGGAAAAACAAGGTTTTGGAATTTTCAACCCCTTTAACATATGTTGAGCCATTGAATGAGGTGGTCTCAGGTACATGGCATTCTTTTACAATTTCTCAAATGTGTTGTTTGTTTTAGGGTCTACACATTACTTCATTTATGAGAAATTTTCAGAAATATTGGGAATTCTAGCTCATGGAATGAAACTAGATCTCATGGTAAAAACACCAGAAGAAAATATTTTGTAATAATGTAATTATAAGAATATTTCAATCCTAGTATATGTAAAGTTTTTACGTGAAAACATTGTTGTTTTGCCTCTATTAGATTTGGATGTTATTTTGCGTATGGACTGGATTTATTTTTATCACGATAAGATAGATTGCAGATAAAAAGTAGATTTTTTCAGAAAGAATTACAGTTTTGGTATAACAATGAACCCATACAATTAATAACATATCAAGAAGCTAAGAAACTGATAATGTATGTAAATGACGGTTATTTTGCAAAAATATTTGAAGATAAGGGAACTATCTAGATTAATGATATACCGGTGGTAAATGAATACTTGGATGTTTTTTCCAATTATTTCCTTGTTTTTATTCTTAATAGAGATGTTGAGTTTACTATTGACTTATTTTCTAATGGTAAGATAATTTCTTAACCTCATTATCGAATTTCCCAAATGGAACTTCTGGAATTAAAAAGAAGTTGCAGGAATTACTAGATAAAGGCTTCATCTATTCCAGTACTTCGTCAAGGGGTTCTACTATCTTGTTTGTTAAGAAAAATTATTGTTCAATGATACTTTTCATTGATTATAGAGCCTTGAAAAACAATTCTATTAAAAACTAGTATAATTTGCCTCATATCAATGATTTCTATGATCAGTTCCATGGAGCGCAGTATTTTTCAAAGGTTAACATGAGGTTGGGGTTCCATCAGTTGAAAGTAAAGGAAGAAGACATCCTGAAGACTGCATTCTATACTAGATATGGTCATTATGAATTTGTAGTTATTCCTTTTGGGTAAACTAATGCACCTACTCTATTAATGAATCTTATGAATAGAATATTTCAGGAGTTTTTGGATATGTTTTTTGTTGTATTTATTGATAACATTCTGGTATATTCGAGAATTAAATAGGAACATGAAAAACATCTAAGGGTTGTTTTTCAAAGCATAAAAGAAGATAAATAGTATGGAAAATTTAGTAATTGTGATTTTTTTGCAAAATATTTCTTTTCTTGAGAACATTTTAAACAAGGATGTAATAACAGTTGATCCTACCAAAACACAAGTGGTTAATAAATGGAAAATACCTAATAATGTTATAGAGATTTGTAATTTTCTTGGATTAGTAGGTTATTAACGATGTTTTGTTAAAAAAAATTCATGATTATCTAGATCTCTAACTAATTTAACATGAAAAGGGGTTAAATTTTTTTGGACAAAAGAATGTGTTGTTTGTTTTCATGAATTGAAGAAGAGATTCGTGAATGATCTAGTTTTGTCCTTTGTTTCCCAGAATGGTGAGTTTTTCATCTACAATGATGCTTCATTGTATGGACTTGGTTGTGTTCTGATGTATAATGATCAGGAAATCACTTATTCTTGATAACAACTAAAACCTCATTAGTTAAATTATCACAAAAATTATATTGAATTGGAAGCTATGGTTTATGATTTGAAAAATTGGAGGCACCATTTATACGGAGCCAAATGTAAAATATATACTGAACATAAAAGTTTTATGTATATATTCACTCACAAGTAATTAAACATGAGGAAGAGAATATTGATTAAAATGATAAAGGATTATTATTTCCTGATCAATTATCTTCCAGGTAAAGAAAACAATGTGTTGGATGCCTTGAGTCGAAAACATCATTCATCGTTAACCATGTTACATTTGGAACATGGTCCATTGATTAATGATTTGATAAATTTTGGAACAAAAGTTGTTGTTGCAGGTAATACAACTGTTTTGATTCATGTTTCAGTGCACCCATCATTATTAGCTATAATTTTGTGAGAATAGGAGGAAGATGATGAGCTACAAAAAAAATTTGGAATTCGTTAAAATGGTTATGGTACTTGAATTTAACATTGATAATAATTGTGTTTTATGATTTTTAAAAGGTTTTTTGTGCCTTTTGATTCCTAGTTAAAGGGGAGTTTTTTGTGTAAATCTCATAGTTTCCCATTTTCAGTTCATACTAGAAGTAATAAGATGTACAATAACCATTGAGAATATTACTGGTGGGATATAATGAAAAGGGATATTGCAGAATTTACTATAAAATGTTTGAGATGTCAACAGTTTAAAGTAGATCAGGAGCTACCAAATAAGATGCTTTAGCCTTTTCCAATTCCAGAGTGGAAATGGTAGAATATATCCATGGACTTCGTGGTGGGACTACCTAATATTTCTCGAGGTAATATCGACTAAAAAAATCCACACATTTCCTTTCTATTCAAGATACAATGCCATTGGATAATCTTTCTCAACTGTACTTCAATGATATTTTCAGGTTACAAGGGGTTCCCCTTTCCATTGTATCTAATCAGGATATTTGGTTAACTTCTATCTTTTGGAAGGGGCTTTAGATGTCATTGTGAACAACATTAAATTTCAGTATAGCATTTCATCCTCAATCAATTGGGCAGTCACAATGAATGATTCAAACTTTAGAGGATATGATTTGAGTTTGATCAATGGAATATTAGGGAAATTGGGATCCACATTTTTCATTAGTTGATTTTTTTATAATAAATGTTTTCATTCAATGATTCAGATTGAACCATTTGAGGCATTGTATGGTAAGAGGTGTCGAACTCCAGCATTTTGGGATGAATTCAGGGAAAGGAGATTGATGTGACTAGAATTAGTCGAGGAATTAAATGAGAATGTGAAGATGATCTAGTAGAACATGAGGACAAATCTGAGCAGGTAGAAACGTTATGAATATAATAGAAGTAAAGACATCTCATTCGAGGTAGGTGATCATGTATTCCTTAAAATATATGCTTAGAGAAGCATGATGTGGTTTAGAAATGAAGGTATGATAAGATAACGGTTCATCAGTTTTTTTGAAATCCTCGAGATAGTTGGACCAGTTTCCTGTCGAGTATATGTTCCTCTCTGTTTGTCTCATGTATACAATGTTTTTCATGTTTTGATGTTTAGAATGTATGTTCTAGATTCAACTTGTGTTTTGAGTCCAGAAGCAATTCATTAGGAAAAGAACCTTTCATATGATGAAAAACAAGCTCAAATTCATGATCGAAGGGAACGTGTATTGTGGAATAATGTAATCCACTTGGTAAAGGTTTTTTTTGGAAAAACAACATGGATAAAGAAGCAACATGGGAATCTGAAAATGTTATGAGGGAATGTTACTCTCACTTGTTTAATGAGTAAAAAAATTGTGAGGATGTAATTCCTAAAACTTGGGGATAATATAACGCCGAAAGTTTTAAAAAAATAAAATGCATGAAACTTTGTTTTGTGTAGATATTTATAACTATCCTTAAAGATAATTTTTCCGATTCTATGTTTTTATTTTCGGAAAAAGTCATCTATATTTGTGTTCAGCAAGTTATTTAGAGTCTCATAGAACAAACTTGTTTGTTTGGTAAATAGTAACATACCCTTATAAATAGTAATATGAATAATAATATGACCCTATTTAATATTAAAATATATTATAATTTTATTTTCTTAAGGCATTATGATGATGACATCCTGCTTAATTTTTAAATGTGATATAAAAGCAGTTATTGAATTAAATTTTTTAATTTTTGAATTAAGTATGATTTTATTTAAAAATTAATTTAATAATATTTAGAAAAATATTTTCATAAAATGGAGTTCATTTTTAAATTCTACTCATCAAAAATGGTATGGGTGATTTTCTAAGATTTTTCGGAAACAGTTGATTTTTTGGTGAATAGTAAAAATACAATTTGAGTTTGGGTGTGTTTAATGACATAATTAGTGATGTAATAATGATGTAATTAATCTGGTTGACTTGGGTACAGTAAAATAATGTTTGAGGTTTCCATGTGCGTAATACCTTGGGCAAATACAGTTTTCATGCCTATGGTTTTGAAAATACCACTAATGAGGTGTCCCATGGAAATTAAAAAAATTATTCCCTCACTTTTGCTATAAATATCAACCCATTACTTCATTCTATTCATTAAAAATCCCTCCTCAAAGAATATGTGTCCTTTTACCTCCCTAGTTGTCCTCCCAATGGGTTATAAATCCTTAAGGTCCCAATATTTTTGTTCTATGGGTTACTCTACAAGGATTTTTAAACATGTCTGAATAAATACAAATCCGAGGTAAGGGAATTATTAACCAAATTTCCATTTTATGGGTTATCCTTCATCATTATTCACAATATGTTATTAGGATTATTTATGTGATAATGTTTTTCATATATTATATTGCACAATGTGTATTGATAGTTTATGCACATATCCTTTAAATTCTATTAACTCTCACTCCAATTTTATTTTAAAGAATATTACTTTTAAAATCATTTTAAAACTCTATTTAATAAATTTCCAATGGATTGGTTTTTCTGTGTATGGAATGAGTAGTTTCTCCTTATTTCAAAAAAATTTATTACTATGATATGTTCCTTGGTCATTATTTATGTTGGTTTGAGCGGATTATAGATCAATAAATGTTGGGATGAGCCCCCTTATTACTCAAGATATGTTGGGTTGAGAACATTATAGCACAAGACAAGATGGGTGAACCCCATTATAGCTCTCCAATGCATTGGGTACTCCAAGGATGTACATTTACCACAAGGTTATTCCATGTGTAAGGGTGTATGTAATGATGATATGTAAAATAAGTCCCAAGGCAACTACATGATGTTTTTATGCATATATGTTTTTATGATTAGGGGTTTTATTGTGTTATCGCTTGAATAACACTTTCTATATTTAAATCCCTTACTAAGTATTATACTCATCCCATGTATTTAAAATGTATTTTCATTGGATATAAGGATGGGTTAGAGAAATAATGGATTCGTGATGTTTGATATGGAATGATTAAAAAGAAATCATGCTTTATGTTTTAATGTTTTATATTTTGATAAAAGATACTGTTTAGTAATATATTATTGTATGTTTGTGGTATGTTATGTATTTAAGCTATATTAATTATAAAGAAATTCAAACTCAAAAAGATCCTCAATGTGTAATAATGAATATTCTAAACTAAAATTTATGATTAAGTATCATTTTATGGTCGGGTCCTTATAGTTAATCATTATATGAGGTCTTTTATGGATATGTGATTGACATGTGATAAATGTTACCACACCTATATTAGGTAAAATCATTGGAAAACTACGTATCTATGTAGGAGATTGAGAGATAATTTTTATTTTATTAATGTTAATAGACTTACTCGGATCAACTAGTATATGATTTATTCTTTGTATGGGGAGTGCCAATGATTATTCTAGGTTAGAGAAAGTTCTTGTTTATTTTATAGATACATCAACCTAAAGCTAAAAAGTGGTTATAAAATAGTATATTAAGGAATTCATAAAAATGTACATATGAGTGGGCCAATATTATAAAACATTTTCTACATACATTCATGTAGATAAAATTGATTATGTTTCTACTACATTTTCATTTATTAATATATCATGATATGTGATAGATGACAATGTTGGTTTTAACAGTATGATTTAAATGTAATTATTTTATATATTAACTCATTAATGCTTATATTTTTATGTTTTCATGTGATAAATTTTATATTCAATCACGTATCTTCACACTATGACTTTTTTATTTCATTATTCATTTCTTTACATATATATGTTCACCTCATGGTTTTTTCCTATAGTGATTTTAAATTTTATTTGAACATGGTTTTTGTAATGTAATGTTCATATAAATTCTCTAATTAAAATATTAATTATTTTAAAAAATTTGTATTCATGTTTTCAAATATTATTCAAAACAATCTAAAGAAAATTTTATTTCTAAAATATTAAAAACCAATCATTTGATTATCATATTTTGAACTACAATCTGTTGATAATTTTGGAAAAATCAGGTTATTGAGTCTTTTTTGAAATACTTGTGATAACATTTTCCCCTACCCTATATATACCAATCAGTGTAAAAAATATATGTTTATTTTTTATGTTCAGGTTTAGGTCATTACGAGTCTTTAATTTAAAGGGATTCATCTATTAGGTGACTCATGGATCATGTTTTGGATATTATGAATGTGGGAGACCTTTGATCATGAGTTGTTCAGAGAAGTGATTACTTAGAGATTAATTATGTATTTTTTATTATTTATATATTAGTTAATTTAAATATTCATATATTCTAAAACAATGGTTTAAATTTTTTTGTCTTATTTAGAATTTATATTGAGAGTGATTGGGATTGTTATTTAATTTAGGTTATACCTCATTTTGTTTCTACTATATTTAAAACCACATTGATATTTTTAATACGAGTATAACTTATTGATTTACCATGAAATATTATTTGTATAATATCATTACATTTTTATTTGGAATTATTCAGTAAACCATTCACAATATTGTATCCTTGATTCCTAGACACTAGTTTCTATCCCGTTGGAGACTACGACTCATTTTTTGGTCTTGCCATAGACTGTATCAGGTACTAAGAATAGCGGAGGTCTGGGCTGGTTCATGAAAAAGTGGTATTAGATATATTTTTAGTTGTTAATTGATATGTAATAGTACATTATAAATTTAAATCTAGTGGAATGTGTTGGGATAGTCTAGGTAACTATTTATCAATTAGATTCACAAGTTATTAGGGGAACTCGTGTCATTATTCTTGAATTTGGGGATCATATTTTATTTTTTTGTTTATATTTTGACCAATATTGATGATTTTTTGAATAAAATAAGTGTTTTATATATATTTTATATTTTTTATATTATTTTTGAGGAAAAAGGATAACATAACAGGAAACACAAAGTAACCTTTCATAGTCTACAAAACCGTGCAGACACTATTTGAATGGATCTATCTAAAATAAATTGATATTTATATGAATTACACACAACCAAACAAAATATATGGAAAACCCTTGAGTAATTTCTAACAAATTTAATTATTTTAATTAGTCTCCTTTTTTGTCAAATTTCATTTCTTTTCAGATATTTACTATTTTGATTTAATTAAAGAGAGTTTTATTTTGATCAGATGTTATTTGGTTAGAATTAGATCATGTTTTTTGGTGAAATGATTGAGTAATATTTTTTATGTACTTATTTTTAAAATTTATAACAATTATTTCAAAAATTATTTGAATCAAAATTGATGTTTTAGGTCATTTAGTTTTTTTAAGATAAACTATTAAAGATTCAAACCAAATATTAAGGGAATTATTTTGATGTTAGAACTGATAAAAGTGATTCTAAATTAAATTATTGAAGGTTTTGAGATTATATTTCTTATTTCAATAGTTTTTTATATGTTTTGTTTAAGATTTAATTATATTGGTCGTTATGTTTTAGGTGATCTCAAATTTTATTTTTTCTAACTATGTTTGGTGTATATGTATGTCTCCCATAAAAGTATAAATGAGCTACAATAATTATATATCATGGTATATTCTTATAGTACAATTTATTATTGTTTCAATATAGTTCATCCCACTATATACTCCACCCAAAATTTATAAGAATTAGTAAATCTATTATCCTCTCAGTATTCACGTTTATTTAATGTGATCAAGGAGATAAAGAGTTGGTGGAATATATAGAGAAGGGTGATGGAATATTCAAATAACTAATAAACACAAGAGAATTATGATTGAATTCAAAAATAGACGTGTTTGATGGACATAAATTTTAAAAGTGGGAAACTTTCCTTCCACTACTATTTTATAATAATATACCATACGAATTTATTAGGATAAAATTCATTCAGTGGAAATTTCATGAAGAAATAATGTATTTGAAGGTGATGGATCACTTATATCATTATAGATGACTGAAAATGGAGAATGAGTATTTAAATATGAATTTAATACACATATTAATACATAAATATAACAAAAAATGATAAATCAAAACCCCAAAACCCAGATACCCAATGCCATTGTTAGGTTAAACACATTAAACATTAACATGAACATTGAACACAATATGTTTATTTAAAAATCCATAAAATTATGCTATATCCAATTATTATTATTATCTTAAAATCCTTGGGAAATACATAAAAGAAAAAGGGTAATTATAAAGCTTAATAAAGGAATATACATGTTGTGAAACATAAAATTCAAGAGACATAAATTGATTAAAAAGAGTATGATCATATAAAATAAAATGGAGGGATATGATATAGAATAATATATAATAATTAATGTAATCATAATAGTGTGAAATATTTATAAACATGAAATAAAATTTGTAATTAACAGATTATTGTGAAGACAATGTAACATAATGTGCCATGCTAGCTGCTCGTACTCCATCCATGGTCTCTCTTAAGATGAAAATATTACCCAATGCATTTGGGAAATATAATTTTTAGAAATTCCATAATATAATAATATATACTTGAATAAGTTTTACACATATCTAATACAAAAAATAAAAAAATAAAAAAATTAAAAAAACCATGAGAATGAAATCAATCACATAGTTTTGTCTTAATAGATAAAAAAATAAAAAAAAATTATTCCATGAAAATAATGGATTAAATAATTTCTTAATTTATTTAATTGAAATAGTAAGAATTTTTCAGAATTTTTGTGTTTGAGTGAATAAAAATTCATTAGGATAGGAGGATAAATAATTGTATAATTAAACCATAAATAGAGTGTTTTGAGGAATTTATAAAGAAAATTTTTGGAGGGTAGTGTATAATATTTCTCCTAAAACCATAGATGGTCCATAAAATATTTATATTAAATAATGATCATTATTTTAGCTCTTTTAATATAAAATATTTTAATGCATTAGTACATGAATAAAATTTTTATATAGATAAGTTCCCTTTAATAAAAATTCATTAAAAGAAGAAATAGTTAATGTAGATTAAAAAGAATGTAAAACCAATGAAATAAAAGGAAAAATAAATTATGTATATAAATAAAATTCATACATACTAAATTATTAAAATATTAGTGAGAAAAATGCATAAAAAATAGATCTATAGATAGAGAAAGTGAAACCCAAAATAAAGAGGGCCATTTAGATGATCCCTTGCATCCGATCATATTTAACACTATCCATGAATCTAACATCAAGGATAAAAGAATTAATTTTATTAAATTATTTTCTAATAAAATTTTTAGAGTATATTTTATTTAATATTGTTCTATTATTTTTTATTATTATCTTACAATGATCTTATGTTCCTTTCCACCATCCCAAGGATGTTATTTTCAGGGTTCTGAGGTCTTATCACTTGTTATGGATTGTGTCTGTTCATATAAAATGATTATATAACTCTAGAAGATAAATTATGTAGTGTTAATGATATTAAAAAATGTCAAAATTCCTTAAACATATAACAATCATTAATAATTATTATTATTTATAATGAACAGATGTTAACATTTAGCAGTTTGTTTATTTAGGTGATTTATTCAACCATGATGAATTATTATTTTTATATTAAATTTATGTTTACATAAATATTATAGAATATGAAATAAAATAGAATATAACTATTAAGATTATAATTTACTATAAAAATATTATTACATTTAGTGGTTAATGCATTTATAAAAAATGTTATGCTTCGTACATTGAGGTAAGAAATTGACAATAATATAGGAAACAATTCCATATTTGAATTGAAAAAGGGATTTTTGATAATGGTTTTTTACATAATAAAATTAAAAAAATATATATTCCATTCTATATTCAACATGCAACACTATGTTTAAAAGAACGATGATGTAATTTTAAAATAGTATTATATAATTGTAACAGATTTTGCCAAGCCTCAAAATTAGAGGGTATGTATAGTAACAACCAATTTATGAAATATAAATAAAATTAATATATAAATTTTATTGATAAATTTTTAATAACAACTAAAATTTAGATAATTTTTTTTCTTTAATATAATTCATTTTCCTCAAAAAATATTTTATCGCTTTTTGTAAGTAAAAGTTATAATTTAATTTCTGAAATTCATGAATTTTTTTTATAAAAGGAAAATATTTATTCAATTTATAATATCTATATTCAATTATGGTTAAATTTTGGTAATGTTTTTAAAAATATTTAATTTCCAATAAATAGTAAAAAATAATGACTTTTATAATATTTATATTTTATTTAAATAAATTATAAAATTTAAATGTCTCATTATTGTTTTAAAATATATTTTAATGTAACATAAGTATTAACTAGTTATAGTTTTTAAAATTAATTAAATTTAAATTAACCTTATACTAAATTTTAATATGAGTTTATTTTAGGTATTTAAAGCATATTGATTTATGAAAACTGTTATAAATTTTAAAATTTGTCTACAGTTTTTCTACTTAGAATAACCCCTAATGACTAGTTATTTAATTGAAATAATTATATATATATATATATATATGAAATTAAATTAAATTAATTACTATTACCTGTCATAAAGTTATTATGAGATCATTTTATTTTTGAAAAATGAATTACATGAAAAATCATTTTTTCACACCTCTCTAGGATTAATATTATTTTAAATTCTATCACACCTATAAATTTAATTTTGGGAAAATTTATTCAATATTTATAATGAAATTATTTAATATTACAAAATATTTCAAAAATAATTTTTACTAATAATGAATGGTTAGAAAATTACAAATATGTTAGTAATGGTTGATGTTAAAACTAGTTTACCAGGGGGTTAAATTATATAGGTATAAGAAATAAAATGTTAAAACTAGTTTTTTAATGTTATAGTTTGGAATAATCATTATATCTCCCCAAATAATTTATTTTTATATTTTGGAGGAACTTTTCATGGGGGTGACTTCCCATTATTTAATAGTGTTGCGTATTTAGAAGAATGAAACTCCCCACCCTTATAAAAGGGAATCTTCCATTGTCCCCCTTAAAAACAAACAAAACCCATTAGATTACAAGTCTTGACCAAATAATATATTTTTTCCCATCCCACATCCTAAAGTCCCCCTTTTTATCATAAATATAGTATAGGGAGGCTTTATGTATAATCTTAATGTGGTTGTCTAAAGAAGAATCATCATTCTTAACAGAGCATATTTTTCTTACACTACCCTAAAATATTTATCAATAAAAATGTTATAATGACATTATAATCGTAAAAAATAATATGGTATTACATTAATGTAATATCATAAATTCATCACCACTTTATACAAATGGGAACCAAAACCATCATTCGTGTGTATGGAAGATTAATGTCACTAAGACTGATGTAATTCATTTTACATCATCACATCACATAAATGATTAGGATTATGTATTTAATATTTATATATAATATTCTTGAAATATTAATAATTATTAAAATTTAATATATCATATAATATCTTACCTTACAATCAAATCAAAAATGATAATGTTATTGATGTCCACGGAGGACTACTACCTTTCTAAGTAATGCGATTTGTTTTTTATTATTACCTCACATGGATTGTATCTATAAGTGTATTAAAAGAAAATAATATTATATTGGTTATATAATTATTATAAAATTAATTTTAATTAAAACATAACTTATTCCAATCAAGATCATGTAAAAATGGAAACGTTACTCAAGTGAACGTACAACCGACCATCTCTCAAACACAACAAGATATTTTATTTTTCATAACCATATTTCAGGGTTTTCTTTAAAATTATAAGAGATGTTTGAAAATAATTTTTTTTTCGAGATTATGAAACAGAGAATTGTTTTACAATAGTCTTCACATATATTTTGTTTTTAAATTATAAACCCAACATCCTAAAAACACCCGATGCGGAAATAACTAAATATGTAATTATGTTTATCTGTAAAATGAATTAATTAACAAGTTTAGGTATAAGGTATAAAAAATATAAATAGTTATTATAATGTAAATTTATTGATATATGATTATTTTACAATATATAATATTCATTCAACACAACATTTTTACTCGAGAGAAGGGTTTCTTTTTAAAACATTCTTATTAATACACATGATATTTTAAGCATTTACTTTTTTATTTTGATTATATAAGTCCCTTGACATATTAAATAAATATTAATTAATAATTAAATATATAATAAGTTATGATTATTTCACTCCATTTATGATATCTATGATTCAAAAGTTACCAAATTTGTAAGGGTTTATGTTTCAATATCATTTTTAATCGAGATTATTTATGCTTGAATATCGATTTTAGGAAATTATTTAATTATTGTCTTAGAGAACCCTTTAATTTTATTCTCTACTATTTATTCAAGAATAATTCATCTAATATTTCAATTTTTATCTTATTGGTACTTCAAATTATTAAGATAATGTTTGTTAGAAAAAATGTAAATATTTCTCTTAATGATTGTGTATTATTTTTCTTCCATGTCTATGTTTTCTAAAACTATTTTCAAAAATGTTTTTAGCAATACATATATTATTTATTAAATACATTTTTACATATTTTTTAATTTTTAAAAATTTATTTTTAAGTAATATTATTCTAATTTCCTAAACGAAATACATTTTATTCTGTTGACAATAGTGTTAATGATATGTTTTTAACTTATATACCATATAAAGAATTACATTCCATATTGAAAATTGAATTATGTGAATCTTAATTTATAATAATACTTCATTTTCATTAGTTAATATTTATTCTATAGTATTTTTGAATCCTTTTATATTTTGAACAAGTTATATAAAATTGAAAGGGTAATTTCCTCAAGAAATATTCTTTGTAATATTTTAAAAAATGAAATTAATGGAGATAAAATTTGATGTTACAGATTTATTTCTTCAAAAAATACATTCCGTATTTTTTTCTCTCTAATATATTATGATATTAGATAAGATTATGCGAACCATTTTCTTCAGTGGGTAATTATTTTATTTATTCTTTATAATTTATTTCATTTTGTATAATACATAATTATGAACATATTATGTTGGGTTCAACCAAATATTTATCTAATTAATTCGGTAAATATTTATTCTCATGAGTAGTAGAATTTGGGATTAGTGAGTAAAACTATTCTATAATTAGAATTTTTAAACCAAGTCAAATTGTCTCGGATGTTATCATTGACTCATGTTTATGTCATGTAATATGTTGATTCCAAATTTCTTATGATGACATGATATTATGATACCATGTTATATATTTTATTCTTCCATGTGATTACTCATGGGAGTTTTATTTTATTATAACATTCTTTACATTTGTCTCACAGGTTATGAACCCTTATTTTTTTCCCTTAATTATATTTTTTGTTCACCTATATTATCTATGTATTCCCTATGTTATCTCATTTTGATTTAAGATATCGAATGGATTTGTGAGCTATTTCTTTTAAAAAAAATTAGAATCCTTATTTTAGACTCACTAAGATGTATTATGATCATATAATTTCAAAGAAAATATTCCTTATGATCTTTGGTTTCTAATTAATGAATATTTTTTCTCAAAATCATATCATAATATATCTAAAAGTATTCAAATAATATATTTGATATCAAAAAAGGCTTATTTAAAAATTCGAAACAAAGATGAGAAATATTTTGTGAGAACCCTAAGCATAAGTCTATGTAAAATTCAATATACTAGAAAACATCCTAGAATCTTAATTAAGGATAGAGCTAGTGGTTTCAATGAAATTAAATCCCTCCATTTATCTAGACATTATTGTCACTTAGTGAACCATAAGTTACTATGATACACATCTTATTGGACACTCTCAAGTGATATTCATTTGAAATTTACAAAACTATCTACAATAAATTATGAATGAAAGGAAAAAAATGTTAGGATTGAAAACCTACTATGAAATGTTACCAGGGATAACATAGATTTAATCCTAGAGACACAAAAGTTAGGATATATTTATAATTTATAAGTTATATGTTATAGGTTTATAAGGTTAAAATTTTCATGCTATTATATTGTCATATTTTCTTATTTATTCTTATTAGTTAGTAGATCATGAATTTTATAAATAATTCTAAAAACCAATATTATTTATATTTAATGATTTCCCAAATGAAATTCCTAAACTAATGGGGATGATAGTTACACATATTGTGATTATGCCAAATGATTTATCTCAAATTACAATTAATAACAGAAACAAAGTTATATTTAAAAGTTGATCAAAGAAGATAAATATGGAATTTAATGTAAGTTCAAGTGATAATGATAACAATGAAATGAGGATTTAATTTACTACATGTCAAAAATATGTAAAGAGGCCCCACATAAAATTACTTAATGAAACTAGAATATAATATATGTGTTTGAATATCAAAGAAAGCTAATTGATGAAGAAAAATGAAGAGTCTAGTTAGTAAGATATATGGAAATAATTTTATACATAAGGAACGACTAAGAGTTCAATATTATACATATGTTTAACATTGTCATTATTTGGGTCAATAAAGTATTACCAATAAAAATTACTCTTGAAATATTTTATGAAAATTATTTAAGTGAAATGATTGAGGTTTTTAGATTTTGTAATTCCTAGATCAAATTATTGAGGTAATTTTATTTTACTGTTCATATAAAATGGCACTAATCACTTATAAACATGATATAATTTCAAGGAGATACTTTATTGGAAAAACCTATTTGTGGAAAAAATAATATTCAGCAAATACATTTTGTTGAGGTTATTACTGTAAATTAAGATTATTTTATCTTCTCAATAAAAAATTGAATAGAATAAATTATTGTTTAAAAAGTGATTTGACGATTAATTCTATTTTGAGGATGTTCATAATATTATTGTAAATTTTATAATAATTATAAAAAATATATGATCAATGTTTTTAATTTTTTTGGATTTTTTTGTGATTAATAATATTTTGTGAAATATTTTATTGTATGAGATATATATATAATTTATGTTCAATGGAAAATTTAATCTGTGAAGAAAACTATTATGTTTTTAGAGATATAAGTTTAATGGTATGAGATAAACAGTGAGGATAATTTTTTTTTCAAGTTGATGTTATTAAGGCTAGTTAAGATATAGGGATATTTATTTAAGGAATGATCTGTGTTAAAAAAAATTATATTGTTCAATTTTATAGATTAATATATTCATATTTTTTGGGGTACTATCCTAAATTTAGATAAACATTTTAGTTTTAATAATGAACAGAGGAATATATTATAAATATATTATTGATCAAATTATACATTAAAAGAAAATATTATTGATCAATTCATAAAATAATTCATATTGGATATTCATTTCAAAGAGTAATTGGTGATGTGGAAATTGATATAAGTGCAACCAAAGGATAAAATCTTGTTTATGAAATAAGAATATATCATGTAAGATTATTTTCTGGTTTTCTCAATCATAATTGTAAATGAATATCTCCAGTATATGAAATGGATCTTGAACCAAAAAATTTATCCTATTAACTTTATATCTGATATGTTAATTATCAATTATACCATCACAAATTTATGGTATTATTGTCACAAACTTTATAATGATCATTCAACTTGTTTTGATAATTATCTCAATCAGTCCATATAATTATTTACTATTTTTTCATATCCATATTTTCAAATCCCACAAATATTCTCATTCCTAAAAACCATGTTATGAGTTATTCAATATGACCTTTGTATTTGCTTTCAATATTTTTATAGAATTATTTATTAACCTTTTTTACAGGGTGGTTTTTCCACAATAGAATTTTATAATTTCAAACCATGGATTTTTGGGAAAAATTTCAACGAGATAAGAGGAAATTTATTTTAGGGGGTAGAATATAACACCTAGAGATTTTAAAAGAACGCTATGTTAGAAGCGTATTGAACACATAACCTTGAGTTTTAACAAACCATGATATAATGACAAAATATTACTTTATAAATGTGACCAATTTAACCTAGCCATAAAATTAGAAGCTACTAATAGTATTATCCTATTTATGAAATATAATTAAAATTCTTATATAAATTTATTAACAAATCATTAATAATCACTCAACTTTCAATAAATATATTTTATTCTATAAAAAATATTATACCTCAAAAATTATTTTTATCATTTTTTGTTCAAAAATATGATAAACAAAATTTGAAAATTTAGGATATTATATTTTAAAAAATTCAAATTATTTTTTAAATCATCATATTGATATTAAATTTTCTTTAAATTTAAGATTTTTTTTTAAAAAAATAATTTTTCATTGAATAGTTAAAATACCAGTTTTTTTTAGAAAAATGTCATTTATTTTTAATTGATTATTTAATTTAAAAGTTACATTATTTTATTAATTTTATTTAAATGTAAATAAAGTATTATTTAGTAATATTTAATAAACTTAATTAAATTTAGGTAATTTTTATACTGAATTAAAATATATGTTAATTTTTTAGGTTTAAAAAATAGTTTTTCTGAAAACGTTTTTAAATGTCACTATGTTTCCCCCTTTTAACTTATTAAAATAACCCACATTAAGGAATTTTTTTCATTAAATATATATATATAATATTTAAAAATATAAATTAAAATTATTAAAATTATTATTTATTCACATATAGTAATTATAATATCATCTTATGCTTCAAAAATTCATTATTTGACAAATTATTTTTTCGACACGTCTGTAGGTTTAATATTAAATTAAAGCCTTCTACTTTTGTGAATTTAATTTTAAAAAATATATTAAATTTTTAGAATCATAATAATTTATATTCTATATAAAGGTTATATTAATTTTTGGTTCTAATTAAACATAAAAACTATAACAACCTATTACTAATGGTAAATGTTAAAATTGTGTTTCTAAGGGTTAAAATAAAGAGGTAAAAGAAAAAAAATGTTTAAATCATATTTAATTTAAGTTTTAAAGGTTTTTCTTGTAAATATATTACCAAAAATACTTTATTTTTAAATTTTGGAGGAACCTAACTTGAGAGTGACTTACCATTATAGAATAGATCTTGGTTTTAATAAGAATGTCACTCTTCCTCTTTTATAAAAGGGCTCCCACCGTCCTCTCCATTACATAGTAAAAAGGCTATTGTAATAGAAAATAACTTCCGAAATAAATTCCATATTTTCCTTAAAACATCTTAGAGGAATTGTTTTTATCACAAGTACAATATTGGTTGGATGTAGAAAAATCTTAATGATGTGGTACGAAGAAGATGTACTATTCCAAACCAAGAAACATTTATTAATTTATCATTCCACCGCATTAAAATAATTCTATATCATGAATATATAATTACATACATTTATAAAATATAATAATATTTTATTATGATAATTAAATAACCTAAATCTATCTACACAGAAATAAAATGGGAAACTAATCCATCGTTCATGTGTACAACATACTACCTCCTCATAGGATGAAGTAATATTTTTTCAACCATCACCTCACACAAAGATTTATGTTTATGAATTTAATATTTTTATATGATATTAATGATATATTAATCATTATGAAAAATTAATATAACATATGAGTTCATACATTACTATCTAATGAAAAATGATAATGTCATTCATGTCTACAGAGGGCTATCGCCTTGAGAATCAATGTGATTTGTTTTTTAATGCATCACATGGATGATATATTTCAGGGTTCTTAAAGAAATAAGATCATATTAATGATAAATTGATAATAATTTAATTATAAAATAATGAATACCTTGTTTCCTTCATGATCATTGAAAAATGGAAATGTTACTTGTCATGAACCAACCTGGGTCGACCCTGAACCGGTCACCAAAGTCGATCCGCGGAAAGGCCCAAGAGGCGTTCCCGATCCTCCCGGACTGGCGACATGCACTATGGCATCAATAGAGATAATGTGGGAATGATTTTTCCCAATGAAATTAAATAAAGCAGCATAAATAAAATATAACTGCACAAGATAGATAAACGACGGGAAAGGAAAAACACTGCAAACAAAAGCACACAAACCTGGAAACGACCAAAACTCCTCGTGACTATGAGTGTCACATGCCAATCAAACATCAAATCATTCCCATGACGAGAAAACTGAATTCAAACCTACAAAAAAATCTAAAAATATGAAAACACTATATGCGTGAACATTAAAACTCTGTAGTCGTTCCCAAAAAACAATCCCCAAAGCACTACCTTTAAATATAAATATAGAGTTTTTAAATTTAAAGATTGAACTACATTGTATAAAATATGGGTTTTAACACAAACATACATTTTCTAATGCAATTAACAATCCATTTTCCTTTTTAGTTTAAGTATATGTTTAATGTTTGAAAGAACATGTACATCACACTTTTAAAATATTTTTACAACCAATATAAAATGTCAAACATAGTTGTCAATCAAGGGGGAAAACCACACACAACACACACACACAAAATAAGGGCAATGGGAATGTAGCAAAAAAGGACCTGCAATCGAACTAGTCACCTCAATCGTCTGCCACATACAAATATGCACTAAAGGAAATATGGGTTGAACCTAAGAGCTTGTGAAAAATCTAGAACGTACTGTACATGTGACTCATCCTGAAGGCATTCCTACTTTCGAAGACATTATAATTCCCTAACACCCAATGTTTCCCTACATGGCCTAACCAAGGGGCCCAATCACCAAACCGAGTGTCATCCATACTAAGGGCCACTAGCCAGTGCGTAATCTAAACTAGTGCATCAATCGTTCTCAAGAGATTCACTTACTATAATAGGATCCCATTTCAAAACATATAATAAACTGGAAAGGTGTGAGTCAACAAAGTCAATCAAGCAGTAAAAACATCACATACAAATCATGCAGTCAACATACACCAAATATCACATCTGAGTCACCCCAAATAGAGTTTTATAAAATAATTTATTATCAATAAAAGATAAATACATTAAAAATTCTTGTGAATTATGTTTAAAGGCCAAATAGGAATTCTATCACTAACAGGTGTCCGCTCATCAAGAAAATATTTCAAGTGTCATGTATAAAATAAACATCTCTTTTTACATCGACTGACCATTTAAAAATTTATCATCTAAAACTATCTCTTATTTATTAAAATTTATAAAATAACAAGCAATTAACAAATTATAAATTTAAAGGCAAGTGCAGTGGGGGGACCTACCTCGAATCACAGCTCGAACACAGTGACATGACATACCTCCCACAGGTATACAAACTTGCACAAACTAATTACAGTGGTGTCGCGAGGTTACCTCGCCAACATGCTACAACAAACACACGACAACTAAAAACACATAAGCACTGACTTAGAACAAACCAAATGAACAAACAACACAAAAGAACCAGCTCGACATGTTTTCAAAACACAACTCACACTATCAACACTATTTTTTAAACACCTTTAAAATCCAAAACGTGTTTACAAAAACCACAAAATGCCAAAATATCTCACTAATTATTTTAAAGAGTCACTGGGCAATTTCAAGAAAATAGTAGAGTGAAAAACAATACAAAAGCACGCGACACGATGAAATTAACATTTAAAAGCACGTGTGCCTAAACATGTTTTCAAAACAAAATTTTTAGTATCCATGTTATTCAATAAATCATTTAAAATTTTATAAAACAATTCCATGAAATACCACAAGGTGTTATACCAAAACACTCAAATCATCTTTTTAAACCAAATACTAACAAAAACCTACCCCAAACATGTTTCTCTTTTCATTTACAATTTAATACACAATTAATGTAATTTATAAACAAAATTCAAGAAGTTCCACAAGGCTTTTACAATAAAAAATCACCCAAAAATCTCTTTTAAAACCAACCATACACAAAAACCTTAGTAAAATATGCTTCACAACCTTTATATAATTTAATAAACCAACTACGCAACATATAAAATAATCTTAAGTGGAACAAGAAGAGTTTACATAGGAAACACATCAAAAAACACAAAATTCACCCTTTTAATGTTCTAAAAAACTATTTGCATAGTTTATAAAACATTAATAAAAAGCTCAGTAAGGGTTTTCAGAGGAAATTTCACGCATAATGCATAAACATGATACTAAAAAATCAAATTTATATTAAATATCAAACAAAACCAGATTCGTAGTCCGAAAAATAATAAATAAACCTGCTAAAATAATTAAACAGACAAATTAATTCGTCAAACAAAAGTTATATGCGGAAACACCTACCTCAGACGTTGATGGACCACCCGAAAATGGTGCGAAACCTCTTTCACACCGCAAACGAACTTGCGGGCAGCCAAACACACCATACGTAATTAAAATCAAACCGACTAAAACAATATTAACCCCTAAATAATAAACCCAATAATTATCACCCAAATTAACATATACTACAAATGGGGGTGTTTCGGCTTGGTTGTCTAGGGGTTTGGGCAAAGGGGCGATGCACGCAAGAGGCGAGCAGGTCTGGTCGGGTGTGCGACAGCAGCCGGATAGGCCGGAGGAGGGTGTGCGGCAGCGGGATGAAGCCGGTGAGGGACCTGGCTAGTAGGAAGGGCATGCGACGAGATTAGGAGGCAGTGCACGACATGGTGCATGGCAGGCTGAGGGGTGCAGATGAGCTAGATGGAGGTCGAGGATTTGTGCGGGGTGCTGCGGGAGGGGTGTTGGGTCGGCGCAAGCTGAGGAGGGGGGAGTCAGGGGTTGTGCAAGGGGCCACCGATAGTGAGGTTGGGGTCCTGAGCATGGTCACAGAAAGGGCGAAGGTGGTGGGGTATTGGGTGCGCCGGGGTCCTACGGGGGGCGAGAGAGGAGGAGGGATGCGGTGATGTCGGGATCCTGAAGGTGAGCATGAGCTGGACGGGGAAGAGGGTGGAGAGACATGGGGTGCGAGATCCGGGCAAGGTGAGGGAATGAGGCATGGGAGTTGTGTGAGGGGAGAACTATGGAGGGCCATGCAGGGAAAGTGGGGGAGTGACTTGGGGGGGCGTCTGTGAGGATGCAAGGCAGAGGCCAAGTCATCTGGGCATGTGGAGATCCAAGTAGCGGCGCAGCGCAGGGATGACGCACAGAAGATGGGAAAAAAGGGTTGGTCGGGTAATAGGGTTTGACACTCTTTTTTTTTCATTCTATTATATTAATAATAATATGATTAGAAATAATAATAATAATAATAATAATAATCGAATAATAATAATAATAATAATACAAATAATAATAATAAAATTAACCATAAAAATAATATGTATAAAAATAATAACAACTAGAATAATAATATTAATATGGAGAATAAAAATTATAATACGGAAAATATAAAAAAAATAATAAAATAACAATAACACAATAATAATAGAAATAATAATATATAAAATAATGACAATAAAAATAAGAATAACAATTATGATAATAAAATAATAATAATAATATTATAATTATTATTATTATTATTAACGATAATAACGCCTCACTAGTAATAATATTATTAATTACATAATAATATTAGCATTATTGAACTCTAAACATTTATATCACTTTATTTAAATAAATAATTATATATTTTAATCGTTAGGCGTTTTGGCGACACCTGGGCTGACTGCGCGTCTACCACCAACCATGCGGTGACCGCGCATGAGCCTAAAACCCAAAAAAAGCGTTAAACGACCAAAATTCTAAACCATAACCTAGCCCAGACCTTGCTTCCCGGACCAGAGCCAAGAATTAATAAAATAAAAATTAATAAAATGGTCGGGGTGTGACAATTCTCCCCAACACAAACACTTTTTCCCTCAAAAAGTCACTCAGCTAAACAATAGACATAACAAGGATCCATGCCCAATTAAGAAGGAAGGAAAACACAAAACAAGAGAACGGGAGAACAAAAGAGGGTTCTCTCCACCACAAGAACTTGACTAGCACTGAAATTTACCACCCAAACATACCACCCTGAGAAGAGGGGCCGACGTAGAACTCCCAACCGATCCAAATTATCTTCTATTGGAATAGTGAAAACCCCCGTTGAGCCTTGAAAATATCGACCCATACCAATAACCCCAAATTCAAGAGAAAAAAATCTGAGAAGAACATGATCCCAACAATGAACTCGAGTATAACCACAAGCCTTGAATCATCCACATGCACATACATCTCCAAATGAATGCCGCCAAACCTAGACCAACATATACAAAGTTCAAAAACACTTTTAAGAAATGCACAATTCAGAAACCCATAATCCGAATAACAAAAATATTGGATTACAACAGACTATGTATATTATAACTCCACGATGAAGCAAAGATTTTACAATGACGTCACAACTTTAACAGCAGAAAAACAAAGGATGAAAATACATTAAATGGTTCACTTCCAACACGGAACAAAAAACCTGGACCAAGGCTTCACACCCCTGGAAAAACCTAACTGTGTGCGAGCATCACCCCAAGACCTATGGCTGGGGTTCTAATGGCTTAAGCATCTCCGGCCTCACAGTCAGGAATTAGAATCTCTTGGTCACAACATCTTCTTCATGTGATGATTTGTACAAAACTTCTCTAGATGAACTAGACATTTTCAATGATGGCATGTCTTTGGAGAGATTCAACATGATGGCTTCACGTGCCTGAACCAGCCACACTGGTGGCACACCACTGAATGATCCAATGAACTAGAAGTTAGAATCACTATAGAGGACTCTTTATGAATAGGTCCTTCTGGCACACCCTGCTCGCCAGATGGGGAACCTTGACGAGCAACTGGATACGCTGGATTACCAACCACCACCGATACGATGACCAACTCAGCTAGGAACGCCTCATCCACCAGCTTCTCAAAATTATGGTCTATAGAAAGGAGGTCCTTCTCCAGGATCTCTGGAAAAAGCCCCCCGATGAACAGAGAAGTCTTCATCAAATCCTGTGGCTTCTCTTCTAGAATAAAGGACACAATCTCATTGAAATGGTCAACATATGCCATCACCGTTCGTTGACCTTTTTTAATACGCATAAGCTCTTCCCTCTTTTTTGTCTTCACCTCTTTAGGTATAATCCCTCAGAAGAAGATGGATTTATAGACATCCCATGTCATCCCAACATTCATTGACGATGGGGCAACCAACTCCCATTCATCCAGAGCCGGACCTTCGAACGAACCCAAAAATGCACGCACTCTGACAGTTTCGGGAGTTCCCACAACACTGAAAACACGATCGACCCCTTCAAGCCATTCTGTTGCTTCTAACAGACCACGATCACTGTAAAGGATAGGCAATGTCTGAGAAGGACCAAAAACTGGGCATGACTTATCAGAAACCTTGGGGATTTATCTGGGTAACATTTTCTGAACAACATATAAAACGTAGAACCAAAACCAATATCAAGCCTAAGGGACATCATGGAAAGCGATTTATCCAAAAAACTACTCAAAAACCAAAAAAACAAAAGAAAACACCACCTAGAACTACTTTTTTAGAAACCCCTTTTTTTTAGATTTCAAAAATGCCTTTTTTCAAGGCCATTTTCCAAATACCCAAACCACTTTTCAAACCAATTTCAATTTCCATGAATCATTTTTCCTTTTTAAACTCGCTTTAGAAAAAAAACAGGGTCAAGAATTTAATTACAAGTGCACACCCCATTAATCCCATGAACCGTTGCACATGTCTTTATTCGCTTTTATCCATACGCACAAACACGCACTTCCCATGCATTCCCTCACATGTGAAAACGTTCATAAAGAGTACCTGAGGTTGCACCCAAACCACATATCTAACAGTTCCAAGCGACCACTGGATTTTTAGACCAAGAGATTTCAATTTTAAAAATCCCTTTCAAAAATTTAAATCCATTTAAAATAAATTTTTCTCATTTAAAAAACCCTTCTTCATTTTACAAAATGCACTTACACCCACGAGAAACAAGACAACAAACAACTTGAATCAAATTACCGAAGGGAGGAACTAGTAGTCATGCTTAACCTAGCGGCATGGAAGTGGGTTATGCCCCATGTATGCATCAACGACTAGAATGAACTTAAACCCTGTACATGGACTCCACATGGGTCACTACTCCATGTGAAATCAGGATTCAACAACACTTTGCCTCTGTCATCATCCCTCAATCCAAAACAAATAAGACCGAGACAATAATTCAATTCCCAGACTAACCCTGGTGACGCAAGGTTCGGAATGGGCGAGGTCTCATGACATCCTTTACATACCTACCTCTCGAGTATCGATAATCCTAATATCCATCTACTAGATACCCCAAATAACAACCTGCCTCTGATACCATTTTGTCACGAATGAACCTGGGTCGACACAGAACTAGTCACCCGAGTCGATCTGCGAAAAATACTGAGAGGCGTTTCCAATCCTCCCAGGCTTGCGACAAGGACCAGGGCATCAATAGAGAGAAAGTGTGAACAATTTCAACCAATGAAATTAAATAAAGCATCAAAAATAAAATAGAACTAAACAAGATAGGTAAATGATGGGAAAGGAAAAACATGGCCAACAAAAGCACAATAACCTGATGATGACCAGAACTCCTCACGACCCCGAGAGTCACTCGCCAATACAACAACAACTCTCTCCCATGATGAGCAAACACAAGTCAAACTAGTAACACAAACTAAAAACAAGAAAACACTATAGGACTGAGCATTAAAAATCAGTAGGCATGCCCAAAAAACTATATCGAAATCACAACCATTAAATAAAGAATTTATTAATTTCTTGTTTGACCTAAATTGTATAAAATACGGGGTTTTACACACAATTTAAATTTATAAATCATTTAATAGTCCATTTACCTTTTTAGTTTAAGTGAAAGTTTATTGTTTGAAGGAACATGTACATCAGACTTTAAAAAAATTTCAAAACCAATATAAAATCTCAAACTTTTTTGTTAATAAAGAGGGAAAACCACACACAACACCCACACACAATATAAGGGCAATGGGAAAGTAGCAAACGAGGACCTACAGTCAAACTAGGCACCTCAACCATCTGCCACATACAAAGAAGCACTAAAGGAAACAGGGGTCGAACCTAGGAGCTCGTGAAAAATCCAGATCGTACTATACACGTGACTCATCCTAAAGGCAAGCCTACTCTCGATGAAATAATAACGCCATAATTCCCAGTGTTTCCCTACATGGCCTAACCGAGGGGCCCAATCCCATATTAGAGAGTCATTCGTACTAAGGGCCACTAGTCGTTGCGTAATCTAAACTAGTGCAGCAATCATTCTCAGAAGATTCACATACTCTGTCAGGTTCCCATGTCAACACATATAATAAACAAGAAAGGGGTGAGTCAACAAAGTCAATCAAATAGTACAAACAACACACACAAATCATGAAGTCAATGTACACCAATGATCACATCTTAGTCACCCAAATAGAGTTTTCCAAACTAATTTATTTTATTAAAGTTCCAAACGAGCCTTCACCAATTTTAAAAAAAATTTACATTTCTAAAGTAAACCAAAACACTTGTTTTCACTTCAAAATAAATCATCTATCAATAAACAAGAACTACATTTAAAATTGTGTGAATTGTGTTTAAAGTAAAAACATGCATTCCTTCACCACTGGGTGTCCGCTCATCAAGAAAATACTTCAAGTGTCGTGTATAAAATAAAAGACTCTTTACATCGAGTGATCATTTAAAAATTTATCATCTTATACTATCACTTATTTATTATAATTTATAAAATATCATGAAATTAATAAATTCAAAATTTAAAGGCAAGTGAAATGGGGGGACCTACCTCAACTCACAGCTCAAACATGATGACGTGACATGCCAGGCACATGCATACAAGTATATGTAAACCGATGTCCATGGTATCGCAGGGTTATCTCACCAACACACTGCAACAAACACACGATAACTAAAAACCCATAACCACTGACTTAGAACAAATCAAATGAAAAAAAACGCAGAAGAACTAGCTCGACATGTTTTCAAAACACAACTCACACTATCAACACTATTTATTAAACTCCTTTAAAATCCATAAAGTGTTTACAAAAACCACACAATTCCCAAATAACTCACTAATTATTTTAAAGAGTCACCGGGGGATTTCAAAAAAATACTATAGTATAAAACCATAGAAAAGAGCATGAAACAATGAAATTAACATTTAAAATCATGTTCGCCTAAACATGTTTTCAAAACCAAATTCAATGTATCCATGTTATTTAATAAATCATTTAAAATTTTATAAAACAATTACATTAAATACCACATGGTCTTATACCAAAACACTCAAATCTTCTTTTTAAACTAAGCACACACAAAAAATACCCCAAACATGTTTCTCATTTCATACAAAATTTAATAAACCAATAAAGTAATTTAAAAAACAAATCAAGAAGTTTCACAAATCCATTACACCAAAAACGCACCCAAAATCCTCTTTTAAAACCAAACGTACACAAACACCATATTAAAACATGATTCACAACCTCTATATAATTTAATAAATCGATTGCACAACTTATAAAATAATCTTAAGTGGCACATCAGGAGTTTAAATATGAAACACATCCAAAAACACAAAATGAACTCCCTACACGTTCTAATAAACTATTTTCATGGTTTATAAAAAATTAATAAAAAGCTCAATAAGGGTTTTCACAAGAAATTGCATGCATAACGCATAAACATGCTATTAACAAATCAAATGTATATTAAATATCAAACAAAACCAGATTTTCCACACGTAAACTAATAAATAAACATGCTAAATAATTAAACTCACAAATTAATTTGTCAAACAAAAGTTATACTCGGAAACACATACCTCAGACGTTGATGGACCACTCGAAAATGGTGCGAAAAATCATTATCCCTGCAAATTCACCTGAGGGAAGCCAAAACCACCATACACAATTAAAAAAGAACCGACTAAAACAAGATTAACCCCTAAATAATAAACCCTAAGGATATTTAACACCCAAAATAAAAATATACTACCATAGGGGGTTGTGGGTTGGCTGTCTAGGGGTTTGGGAAAAGTAGAAATGCGTGCAAGAGGTGAGCGTGTCTGGTCGGGTGTGTGACGGCGGCCGGACAGGCAGGAGGAGGGCGTGCGGTGTTGTAACGAAGTCGTTGAGGGGCCTGTACCACATGAAGGGCACACGACAAGATTATGCGAGGGAACGTGAAACGACACAGGGTAGGCTGAGTAGTGCGGATGAGACGGATGGAGGTCGGGGTGCTGTGCGGGGCGCAGTAGGAGGGGTGTTGGGCTAGCGCAAGCTGGGGTCACCCGGAGCGAGGCTGGGGTCCTGAGCATGGTCGCTCCAAGGGAGAAGATGGTGGGGGTCTTGGATGAGCCGAGGTCCTCTGGGGGTGAGAGAGGAGGAGGGATGCGGCGAAGTAGGGATCCTGTAGGTGACCAAGTGATGGGCGGGAAAGAGGGTGGAGAGGCAGGGGTGCGGGATTTGGTTGAGGCGAGGGCAGGGGGAGTGGGAGCACTACGAGGGGAGAACCGTGGAGGGCCGTGTGGGGCAAGGGGGGAATGACGTGAGGGGCTGGCGGCGGGGAAGCAAGGCAGTGTCCAGGTCAGCTGGGTGAGGGGAGATCTAGGGAGTGGCGCTGTACATGGAAGACGCGCATAATATGGGAAAAAAGGTGCGGTCGGGTAATTGGGTTTGCTGCTTTTTTTTCATTCTATTATATTAATAATAATATGATTAGTAATATTAATAATAGTAATAATAATAATACTATAATAATAATAATAATAATAATAATATAAATAATACTAATAAAATTAACAATAAAAATAATAATTATAAAAATAATAATAATGAGAATAATAATATTAATATAAAGAATAAAAATTATAATTAGGATAATATAAACAAAAAATAATAATAAAATAACAATAGCACACTAATAATAGAAATAATAATATATAGAATAATGATAATAATAATAATAATAAGAATTATTATAATAAAATAATAATATAATAATAGTAATAATATTAATAATGATAATAACACCTCACTAGTAATTATATTATTAATTATATAATAATATTATCATTATTTCGCTTTAAACATTTAAATCACATTATTTAAATAAATCTTTATTTATTTTAATCGTTAGACGTTTGGGTGACACCCGGGCTAACAATGCGTCTACCGCCCACCGTACGGTGATCGCGCACGGGCCCAAAACCCAGTAAAAACATTAAAAGACAAAAACTTTAAACCAGGACCTAGCCCGGAACTTGCCTCCATGACCCATATCCAAGAATTAATAAAAGAAAAATTAATAAAATGGTCGGAGTGTGACATTTCACATGCATACGCATGCCCTACCGTCACCGTGATTGCAATGTAGTTCATTTATCCTAACCATGTTTCATGGTTCATTTTAAAAAATTAATTTATTTAAAAAATTATATTTATTTTCATATATTTATTTTTTATATCATGTATCATTGAATAATTTGACCACTGATAACCCATCGACACTATTTTGAAATTATAAACCTGGCATCCTTAAAACACCTAACATTAACATAAGTGAATAAGTAATTAAATATTTAATTAAAATAAATGAACTAAATGTTTGAACAAAAAAGATTAAACATAAAAAAAGTTACATAATAAAACAAATAATTTCTATATTTTTATTATACCAGAGATAAAAGACAAACAATATAGAGTCTAGACCCAAGGCCAGGGTTTCAGCCCAAAAACAGCCTTCTTAGAGACACATGTTCTTTTATAAAACCAAATTCTATTAAACAGTGAATATTTTTCAACATTAAATATTATATAACTAATAATTCATAAATTATGATATATTATGTTAAAATTTATTTAGATTATTCATCGGATTTATGATTCATATGTTACCAAAGGAGTAAGAGTTTATATTTCAATATCATTTTAATTAAGAGTACATATGCTTGAATATACATTATAATAAATTATTTGATCATTTTATAAAAAATAATTATTACATACTTTGGTTATTCCTGATATTTTCTAATTGTAGTTCAATATCTCCAATTTGGAACTTTAAATGATTGAGGAATTATTTTTTAGAAAATATGACTTTTTTATATCTTCGATGGAAAATGAACATTTATTCTATATCCATGTTCTTTAAAAATAAATAAAAAATGTTTTCAAATTTTTTGATATTATTAATTAATTAATTTTTGACCCACATTTTATATTTCAATAAATATCTTGAAATAAATATTCTTATCATTCTATAAATGAGGTACTTTTTAACATTTTATTTCTGTATGAATTGAATTTTTTTAACATGTATGACATGTATAGAAATACTATCCATCATTTCCACTAATTTATTTGATTTGTATTTTATAATAATCCATTTAATTTTTAAATAAATTATTTTCTATAATTTTTTGGAATATTTTATTTATTTTTACGAAGTGATTGGAAATTGAAAAGGGTAATTTTCTTAATTATATTTCATGTAATCTTCTAAAAACATTTTAATCAATGTTGAAAACCATTATTGATAGGTATTTCTTCGAAATTATGTATATATTTCTCTACTATTTATAACTATTGAAATATACCTTACATTGTTAGGGAATACATTCCTTATGTTCATTTCTAAAATGCCTTCATTAAGAAATTTACATTTGTTATGATATAAAACAAGATTATGAAACCCATTTCATTTCATGGGTAATTATTATGTTTATTCCTTATTATTGATTTCATTTTTCATAACCTATAATAATGAACATTTTTTGATGGGTACACTCATATAGTTATCTAATTCAGTGGGCAATGCATTCCTTTCATTAGGTATCATACGTTGGATTTTCGAGTAAACCTAATCTATTATAGGACTTTTCCCACTGTGAGATATTTTTTAGGATGTTATTATTGACCCCTATTTTTGTCATGTTATATGTATATTCTACATTTAATATGGTAAAATAATATTAAAATAACATTTTATATATGTTATACTTCCATATTATTACTCATAAGCCATATTTTTTATGACATCATGTTATATCCATGATTCATATTTTATTCTACCTTATAATGTCTATTTTATTATTGAGCTTTGTAGATCACCCCATTTGTTTAAGAATTCTGTAGGTTGTACAATGTAATTTTATCAGATCAAACTAATTTAGTATATAATTATAGAGAGGGAAATAAATATGTTTTATTTTAGTTTCTGTATGGTATAAGATGATCCTTATCATCCAAAGACCCTAGGCCTCATGATCATTGTGTGGTATTTAATGACTGTTTAGATTAAAAAATAATGTAATAATATGTTTAAATGGATTGAATAAACAAATTGATATCTATATGATATCATATTTATATATGTATAATCTTTAATACATTCTGTAAGTATTTATGCAATATATTTTTAGGTGTAAGAATAATATTGAAATGAAAAATTGTGGAAGGTGTTCTTACCATTCCCCTGAGATAGTCCATTGTGAATTGGATTATACTTTTACACGGTGGAATTTTGATGGGAAAAGAAAATATAGGATATTGACTATATTTTTATATTGGTATTTTGGAGAGTTTTTTATATCTATGATGCACAAGGTTTGAGAAGATCTTGATTCGTGAAAGGTGAAATTTATAAGGGGAAGAGTGTGGTGTTTAAAATTCAATATTCATTACTTGATTTTTTTCCCCAAGCTACCAATAATGATGATACTTTTGGCTTATAAACAATGATTAGTACATGGTTTTAAAAGCTAATTTAATCTTATATAATCCAATATTTAATTAATAATTTTTTTAAATTATATTTTAAAAAATGTATGTATTCATACATCAATATTCATTAAAAAATAATTTATTTGGAAAATAAATAATACCCTAATATAATTTCTATAAGTATATTCTAAAAATTAAATTTGTGTTAAAATATTTATTTCTATACATGATAAATTTAATTGTGTAATAAAATCTCTACTTATAAAAATAATATATTTTTTATGATGCAACCATATTTATTACACTGAAAAAATAATAAATAACCACGTAAAATTATTCAAGTATTTATAAAAATAATTATTGTTGGTCAAAACCCTTTTTTAAAAAAAATATTTGAAATAAATTAAATTTATCATAAAAAATTATTTCACTTAAAATAAAACAGAAGAGTTTTTAATTTTTTATATTTATAAAGAGTATAAAATTTTACATATTTAAATCATTCATTTTAAATGAATTATGATATAAATTCGATATATTTTTAATTTATATGATTCCCTAGTATTATTTTACAATTACTACAGTTTGGTAACTACATTTATGGTCTGGTTCATATTATAGAAAACAAGGTTACAATTTAAAATGGCCATGTTACTATTCCAACATTCTTATTTCTAATTGTATAATAGGTTTTCAAAATCTTATAAATACCTAATACTTTTTTCTTTTATCATTCACTTTGATTTTCCCTAGGATTATATTCATTATTTTCAAATGTGGTGTTTTGAGTACAAATTATTCATTCCTTTTATATAATATTGTTCATGAGTATGATTATTACACGAGACCATCATATTCCAAATTTACATATTCAACTGGTTTTATTTTCTATAGTTTATTGTCTCATTATATTACCTTTAAATTTATTAGGTATATTTATTCTTCAAATTTAATGTTATAAATTTACATAATAAATAGATTTCAGTTTTCATTATGAGTTACATATTCTTTATAATATACAATATTAATAAGTAAAAAAATTCTATTTGAAAGGAAAATTATATACACGATGTTATGTGATGTAATATTATTTCTCCTTATAAAATTTTAGCTCTGAAATATAATTTCACACACTATAATGAAAAATTCTGGGTACAATTTTATTTTATTAATTATTAATGTTATCATTTTAGTTATTCATACTAATGGTTCTGAAAGATAATTTTTTCAAGGTGATTTGTCTTGTTTTATATAATTTTTCCTTTATGATACATGATCCTCACCAGATTATCAATAGAAGAAATACAATTTCCTTAACTATAACAACTTTTATATATTACATGTTATAGATTTTTTATGTTATTTCTCAAAAGAGATACATGGAAAATATCATGAACATTAGATAGGTTTAAAGGGATTACTTTTCAATATCTCATAGTTTTACTGTGATCAATAATATAAATGGGTCAATGTATTGAGGTCTTAACATTCCTTTCTTCCCAATCATCATGAGACTCTTCTATTGATATTGGTGAAGGAATACATTATCACCACCTTCACACTCCAAGTCTCAATGAAAATTTCTAAAAAAATAACTTTTGTTTCCTTTGTGAAAATATAGGGTGTATTATGATGGATTTAACATTATATACTACTTCTTTTATGAGTTCGGGTCTTAATTGATTATGTTCTTCAAATTATCCTTATAAATACACTATTATTAATTTCATCGAATGTAAAGATTCATTAAGTTCCATTTTAATTCTTTATTTTATTATATTATTATAAGAAAACTCAATATGGTGAAGATGTTGATCCCAACCACATCTAAATTCTATAGAGAAATATCTTATAAGATCATTAACATTAAAAACAGTTCATTTAGATTGGTCCTCAATGTAGGGATTATATGTCGTATTGAAGTTCAGCATTGTGTCCAAGGTGTGTGGAAGATATTTTCAAAACATTGAGGTGTACCCTAGTTATTTCTCATATAAAATCTACAGTGGTAATCTATATTGCCTTACCACTTCTCTAATTATGTTTAACGAGTGAAAAATCCTCTTAAATGAAGATGATGTTAGGTGCAATTGTATGATGATCTAGTATAACCCCATGCAATATTACTAACATTAGATATATTTATAATACATTTTATAATATTCATTATAATTTTATCCCGTTTCCATATATGTATAGGTAATGGAAACATTACTCAAAGCTCTTTGTCCGTTCTTTATTTACTTATTAACATTCAAATGGATTTGATGTATATTCAAAGACCATATTATTTATATTTTCTCTTCTGTAATTACCTTGGATATATATCATCATGTTTGTACCCATTGGTGGATAGAGAATGTTGTGATTTTTGAATCATTCAATGGCTTTTACTTTTCATTAGGATATGAGGTAATGGAAAGACATATTCAAAATCTTAAAAAATATTCTTTATCAAAGCCATGGATTTGATTTATAAATCTATCCCTTTATGTTTTACTAGGTATTAAATTTGTTAATTGGTTGTTTGGGGATATTATAAATGTGGGGGTAGGGTTTTATGATATATAGATGGCACACCACGCCAAATTGGTACATTTGGTGGTGGTTATAATGAGTCGCCATAGAATTTTTTCTAGGGGAATTGTGTTTTGGGTTGGTATTTTTTGATATAGAATATTTTTTGTTGGAATTTTAGTTTTGGATTGTGGAATGAAGAGTGAAGCTCAAAGGGTGTCCATACAAGAAAATGTTTTCTCTTGGAAGTTTCCCTATTGGAAGTGGTAAAGTTATTTATTCCTATAGTTGATTATCTGGTGACACAAGGTGTTATATGAGTATCCTTGTAGGAAAAGGGAAGACTAGCCGACGATATTGGTGGTTATGGTGGTTCATGGATGATTTGAACTCATTTTTTGTAAGGGGAAAGGGAACAAAAGATATTGGACTCTCCACTCTAAAGTCTTAAGAAATGTTGGCTAAAATAATGAGTGGGTTTCCCTACATCAGTTTGATGGCCATATTGAATGTTTGAGGGGATGAAAAATAATACTCCAAATCATGGTGTATGGATTGTTACTACTAAAATTATTTAGATATTATTTCTAAATAACATGTCGTGTTGGATTCAGGCCATATAAAATCTCTTGAATCATGGATCTAATTTTATTGATGGGAACTGTAGGAATGGTTTTGGTCACCATTCCATGGTTAATGTAATTTTGTCTCTCTGTATAAATAGAGGGTCTATAAATTCAAGGATTTATATCTAGAGTCATCATTCAAATCCAACACCTAGGAACTCCCATACATCTTTAGTAGTATCACATAGGTGTTAAAACCAATTTTTTTTTTCATTGGTATCAATCTCTATTGAATAAAGTTACCATCTATTTCTATTTACCTATCTTATTCATTATTATATTTAATTACATTGGGTTTTGTGGAGATTTATCATAGGTTTTGAAGGATAGTAAAGCATGATCATATCGTGGTACGTTGTGGTTACGTTCTGGATTTATGTTCATTGTGTTTTATTTATGGTTGGTTTTAGTTTATTAGTTCTTTCTTAAGGAACACTCATCTTCTAATTGAGGTATGAGATTCATTATTTACATTTTAATTTTATATATCAATGTGAATGTTTCGTGATTTATACACCATTGGTGATGGTGTAATTTGAATAATTGAATATAACAATTTGATATAAAAATGTATTAGATGAGATTTTGTGATTATATTTGTTTATTCCTTATTGATGATTCCTCTTATCATTTTCTAGATAGTATTATATCAATTTATATAAGATTATTATTATTAAATGGAATGGTTTATGTGTTAAAAATTCTATAAATAGCCTATATTTAATTAATATAATGTAATTAGTAAAAGTGGAATTATAATACGACAACCATTCTTCATTGAAATCAATGTAACAGAATTTGATTCTATAATAATGTATATAATTATAACATTTCATATTTATCTAATGATATGATATTTGTTGTTGTTCTAAACAATTCATATTAAATCATTTAATCAAATATTTTAACAATTTTTTTGGAGAAAATTTTTGGGGATTATTAATCACATCATTGTTGTTAAGGCTTATATTCCTCAGATTTATAAACTTAGTCTTACTTGGATTTTATGCACTGAAAATAGTTTCGATACCTTGTATGTGTACACTATAATTTTATATCCATATTTTATATTGATGTTTGAGGTTATTTATGAGTTGTTTTGGGAATAACATGTTAATATTTGGGTTTTTATGTTTTCTTTAACACCATGAGATATTAAAATGAAAGATGTGTTCGATAGTATATACAACACACAACACTGAGCATAAATGAACCATAAAATATTATTATACAAATATGGCCATTATAATATATAAGTTAAAATTGATGGTATAATGATTATAAAATACATTAGGAAATATATATAATTTTCAAAAATCTATATAAATTCTTATATAAATTCCTAAAAATTATGTACTAAATTTTTATTGAATACATTTTATTCTTCAAAAAATATATTTTCATTTTTTCTAGTTAATATTAAAATTATTTTCATGAATATTTAAAAAGTATATTTTTTTAAAAAAAGAACATAATTTTTTATATAAAAATTTAAAAATTGATATACGGGAAATTATATGATTTTTCTAGAATGATTTATTTTTTTATAATATTTAAAATTGCGGATTTTTCAAAAATAGTCATTTATTTGAATTATATTATTTAATTTAAAAGCCTATTTATATTTTTAATATGTTACTAAAATTAAAAATTAACAATTTTATTCATAATAATCTAATTAATTACATTTTAATCAATAATTTTCTAAAAAATTTCAATGCTTGTTTTTATACATAGAAATGTTGTTTTCTTTAAATAAATTTTTATATGCATTATGTTTATCCTTTTTAAATTAATAAATAACCCATAAAAAACAAATATTTATGTTAAATATTGAGATTTTATTTATATATAATAATTCAAATTTATAAAATAATGATTATGAGAAAAATGGTGAATATAAGGTTATATATATCTTGATAAACGTATTTATGGAAGAATAATTTTTTTAAAATTTTATAAAGGATTAATTTTAAATTAAAATATTAAATTTATATCATTTTAAATTTAAAAAATAGATTTTAATTTTGGTATGATCATAATTATTATTATTTAATTAATTCAAATTATTTTATGGTCACAAATAATAATAAAAATATAAGAAAAACTAGTTTCCATGGAGAAATACAAAAAATGGTAAAATTTAATTACCTTATTGGTAAATATAGTTACTTATTTTTAATATGTTTCATTTAAATTTTTTTGTGGTTTAAATCGACCATATAACCCATCCACTACTTTATTTATCATATTTTGAGGAACATTTATTGACATTGACTTCCCCTTAACAAATAGTTTTTGGAATTTAAAAAAATTCCACTCCCTCACACTAATAATAGAGACCATCTTATCCTCTCATCTTAACAAACCAAAATCCTTTTTATTCAAGAAATAACATATCATATACATTCCTTAATTAACTCCCCATGCTATAGAGGCATTTCTTTTATAAATAAAATATAATAAAGGATTATGGGTAATAATTAACAGTTTTCCTTAGGATGAAGTTTCTTCCTTAAATAAGGGATTCTAGTTTATTTCCTCTTCCACCTCCATAAACCATCATTAGACCATGATGACATTATAGAAACATAATCTCACATCTAGTTAGATATTATTATGTAAATAAAATAACCTACATCAATATCCTTTTCCACCAATTGGGAAAAAACCATTATTCATGTGTACGGTGGACTACTGCCTCACGAACCAATGTAATTCACTTTCCGTAATCACCTATGTCAAAAATTTAATTTAATAAACTTAATTAATATATATATTTTCATGATGAAATATTTTTTTTAAAGTTAATATATAATATACATTCACACATAACCATCCTTTGAAAAATTATAACGTCGTTTGTTCGTATGGAGGACTACTGCCTCAAAAAGAGATGCGATCGATTTTCTATAACTTCTCCACATAGATTTTATATATATGTGTATATAATTAATTAAAATGATATTTCTAATATTATTATAATTATTTAAGGATAAAATAACCCAAAATGGTTTTCATCTTGATTTTTGGAAAATAGAAACGTTACTCATGTGTATCTATGACCTACCATCTCTAGGATTGTAATATAGATCATATTTCATTACCGTAATTAATTTATAATTTTAAAAGTGATTTTTTAATTAAAATGATAAAAATCATTTAAATTTAAAATAGTTGAAGGTGGGGGACAATAAGTTGAAATGTTTTCATAGGATCTCTAGAGAGAAAAGGGTTAAGGATGAAAATAATGTCATGAAAAAAAATGGACACTTTAACACCTTGGAAAATGATGTATCAATTGAATTGGATGATTATTTTTTTGATATTTATGTTCATAACGGAATGAAAGACACTTAAATGATGGTTAGAAACATCCTAACCTAAATTTATAAGGATAGGAACTATATCCTTGTCAAGGGACCAGGAAACGATGAGGTCAAGATGTCCCTCATTTCTCTTAACATGGAAAGTTCTCTAGGGAAAAATGTCTTTATAAATAACTTCTTCCATGATTATTAATACATTATACAAGATGAACTTGTATGTGATGTATGGGATTTATTTTATCATTCTTATCTTCCCTATGTAATTTATTCAAATTTCATTTATTTCATTACCAATAATATAATTTAGTTGATATAAATGACTTCAGATGTGATACAATTTGGACCACCATTCCTATATTCTTAAAAAAACCATAATATCTAGGATGGGGGAAATTCTCAAGGATCACACCACCCTGAATTATTAAGGATTCATCCCCAGATGATGTATTCAGAATATACTTTTTACATCTTTATAAAGTTCTTATATCATGAAGATAATGAAAATGGAATGTAAATTTTCACTTAAGATTGATATATCTAAGGCCCTTGACAAAATCTAGTTGAGTTTTTTTTCGTCGTATACTCAAGAGATATTGATTTTCAAACCAAATTTTCAAATTAATAAGTTATACTCTATCATCCTAAAGGATTTACATTTTAATTAATGGGGTTTCAAGAGGATACATTCAATGAACAAGAGGAGTTATGAAAGGAGATCCACATTTACAGATTCTTCTTTTCCTTTCAGAAGATTATCTTTTCTGGTGTATTAATTAGCTATCTCTAGTGGTTATGTACACAAAAATTACATTATTGTGGAATAAAATTATCACATCACATTATTTATATGAAAATAAAATTATTCTTATCAGGTAGGAGTCAATGAAAACAATATCTTACATTCATGGCCCCTTTACTCATTATGAGGAAGTGCATGGGTATTCCATTAGTGAGGATAAGTCTTTTATTGTATTTTGTAATGTATTATCTCTAAATAAAAAACAGATTAATAAATAGCTTGTTGTGAGAATGGAAACTCTTCCCATCAATTATAATGGTGTTACACTATTTTGGGGAAAGGTAAAAAACCAATATATCAGATGAATCATATCTATAATAGCAAACCAACTATATAAATGGAAGGGGAAATCTTTGTATCAAGCAGGGATGATGTTTCTAGTGAACTTGGTTCTCTATTATAAATTTTTAGACCTTTCCTATCTATAGGTGGCCCAAATATTATATCAAGGAGCTATAATGTATAATAAAAAACATTATTTGTACTAGGTCTATACATAAATTAAAGATGATAATATTAACATGGAAATAATTTATTGAACCTACTGATATGTTAGTTCTAATCATCAAAAACCTCAATAAATTGAATAATGGTATTGTTGGTAAGTTCACATGGATCTTATTAACCACTAATAACCCATTGTATAAATTTTTAATCATTTGGTATACAAAGTGGCTACATGATTATGATATATACTATCTTGGTTCATCATTATGGTATTAAAAAAAGACCACTTTCCATTACAGAATGAAGAAACCTAGTGGATAACAATCAAACAATCTAACCTTAATTGTCGATTCATATATTGGATTAATTAACCTCTTAATGACCTGGTGAATATTACCCTGTAAATGATGCAAATCAAAATTTCTAATCTCAACACACACAAGAGAAAACATGATTTTATGTTGGTCGAGACCACAATGGTCATACAAAAAAGCACATTTATGGACATTGATACACTGGTTTGGAGGCCTAATCACCATGGGTTGTTCAATTTATAATATTATTACAAGATTAAATGTGATTCATCAACCGTCATCCCCACATGGCTATCGCAATTCAAGTATGATTTCATAAAGCACTAGAGGTTCACTCTCCTTTGGATAATTCAGAAGAATAAGCTACCGACACATGGCCTGCTAAAAAAAGATGAGAAAAACATTATCTAGGACTATCACATATGTCACAGGGATGATGAAAACATTCAACATCCATTAATCCACTATTCCTATATAGGGGAATAATAGGAAAATATAGGTCATATTTTGGGCCTACAATTTCATGCAGGTTGGCCATTGGGTGTCTATATGAAGTACTTTAACAAAGATTTAAACAATGAGCAGATCCATAACCTCTTATTGGACACTATAGCTTCATTATCATCCTTGGTTTGAAAATCAAAAAATATGATATTGTGTAAGGGGGGAAACTATTTATACATGATGGTATTATCGATCCTCATAAGGATGTGAATGTAGTAGCTAAAGTACTTCATGGAGAAATACAAAACTACATAGAGGATTAGAATATCCTTAGAATCCTCAGTGTTGTAGGAAGACCAAAACCACTTATTGTATATAAATCTATGGAGTGGAACCCACATTTTGGAATGTGAATTGATGTTAGTATTGATGGTGTCGCCTCCGAAATTCCTGGACCTTCTTGATGTTGTGGTATTTTTTGAACATGCAATGGATTTTTCAAATGATTATTTTATCACCACATTGTTATTTGAACTGCCTATGAAGCTAAACATTGGGCTATGATATAATCCATTAGAAATTTTGGACGCAAACATATTCCAATTTATAGATCGATGAAAATTTTAAAATTTTAGTTAGGTTTCGAAAAGCGAGAACCAGTAATGTCCAATAAAGGATTATATCCCAATAAATTGAGTGTCTACCTCATGCGAAACACCTTGATCTATTTGTATCTCATGTATATAGAGAGGCTAGCAAGGAAACATGTATTATTTCAAATAAGGTGATCATAGAAATAAGAACTATATAAACATTTTGGGATCCATATTTCTACATGACATAGAATGATGATGAGATTCGAGGAGTGATTCACTCTCTCCATTGTAAACTCCCTTGTAATGCATAAATTTTTAATGTTTTTCATTTTTATTAATAATTTATAGGTCCCAAATCTTCTAGATCCTATATCATATTATTATGTGATTTTGTCTCGGACGTTATCCATGACTAATGTTTATGTCATATTTTATATTTCTACTACATTTCCTATGTTACCATGATCATATGATACCTTATTCTATATGTTATTCTTACTTCTGATTACTCATGAGCCTCTAATTATATGATATCACATATTACCATTGAATCACATGTTATGTTATCTTATATCCTTTATTTCATTAAAAAAATATTTTCTTCTCACCCATATATTATTTGTTTTCCCTAGGTTATCCTTTTAAGATTTATGAGTTAAAGGATGTAATATCCTAGAAATTCTATATAATATTTTTAATATATATGGAATTATTTCGAAACCACGAAATCTTTCGGTGCATGATTCTGAGGCCCGGGGTGCCCAGAATGATCTGTCGAAGTTTAGTTATGTTTTATTTAGCACACATAAGATGTTTTCCTGAAAAAGTGAAATAACACATAAACGATTACTCAGATCAGAAATCTTAGGGTACCATTTCATTCACAATGGCGGGTTTACCCTAGCAGTGACTTAAGTTTAGTTGGCACGAGCCTCCTGTGAGAAAACCCAAAAATGGAATAATCGTGAAAAAAATAATTAAAAATGTTATTTTATTTTTAAAATGCTTATAACTCATAAACTATAACTCAGATTGAAAATCTGAGACCACCTTTGAACTTGTGAGGGTATTCTCTCTTTAGGCATACACTAACATTGGTTGGCATGGGCCACTAGTAAAAGTTATTTTTTGGTCATAAATAAAATAATTAAGTGACCATTATTTTATTGTAAAATTACTAACTTTTAAATAGTAACTCGGATTAGAAATTCTAGAGTACCATTGGGTTCATTTGGGAATTTTTCACTTTGGCAGAGCCTAACCTTGAACGGTGTAGGAAGATGGTGACAGTAAATAATTTCTCGATCTTTTTTTGGGTACGTTCTGTAAACGCCCAAGCGGAATTTTGTAACTTTTGAACCGGTGATCGGAATTGATATCGGAGGACACTGTTGAACTCACAACGCCGATATTCACTTAAAGAGACCTTTACTTCGACCGCAGTAGGTCTGGAGAAGAATTTATTTTTTAAAAAATTTAATAGAATTAATTAAATAGATTTATTATTTTATTTTTATTCTTTTCCTCCAACGGACGAACAGTAAGGTGGGACTGCCAACGTTTCATTCCAATAAATGGCTTGACATTTAAATTATACCTAACCACACTATTGAGGAATTAAAAAGGTTTTTAATTAAAGGGCCTCCATTAATCCCACGAACATTGGACACCCTTCCCCTCTCCTATTTATATGAAGCTTGTGGAGATGGGTTGGTGCTGTTTCACCATGAAAAGGAGTGCTAACAAAGTTTAGTGACGCCAATCCCTTGGAGGACAGAGCCAATACCAGTGGGAGGTGATGAGAAACACCAAAACCCTGAAACGAAGAAAAATGAACGAGTGACATCGTTGGAGAAAAGTTGCAGGGGACGATGAATGCCGACACTTCCTAAAACACGGATTGTCTCCAACGAACATGAGGTAGGGAATGTTATTTTGAATATCTTTCCCATGTTCTTGACATCCTTCTTGAATTAAGAACGTCTATTCCACTTGCTACCGCTCTAACAGGGAGGTTGTGGGCCAAACGATCATGGCTCAACCCCTCCGAAAATCTTGTGGTGTTGTGGAGTTCTTCGCGATAGGGGAAGACGATGACCGGTGCTAGTGACTAGCACCAGTGAGACTCAAGAATGACAACTGACACCATGTCTGGCCGCAGCTAGGGCGGTGGTGCGACCATGCTGCCGGAGAAGGGCCTCGACCCATTAGCCACGACGGAGCAAGGGCGGCGGCGCGCGTCCACGCCACCTGGCGAGCAAGGACCGCGACTTTGTACCGTGACAGTGAAGTGAGGGTGACCGAAATTAGGACATCCGTAGAGGGGCGGTGCACGATGCGCCACTAGGAAGAATTATGGGGCCATCCAAAACAGTCGGCTGGGCTCGACCTGGTGGGACCCATGGGTCCCGCGTGCTGTCTGGCGACTAAACGGCCGAAGCAGTTTGGTGATTGAGATGGGGGGGGCATGACCCCCCCAGCATGCGGCCAGGCTGGGCCACCCAGCACAGGCCGGTCCAGACCCAGTGGGTCAGGTAGACCCTGGCCGGGTCGGGTCGGGTCGGTCTGGCCGGGTCGGACCAGACCGGGCCAACTTCAACCCATATTCGCTCTTTTGGCCATAACTTTGGCAGCAGGTGACCGTTTTACGAATTATATATGGTGCCAAAACCCTTGGAGCGAGACAATCCTTTTGGTATACCCCACTAGATATTTGGATAATGTTGGGGTACATTCGGGTTGGATCAAGCATGAATCCAACCGGGCCCTCGGAACTAAAAGGATAATAAGTTATAGACCTGATGTCCATTTGACCCACCATCTATTGCATTGAGAACCCTATTATGTGGCATTACTGTGGGATACTTTTTAAGGGAACTTCATGGCCATTAGAGTATCGACCTGTGACATGAGGAGCAGAACCTCCCGGAATCAAGCTATCTTTCTACGGGGACCCAGTAGTTCAATGTAACATGAGAAATTAATCTTTCGTGGGTCTATATTTGAGGATTCCACATGGATCCACTCTAGGAATCAATGTGGGTCTACTGTAATAGGATCATGTGTGGGTATGATGATGTAATAGGATCCAATGTGGGTCTGCTGTACTAGGATCCTGTTTGGGTCTGACGATGTACTAGGATCCTGCGTGGGTCTACTTTACTAGGATCATGTGTGGGTCATAGGATATAATAGGATCCTGTGTGGGAATCTTGTACTAGGATCATATTTGGGTCTGATGATGTACTAGGATCCTGTGTTGATCTTCTGTACATAGATCCTGTGTGGGTCTGATGATATACTAGGATCCTGTGTGTGTCTGATGTCGTACTAGGATCTTGTGTTTGTCTGACGATGTACTAGGATCTTATGTGGGTCTTCTATACTAGGATCATGTGTGGGTATAAAGATGTACTAGAATCTTGTGGGGGTATATGGTATTGGGATCTTGTGTGGGTTTGATGATGTACTAGGATTTTGTGTGGGTCTGAAGCTGTACTAGGATCCTGTGTGGTTCTTACGATTTACTAGGATCATGTTTGGGTCTCCTGTACTAGGATCATGTTTGGGTCTGACGATGTACTAGGTCTTATGTGGGTCAATTTTACTAGGATCATGTGTGGGTCTGATGATGTACTAGGATCCTGTGTGGGTCTAATGTCGTACTAAGATCCTCTGTGGGTCTGATGATGTACTAGGATCCTGTGCGGGTCTCCTATACTAGGATCATGTGTGGGTATAATAATGTGCTAGGATCCTGTGTGGGTCTATTGTACTAGGATCCTGTGTGGGTCTGATGAGGTACTAGGATTCTGTGTGGGTCTGATGCCGTACTAGGATCCTGTGTGGGTCTGACGATGTACTATGATCTTATGTGGTTATAATGATGATTTAGGATCCTATGTGGGTCTACCTTTTAACAGAGTAAGATGATTCAGTAGTTACATCTATTCAACTTTACTACCATACCTAAGTTATACTTGGGTGAGATGATTCCTTTCTTTCGTGGTGATACATTTTGTTATTCTTCTGTGTGGCATACCTGTGAGGTACTTTCCTTCATTGTGATACCTTTTTGGTATTCTTCTATGTGGCATACCTGTGCGGTACTTTCCTTCATGATGATACCTTTGTGGTATTCTTTTTTGTGGCATTACAATTGTGGTACTTACCTTCATGGTGATACCTTTGTGGTATTTTTCTGTGTGGTGTACCTATGTGGTACTTTCCTTTGTGGTGATACCATTTTTGTATTATTCTCTATGGCATTACCTTTGTGTCACTTACCTTTGTGGTGTTACCTTTGTGGTATTCTTTCCTTCCTGGAATAGTTGATATTTGAGAAAATGAGATGGGTATACATGATAACATAGGTCTATGTATGGGCATAAACATAATTAGGGTTGATTTTTATTTCCATGCTTTTTGGTTTATCCTCTGTGGATTTCGAGAGACCTTCAGGGGTCTCAAGGTCCCTATTGAGTGTGGTCATACTCACCACAGCATGTGCTATGCCAGCACCGTGTTGTGCTATGTGCAGACGACAAACATCGCTGACTAAGGATGAGGGTACTGGGACTGGAGGCGGCTCAGTGGTGGACCTTCTGTCGATGAGTAGCTTGGATGAGAAATGTGGGAGCCAGGACCAAGTGGTACACATAGGATATGGGATGACATGGAGTGTTGTTGAGACGATATGTACCTACCTTTCAGACGACAGACAATGCTGACTGAGGATGAGGGTACTGGGACTGGAGGTGGCTCTGTGGTGGACCTTCAGACGATGAGTAGCTGGGATGAGACTTGAGGGAGCCAGGACCAGGGGGTACACATAGGGGACATGGTGACATGGAGTGCAGTGGAGATGATATGTACCTACCCTTCAGGTAGGATCCTCGATGGACGATCCAAAATCTGTTTTGTGCTTTTCAGTTGTACTTGTAGTTTTATAGTTGGGATTGTATTCCCATCCCTTTTTACATTCAGAACTCTTTTACTATACAGTTTTACACTATGCTCATATCCTTTTTTGTGCTTGGTTTTGTGAGATTATAGGTTATAAAGGAAAAGCCTTCCCGGTTTTAGGAAATACACCTTTTGGTGCTAGTCGCCAGCCCCTAGCCTATGGAATGCTGGCTTGGGGTAGTCACGGAACGGGCCTTGGGGAATGGGTCATGACCAGTTGGTTTCAAAGGAGTCAGTTCTACCATAGAACTAGGACTCTGATCTTTTCTGTGTGGAAATAGTGTTAAGTGTTAGGATTGTGGTTTTAAATTTGGGAAATCCAGTGTTGGTGCGGCAGCCGACATATCAATACCCCAGGACCCTGAATTCTGATTTATGACTCAGTGTGTGAAAACAATGATGGCATGTGTTTTGAAAAGTTTTCTTATGATTTATTTGAGTCAGCTCACCAGGTATTGCTTAATGACCGTGGCACACCTGTTCTTTATCAGGATGCCGCTGCGTAGACACCCATCTAGGATTTTCGAAAGAGTACACAATGATGGCCCATCGAGCAACGAGGATCTGGTGGAGGGTCCTCTTAGTATTTTGGCACCTTCAGGTGGTGTACCAACAGTACCACCAGCCATTGAGAAGCAGTTAACACCAGCCGCACTGGAGGATGGTGCATGCCGACTGGGCACATTGCACGAGTTCCAACAGGGTTGGCCACTAAGGTTTTGAGGAGAGATAGTTTCCCACGCAGCTGAGGGATGGGTGAAGGTGGTTGATAGAGTTTTCCGCCTAGTTGATACACCAGTAGAGTAGATGGTGATCTTAGCTACTAGAAATTCTCAGTGAGTGACCATGAGGATGGTTCGCATAGTGATGAGGCTTCGGTACATGAACCATTACCCAAGATAGTACCTTTGGGTAGTCTGTCATCTATATCATTGCATGTTGGTCAGCAGTTACAACCGGTGGTACTGATAGAGGACACATATTGGCTTAGTGCCTTAAGTGTGATTCAACATCAGATACTCCTCTGGTTTTGAGGCAAGCCCAACTCACAGGCAGCTGAGTACTAGCATGAGGAGGTGGCTGGGAGTTCTCTAGAGCTTCTACAGCTTTGGCAAGATGACATGTTGGTAGTTGAGTATTCATCGAGGCATACCGATCATTCCTGGTACTTGAAGAATATGATATGATCAGTACTACGAGGCTCGTACTTTGAGTGCAATGTGTATAAGGACATCTGAGCTCGAACTAATCCTCTATACCTTCCTACTTATGTTTGGGTGCTTGAGAGTACCTTTGTGGTTGAATGTTATTTGGCTGAGCAGATATAGCCCGTGAATGTTAGTAGTGAGAAAACAGGAAACTGGAACCAGTCTGAGAGACTTGGGCTTGTAAAATTATTTTGGGAAGAAGAAGTGTTAGGGACAGATGAACTTGCAAGGCTACAGACGTGGAAGCAGAGCTAGGGGAGAAACATGAGGTGGTGTATGTTTCGACATGTTTCGAAGACCCCCCAATGTGGTCCCCACCATGCTCAGGGAGCTGGAGGATATGGGAAGAGAGTGGCTGCATGCGTTCATAGAGTGTGACCAAAGGGATATATGAATGATTCAAGGTACGGTCTGCGTCTACTACTAGCTTCCATATTAATAGACAAAGGTACCAATCATTCCTTCCTTCCACGAGTCTTTTCCAAGACCTAGAGTTTCTAGATAAACCGTTGACTTGATCCTCACGTCTAGAGATACCATTAGACGGAGACTCGATAATCAAGCATACGTTGATGGTGTGATCTAACCCTTGAGGCGAGACTTTCGGTTGGAAGCTCTTGTTGGCAGCGTCGAGCCCTTAAGATGTTATTTTTGGGTATGAATGGACATGCACAATTCATACCCAGATTAGATAAATTAGGAAAACTGGTTGTGGTTTATCTCCAATGTTGGGATGAGTATTTTCGTAGTCGGCGAAAAAGGAATCCCATGAAGCACCTGATAAATTCATGCATAAGAGGGTGCGACCGATCACTCTTGAGTCGGTCAGCATTTCCCTCATGGTAGATGGAATTTTGAGTTTTTAGTTCCCAACATAGTGGTTAGAGTTCCTCCAAGGCAATGAATTTTATATAGTCTATACTCCTGATAAGGGTAATGTGGTAGCTTATACACTCAGCAGGGGGTCTGGCCTGCAGTGTTGAGTGAGGTGACAGAGCAGCTAGCAGCTTTGTAGATATCCTACATGGATCGAGATGGAGTATCTTATCTTCAGTCTCTGACAGTCACTCCCCCACATCTTAACCGAGTCCGAGAGGTGCAGTATGGGGACACTGATTACGAGGCTCGACGTGTTCAGATATCCTCAGGACAGCCTCCTGATGGCTTTTCTGAAGGTGGGGATCACGTCATCTTTTTCAAAGGACGTACCATGGCACCAGTAGCGCTACATGAGGAGGTGTTGAGGTATTCCCATACGTCCCCTCTGACAGTACATCCTGGTGTGGTGAATAAGTATTTGGATCACTTACATTAGTAATGACGGCCCGAGATGAAGGAAGTAGTTACAGAGTTTGTATCACAATGTCTCATTTTTCAGAAAGTGAATATTGCACAGAGTAGGTATAAGTCTTTTACTGACAAGATATGGAAGCCCTTCGTGTTTCAGAAGGGGGACCACTTATTCTTGTGAGTCTCTCCTCGACAGGGACTACGATGATTTGGACATGGTGGAAGGTTATCATCGGGGTTTATGAGTCATTTTCTAAAACATTGGGGCATAAGGGAGGTAGCATACCACTTGGCCTCTTCCACTGCTGTTGGAGAGGGTGCACAACATCTTTCACGTATCCTAGCAGGGTAGATACGTGCAAGACCCACCCCACATCATCAACCATGGCGAGATGTACTTTGATGATGGGGTGACGTTTACAGAGGTTCCAGTAGGGATTGAGGATCGATAGTAGTGGGTCCTTCATGTGCGGTCGATACCTCTGGTGCGCTATTATTGGCATCACGGGAACCTCCAGGAGTGCACAAGCGAGCAGTATGCTCAGATTTGTGCTCAGTACCCTCTTTTGGTTGTTTTTCCTTTGTTCTGGATTTCAGGGATGTATATCCCTATGATGGGGAGAATGTAATGTCTAGTAAATTCTGTATAATTTTTTTTAATTATATGGAATTGTTTTGAGACTGCGAAATCTGACGGTACGTGATTCCGATGCCCGGGGGGCCAAGAATGATCCGTCGAAGATTGGTTAAGTTTTATTTTGCATGGGTAAGCAATTTTCCTAAAAAAGTGTAATAACACTTAAACGATAACTCAGATCAGAAATCCAAGGGCACTGTTGCATTTAGGATGGCGGGTTTAACCTAGGATCAACTTATGTTTAGTCTAAACGGGCCTCTGTTGAGAAAACCCAAAATGGTATAATCATGAATAAAATAATTAAATAAATTATATTATTTTTCAAATTCTTATAACTCATAATCATTAACTCAAATTTAAAATCGGATACCACCATTTAACTCGTGAGGGTATTCTCTCTTTAGGCTGACACTACCACTGGTCGGTGCGGGCCACCAGTAAAATTTAGATTTTGGCCATTAATAAAATAATTATGTGACATTTATTTTATTTTAAAATTCATTAATTTTAAACTGTAACTCGGATTGAAAATTCGAGAGTACAGTTGGGTTTTTTTGGATTTTTTTCACTTAGGCAGTGCCTATCCTCGATCGGCACATGTCGAGGGTGAGTGAAAATAATTTTCAGAACATTTTTTCTGGTACGTTCAGTTAACGCAGGAGGAGCATTTAGTAACTTTTGAACCGGTGCTTGGAATTGAAATCTAAAGACACCGTTGAACTCATAGTGCCAATATTCGGTTATGGAGACCTTCTATTCGACCGCAGTAGGACTCGAGAAAAAGTTACTTTTTGGAACTTTTAATAGAATATATAAAATAACTTTATTTTTTTTTATTCTATTCCTCCAAAGGATGAAAGGTAAGGTGGGACCAGCGACATGTCCAGCCAATAAATGGATTGAACATTAAATTCTATGTAACCAAACAGTTGGAGAATTAGTAAGGTTTTTAATTAATGGGTCTTCATTAATCCCATGAATGATTCATACTGTTCCCCCTCCTATTTATATGGAGCTTGGGGGAGGTGTTGGCACTGCTTCACCAAACAACTATATACTGATAAATTGTAGTGATTTCAAACCCTTGGAGGACGGAGCTGGTACCAGCAGGAGGTGACGAGAAAAACCGAAATCCTGAATCAGAGATCAACAAAAGAGTGATATCATTGGTGGCTAGTTTTCGGGGATAACGAACGTCGATACTTCCTCAAACACAGATTCTCTCTAATGAACTTGAGGTAGGGAATGTAATTTTCAATACCTTTCACTAATTCTTGAAATCCTTCATGAATTAAGAATGTATATGCCACATTCTACCACACTAATGTGGAGGGTGAAGGCCAGATGAACATGGCCCAAACCCTCGGAAAATATTCTGGTGTTGTTTTATTGTTTGCGATGGTGGAAGACAACAACTGGTGTCGGCGACTGGCAACGGTGAGACTTGGGAATGACAGTCGGCAGAGGCCGGCCGCACGAGGGGGGCAGCGACGCATGTCTATGCTGCCCGACGACCAAGGGTCGTGGTTTTGGACTGCAGCTGCCAAGGGAGGGCGGCCGACGCTCGACCTACCGTGGAGGGGCGGCGCATGACGCACCACCGAGATGAGTATAGGGGCTGACCAAAACGGTCGGCCATGAAGAACCGGGCGGGACACGCGGGACCCACGTACTACCTAGCGACCAAACGACTAAAGTCGTTTGGTGATTGGGAGTAGGGGGACTCCCCCCCTCCATGCATGCGGCTAGGTTGGGCAACCCAAGCCAGGACATCCAGACCTGGTAGCCTAGTGCGGGCCCGGCCACCCAGCGTGGGCCGGGTTGACCCAAACCGGGTCCGTCTGACTGGGTCAGACCAGACCCGGTCCATATTCGACCAATATTCTCTTTTTGACCATTAATTTGGCACTTGGCGTATGTTTGATGAATCGTCTATGACACTAGAAACCTCAAAGAAAGATGATCCATTTTTATACCCCACTTGGGATTTGGATAATGTTGGGGTATGATCAGGCTAGATCGAGCACAAATCCAACAAGGCCCTTGGGACTGAACGTCTAATAATATATAGATCGGGAATCTGATTGACCCACTATCTAATTATTTGATACCCCTATTACGTGGTGGTCCTTTGGGATTCATATTTCAGGGGCTTCATGGTAGTTGGAGTATCGACCTGTGACACGAGGAGCGAACCCTCCCAAAATCACGTGAGCTTAGTGCAGGAATCCAAAAGATTGTTTTAACATAAGAAATGGATCTTTCATGGGTCTGTATTTGAGGATTCCCCATGGATCTACTCTAATAATTCATGTGGGTATTTTGTACTCAGATCCTATGTGGGTTTGTTGTACTAGGATACTGTGTGGGTCTGACGATGTACTAGGATCATGTGTGGGTGTATTGTACCAGGATCTCGTGTGGGTATAATGATGTACAAGTATCATGTGTGGTTCTTCTGTACTAGGATCTTGTTTGGTTTTGACGATGTACTAGGATAATGTGTGGATCTACTGTACTAGGATCCTATGTGGGTGTGATGATGTACTAGGATCTTGTGTGGGTTTGATGTCGTACTAGGATTTTGTGTGGGTTTGATGATGTACTAGGATCCTTTGTGGGTCTACTATACTAGGATCCTGTATGGGTCTAACGATCTACTAGGAACTTGTCTGGGCTTGATGTACTAGGATCCTATGTGGGTTTGATGATGTATTAGGATATTGTGTGGGTTTGATATTGTAATAGGATCTTGTATGGGTCTGACGATGTACTACAATCCTATACGGGTCTAATGATGATTTAGGATCCTACGTGGGTCTGCCTCTTAATAGAGTAAGATGATTTAGTTGTTACATATATTCATCCTTACAACTGTACCTAAGTTATAACTGGTGTGAGATGAGTCTTTTCCTTCGTGGTGATACCTTTGTGTTATTTTTCTGTGTCGCATACCTGTGTGGTACTTTCCTTCATGGTGATCCCTTTGTGGTATTCTTGTGTGTTCCGTACCTATGTGGTACATTCCACCGTGATGATACCTTTTTGGTGTTATTCTGTGTGGCATTACATTTGTGGTACTTTCCTTCATTGTGATACCTTTGTTGTATTATTCTGTGTGGCATACCAATGTAGTACTTTCCTTTGTGGTGATACCTTTGTGGTATTCTTCTATGTGGAGTTACTCATGTGGTACATACCTTTGTGGTGTTACCTTCGTGGTATTCGTTCCTTCATAGAATAGTTGATATTTGAGATAAGTATATGGGTAAACTTGATAACATAGGAATATGTATGGGAATATACCAATGTAGGGTTGACTGTTGTATCCATTCATTGTGGTTTATCCTTTGTGGATTTCAGGAGACCTTTGGGGGTCTGAGGGTTCATACTGTGTAAGGTCATACTCACCCCTACACGGGCTATGCCCGCGCTGTGTTGTGCTATGTGTAGACGACAGACAACCCTGACTGAGGACGAGGGTACCAGGACTAGAGGCGGCTCGGAGGTGGACCTTCAAATGATGAGTAGTTGGGCTGAGACTTGAGGGAGCAAATTCAAGGTGGTACACATAAAAGACATGCTTATGTGGAGTGTTGTGGAGACGATATGTACCTACCCTTCAGACGATGGACAACGCAGACTGAGGATGAGGGTACAAGGACAGGAGGCAGCTCGAAGGTGGACCATCTAACGATGAGTAGCTAGGCTGAGACTTGAGGGAGCCAGGATCAGGTGGTACACATAAGAGATGGGCTAACATAGAGTGTTGTGGAGACGATATGTACCAACCCTTCAGGTAGGATCTTCGATGGAAGATCTAAGAGCTATTTTGTGCTTTTCAGTTGGACATGTACTTTTAATGTTGGGCTTGTATTCCAGCCCACTTTTACTTTCAACAGTCATTTACTATACAGTTCACTTTGTGAGCGTATCCTGCTTTGTGCTTGGTTTTGTAAGTTTATAGGTCATAATGGAAATGCTTTCCCGATTTCAGGGGATATGTAATTTTGTGCTAGTCGCCAGGCCATGGCCTATAGAAGGCAGAATCGGGGTAGTCACATCACAGGCCCTTGGGGACAGGTCATGAAAAAAGAGAATTATGAGATAATGATGGATAGTAAAAAAGATGTTATGTTTTATTTTATTTCAATTTTATATGTACATAGTGTTATAAATAAACTAGTTTACAATATATTTGGATTGTAGTTAGTATATATTAATTATTGAAAATCATGTATAAATATATGTAAAAGGAATGGGTATCTATATTTCCTATCACTGAGATAAGGTTGATGTTTTATTGGATGGTGTAGCTTGAGAGATGGGATTTCATGTCACCAGTTGTGCTTTGGGTGGATGTTCTATTGATGGGTGTTGGTTAAGTGTTTTAATTTGCCATATTAATTAATGTTTGATTTGAATTATGATTTCCATATTGTTTTTTGTTGATGATTATAACCTCATATTGTATTTATTTCATGCTCGATAAGTACTTATACCTTACGATGTTTTTTATTGATTCCTAAAATTAATATTTTTTTGGAATTGTTAATGAGTCAACAATGAACTCATGGGATATGTTTCAATGTTTTTAATTTTGAATAATGGAAAACATTTGATTGTTGTGATTACTTTATTATGATCATGGGATAAAAATAGGTGAATGATTACATGAATTTTTAGTGTGTGTTGTCTTATAATGAAAAAATTATTCATACTAGGAATTTTAAGGCTTTAAACTATTTAATGAAATATAATTACTAAATTGAAAATTAATTTTGGTTATGATAGATTTTGAAACTGTAATGTCTCGGATTTTTACCATGTTTTAATTTAATATTATTTGGGAATCATTTCGAGACCAGTCTTCGAGATGGTGGACAGTTCTAAGGCCCAGTGAGCCCGAAACAAATGTTGGAATTTAATTTAAAAATTAAATTACACGCGCGTGCGGTTTTCCTGAAAAAGTGGAATAACTCTCGAATGGGTGTTTGGATCAGAAATCTGAGGCCACCGTTGCGTTCAGAACAACAACTTTACCTTAGGGGAGGCCAAACATCGGCCGGCGCAGGACGGTGGTGAAATCATGTTTTTGGACGTTATAGTAATAAAATATTTAATAAAAATATTTCATTCTATAGTGAAATCTTTTTTTAAATCTGTTGCAACAGATATACTTTATCCTTTTTAATAAAGGATTGTGCAGGGTTCCAGGGTTACAAACCACATAACCCTGAAACCCTTGGCTGCTCTTGAGCATCTGGAGAAAATCTCCCAACGCTGTGATGATGTTCTTGATGATTTTCGCTGGTGAAGACGACGTTATGATCATATCTTCACCAAAAAACTCCGTGAATCCAGGTAGGATGATTTCTTTTGATTTTACTTTCCCCGTTCTTGTTTCCAACGACGAACACGAACTAATCTGTGAACCGATTGACCCATGGATCGATCATTTTGTGGGTGGGTGTGATTTGGGGTTTCATCGGGAAATAAAATACTCAAGATTTATAACTTTTTGATTGTTGTGGTTTTGATCTAATGGAGACGAACCCGGATCTTCACGAACAATGATCGAGGTTCGTCCCTCTTGTTCGATTCTTTTCATTTTTCTCCCGTGTGTTCTTCGTTGCGTTCAACCCCTTCTTGAAGGAAATCTATCGTTTCACATTCTTTTGTGGGAACAATGATCCGAGGTTTTAGATCCCACCCCGGAGTGATTCCAAAGAGGTGCGACGATGGATTCGCTGGACGATTCGCAGCGGATCGAGAGATATGAGTTTTCGGGCGTTTTTCTTCGGATGGATCATTCGAGGTTTATGATCTGATTTAAGGACCGAAAACACCCGTTTTGGTGTTCTTATGATGAAACAAACCAACCCCTGGAGTATCGGGATGAACGGACGAGAGACCATGGACCCGGAGGATCAACCGCGACACGAGGAGGAGGACGGTGTTTCTGGAAAATCCCGACTGCATGGCGTGTAGTATGGGCTACACAACGTGTGTTCATCGGCGGGCCACATGCCGTGAACACCAGGAGTACACAGACATGGGTTGGGTACATGGACAAGGACACGACGTGTATACCCCTCCCCGACCAGACCCGACCAGATATATGGGATAACCAGTGTACTGGTAGACGAGCAGGTGACACGGACGAAGACCTTGTACGGGCACATGGCCAGCATACACAAAGAAAGCCCCAGGTGCTCGGACAGGGCATGTAATACTACTAAACATCGTTTAGTTACTTTTTATATGATAATCCGAATTTCATGGGCCGTTTTTGTGGGCTGTACCCGGAGTCAAGGAACACGGCATGTGATTCTTCTAAATGTCATGTAGTTGAGTTTTACACAGCATGAACGAATGACATAGACCGTTTACATGGGAAGTACCTAGGGTCAAGGAACACGGCGTGTAACCATAATACACACCATGTATCTAATCTTACATGGATTGAGTCAGTTTCCTTCTGTGACTGGGGATAGTTTCATTAGGGTTCGTCACCTCGGTCTTTCTCCTGATGGTTCCCGGTATCATTTCCTACATAAAAGAGTATGATCCCTTCACCCGGACATCCTGAATAGAGTTTTTGGAATCCCCTCTGTGAGTCTTAGAGACGGATCCTCTATTCATTCATGGAACCCTGGGTAGAGTTATTAGTATCGACGTGACCAACTTCACCTGGGCGCCGATCCTCTACATAGCATATTAGCTCAGACTGAGTTTTCAGAATCACCCCTGACTTGGTGGTGATCCTCTTCTGAGAATCATGTTTTCAAAGTACTTGTGGTGTGTTTTCTCCCAGAATGAGTACTTCGTATCTCTCTCTTTGGACCTAGGAGTGTGTTCTCCTTGTTACGTGCTTAGTAGAATCGTCGAGCTAGATCTTATTAGTGGTTTCACAATAGTAGATCATGTATGAGTATATCTGGATATTCATGTTATATGTTCTGTAGACATATACTGTGTAGAGGTGACTGCATCTTTCCTTTGTGGTGTTTTCCCTTGTTGTATTCCTTTTTGGTTTTGGGGTGTCCTACTAGGTATTGTTATACTCTCCCCTGCATGGGTTTTTCCCGCATGTGTCATGTCTTGTGCCGACGAGCGAGCTTTTGATAGGATTCTAGGCCAATCCGGACCAGACGGTGCTCAGTGAGATCAGACAGGCCAAGGTGTGTTCCTACAGCTACATATTGCAATCTCAGTACCTTTCTTTACAGTTTGGACTTTGTTTCAGTCTCTCTTTTGGTGGGAATGTACATTTGGCCTAGGGTTTTACACTTATTGTACATTACTTTTCTGTCTTCCTCTGTTTTTTTGGGATTTTTAGTTTATGATTGCATTTCTTTTTTTGTTGTTTTTACTTTTCAGATTTGTGGGCTTGGAGATGTGTGTACATGTGTAAAGGTTTATAGGTAATGCTCCCATGTTAGTAACATGCCTACTCGGTGCTAGTCACCAGCCCCTGGTCTATTTGAGGCGGGCTTGGGGAGGTGCGACTCAGGCGCCACTGGGGTGGGTCATGACAGAATGGTATCAGAGGTGGTCGATTCTACCTTCGGACAGAGAGTATGTGAGTTGGTTTGGGGAAATAGTGTTAAGTGTTTCAAGTTTGGATTTAAGGCCAGGGACCCCAGTGTTGGTGCGGGCGGCTGACGTATCCATACACCTAGACTCTTATAACTTTGTTTTTGGCTCGGTGCACAAGAACACTAGTTGCAGGGGAAAATAATGGTACATGCATCATATAAGAATGGTTTGTGGTTTCCAGATCCTTCTTGAGTCAGATCTCCAGATATACTCACTAACTGAGATACATATTGTTTCGTTACAGGATTCCTCCGGGATGCGCACCCGCTAGGATGCAGCAGCTCGATCATGAGGATGACCCCCTCAGTGATGAAGCTTTAATATAGGGACCAGATCCCCCAGTTTTACCATCAGGTGGTGCGCCAGTTATTCCACTCCCTATGGAGCAGTGTTTAGTGCCTGCTATGCCAGTAGAGGAGGAGCACATGCTAAGCGCACTCCACGAGTTTCAAATACAGAGACCCTCAGGTTTCAAGGTGAGCTTGACCCTCAGACAGAAGAGGACTTTCTTGAGGTAGTGACAAGAATCTTCCGTTTGTTCAGGACACCAGCAGATCAGATGGTGATACTGTCAACGAGCCTTCTGCAGGGCTCAGCAGGGTGATGGTGGAGTTTGGTTATCCAGATACACGACAAGGAGACTCTTGCATGGCCAGAGTTTGAGCATCTCTTCAGAGAAGAGTTTTCATCAGTTACTGTGAGAGCAGTACGTATACATGAGCTTCTTTAGCTCCAGTAGGGAACCATGACAGTGGATGACTATTCGTCGAGGTTTACCGACCTCTCACGGTACTCGATGGATATGGTCAAAGATAAGTACTTCAGAGCTTGGACTTTTGAGTTGGTCTTGCGCATAGATATCAGAGCTAGCATCATCCCTATGAGCATCCTTACTTATTCTGGGGTGATCAAGCGGGCTTTGGTGGTCGAGACCTTCTAGGTAGAGCAGGGACAACCAACAGTTGTCAGTAGGGGGCGAGTTGGAGCATAAAACTCAGTATGAGGGTTCCGACACCAGGAACCCAGGCGTGGGAGATGTTTTCAGAGGATATCCAAGGAAAGGGGATCTGCCCTACAGGGTTCCCAAGGTGCATCCATCCAGCCTCGAGAGAGGCGGTGCAACTCATGTTATGGCAGGGGACATCTCGCTCAAGATTTTCTGACCTGACGTACTACTGACATGGGAGCAGTGGATGGACCACCAAGGTAGAGACAACGTGTGGAGTAGAATGATCTGTGGGGCCGCGGATGCGGTAGAGGAGCTGGGAGAGAAGCTGGAGGTGGTCATCATTTTGACCCTTTACCACCACCCTCGGGAGTTCCACCCTAGGCACATGGAGCTCGTGGACAGAGGCAAGGACAACTACATGCGGAAGAGGCGTACGACCCAGGTACTCCAGGAATGATTAGAGGTAAAATCAGTGTCTTTTATACTTTGGCTATTGTAATGATAGACACAGGTTCTATTCATTATATTCTAGCTGCTTATATTGTTCGATACCTTGAAATTCTAATTGAGCCATTGACTCGACCCCTACGCATAGAAACCCCAACTGGAGAAGATTCATAGATCACACACCTTTGCAGACATTTTGACCTGACCCTTGGAGGTGAGAGTTTTGTTTGAAACCTCTTGGTGGTAGAATCGAGGCCTTACAATGTCATTTTTGGTATGGATTGGTTATCCACAGTTCATGCCCAGATTGACTGTTTTAGGAGAAGGGTGCAGTGTGTCCGCATTGATGGAATGAGGTTCTCTTTTTTCGGTGAAAGAGAGACCTAGGCAGCGCAGGATGGAATCATGCATAGGAAGATGCAAATGATATCCTATTAGTTGGCTAGCTGTACTCTTGGCGCATCAGATGTTACAAGTTTCTAGTTTCCAGCAGTAGTGGCTGAGTACAAGGACGTATTTCCGGAGGATGTCCCCGAACTACCTCCCCATCGGGAGATAGATTTCTACATTGAGATGCATCCTCAGATGACACCGATTTAATCATTAGAATATCGGATGGATCCTTCAGAGCTTCTTGAACTGAGGGTGCAGCTGGAAGACTTGTAGAAGAAGGGCTCTGTAAGGCCCAACGTTTCACCCTGGGTGGCCCCAGTGCTGTTTTCCAAGAATGAAGACGGGAGCATGAGGCTATGTGTGGATTACCAGTGCTTGAATCAGGTGACCATGAAGAACCGGTATCCACTACCAAGGATTGATGACCTCTTCGACCAGTTGATAGGGGAACAATTGTTCTTGAAGGTTGATCTATGATCAGGCTATCAACAGTTGCGAGTACAGGATGAGGATGTACCAAAGATGGGTTTCAGATGTCGCTACGGTCATTATGAGTACTTGGTGATGCCCTTCGGTGTGACGAACACCCCGACCGTGTTCATGGGACTCATGAACCAGATCTTTCAGCCATATCTAGATCGGTTCGTAGTGGTCTTCATTGATTATATCCTTGTGTACTCTGTGTCTGAGGAGGAGCACGCAATACACCTAAGGATGGGTGTGGACACACTCGGAGAGCACCAGTTGTATGGGAAACTCTTGAACTATCAGTTCTGGATATAGGAGGTCCACTTTTTGGGACACGTTATATAAGAATATGGTGTAGCAGTGGACCCAACCAAGGTGGAGATAGTACTAGCATGGGATCCACCCCGAAGAATGACGTAGGTCAGAGTTTCTTTGGGTTGGCAAGCTACTATCGGAGATTCATACTTGATTTCTATAGAATTTCTGCACCCATGACATCTTTGACCCAAAAGGGGCATCCTTTTGTGTGGACCGAGAGATTCCAGCAGGCTTTCTAGTAGTTAAGATAGAGTCTAACTAGTGCCCTGATCCTCAGATTATCGGAGGAGGGTGTCGAGTATTTAGTGTTCTACGACGCATCAGGAACCAGGCTTGGTTATGTCCTGATGTAGAGGCAAGCGGTGATTTCCTATGGCTCATAGCAGTTGAGGCCACACAAGCAGAACTACGCGACCCATGATCTTGAGTTGGAAGAGGTGGTCTTCACATTGAAGATGTGGAGGCACTACCTGATGGTCGAGCGGTTTACCATCTACTGTGATCACAAAATTCTCATATATAAATTTTCGCAGAATGTTCTGAATTTGAGACAATGAAGATGGCTTGAGTTCCTCCAGTATTACGACATTGAGATCGTTTACACAGCTGGGAAGGGGGACATTGTGGCAGATGCTCTTAGCAGGAAATCCAGTTCCCAGTTGCTGGATGAGGCGACGAGGTCGTTGGCCCCCTTACAGTTATCCTTCGTGGATAGAGATGAGGTAACTTACCTTTAGTCGATGGTTGTTACCCCTCCACTCTTGCAGCGAGTCAGGGAAGCACAACTCAAGGATGCTAGCTATGAGACTCTACATGCTCATATATCCACGGGTGATGCTGCTGATGGATATTCAACCGGTGGGGAGCACGTTGTCCTTTTTAGTGGGCGCCCGGTAGTACCAGTGGCGTTGCGTGAGGAGGTTCGGAGAGAGTTATATACATCCCATTTGGAGGTACATCCAGGCGTGGTAAAGATGTATCAGGACCTCCGACGTCAGTTCTGGTGGCCAGGAATGAAGAAGAGTGTGGAAGAGTTTGTTTCTCGGTGCCTTACATGTCAGCAAGTAAAGGCTGAGGACCAGGTGCCAGCAGGTTTGACTCAGCCCCTTGAGGTGCCAGAGTGGAAGTGGGACGGGATATACATGGAATTCATGATGGGTTTACCGTGTACGTCCAGGGGACACAATGCCATACGGTTGATCATTGATCGACTCACCAAGTCGGCCCACTTCCTCGCCATACAAGAGCAGAGTTCGTTAGAGAGCTTGGGATGCATCTACCTGCAAGAGATCGTTCGACCTCATGGAGTGCCATCCACGATTGTCTCAGATTGTGATGCTCGTTTCACATCCCGGTTGTGGAAGGTATTTCAGGAAGATTTTTGGACTCTGATACGCTTAAGCACAGCGTTTCATCTTTAGACTGATGGTCAGACGGAGTGGACAATCTAGGTTCTGAAAAATATGCTACGAGCTTGCATACTTGACTTCGGTTTTAGCTGGGAGGATACCCTACCACTGGTAGAATTTTCATACAACAAAATTTATCATTCCACTATTGGTATGGCACCATTCGAGGCTTTGTACGGGCGACCTTGCAGGTCACCACTTTGCTGGACTGACCCAGGAGAGTCAGCACTCATGGGCCTAGAGATGGTGAGAGCTACTATAGAGAAGGTTCAGGTCATCCAAGAGCGGATGAAGACTTCCTAGAGTTTGAAAAAGTCTTATAACGATATGAGACATAGGCCCTTGGTGTTTGAGGAGGGAGGCCATGTGTTCCTCCAGGTCTCATATCGACGGGGATTGCAGGGGTTTGGCCGAGGCGGAAAGCTATCTATGAGGTTCATTGGCCCATTCCAGATTCTGAGTAGAGTTGGAGAGGTGGTTTATTTCTTGGTTCTACCTCCTCAGATGGACCGGGTACACAACGTCTTCCATGTGTCACAACTACGGAGGTACGTGCATGATCCATCACACATCATCGACTGGGGCGAGCTGGACATCGATGATGGAGTGACCTTTTCTGAGTACCTAGTGGAGATCAAGGATCAGTAAGAGAAGATCCTTCATGGGTGAGCTATTACCTTGGTGCTTGTCTGATGGAAACACGAAAATCTCTAGGAGATCACTTAGGAGCGGGAGGCTCAGATTCGTGTGCAGTACCCACATCTTTTCGAGTAGCCTTTGTTTTGGATTCTCGGGGCTGTAAAAGACCTAAGGTGGGTGTGATATAATGTCTCAGATTTTTACCATGTTTTAATTTAATATTATGTGGGAATCATTTCAAGACCAGTCTTCGAGACGACATATAGTTCTGAGGCCCGGTGTTCCCGGAACAAATGTTGGAATTTAATTAAAAATTCTAATTACTTGCACGTGTGGTTTTCCTGAAAAAGTGGAATAACTCCCGAACGGGTGTTTGGATCAGAAATCTGAGGGCACCATTGCATTCATAACAGTGATTTTACCTTAAGCGAGGCCTAACATTGGCCGGCGCAGGTCGGTGGCGAAATCTAGTTTTTGGATGTAATAGTAATAAAATATTTAATAAAAATATTTTATTTTGCAGTTAAATAATATTTTAAATCCGTTGCAACAGATATTCATTATTCTTTATAATAAAGTCTTGTGCAAGGGTCCAGGGTTACAAACCTCATAAACCTGAAACCCTTGGCGGCTCAGGAGGCTCTGGAGAAAATATCCCAACGTGGCAACGACGTTCTTGACGATTTTCACCGGCAACGACAATGCAACGACCAGCTCTTCACCAACGAACACCATGGATCTAGGTAGGATGTTTTCTTTTGATTTTCCTTTCCATGTTCTTGTTTCTTATGATGAACACAGACTAATCTGCAAACCGATTAGCCGGCGGATCGATCCTTTTGTGGGCGGGTGTGATTTGGGGTTTCATTGGGGAATCAAATACTCAAGTTTTATAACCTGTTGATTGTTTTGGTTTTGATATAACGACGACGAACCCAGATCGTCAAGAAAAACGATCGAGGTTCGTCCCTCTTGTTCGATTCATTATCTTTTTCTCCTGCGCATTCTTCGTTGCGTTCGAAGAATTATTGACGAAAATATATCATTGCGCTTTAATTTGTTGGCGCAACGATCAGAGATTTGATATCCAACCCTGGAGAGATAACACCGAGGTGCAATGACGGTTTTGACGGATGATTTGGAGCGGATCGAGAAGTTTGAGTATTCAGGCGTTTTTCTTCGGATGGATCGTTCGAGTTTTATGATCGGATTTAAGGACAGAAAACTCCCGTTTCGGTGTTCGTATGATGAAAAGAACCAACCCATGGAGTATCAGGATGAACAGACGTGAAACCATGGACTCGGAGGATCATCCATGGCGCGAAGAGGAAGAAGGCGTTTCTGAAAAAATTCTGACTACACGGCTTGTAGTATGGGCTACATGGTTTGTGTTCATTGGCGGAACACCTAGCCTGTACTCTAGGAGTACACAGACATAGGTTGGGTACAGGGCCAGCGACAGAACGCGTATACCCCTCCTCTACCAGACCCATTCAGATACACGAGATAACCCGTGTACTGGTACATGGGCAAGCGACACGGACAAAGACCTTGTACGGGCACATGGCCTGCGTACATGGAGAGATCCCCAGGTTCTCGTACATGGGGTGTAATACTACTACATGCCATGTAGTTACTTTTTTTACAATTATCCAGATGACAAAGTCCATTTACACGGGCAATACCCGGAGTCAAGGAACACAGAATGTGATTCTTCTACACGTAGTGTAGTTGAGTTTTACACAGCTTAAACGGATGACATGGGCCGTTTAAACGGACAGTACCCAGGGTTAATGAACATGGTGTGTAACCATACTACATGCCGTGTAACCGATCGTACATTGCTTGAGTCAGTTGCCTTCTGTGACTGGGGCTAGTTTCCTTAGGGTTCGTCCCCTTGGTCTTTCTCCTAAAGGTTCCCGGTATCATTTCCTACATACAGGAGTACGATCCCTTCAGAAGGACATCCTGAATAGAGTTTTTAGAATCCCCACTATGATACTTACAGCCGTATCCTCTATTCATTCCTCGAACCCTTGGTAGAGTTCTTAGTATCGACGTGACCAACTTCACCCGGGCGCCGATCCTCTACTTAGCGGATTAGCTCAGACTGAGTTGTCGGAATCTCCCCATGACATGGTGGGGATCCTCATCTGAGTATCATGTTCTCAAAGTACTTGTGGAGTTTGTTATCCCGGAACGAGTACATCGTATCTCTCTCTTCAGACCTAGGAGTGTGTTCTCATTGTTACGTGCTTAGTGGAATCATCGAGCTGGATCTTAGTAGTGGATTCACAATAGTCGACCGTGTATGAGTATATCTGGATATTCTAGTTATATGTTCTATAGACATATTCTGTGTAGAGATCACTGCATCTTTCCTTTGTGGTGTTTTCCCTTGTTGTATTCCTTTGTGGTTTTGGGGTGTCCTAGAGGGTATTGTTATACTCACCCCTGCCCAGGCATTGTACGCACGTGTCGTGTCTTGTGCAGACGAGCGAGCCATTGACAGGATTCTAGGTGGACTAGGACCAGACGGTGCTCAGTGAGGTCAGACAACCCGAGGTGTGTTCCTATGGCTACAGATTGCAGTCCCAGTACCTTTCTTTACAAGTTGGACTTTGTTGCATACTCTTTTGGTGGGCTTGTACTTTTGTCCCAGGATTTTACACTTTCTATACTTTACATTTCTATCGTACTCTGTTTGTTGGGAAATTTAGTGTATGCATGCATTTACTTTTTTGGTAGTTTTTACACTTCAGTTTTTTGGGCTTGGAGATGTGTGTACATGTGTACAGGTTTATAGGCAATGCCTCCCATGTTAGTAACATGCCTACTCGGTGCATGTAACCAGCCTCTGTCCTATAGGAGGCGTGATTGGGGAGTTGTGGCTTGGGCCCCACTGGGACAGGTCGTGACAAAAACATGCATTGTTGTTTGAAATATAGTTCCATGGGATTTAGAATTAGAAACCTAGAGACATCAGGGATGATAGATGAACTTGAGTCCATGTAATGGTAGTTCCCTTTGTTTGATTGTGTATTATATCAATAAAAAATATTTTCCAGTGTTATATTCGTCACCACTCAATTCAAATGGGAAACATATTCCAAAATCTTTTAGTACTTTTTTTCCAAAAAATCCTGTTTGGTGAGGATATAGATGGTTCACTTCTCCCTCTTCCCAACTATGCCTTCATTATGTTATTTCAATTTGGGTGTATGTAGGTTATAATTACATAAGGTATGTTGTTTGTGTCCACATATTATATTATGGATCTCAGTTTTACTATACATATCTATATGGGATATACCTATTTTAGGTTATATCACATACTTATATTATGGATGTTGTGAATTTTTCTTCTTATAAGTGAACATGCACGGGTTGTGATAGCTTTTGGTATAATGCATATTTTACTAGGTGTAGAGGCTTTCATAATTACTACTTTGTTTTGATGATGATCTTATGATGAGATACATTCTAGGAATGATAATATAGATCTATTGTGTTTTCATGGTGTACATGATAACTTATGTAGGGTATTGTAGCATCAGATTATTGTTTTTGGGGTGTGAGTAAAAAACTCATGGGGTTGTTGAAGAAAAATATCTTTCTTATGTATATGATTTAATATTATAATGTTTTCTTATGTGTGATACTTATAAAGTGATTCATAGTGAGGATATAATATATTTTCACCTATTTATGTAGTGAGTTGGTTTCATCCATTTATTCACTGATTTTAAGTATTTTTTTATTCTTCCATGAGAGGTCTATGGGAGGATTCATTTGAGTATACCTATATACCAGTTATATATATATAAAAATATAAATATCTTTTTAGATCCATAACAATTCAATTGTTAATAAACTAATTATTAATATATTGGATTCAATATTTATGTGGTGTTGTAGTTTTTTATTTTTTATACTCTATGTTTACATACTTTTAGGTGTTTCCAATTATTATTGACATTTCATTCATTTTCTATGGTTTCTTATTTATTTATATAATGATTTTACCTGATGGATCGCATATTATATTTTTTCCTTAAATTTTTATCTCTAGGGTAAGGCCTCCCATTAGAAAACCTTTTATACACTTTTTGTTAGTCTCTAACCTATGACCTATTCAATGTGGTCTTCGAGGTTCATCCCCTATTAGACCAAAAGGGGTTCTAGTGGAGGGGAGTTAGGGCAGAGCGGTATAATTGGTGAGGGTTGAGAGATATGACGGATCTGGGGGATAAGCACCATTGTGGAGTACATTTTCCGGTAGGATAACTATACCATCCATGCATAAAATGTGACATAAGTAAGGGGTACTAGCTAATACATAGGATTTTAGAGTCCCCAATGATCAGAAGCAAAGGCCTTAATTTAATTTGATATAAAAATCAAGGTGATACTTAATATAGGTTAGAGATATAGGTTATTATCAATTTTCATGATTTTATATTCTTGTTTTTGATTTAGAAAATAAATGGTTATTAAGAAAACATTGAATTAATTAATTTAAAATTTTCCATATTTTGTGTTTTAGAGTACATAAGGTTTTTTTTGTTTTTAATCAATATATTTAGTCCAATGTCCCCATAATATTTTTCATGATCATGTTCAGTAGGATGTATCGATAGATCACTATAGATTAATGTAAATTATGAAGACATTATGAGGATTATACTTCTAAAGTTTGAGTTCCTTGGTCTGCAAAAGTATGATGGATCTATTTTATATTAGAAGACATAGGATTTGTTGGTAAAGGTAGAGATTTATTTTAGTTTGATATATGATTTATGGAATGACTAGATATTTTTTTTCCTATAATGATTGTTTTTTGGGAATCACTACAGTGGTTCTTCTTATTCCCTAATGTCCACAATGAGTAATTTATTAAATTGGAGTTGTTCTATTATCAGTTTTCAGGTCGAGTTTTTTTCCTTGAATCCGAGGGAATCCTATCAAAAAAAGATACATACTCTTAAGAAAGGGAATTGTAAGATATTAGATTTTAGTATCAAGTATTATAACATCATTCATTGTTCATTATACATTCTACTAGATGAAGAGTATACTATAAGGCACTTCAAGTAGGATTTTAATCCATATATATGGTTCTAGTTCACCCCATTCATGTTATTGATATATCATGAGGAGTTATTAATAGATAAATTTATGGACAGGTTGATATCATAGACTAGATCTTCATGGGAGGTGAATCACGATGACCCCCGGAGGTGATAAGATATATCTAGAATTTATTAGGTTTTTATAAATCTAAAGATTAAGTTAGGAGAGAGTTAGTTCCAGCCTTACTCATATCGTTTAACTATGGCCGATAGTTCTAGACTACTACCATTGGATCAAGAATGGTTTTTTTTATATGGATGTCATTTACATTTGAATCCTCAGTTCTCTACCTTCTTAGAATTTTTTAAGGAAATGGTTGACCTATTTAGGCTCTATCAATAATGTAGTACCTTTTGAGGAAAACAATGTAAAGAGCTCTATCTTTTGTTCATTATGGTGGGGATTTGGTAGGGAGAGGTAATCATTTTGTTTCTCATCATCCTCGAGGATAATGATAATAGCATAGATGTGGAGGTTTTTACCATATAGTTCTAAGATGTCCTTGTTTAGTATTTGTGGTAAGATTTGTGACTTAGAGTAGTTAGTTACAAGTGAAATAAGAACAATGGGTGGTATTATTTACCAATTTTATACCTAAGTGTAACCTTTTTTTGATTCATGATGTCATGACACCCTACCCACAAGGTGTAATCCTCCAGGGCCGGTAATGTGAGAAGGGAGATAATGACCCCCTGAGTCCCGCCTTCAGAAGGCCCCGGGTTGTCGACTAGTACCAAAGGTATAGTAAACATATTTATTGGAGGCAATACCATCAATAAGAACACATGCGATAGAGAGAGATAAGATAGAAACCAAAAAATTCCATATCAGACTGAAATATAAAAGAAAACCCAAGTGCACATAAGTAATGTTAGGAAAAACTACTACAACTAGAGGGGGAAAATTACAAGTACCCAAAAGAGAGTAAAAACAACATCAACCACAAGCCCGAACAGCTCCTGCAACCCCATGATTATAGAAACCATATTGATCATCATCCTTCTCCAAGGGACCTGAATAATATTCTATATATAAACAGGCTGATTATCATTGTATACTCAGTAGGATCCTCCCTGGATCCTCTCGTGAAAAAGTAAATAAATCATGCTAAAGCACAGTGAACAACAAGTGAAACTAACTCATCAACTAAACAAGTATACTATGTTCCCAGATTTACCATGGATACTCTTACCATGTAACACATAAACAATTATATAATATAAAAAATTATATTAAGGGTACCACGCTACTACATCTCCATTGGTTTTCTTCTTTTCCCCAACGTCGCAGGTCCTAAGCATCTCTCTCTAAAATGGCTTGCCTGTAGACACATGGGAGAAGCACCAAAACATGCACCTCATGCAAAAAAACCACCACATCCTCACAAGAAAGTAACCAGGTAGTTTCCAAGATCCGCCATAGATTTTGTAACGTGTATCATATTTCAGGTATTATACGTCAAGCCTTTACAACCCATACACAAATAAAGGATCTTCAAGACATCGCAACCTATACATGTTACACTTATAGTAGTCCATAGAATACTATATCAGGAATATATGTGTGTGAATAACCCCAATCAATTACAACCCTCTACACACATATATTGGGAAAACTAACCATTGTTCCTATCAGCACAAGTAACTACCAAACGAAGAGATCGCGGAAAATGGGGTAGTCATCCAACCATCCTCTCATAGAAATGATTGGGAAAACACCCCCAAGGCTCAGAATCCCTAGGGTGTCAGTTTCCCTAACTGACGGGGTGGAGTAGCATATAGAAACAAAAAAAGTATAAAATAAACTATATCTCACAGCTAACCTATAGGAATAACCTAGTCTTAGACTCAACTTCAGCTAATGTCTCTCAGACTCTCAGCTACAACTTTCAAGACTAGGTATCCACTAAGCACACAACCATTTAAAAAGCTTAATTACATTTCTTCATTCCATTTTTTAGTTCCACTTTATGCTTATTAATTATGTAAACATTAATTAAACATTAAAAATTTCACTTTATATTCATTATCATCAAACCCATAGTCAACTATTCCTTTAAAATTTTAACCACAAAATTTCGTTCCAGCATGCTCCATCCCTATGGGTTGACATCATTTATTCAATTATTTATGATAGCATTAACTTCCCGTAGTCCAAAATATTCTAGAAAAAAACCTTATGATACTAAACACAGGGGCGCTCAACACGGTGACTAGATGAACTACCCGTCGAGTCTTTTCTGCCTATAGGAAGAGTGTTGACCCATTCTTTCATGAGAAGCTCGACACGGAAAGCATGTAGCATACCCCGTACATCTTCACCCCTTTCAGAAGAAGGGCAAGCAAGAACATCTACCATGATTAGTTGGTAAAGTAATGTAGATAACCAAACATGGAATCAACAAGCATCCAAACATTCACATCCAACCCGTTCCATCTTCCCTGGTGTCCTCCGCGACACTAACATTCATAAACTGATGCATCTCGCCACTCTAGGTGTCAACTGCTACCATAACCAATTGGCTTCCCCTCCCCCATATATGACAACAGTCATCGAGGCTCACACCACAACACAAGAAGTATGAAAACAAACAACAGACCAACAAGGCTCTTATCCCTTAAACAAATAATAGGGTAAGTGAGAACCCTATAAAGAATTATCATTTATCAAAAAACTAGTTTCCTTAATCTATCTTGGATTAACCGATTAATTATTCGTAGCTTCCAAATTTAGGAAACCCAACAAGAAAGCTATCATAGATATGTTAACATGCTTACTACACCAATTTTATTAACAAAAAATTACAACAAGAAGAACAAGATTTATTTACATGCCTCTTTATCATTAGCCAAAAAAATTACTAATTATTTCCGGAATTACGTTATTTACAAATTTCTATCAGGAATGAAAATCTAAACAAGAATGCATAGATATCACAATATCTATCAAAACAATATCCAATAACATATTATTGATATCAATTTATTTATCTGGATCAATTATTTATTATGTCAATTCCATTATGATCCATTAGGATAAACCTTGATAACTATATAGTTGCATGTAAAAGGAATGATAAGAAACGAATTCCCTACCTGAAACGATTATTGAAGTTCTTTATATGAGAACGATCCACACAACGGATCACGATCACCTCCTCTCGCGACATCTACATCCATTTGAGGATGACGCAACACGACCGAACCTACCAAAACCCAAGAAAAATTCATTAGAAGCATGGAAACATGGGAATGATAAAAATGAGAAGATGCACCAAAAATAAAAATGATAAATCATACCTTATATAGATGAAGGATCGACCCATGTTGTTTGCACCAAAGTAGGGGGTGCACATGTTGCAGTAAGATACTTAAAGGGGAAATGATCCAAGGATTAAGGTTCGATCACACCGCAAATATGGGAAGAAAAAAAGGTTCATGCTTCATTCACAAGGTGTAACAGGAAGGAAAAACAAGTGAGAAATAAATCTCATCCATTTAGATGATTTAATGGAGCTACCGTTTAAGATACATTGTATTTTCCATTAAAAGAGGATGACATTAACCACACGGTTTGACCAACTGATGACATTCTGGACCTTATGAAAATTAATATATGAGTTATGGGATTTGATTTGGCCTTAAATACCTTAAATTAGGGCCTTCAATTCATTTTACATCAAAGAAAAAATCAAAGGATAGAAACTATTGGAAGCTAGAAACTCGGTTCCCGATCATAGAAACATTGTATACATACCATTCCTGGAAACACTATACCTGATTCTGGAAACACTGTACACTCACCGATCTTGGAACTGTTCACATATTGTATCACCGATCCTAGACTCAATAACCTAGGTACTATTCATAGAATGACTCATTGATCCGATGATACTATTCATAGAATGAAAGACTGGTCCAATGGTACTGTTTACAGAATGACAGACCGATCTGATGGTACTATTCATAGAACGATAGACTGATTTGATGGTACTGTTGAGATCGGTATCACTGAGGGTACTCTTCATATTGGTCTCACTGATGGAAAACATCACATCGGTCTCACCGATGGAACCTTTCACATCGGGATCACTGATGGAACCGTTGAAATCTGTCTCACCAATGGAACTGTTCACTTTGGTCTCACCAATGGAACTATTCACATCAGTCTCACTAATGAAACTATTCACATCAGTCTCACTGATGGAACTCTTCACATCGGTCTCATCGATGAAACTTTTTACATCGGTCTCACCAATAGAACTATTTGCAGAAATGGAAAAAAATTGGAATGTTTTTTGGGATAACCCACCTTGACCACCAAAACACCCCAAACACTAGCCTTTTGTAGAGGAATTGGGTAGAGATGTTCAAGACATCACATCAGATACCTCACAAAACATTCATTTCCTCTAGAATTCAAAAACCACCTAAAACGTACCGAAAATAAGTCTAAATAGCCTTCCATTGAGATACCTCTCAAAAGAGAGAAAACCACAAGAAGCAACCATGGAAGGCCATCTCATAAATAAGAATGGTCTATAACCATAAAACAAACATTATTACATGGATATAGTTAAACATCAGACAACTGTGGTTATTGGGAACATATCTGTCACTCATGTTACCAGGTACACTCCTCCATGCTACCGTGTCACCACAAGACACAAACCAAGGGAATAGAATGCCCACGCAACACCTTATATTTGTGGTCTTTTACCTCAAAAAATCTCTCCTCAAAGGTCACATCATCATAGACATTGATCTCTCCCAAATCGATGATGTGCGATTCATCATGAAGATAACAACAGAGCAATGATAAATGGAAAAAATAATGTATCCAGATCATCTGTAGGGGAAGTCCTACTCGATACGCCACGACTCTAACACGAGCCAAAACCTTGAAAGGCCAAACAAACTGGTGAGAAAGCTTACTCCCACAACAAAACCATTGTTGCCCATGATGGGAGAGCCTCCTTTAGAAACTCTTCTTCCCCAACATCAAGCTCTAATGGTCTCCTCCTTTGATCAACATATGATTTCTGACGATCTCATACTGTCTTCATCCTCTCATGAATCACTTAAACCATCTCTGCTGTATTCTCCACCAGTTTCGGTCTAAGAATCGCTAACTCTCTGACCCCAGTCCATCACAATAGATAATGGTAGGGTCAGCCATACAAGGCTTCAAATGGCACCATACCAATGGGGGAGTGAAAAATATTGTTGTATGAAAACTCTACTATGGGTATGTTCCTCATCCATGATCCTCCAAAACCAAGGACACAAGAGCCTAAAATGTCTTCATGGGTCTGGATTGTTCACTTTGTCTGACCATCTATTTGAGGATGAAATGTAGTGCTAAGTTATATATATGAACAAAAAGCACGATGGAGGCCTCTCCACACCCATGAGGTAAAATGATGATCTTGATTAGAAATGATTTTCCTTGGGATTCCATGAAGTCTCAACACCTCCTCCAGATACTACCTTGACAAAACATCCTCTGAGATTGACTCCATGATTTTTATGAAGTGGGCTGATTTTGTTAAATGATCCACTAGCACCCAAATAGATTAATTTCCTCCCTGAGATCGAGGTAAACTAATAATAAATCTTGTTGAGATGTCCTCCCACATCCACTGTGGAACATCTAATGGATGGATCACACCATAATGAACACGATGTTCATCCTTCACCTTCTGGTAGTGCAAACATTGAGACACAAACACTGCAACCACATGGTTTAGCTCAGACAACCAAAATTGGCTCCACAAGGCTTGGTACATCTTTTACACGCCAAGATACACTACTAAAAAAACTATAGAACTCTCTGATTACTATCTGACACATAATTCATGGAACAAAAATCCTTACATGATACAACACTCAGTGTTCTTCATCCTCAGACCACCCATCACGGGCCTTGCCTCAAACAACTCGGTCTCTCTAGACCTCCACCTCTAAATCCCCAAATTGTGACTCTTCCACCTTCTGCACTAGAGATGACTGCATATTCATCTAAAAAAGACTACCTCTCCCCCAACTTCTCCCATATCAAGTTTTAATTATGACATTTCTTCCATTAATCTCTATGAGTCACCAGATTCATGCACTGCATCACTACATGACATCTGACTCAGTGCATCAGCTATAAACTTACCCATTCTAGGTGTCTATGACCTTTCTATGTCGTATTCCTATAAGTACTCTATCCACTGACACTATCGTAAAGTCATGCCATGCTCGGAGAAAATAGACTTCAGGCTCTTATGATTGGTGAAAACCACAAAGCGCTCACCATTGAGGTAATGTAACTACAACTTAAGAGAAAACACCACGACTGCCAACTCAGGGTCGTGGGTGGAATAGTTACGTTCATGGTGACATAACTACCGAGACCCATAAGAAACAACTGATCTTTACTACATCAGAACACAACATATCCTTAGATGCGAAGCATCACATAGAACATAAAACTGAACTCCCTAAGCTGGAAGAAAAAGAACTAGAGAACTTACTAACATCTCCTTTAGATTCATGAAAGCTTCTTAACACTCATCAGTCTAAATGAATGCCTGATCATTCCTGGTCAAAGCTGTCTAAGGAGTTACAACTCAAGAGAAATCAGCTATGAACCTCCTGTAGTAGCCTGCGAGACCAAGGAAACTTCACACCTCTAACATTTTCTTAGGGGCTTTGTAAGACACAACTGCTTCTATCTTCCAGGGATCCGCATCTACACCCTCCTCGGACACAACATTCCCCATTAAATGGACTTCTCGATCCCAAAACTCACACATTGAAAAACTTCCAAAATAGCTGATATTGATGAATAACTCTGAAAACGGCGTATAGATGCTCTACATGCACCTCTTGAGATATGGAATAAACAATGATGACATCGATTAAAACCACCATGAACCTGTCCTGGAAGTCATAGAACACAACGTTCATCAAACCCAAAAAAAATAGTTGGAGCATTTGTCATGTCAAATGACATTACAATGAACTCATAATGAACATGCCGACAACAGAAAGTAGTATTCGAGATATCCTCATCCTTCACACACATTTGAAGATATCCTGACCACAAGTTGATCATTGAGAACCAACATGTACACTTCAATTGATCGAATAAATCATCAATCCATGGGAGAGAAATCAATATGTGGAAGAGGATAATAATTCTTTCTTGTCACATTGTTCAAGTGATAATAATCGATACACTACTACAAACTATCGTCAGCATTCTTCATGAACAAAAAAGGTGCACCGTATGGTGACACACTTGACCGAACAAAACCACACTGTAATAGACCATCAAGCTATATATGCAGCTCTCGTAACTCATAAGGGGATATTCTATATAGAGAAATAGAGATACAATATTCTGTGGGTTGTAGATCGATCCCAAAATCGATCTGTTGTCGAGGGGTTAATGCTAGAACCTCTTCTAGAAAGACATCAGGGTACTCTTATATGACCCTAGTAAACATCAGCTTATGAACCTTTAATGAACATAGCATTGGCACATCCATCATGGATGATATGGATGGAACATTCCTCTGATCTATCCGAGGGTCTCACTCGACAATGAACACCATTGGCTCTCCATCTACATTGACGAACACAACCTGCCTCTTAAAGTAATCCATGATATCATGCTCTGAATACAACCAACCCATGCCTAGAATGAAATCATATGGTTATATTCATAAACATAGAAAATCTCCCCAAGAGCAGTGATTCCCCAACCGTAGCTCACAGTCTCTACATACCTCAAACAAGTCAGCCTGACCTCCAACTGGGGTAGTCAACACCATGGGCATTGGAAGCCTCTCTACCTCAAGTCCCAAAACACGAAAAATGGTAGGTTACATGAAGGAGGTTTTCACTCCTGAATCACACAAGGCACACACCATGGTAGAAAACAAGAAAATGGTACCTCGAACAACATATGGCTCGCCTAGTGCTGGCAATGCTAATGCATGAAGCAATCCATGAACTCCTCCACGACCTCTCTAACCCTAATGACGACCACCACCACAGCCTCGCTCTCCTCTCTGTGGAAGAAGATAATCACATGGTTGTCCTCTTCCTACCCCATCTACCCTCTGTGGATCTAAAGATCGTTCAACCTGCTGTTGCTTCCTTGGCTAGAACTGCCTTAATAGAGTAACCTGGAGCGGAAAACTTGGTGCATGATGACTGCTCTAAAAGGCCAGGAACTCTCGCCACTGATGGCCTCAAATACCAATAAAAAACAAGCTCATGATCCCTTGGCATAGGCATGAGAGCCACTCCCTCCATAGAAACGAGATGCAGAGAGATGAGACCTACCCCAGATGGAACGAAAACTCTTCTGCCCTGAAAAGCAGGAACCCCTGATCATAGCTCTGCCTCAAGAATGATCATGGCGACTTCCCTATCATGATGATCCGGATTTGGCCAAAGACCTCTTGACAACCTCTGCCATTTCAAGAACCACATGATATGTCTTTAGCATAAATGGGGTGAACTAGTGTGGAACTATGGATGCAAAGACTCTTCGAAATTCCATGCCTTGACCTCCTCATCTGGCAACAGGTTTGAAGCATATCATAAAAGGTTCCTGACACGGATTCCAAACTCTCACACACTGGAGCTCCCCTATCGAAGAATTAAAAACTCATAGTGACTGGACGCTTTTGCGGTTGAGGAAAAAACATGACTCTAAACTTGTCTCAAATCTCCTACCATGAGATCGTTGATTCCTTACAATCACCAAAGAACAATAACCACCACTTCCTCGCCGCTCCAAAAAGCATTGTCTCAACCAATCAATCCCAGTGCTCCTCCTGAACAAGGATCGAACTGAAAAATATCTCGACCCCCTCTAACTAGTCTTCCATGACTGCTTCTGAAATGGAGCCCTCGTACTTCTATAGACTCTGGTGCTGAAACTCTCAGAGTGTCCTCCTCCAAGTGTCATCATCATCAACCTCTTCCCTACGGTGATCAGCTGGCACAACCAGCTGGACATATTCTATGCGATCATGATGAGTATGCCGACCTAGAGCCATACCTATAAAATAAAAATTAGTTAGAGCTCCAAAACCATGAATATGGAAGACTAAAAATTAATTAATTAATTGTTTTCATTTATTTATTTTAGGTTAACCTATCCCAAGGTCTCCCCATTCAAATAGAGGAACAAAGAATAATGATGCATGATCCATTCGTAGGTCTCTACCCTTTTACTAGTACCACCTTGTTTAGTAGCCATTATAAACATAAATGTCTATGCATCAGATCATAGGGGGACCTAAATTCCTATTTCTCAACTGGTATCCAGTGTTTACATCACTTGTTAAACATGAATGAAACAATTCCCTTACCAACCGATGCAAACTCACCTATGCCTAACTTCAACCTCCATCCTATCCCTCAACCTCACTCTGATACCACTATGTCACGACCCCCTCCCCTCAAGGTGTACCCCTCCTTGGCCTACAATGTGAGAAGGGAGATAATGACCCCCATGTCCTCCCTCCAATAGGCCACAGGTTGGCGACTAGCACTGAGGGTATAATAAACAAACTAATGGGATGCATTTCCCTCAAAGAGAACACATGCGAAAGAGAGAGAGAGAAGATATACACAAAGAAATTCCATCTTAGACTGAAATATAAAAGTAACCCAAGTGTACATAGGTAATGTCATGGAAAACTGCTACAACTAGAAGGGGAAAACTGCAAGTACACAAAAGAAAGTAAAAAAAGCAACAACCACAAGCCCGAACAACTCATGCATCCCCAAGCTCGTAGAAACCAGATTGATAAATAAGCTACTCTTAGGGACCTTAAAAATAGTTTATATATACACAGGGTGAGTATAACATTATATTCAGTAGGATTCGTCCCATAGCCTCTCTAAAAAATGTAATGAAAGAAAGCTAAAGCATAGTGAACAACAAGTGAAACTAAGTTGTCACCTAAATAGGTATACTATGTTTCCAGCCTCACCATAGCTACTCACAACATGTAACACATATAAGAGTATATAATATAATAAATAATATCCATGGTACCTTGCTACTACTTTCCCACTGGTTTGCCGCTTTGCCCCAAAATCTCACATCCTATACATCTCTCTTCAATAGGCTAGCCCACAGACACCAGAGCGAAGCACCACAACATGCCCCTCATGTAAAAAAATCACAACAAACACACAATAAGGTAACTCGGTTGTTTCTGGGAGCAAGCATATCTTGCATAACATGTACAATACATCGGGTATTATACCTCAATCCATTACAACCCATACACCGAGTAAGGATCCTCAAGCCATCAAAACCTATACATGTTACACCTATAGTAGTCTATAGGATACTATATATAGAATATATGTGTGTGAAAAACCATAAGCCATTATAGCCATCTACACACATATATTGGGAAACCTGACCAGTGTACCTATCAAAATAAGTAACTGCCAAGAGAATATAGTTGTGCCAATGGTGGTATTCATCCATCCATCCTCCCACCAGAATATTGGGGAAAACCCCCCCAGGGCTCAGAAGCCCCGGGGTGCCAGTTGTCCTAACAGATAGGGTGGAGTAGCATATAGAAACACAAAAATTACCGAATATATTATATCTCGCAACAATACTATGGGAATAACCTAGTATTAGAATCATATATAGCTAACGTCACTCGGCCTCTTTGCTGCCACTTCATAGACTAGGTATCCTATAAGAAAAAAACCATTTAAAGTGCTTCATTACATTACTTCATTCCCTTTTTGTCAGTTCCACATTACGTTAATTAATTATTTAATCATAAATTAACCAATAAAAATTTCACATTATATTCATTAGCATCACACCTAATATCCACTTTCCCTTTAAAATTGTAACATCAACATTCCCTTCCAACAAGCTCCATCCCCCATGGGTTAAAATCATTTATTCAATTATTTATTACACCATTACCTTCCCATATTCCTAAGCATTCTTGAAAATAATTCTATGCTACTAAACACAAGGGGGATCAACCTGGTGAGTAGATAAACTACACATTGAGTCTTGGATACCTATAGCATGAGCTTAGACCCATCCTTCCTTGAGAAGATAGACACAGAAAGCACATGGCATACCCCGTGTGTCTTCGCCACTTTCAGAAGAAGGGTAAGAAAGACCACCTGCCTTGATCAGTGAGGTGTGTAAATCAGGTAACCAAATGAGGAATCAGCAAGAATCCAAACTTTCACATCCAACCCATTCCATCATCCTTAGTGTCCTCCCCAACACCCATATGCATAAATCGATGCATCTCACCACTCTAGGTGTCAACTGCTGCAACAACCAATAGGCCTCCATGCCCCCACATATCAGAACAGCCATCCAGACTCACACCAAATCATAAGAAACAAGAAAACCAACAACATACCAAATGGGCTCTTACCCCTTAAATAAAATAGAGGGTAACCCAGAACCCTACAAGGAATTATCTTTTATCAAACAACTAGTTCCATAATCCTTATTGTATTAACCACTTTATTTTTCATAGGATCCAAATTCAGAAAACCCAACTAGTAAGATATCATAAATAAATAAACATTATTAGAAAACCAATTTATTTAACATCAAATTACAACAATAAGAACAAGATTAATGTACATGCCTCTTTAACTTTATCCAAACAATTACTAATTAATTTTAGCTTTACGTTATTTACCAATTTCAATCAATAATTTGTAGTTAAACAAGAAAACATAGATATCACAAAATCTATCGAAACAAGAGGCAATAACATGTGATTGATATCAATTTATTTATCTAGTTCAAATATTTCATTGGTCAATTCCACTATAATATAGTGGGATAAACCATGATAATTAAACAGTTTCACGTAAATGGAAAGAGAAGAAATTAATCCCCTACCTCAAATGGTTCTTAATGTTCATTATACATGAACGATTCACACAATGGATCATGATCTCCTCCTCTCGCGACAAATCCATCCATCTGAGGATGCTGCGACATGATCAAACAGACCTGAACCCAAGAAAACTCTATTAGAAGTATGGAGATCCCATTCCATAACATGAAAACAAGAATCATGTGAAGATGAACCCAAATGAACCATGATAAAACATACCTTATATCGATGAAGGATCGACCCTTTCTGTTTTCACCAAAGCAGGTGGTGCACATGCAGTAGGATTAAACATAATGGGGAAAAGTTTCAAGGATTAAGGTTTGATCACACCGCTCCTATTGGATTTAATAACAGTTTGAGTGTATTCCACAAGATATAACAAGGGGGAAGAAAAAGGGAGAAAGATATCTCATACATCTAGATGGTTCAATGGAGCAACAGTTTATGATATGTTTCATTTTCCTTTAAAAGAGGATCATATTAAACCACACGGTTTGACCATGTAAAGACATCCTGGGTGTTATGAAAATTAATATAAGAGTTATGGGATTTGATTTAGCCATAAATCCCATAAAATAAATCCTTGAATGCATTTTACGTCAAAGAAAATGTCAAATTGGTGAACTAGAGGAAGCTGGAAAAAACTGTTCACGATCCTGGAAACATTGTACACCTACCAATCTTGGAAAAACTGTGCATGATGCGGGAGACACTGTATAGTCACCGATCATAGACTCACTGATCATGGAATCACCGATCCTAGAAACACTATTCACTAAATCACACACCATTTCTGGACTCACCAATCATTGTACTGTTCATAGAATGACTCACTGCTCTTGGACTTAGGGATCCAGGAATCACTAATCTTGGACCCATCGATCCTGGACTAATCGATCTAGGTACTGTTCATTGAATGAATCACCTTTCCTGGACTCACCGAACCTGGTACTGTTCACAGAATGAGTAACCGATCTTGGACTCACTGATCCTAGACTCACCGACCCTAGATTCACCGATCCTAGTACTATTCATAGAATGACTCACCAATCCTGGAATCACTGAGCCTGGTACTGCTCACAGAATGACTCACCGATCCTGGAATCCCTGATCCGAGACTCAATGATCTTGGACACACCGATACTAGTATGGTTCAAAAAATGTATTACTTATCTGATGGTACAGTTCACAGAACGATAGAATAATCTGATGGTATTGTTCACAGAACGATAGACCGATCTGATGGTACTTTTGAGATCAGTCTCACCAATGGAAATCTTCACATTGGTCTCACCAATGGAACTATTCACATCAGTGTCACCAATGGAACTGTTCACATTGGTCTCTTCGATGGAACTCTTCACATCTGTCTCACTGATGGAACTATTCACATCGGTCTCACCGATAGAACTTTTCACATCGGTCTCACCCATAGATATCTTCACATCGGTCTCACCAATGGAACTCTTCAAATCAGTCTCACTGATGGAACTATTCAAATCATTCTAACCAATGGAACTATTATAAAAAAAAGGATAAAATTAGAAAAGTGTTGGGGATAAGCCACCTCGAACACCAAAACACCCCAAATAGTTTATTTTCACAGGGGAATTGGCCAGAGAGGGTCGGGCCACCACACATGAGACAAAAATTCACTCATTAAAAACACCCGACTCTATAATTTAAGACCTTAGATGGAACGACATCTAGTTCCATTATAATAAAATATTGTAATAAGAGGTTGATATAGCTTATATGATATATGGAGTAACTTTTAGTTGTTCTTTTGTGGGGAATCACACATAGGGAAATTTTTTTATTAATACAACCCAACAATATCATTCACAATATTGATTAGATATATTTTATGTATGGTATCTTGGATTTATTAAATAGTAAAATTTTATTATTTTAGTATGATGGGGAGTATGTTATTTTTTTGGGGAGTGAGTCCTTTATATGGGTCAGAGGCATATTGAGTCATTATAATTTATGATAGTCAATTTTTTGTTGAGTTAAGTAGAGGATCTGATAGGGGTTTTTCCTTAAGATTTATGAAATATCTCTAATGTCATTCTTGAAGAGGTTTTTAAAATACCCCCCTCTATGTGAGAAAATTTTTGGGATAGTGGTGCAACCAATCATTCAATAGATACCGATTTTTCTATGTACAATTTCTCTGTATTAGTTGTTTTCCCAATATATTTAGATTGATGAGATTATGTCTTTAGGATTTATTTAGCATTGTGTGTAACCTTCTAATTCTGTAGTTCTTTTTTCAATGAAGGTGGATTGAAGTACATGGTTGTGTATTTTTTATCACCTATTTAAACAGGTGATATTAAAAAACATCTATACTCTTCTAATGATGAATGGTTTTTTAATAATATAAAGGAATATAACTAGCTCTCAAAGATTGATTTCTGGTTATGATATATCAATGATTAATTTCAGATGTCATTAGAGGAATTATAAGTTAAATTAATGTCATTTAGAAAATTGAACATTGTAACATTGTCTATTGGATGGATGAATGTAATTTTCTATGAGTTATAGAATCATGGTGGTCATTATCAATGAAATAATTTTTTCTAAATCATTTGAGGATAATTTAGAGAATAATAAAACTATTTTTTTATTTCCCAGGTATCCTTATATTACATAGACATTTTTTATGATTGAAATCTAGGTAAATTTGGTCTTTTTAATGGCGAATATTGTGTCATAATGTGGTGTTATTGGGGATTTTTCAATGGTAGAATTGATTGTTTCATGGGAATTCCCCAAGAATGTTTTAGAGGTTCAATGATTATATAGTGATGAAGGTTATTAAATGAATTTTCATTCCTATAATTTATTATATTTTGAATCATATTAAAACATTACTTTATAAGGACAATCTTTTTTGTATTATGGTTCACTTTTTTTGAGAGGATCTTGTCATGTTCAATGTTTATTATGATTCTTCACAACTTGTATTAGGCCTTTTCAAATGTTTTAGAGGGCAGTAGTATCCTATGTTTCATGATAGTTACAAACTCATTAATATATGTACACCAAACATGATATTTAATATATTTTATTTTTTTGTTTATTTAATGTTGTGGTTGAATTTACTCAGAAGTGTGTACTTTGTGTTTTTCAATAGATAATATGAGATTAAGGTATATCTTTTCCCAGTGTGATATAAAATTTTATCGATAATGGTGGATTCCATATTTTTAGATTATAACATCATAATTTTATATACAATATGATAATGGAATGTTTTGGATGATTATTTTAGAAATAAATACAATAGAGACTTATTACATGAGTCTGGAAATTTTTAGTGGGAGATAAAGGATCTATCAATGATGTAACATGGTATGAGTAGAATTGATGATATATAGTGTATTTATCATATGAAGATTCAATCATATTTTGGTAATCTATTCAAGGAGTCCCTACCAAGAGAAGTTTAGGTTGGGGGTTGATGTGATAAGATCTATAGCTACGATTCCCCCAAGGGATGGTCTGTGGATGTTAAATATTAATTATTATTTCTGGCCATGGTGTTTTTTTACTATGGCAATGTGGGATGTGATTCTTCATGAGTTCCATGGTTCACCAGTAGTGGTACATCTTATTGTGGAAATGTATTATAATAAATTATGAATTATGAATTTGTGGTCTATAATTATGTGATCCATTTATGTTTCTGTATATTGATGATTTATATTCTATAGGGAGGAGGCTTAGAATTTTTCCCGGGTAAGTTAATTCATCCACTAGATGTTTCCTAGTTAAAGTGGGAGGAAATATCAATGGAATTCGTTGTTAGATTACATTGAGCTCAAGGTAAAAATGATCATATATGGGTGTTCATGGAACACATGAAAAATTTAGCTCATTTTATATTGATCAATGAGTAGAGCTCAATGGAGGGTCTATCAAGGATGTTTTTAGAAGAGGTGGCGAGGCATTATATGATATCAGAAATAATCATTTCTGATCATGATCATTCTTTTACCACTTGGTTTTGAAGAGGACTATAGTATGATTTTATCTCTCAATTATGATTTTACATTACTTTATATCTATAAATGAACAGTAAAATATATTATACCCTCTATAATTTGGAGGTAATATTGTATTCATGCATTCTATATTTTGGTGGTGCAAGGATGCAAACCATTCCATTTATGGTTTTTTCATAACATTACAGTTGTTACTCCATTGTTGGTTTGGATCTATTATAAAAATTGTATAGAAGACCTTATTGATATATGTTTTCATAGACAAAGTTCAGGGAATCAACAATTTTTGGACTATAATTTTAGAAAAGAATGATAATGATGGATTAGGTGATTCATGAGAATATAACGACAGTGCTTGATAATTAGAATTACGTTATGATCATATAAGGGGGCCTCTATATTTTAATATTAGAGATATTGTATTTATTAAGATATCACATCATCACGGTTAGAATCGGTTTGGTTTTGGGGGTAATCTGTCTCCTATATTTATTATAACTTTTTATGTTTATTTGTGTTGAAGATATATTTCATATTAGATAGAAATACCCCCATATATGAACCAAATTATTAATATCATTAATGTGTCACAAATTCACCATTATCATCATGATAATTCCCATGTAATTTATTTGGGAGAGATACATTTTTTACATGATATGGCCTTTTGGGATTGACTTTTTTTGATTATAGAGAGTGAGGAGATGTTGATGGCTAGGATTTCAATTCGCATGGTTCGTATCTTATAGTTACATGGTGTCTTGGTGGATTATACATTATAGTATGTGTTTAAAATACATTTACAATATCATTATTTTAATTTTTGATCGTGTTTATATAATATGTTTTAACTTTTATTGTTTCATTTTATGCTCATTCATGTTATGGGATTATTATCACTTTACAAAGGATGTATTTTTGGTGTCATGTTTTAGCGATATCCTTGAGAGGTATCTCACATGGTGGTTTCATATTTCCAATTCATTTATACCTATGTTTTGGATTAAATTCACATGTAAGATAATTTTTATAGAGTTATTTTATGTAAGGAACTAGTATTCTAAAAAAATCTACTATTTTCCTAATGAATGGTGGTGTTTAGAGGGGGTTTGATGGAAATCATGAAGGATAGGGTGGAGTTTTTTTCCATCAAGAGAGATACAAGTTTGTGTTGGTAGGTATGGTGCTAGCTATTTTGAGTTATTTTAAAGTTTCGATAGAGGAATGATTGGTTATGTTGACTTGATCGAGCATTTTTGGTTAGTGATTTGCGGATGGGTTGTGCCATAGTGACAGAAATTCCTAGTATGTCCACGGTGGAAGAAAATTCACTTTGATATTTTTTTTTGTGAATAATGGTGATGATATCATATCCCAAAGTAGAGGGCATGTCATTATGAGGTACTTGGTAAGTATCGCCTTAAGAAATAGGAAGATCACATTTTCATGCTTGTGGGTGTATTTTTATCTAGATGAGGTACTCTAGAGATGTGTGTATGTTAATAGAAATAGTGAGCTAGGTCACACCATGTCAAAGTACTGGGAATGGAAGGCTAAAATTATGGGGGAATTTTCCATATATCATAGTGAAGGTCATGGTAGAAATCCAAGGGGATGAAATAATATCATCTATTTCATGGCTCATTGTGTGGTTTTGAGAAAGGTGTCCAAATGTCATTTTAAAAATATTTAATGTTTTTGGGGTCAAAGAATTTCAAATGGATAGAAAATTATATCCCCTTTATTAAAGGGGTTTTATAAGTGTGATGTAGGTGAAGACCTCAAGGTATAAAAAGTTGACTCTTCTTCAATAATTAATGGATTTAGACTTCCATTAATTAATTTTCAATCCCTTATTTATAACCATGCTAACCTATATGAATTCTTATCCCATCCAACCATATCCCTTGGGAGTTGAAACAACACTAGTTCATTGTGATCAAACACACTTGAAACATGGTACCCTATAATTCTCACTACCTATCATATTAATTATATTATTTCTTTTTTGAGGATCATGTTGTTATATTTATAATCACTAGGATAAGATTTATAGATGATTTGATGAAGGGTTATATTGTTTGGTTTTGGAGTTTTTCCTTTTATTTTTTACTGTTGTTGATCATTGTTCTTTTATTCATACTTAAATAACAATAAACTTATAATATAGGTTGGTGATTCATTTTTTTTTAATTTTATGTTTTAATATATCAAAATCATAATTTATATTCTTTGGGTTATTGTGTAATTAACCTCAATGATGATAATAACATGAATTTGGAATGAATTGTATGAGATATTTTTGTTACATGTATTGATTCCTTGTTTAAGACACCTCTTGTTATTTTGTAGATTGATTACTAAATGTTTTTTAGTGATTACTATTTTCTCACAATGTAGTTTATTTACATTAAATTGGATAAAAAAATTTATTTTATGTTTAGATAATTTAATAAATTAAAATAGAAAGGGAATTTAATTTCTATTATTTATTAGAATTTATTGAAAGGAAATTGTTCCTTGGGTCATGTTTTTGGTTAGATATTTTCTATATCATTTTATAATAATATTTTTATTTTCAAGTTAACCTATTCTTATTAAATTAAATTATTCTATATAATACTATATATATTTATATTGTTAAAAATGTTTTCTTCTGAGAGATCCCATCGTTGTTGTTAAAGTATTATATACCATAGATATATATCATTAGTTTCTACATGAATATTATTGATTAAAATAACTTTATTCCCATGTTTTTTTTATAATATGATGTTATAAAATTAAATTGTTTTATTTTATGGATGTTTTTTTGAAAAGGGTTAGATGATACAAAGTAAGCTTGGGGATTTGTAGTTTCCTATAATTTATATGACATTGATGTTGGATTATATGGATCTAGGTGATAATTGGTATTTCTTAATAAAATTGTTTATATTTTTTGGTTTTTCCATAATGGATGTGAGTTGAGATAATATATCCTTTCCTTAGATGAATTTTTATTGGATTTTTTGATGTCATATGTATTCTTTTTGTTGGTTATAACCATGTGTTACAGTTGGATTATTAATGGTGAGTGTATCTTATTTGTGGTGTTTTCTGAATGAGTCCTAGAATTTCTTGATTATGTAATGGTAAATTTAATTAATTATTTACTCATGGAATTGGTGTTAATATTTGTAATTTTGAATAATTATATCGATTTCTTGGTCGGAATTAATTCCCAATGAAGATGGGATATAAAATTATGAACTTTATTTTGAATTTTTAAAAGTGACTTGTCTTAAAAAATGAATTGATTATATAAAATATTTTATTCTGTTTAACTAATGAATTATTATTAATTTTAATATCAATTTGTGATTTGGATTGATCTATATGTTTATTAATGAATTATTGTGTGGAATATAGTTCCCCTGACATTAGTGGTTTCCATTGTGTGTTATAAGGTAAGATAGCGACAGTTTAGTCTAAGGATAGATAGTTTGACATAATTTGGCTGTGTGTAATATCTATTAATTATATTTCATTGTTTCATATGATCAACTACCTGAGTTAAGATGGTAGTAGAAAAACAATTGTTTTTTATGTGTATTTTATGCATGATCTTTTTTTGGGGTGGAAATAAATTTTTGAATATCTCTCTTAGGTGATCTCCTTTAAACATATTATAATGTGAAAGTGTATTCAGAGTATATTTATTTAGGATAAAAGGTATGTATCTTCCCATGAAACAAGACCACTCATGTCACGACCCATCCCCTGGGGCCTGTGTCGTAACTACGCTAAGCCCGCGTTCCATAGGCCAGGGGCTGGCGACTAGCACCAAAGGAGTAAATCCCTAAAACTAGGAAGGCGTTGCCTTTATAAACCTAAACAAAAACAAAACCAGAGTACAAGAGAAAGAAAACACTAAATACAGCAGTAAAAAAAGTTCTGAATGTACAAAGGGGCCGGAAATACAATCCCAACAGATAGGTAAAACTATAAGTGAAAGTATAGTACAACAGAAAATATAAGCAGTTGGAAGATGACACGCAGCTCCTGGATCGTCCACCACGGATCCTACCTGAAGGGTAGGTACAAATGTCACCCTCAGCACTGCACGTCTGATCGTCCATCCGTCTGTCTCCTCCAGGTACCGACTCGTCGTGAGATCCACCTCCGGGTATTATCCAATCCTCGAAGGCTCGGCCTCCATCAGCGCTATCTGTCGTCTGCATCCAACAAAACTAGGTGCGGGCATAGCCCGTGCGGGGGTGAGTATAACGATACTCAGTAGGGACCCCGAGACCTTCAAGGTCTCTCTAAATCCAATAAGGATAACCACTAGCAGAATCTCAACAGATAACCCTTACATAGGTATAATCCCATACTTATACCTAAGTTATCAAGTAACCCATCTCAAACATGAGGAAACACAGAGGTTATGAAATCAACGGATAACCACTACTTAGATATATTCCCATACATATACCTATGTTATTAAGTGACCCATCTCAATCATGAGGTAAACACATAGGTCATAGACTCAGATCAAACCAGAATTTTCATTATCGAAACTGTAACTACTGAAGAGCTCCGTCTCTAACAAGTACAGTGATCATGTCACGATTCCGAGGTACTGGTCACTAACCTTAGACTGCTGAGGTACTCCTCCTATTGAGTACTGCGGGTCTGCTGCCAACTACCGGGTGCTCCGTCCGCTAAGGGTCTGCCGCCAAATACCAGGCGCTCTCTCTAATAGCCTATAGAGGTACTCCTCCTGTCGAGTACCGTAGGTCTGTGGCCAACTATCGGGCGCTCCATCCACCGTGGGTCTATCACCAAATACTGGGCGCTCCGTCCACTGGGCTAGTCGACTCACTCCAAGTCGAGTCGGTCAAGCAGTCGTCAGGTCTTAGCCAGTTACACGGTCTTCGTACTCCGTACGCTCATCTCCGGGAGGGTCCATTCCATGAGCTACAGGTCGATACTCCAAGTATCACAAAGTTCCATGAAGAAGTATTTCAAAGGACCACCTCTTCATAGGGGTCTCAACGCAACAAACGGTGTGTCAATCAGACGCCCGGTCTGTGAGTTATTAGCCTTTTCATCCCAGGGGCCAGGTTGGTTTCGTGTGCGAACCAACCCAGCCATATCTCAATTGTATCCCAAACTCTCATAGGGTATAATCATAGGGACTGTTTCTCAACGTGTTCACCAACGCCGCTGACGGTTCGTCAAACAGAGTCCGGTCTGAATGTTATCAGCTTTTCCGTTCCAGGGGCCTTGTTGGATTTCGGATTCAATCCAACCCTGACACTATCCAACTATGTCCAAACCTCATTTTAAGTATGCCAAAAGTTCCTTCTCATCAATAGGAATCCAACAAAGTCAACTTCATGTCAATCGGATGTCCGGAGCTCATGTTATAAGTGTTTCCGCTCTGAGGGCCCGTTTGGTTTCGTGTTCGAACAAACCTAGACATACCAAAAGTTCTTTGAAACTTTGAGTGTAATATACCGAAACGACCGTATCGATTGAAGGATCATTACTCCACTGACAGGTCATTGAACGGAGGTCCGTAGCCCACGATATGGGCAATAGAATAGAAGTGATCCTAAAATGGGGGGTCTGGGCCCGGTCCGACCCGGCGGGGCGCGGCCCGGCCTGGTCCGCACGACCCGCCACAGCCCGGCCAGTGGCCGAGCAGGGGGGAACCATTACCCATTTTCTCGCCCCACGGACGTGGTGTGCCTGCCACCGCAGCAGTTCCTCTTGGCGGCACGCCAGTAGGGTCTTCCACGGACCACCAGACGCGCTTCGTTGGTCCGTTTTGCCTGCCGTCTTCACCAGCAGTCCTCCCGGTTCCTGCTCTTCACCGTGAAGTCTTCAAAATGCCTATGCGGCCCGTTCTGTCATCACCCATTGATCCACATGTCAAATAAACAATATACGGAGTCTTCGAATCGCCTCTGCGGCCCCAACTCTGGCCGCGGTTTCATTCGGCCTCAACGGCGCGGCGCGACGGCGCCACGCTTCTTCACCCATTATTCCTTGTTTCCCCACGGTGTCATTGCACCGCGCAACCTTTGTTCATGCCACGAAAAACACATTATAAAAATGGGGAGGAGGTTCGGCCACGTTCGTGCGGTCCGGCCCCTCCCGTTAATCCGATATCAAGCGGCTAAGAAGAAGATGTTTTGACGGTCAAGAAAATGTTCATGAACCAAAAACAAACCCCTACCTCAATGAAGTCATCGAACGAGGTTTGTCACGGGCAAAGGGATGTCGCGAAAGACGGCGTCGCGGAAGGATGATCGTTGGCGTCGTGGTACATGGCGTCGCATCGTCGATCTCCTAGGAATCAGCGTTATTCTTCGTCCCTCGTTGGAGGCCGGTGTTCTTCATCGACGACGGTGCGTTTTTCGCGTTCTTCAAGGAAGAAGATGAAGTTCAAGACATGAGAAAATCCTCTCCAATCCTTCTCACACAACCAAAATGCCCTTAATGAAATAAGACTTGTCTTATTTAATTAACTCACACAATCCACCAATCAATTCAAAATTCAAAATTGAATTCTCGAATTAATTATATTGAACAACTTAAAAATTTCATTAATAAGAGAGTTGACTTACAAATTAATTGGGTTGTGGGTGAGTTACAGAAATAAATGCACGTGGGAGGTAAAAAGGAATTTGGACAGGTGGGGCTCGTGTGGGCCCCACTTCACTAATATTCTACCTAGGGTAGTTAGGAATTAGTGGGTTCCACCCCAACCTCCAAGAATAGGTTTAAACTACCTTAAAAAATAAAAAAAATTGGTTTCACAAATTCTATTTTTTATTCATTACTTAACAAATTATTTTAATAACCAAACCCGAGAAAACACAACTCCGGAATTGGTGTTCCTAGAAAATTACCGACGCTGCGGTTTCATCGGTGCCCTCAGATTTCGATTCCGAGCACCGGTTCAAAAGTTAGAAAAACCCGCTCGTTTGTTCACTGAACGTACCCGAGCTAAACTTCGGAAAATGATTTCGGGCACACCGGGTCTCAGAATCAGGTGCCGTCAGAAACTACGTTCTTGTAAAATCTCAAAGAAATTATGACAAAAAATTCCCATGAAATTTCAGGGTCTTTACATTACTCCCACCTCAGGCCTTTACGTCCTTGTAATGCTTTAACACAAACTAGGGATACAAAAGCGGTACTGAGCACGCATCTGAGCCTTCCGCTCCCATGTGCTCAACTAGAGGTTCCCGTGCTGCCAACGAAAGCGCACATGAGGATTCGACCGTCCTCATAGGACCCGCTCCTGTTGATCCTCAACCTCTACTGGAACCCCACAAAATTCACCCCATCGCCAATGTCTAACTCCCCATGGTTGATTATATGCGTCGGGTCAAGCACGTATCTCCCCAGTTGAGATACATGGAAGCCGTCATGCACCTGGTGCAACTGAGGTGGATGGTCAAACAGTAAGCCACCTCGCCTACCCTGATGAGGACCTGAAAAGGTCCGCTGAACCTCGGACATTACTTTCCACCTCGGCCACATCTCCATAGACCTTGTCGAGGTGAAAACCGTAAGAAAAAGTGGTCGCCATCCTCAAATTCCAGTGGTCCTGTATCCTATCATCATATGATTTCTGCCTGCTCTGTGCAGTTTTCATCCACTCCTGGATGATCTGCACCTTCTCTGTCATGGCCTGGACCATCTCTGGTCCCATAAGATCTTCTAAGATTTCTTCTTTGCCGATAAGTGAAATCATGTCTCATCCCCTAGATGAACAACGTTGTTTGCCTAAAACAGTCAATCCTGCGATGAATGGCATTAATCCATGCCATGGATGACTTCGTAAGGCCACAACGATACTACCAGGAGTCCCAACCGTTACTCTCGCCTCCAAGGGTTGAGTCACACTGTTGGCATCAGTGTGTGTGGTCACTGGGTCTCCTCCAGTAGGAATCTCAAAAGTTAGGGTCAGGTCAACATTTTAAATCGGAACCTCTTAGTACAAAAAAAGAAAGGAAGCAAACATCACAATGAAAAGTGTCTTTTATTACTGCAGCTCGAAGTACAAAGGCGCACTACAAAGACAACAAGGAAACTAGAATCACCACGATCAAAGGTCCCATGCCTAGAACTAGTCCCGCTCTTGTCCGCCAGCTTCCGGAGCTCCGTAGTCGTATGCTTCTGCTGCCTGAAGCTGATCTCTCCCATGTCCACCTGTTCCCTGCGATTGGGGTGGACCTCCTAGTGGTGGTGGTGGAAACACTCGAAGCGTTGTCCACGTCCAACTGCACGGCCAGCTCCACTGCCTCAGTCTTATGCTCCTTGTGGTCTGCCCTAATTGAACCTATGCCTCTGTCTAAGGGGTTCTTCATCTATCAATTGATCATCTGTAAGGCGGGTCGGATAGTCACGTGCCATGTGACCAAGCCCGCCGTAGGAGTAACACTGCCCACTCTTGGCACGATTAGCTCTGAATCCACCCTGGTTTCCCCGCACAACTAAACCTGAGTCGTGCAGTCGGCCACCAGTGGGTCTGGTCCTTTTGGACATCTGTGTCAACTGTCTACTGCCAGCCACAGAAGACTCCACTGCATGTCGACTAGTAGAGGGTTCCACTGCTGGAGATTTCTCAGCAAGGAAACTCTCCACATGGAGGGCTCTCTCCAACACCCCTTTCTGCGTCAGAATGATGTGAGAAACAACAGAATCTCTAATCTCTTGCCTGAGCCCCTACTCGAAGGTTCGGGCCCTGATGAACAGGTCACGTACCATGTCTGTAGAGTAGCGCAAGAGGTCTGTGAACCTCACTGAGTACTGAGCTACACTCATGATGCCCTGCTGCAGATGAAGTAGCTCCTCGATCCACACCGCTCGAAGGGTGGCTGGTACAAACTCTTCCCGGAACAGGCTCTCGAAGTCAGCCTACAGAAGTGATGCGTCTTCATGCACCGGGAGCATCAGGCTCCACCATCTTCTTGCTGCTGCCTAAAGAAGGCTGGCAGAAAGGATCACCATGACGTTTGATGGCGTCCCCACTAGCCTGAAGACTCTCACCACAACTTCTAGCCAATCCTCAGCCGCCTGTGGGTCCATCTATCCCCTGAACCTGGGTGGCCTCTGGCACTGGAACTCATGCAGTGCGCTCAAGCGACGTGCACTCTCTGCTGCTGGGGATGGTGGCACCGGTGACCCAACGAGTGGTAGTACCGCTAGTGCCTCCGCTGGTGCCTCAACTGGGATAAGGCCCTGTTCTAAGGCCTCGTCGCTTGGCGAGCAGTCAGTACGTACCACTCTCGGGGCTCTAGCTGGTCTTCCACGGGGAGGCATCCTGAAAGAAACAGACGTGACATGGTCAAATGATTTATTCCTGGTGAGCTGACCTGGTTTGAGCTTTTTTAAGGGAAGACCATTGAAAACACACACGCAATCAGTGTTTTGTGCACAAGTCGGAAATCAGTTGTCAAGGTCCTGGTGTATGGATACGTCGGATGCTCGCACTAACACTGGACTCCCTGAACTGAAAACCACACTCAGTACCCTAAACACTATTCCTTCACAGAAAGAAAATATCATAGTTATAAGTTCTGCAGTAGAACCGACTCCTCTAATACCAATTTGTCACGACCCGTCCCCCGGGGCCCGTGTCGTAACAACCCCAAGCCCCCCTTCCATAGGCCAGGGGCTGGCGACTAGCACCAAAGGTATAAATCCCTAAAATTGGGAAGGCGTTGCCTTTATAAACATAAACAAAAACACAACCAGAGTACAAGAGGAAGAAAACACTAAGTACATCAGTAACAAAAGTTTTGAAAGTAATAAGGGGCTGAAAATACTAGCCCAACAGATAGGTATAACTACAAATGAATGTAAAGTACAACAGAAAAGAGAAGAAGCTGGAAGATGACACACAGCTCCTGGATCGTCCACCATGGATCTTACCTGAAGGGTAGGTACAGATGTCCCCCTCAGCACTCCACGTCCGATCGTCCATCCGCCTTTCTCTTCCAGGTACCGACTCGTCGTGAGATCCACCTCCGGGTACCGTCCAGTCCTCGAATGCTCGGCCTCCGTCAGTGCTATATGTCGTCTGCATCCAACACAACGAGGTGCGGGCATACCCCGTGCAGGGGTGAGTATACCGATACTCAGTAGGGACCTCGAGACCCTCAAGGTCTTTCTAAATCCAACAAGGATAACCACAAGCTGAATCTCATCAGATAACCCTTACATAGGTATAAGCCCATACTTATACCTAAGTTATCAAGTAACCCATCTCAAACATGAGGAAACACAGAGGCTATGAAATCAACGGATAACCACTACTTAGATATATTCCCATACATATACCTAAGTTATCAAATGGCCCATCTCAATCATGTGGTAAACACATAGGTCATAGACTTAGCTCAAACCAGGATTTTTATTATTGAAACCGTAAATGCTGAAGAGCTCCGTCTCTGACGAGTACAGTGATCCTGTCATGACTCCGAGGTACAGCTCACTAACCTTAGACTGCTGAGGTACTCCTTCTGTCGAGTACCGTGGGTCTGCTGCCAACTACTGGGCGCTCCGTCCGCTGAGGGTCTGCCGCAAAATACCAGGCACTCTCCATAATAGCCTACAGAGGTACTTCTCTTGTCGAGTACCGCATGTCTACAACCAACTGCCGGGTGCTCCGTCTACTGTGGGTCTGTCTCCAAATACCGGGCGCTTCGTCCACTAGGCTAGTCGACTCACTCCAACTCGAGTTGGTCAAGGAGTCGTCAGGTCTCAGCTGGCTACACGGTCTTCGTACTCCGTACGCTCGTCTCCGGGAGGGTCCACTCCAGGAGAAACAAGTCGATACTCCAATTATCACAAAGTTCCACGTAGATGTATCTCAAAGAACCGCCTTGTCATAGGGGGTCTCAACGGAACAGACGGCGCGTCAATAGGATGCCCGGTCTGTGAGTTATTAGCCTTTTTGTCCTAGGGGCCCGGTTGGTTTTGTGTGCGTACCAACCTGTCCGTATCTCAACTGTACACCGAAATATCATAGGTTATACTCATAGGGACCGTTTCTCAACGTGATCACCAACGCCGCTGACGGTTCGTCAAACTGATGTCCGGTCTGAAAGTTATCATCTTTTCCGTTCCAGGGGCCCTGTTGGATTTCGGGTTCAATCCAACCCGGAAACTATCCAACTGCGTCCAAACCTCAGTCTAAGTATGCCAAAAGTTCCATCTCATCATGAGGAATCCAAAAAAGTCGACGACACATCAATCGGACGTTCGGAGCTCAATTTATAAGTTATTCTGCTCTGAGGCCCCGGTTGGTTTCGTGTTCAAACAAACCCGGCCGTACAAAAAGTTCACATCAACCTTGAGTGTAATATACCAAAACTACTGTCTCTATCCAAGGATCGTTACGCAACTGACGGTTTTTTGATCGGAGGTCCGTAGACCGAGATATGAGAAAAATACCGGAAGTGATCCAAAAATGGGGGGTCTGGGCCCGGCCTAACCTGGCCCAACCCCCCTTGGGTCGGCCCGACCCGGGTCCGACTCGGCTGGGCGCGGCTAGGCCCAGTCCACGCGACCCGCCCCGGCCCGGCCCGAGGGGGGGGGGGTGCACTGGCTCAGCCAGCGGCCGAGCAGGGGGGAATCGTTCCCCCCTTTCTCGCCCCACGGACACGGCGCGCCTGCCGCGTCCTCCTCCTCCGGATCACCAGCGGCCACGAGATCCGGCCTCTTGCCACCGCGGCTTCAGCTGCGATGGTTCCTCTTGGCGGGGCACTGGGTGCCACCACATTATTGCGGCCGGTCGATGCAGGCCCCCGCCTCTGTCCATCGGCGCCGCCGTGCCAGCGTTGTGCGCCGACATGGTCTTCCGCGGACCACCGGACGTGCTCCGGTTGTCCGTTTTGCCTGCTGTCATGGCCAGTGGTCCTCTCGGGACCTGCTCTTCACTACGAAGTCTTCAAAATGCCTCTGCGGCCCTTTCCTTCATCACCCGTTGATCCGCATGTCATATGAAAAATCTACAGATTCTTCGAATCACCCCTGCGGCCCCGAATTTGGCCGCGGTTTCGTTTGGCGTCAACGGCGTGGCGCGACGGCGCCGTGATTCTTCGCCAGTTCTTCCTTGTTTCCGTGCGGTGTCGTTGCACCGCTCTACCTATTTTTGTCCTGAGACAAACACATCATCAAATGGGGGAGGAGGGTGGGCCGTGTTCGTGTGGTCTAGCCCCCTCCCGTTAATCCGATATCAAGCGGCTAAGAAAAAGAAGTTTGGACGGTCAAGAAAATGTTCATGAACCAAAAACAAACCCCTAACTCAATAAATTCGTCAAACGAGGTTTGTCACGGGAAAGGGATGTCACGGATGATGGCGTCACGGAAAGAGGACCATCAGCGTTGCGGTACACGGTGTCGCGTCATCGATCTCCGAGGAATCATCGTTATTCATTGTCCCTCATTGGAGGCCGGCGTTCTTCATCAGTGACAGTGCGTTATTCGCGTTCTTCAAGGAGGAAGATGAAGTTCAAGACTTGAGAAAATCCTCTTCAATCCTTCTCGCACAACCAAAAACCCCTTAATGAAATAAGACTTGTCTTATTTAATTAACTCACACAAGCCACCAATCAATTCGAAATTCAAAATTGAATTCTCGAATTAATGATATTGAACAACTTAAACAGTTAATTAATATGAGAGTTGACTTAAAAATTAATTGGGGTGTGGGTGAGTTACATAAATAAATGCACGTGGGAGGTAAAAAGGAATTTGAAGGGGTGGGGCTCGTGTCGGCCCCACTTCACTAATATCCTACATAGGGTAGTTAGGAATTAGTGGGTTCTACCCCAACTTCCAAGCATATGTTTAAACTACCTTAAAAAATAAAAATAAAATTGGTTGCACAAAATCTATTTTATTATTCATTACTTGACCCATTATTTTAATAACCACACCTGAGAAAACAAAACTTTAGAATAGGTGTTCCTAAGAAATTACCAGCGCTTCGGTTTCATTTGTGCCCTCGGATTTCGATTCCGAGCACCGGTTCAAAAGTTAGAAAAACCCGCTCGTTCGTTCACTGAACATACCTGAGATAAACTTTGGAAAATGATTCTGGCCACACTGGGCCTCGGAATCAGGTGCCGTCAGAAACTACGTTCTTGTAAAATCAAAAAGAAATTAAGAAAAAAATTTCCTTGAAATTGTCGGGTCTTTACAACTCAGTTTCAATATACATGCGTTAATGTGATATCATTTCTGGAGGTTATTACCCATACTTTTATTTTTACTATAGTTAATATAGATTCATATAGGTCAACATACATGGGATATGATTACATTAGGTGTAATTAATTTTTCAGGAGTTTTAGTATCTTATAGAGTTTATACATGGTTAATATAATTAGGGTGTGAAGTGATACATGTGATATAGGATGATATGGCGGTGATGTTTATGTATGTGTTTTGTATGAGTCGTGGAGTGGATTTTTTCACATGATATCTACTTTTTAGGTGTTCAAATGATAGAACATTTCGAATATAAAAGTAGGGTATGATGGTATATAGTTTTACCAAATTTGGTAAAGATTCAGATTCACCTTTTTATTCAGTATAATTTAGTATGCTTCTTTCACATTTTCAAGGGAAATGATGTGTTTTATCTTAACAATTATTCCATTATGATCACCCCATGTATATATAAATTTTTTTTATCTTTACATGAGCGAGTTGGGGATAGAGTTTGGAATTACTATGTTAGAGTGGTTGACCAAGATCTTTTGTAATTTTTTGTTATTTCTATGGACTAATTTTTAGAACATTAATTTTTTTATCATTATTTATGAAATAAAATTAATATTTTATTGAGGTTTACTTATCCCTATGATATTTTTGTTGATGTATATAATCTTCTAAGTTATCCTTAAATTTATATCCTAAGTATAATTACTCTCATTTGTATGGATTCTATTCCATCGATTATAGTCCCCAACCCATTGACTATTGGAGGCTCACATTAGGATCAACCCCATCTTTACATTCATATAGGGAGGATAAAAAGTTGTGTGGGGGTCCTGAAAAAGTAGTTTATAATCAATTTTATTCCACTTCTACATAGAATCCACCCTCATTTTTTATACACACATAATCGCTTTCAGCTTCTATAATCCTTTCCAAATTGAAGGATGATAATCCATTTATGCATGGTAGAATCTTTTTGTATATTTTATTATCCATTTTTTATTATTTACAAGTCCAATTATATTAGACCCTTCCCAATCCTCATCATGAATAGGGTAATTGTATCTTCTAAATCAAGAGCATCTGACACATTATTTACCTTCAAGGGAAATATTATATCTTGATGTAGTTGCTGTTAATAATGTTTAATTATCTTTTTTGGATCAATTTGACCTATTTGAAAAGGAATATGTAGTTGAGGGTAATACAATATCTATAAATTTCAATTGTACATCTAAAAAAATAAATAATTTCTCTAAATATTCAATGCAAAGATTACTATAAAAAACTCTTGATCACGTGTCAATTAGTTCTTCACATGGATCTTAAATTGCAGAGAGACATTGAGGAACATTTCATTATTTTTCATGAGTATGAAAATAAATCCACTATTTTACACATCATTATATCCTAAAAAAAATTCCATTACATAGTAGTATGAATATAGTTATAATTATTAGCCTCTATGTTAACTATATAAAAATCTATTCAAATTTATTTGTCTATAAAAACATCACTCCATCCTATGTTATTATAGTTATTTTTCTTGAAAATCAAGAAAAATTACTAAAATGTTTCTGATAATCCCCATATAATATAAGGAAACTATATATCTCAATTATAAATATTTTTCAAGGTTATTCAATTATTTCATTTTTCATTGAAGGAGACGTAGATATCTACTTAAATACAATGACATGTCTCCATTTTTTACATTATCAGTCAAAAAATAACATTAACAATATATTGAATATAATTTCTTATTACTCAATGTCTTTATCAATGTATTCAAATTCTCTTAACTTTTTTCCTGGCATATAGGGCTTATTAGAATGTCATAAATTACTACCACCACAAATTTATCAATTTAATCCATAAATCCATATTTCTTATGTTAATGAAATCGTTTGGAAAATTCATAAGTCTGAATAGAAAAATATAAATTAATAGTTTACATACACAGTTTGAATTTATTTATTTGAAATATATTACCTTTTCACATTTAATTGATTACATCTAAAATGAAGATCAACATTAAGGAATTATTTAATCCCATGTTTATGATAAAAATCCATCAATCTCGGGTAGTGTTCAATGTTTCATTATTAGGTTCTTATTAAATTCATGATAACTGATGCATATACATATTGACCCATACTTCTTCATGAAAATGGAGACTATTACAACCTATGGTGAAGAACATGAGTTTATGAATCCCTTGTCAATATTTTCATAGAATTTCTTCTTATATTAATCTATTTCAATGTGATCCATTCTATATGGGCTCTTGGATATATGTTGATCACTGAGTGTATGTTCATATGTGAACTGAACCTCTTGATTTAAAGGATGAGTACCCATGTATTCATGTGAAAAAATTATACGTTACCTGTGAATGGAAATGTGATCAAGGTTTATGTATTTCAATTACACAATAACTTGAGTATGTTATGATTAATCTATAAGAATCAATACCCACGTCATTGATGGATTTTATTAATGTGATTCACAATATTTGTTCCATTTTTACAATATCATAATACAATCCATGATATTGAAATAGATTTCAGGGTAGTTAATGCATAATCTATATAATGATATCCAATCCATACACAATATATAATATAATTATATTTAAAAAATGTGAGATTTTACAAAATAATATCTCATAGATCTTAATAGGGTATGAATCAAATAGATCAGTTGAAATTATTACGCCACTCTATGTTTTCATAGATATATCTACAATAATGTATCCAAGAGTTGATTCAATAAATCTAGGAAATGTTCAAGATACAATTGAATCTATATAACTATACTCATATAAGGAACTAAATGTTAATTATTCTATAATAATAATACTTACATCCATTATTTTAGGTTATTTTAATTTATTGAATTAAAAAAATTAATTTGTGAGAATACACAAACTAATAAGAATATAAAAATTCAAACTGTGAACTTTGAAGGAATAACACATAAACTCTATATATGTAATAACAAATAAATTCATATTATATACTTTTACCCAATACATTATAAGAACTATAACTTTATAGGATGTTAACATTAGCATAATTAATATCATAAACATATTATAGCGTTATTTTTAAAATTAAAATTCATAAAATACATCCTAAAAATATGTATCATTAGTGAAATTATGAGGGTAAATAAATAAAACATAATATTGAAAATAAACCACAACATAATTAATTATACATAGAGAGTATTCCCCAAAAACTATTGATATACATCATAAAATAACCTAGGGAAATACATTATGTAAAATAGTGATATATAAAGCTTCATTAGGGAATAAACATTATGCGTAAAATAAAAGAAAATTGGAATAAAATGATATTAGAAAATGGGAGGATCATATATTATCACAAGGAATCATTTAACAATTAAGATGTTATCATAAGTTATATAATCATAAGATAATAGAAACACAAAAAAGACATAATAAGCATTTTTTGATCCTCAATACCAAGATAATGTGACATAATTTGCTAGTCTGACTACCTATAAACTATACATGGTGTCTCATGAGATAAAAAACATTACAAATGAATTGGGGAGATACATAAATCATCAAAAAACCATCACATAATATTATATAAATGATATATTTGGATGAAAATAAAACAAACCATATATAAAGTATAAGCATGATAAAAATCATGAGAATGAAATGAGTTAGATAGTGTTTTACCAATCTATAACCAAATGTCATATCAAAATAGTCATAAAAAAAGATGGTATTAAATCAGTTTTTATTTTAATCATTGAATAATAAATAATTATCAATTATTATGTTGAAAATGTTATTAAGGTTAGTATTGAATTGAGCCTCCCAAATTGTATTTTTAGAAATGAATAAAGAAAACATTAAAAGGGAAACATCAGTTATTATTTAGAAAAACAGATAATAAAAAGAATTGTATTATATAAAATGATGATGATTATTTTTAATTAATATGATATTAAACAAATTAGTGCATGCAATAAAATAATCTATAAATGTTTTCCCATTAATAGAGATTTATTAAATTAAGTAATTTAGAAAGGAAAATGAAAACAATATATATACTCAAAAACAAGATGGAAAACAAAATTATTATATATGTAATAGACATATATAAAAAACATATAAGATGTAAATTAGATAACTATGAAGAAGATGTGATGTATATATATAAAGAATAACTAAAAACAAATATGATGGATTAAAATTTCTTTTACAATATGTTTTGAGATAGTTGGTGTGTTCATCTAACAACATCAATAAAAAAATAAGGCAAATAAATTCTTAATTCATAATTTTTTATCTAAATATTAATTTTTTATTGTTTATTTATCTTATTTTTTTAATATTTTTTATGATATTTTGTTCATGTATACCAAATGAAGGATGTTCATTTAATGGTTTTGAGATCAGGTCAATTTCATGGTGTTTATGTATGTGTTTATTAAATTGGAAAAAAATACTCATGTGAAATGAAATGGATATAATTTCTCTCTAGATGAATAAAATTATTCATTTATTAAATAGTAACCATGAAAAATATAAATCCATAATGTATACATGTTTACGACTAATATTTTGATTATATAGGCAGTTTTTTGGATCATGATAAACTCTATTGGTTTAATTTAAATTTTTTATGTTTATTTACTCATTCCAAAATATAGAAGTAAATAGAAAATATCTATTAGGGTCATGATTTAATATAAAACATTTATAATCATCCATGAATGCTATTATGATAAATGATATTTTTCTTCAATAGATATGATAAAATAACTATAATATGGGCAATGCGTCCATTTATTAACAGATGAGAGGACGATTGATAATGGGTTTTCAATTAAGATAAAAATTTCTAATATGTATGACACTAAAGTAGTATTATTTTCATAAATTAAATATATTTTGTTATATGTGAATAATATAAAAATAATAAATAGTTCTTATGAGTTCTTAACTTAATGATTGAATCTACCCCATCACTAATTTCCTTTGTCATTTAAAATGAAGACTTTTGATGGGATAAAAACCAATAGAACATGGACGTTAGTTTTGGGGAGTAATTTGGGAAGATTCTGGTTGAGATATGATTCTAATTATTTTATGATAAGTGGGATGGTAAATTTAAGAATTAATAAGGTGATGAAACATGTGATTTAAAAATAATATTTTTTGTTAATTTTTTTTCAAGACTAACAATAGTGAGGAATTGTGGGACAACCAATACTAATTTTTGCATTTGATATAGTGATTATGGTTTCTTATATCATCTTATATGAAATTAATCATGTATATAAATTATAATATAAAATTATAGTATTTTTTATACATTACTTTCCACGAAAATTAAATTATTTCAAAAACTTATGAGAAATTAACATATTTTAATTTGTACATGATGATTCAAAATATTACATTCATTTTATCAAAATAGATTATTAAATATGGGATATATAATATTTAAATAAAATTATTATATTTTAATAGACACCAATTTTTTTGATATGACCAAAATCCCAACCAATAGAAAAATAACTTATGTTTTCATAATATTTAATTAATATTTATATACAAATAAATACTACTATGGATAATCAATAAACAAAAAATATAATCATTACTCTACTGAATTTCAATATATCATAAAATATATTACATGGAAAATAAATCTTATATGTTTTCTAAAAATAAAATTATTGTTAATTAGTCTCAAATATTTACATAAACATATTTAACACAATTATATTATGATATAAATTCATATTATTTTAATTTAATATGACTATATACTATTATTTTATATGTAAAACAATTTTTTTACAATTTAGACGATCATGTTATTAATCATAATGTTATGATTACAATATATAATTGCCATTTTACTATTACAACGAGCATATATCTTTTCGACGACTAATAAATACCACATATTTCAATCATTCATCATTCACTTAAATTTCCATATGGATAAATTCCTTATATTAAAAAGTAGTTATTTCATTACTAATATTTTATCTTTGTTATCGTATTGTTCATGGGTTTCATTATTCATGGAGAATAAGATTATGAAAATATACATATTCTAGTTATTTTATTTTTCTTTTTCATTATCCCATGTTACTATATTCAATTTTATTAGGTATTTTTATTATCTAATTGATATGATCAAAATTAAAATAATAATGTTTTTTTGTTTTTCATTAATATCTTCATGAGTATTATGATATACAAGTTTAAATAATATGAACTATTTTTATTCAAAAGATAAATTACATATATGATATTCCAGGTTGTTAGAAGGAGTATATTGATCATTTCAATGAGTATGATCCTTTTTCCACTGAGTTGGTATTTGAGAACTCATTGATGTTACTTTTTTTGAATGGTGTCTCCACCTAAACCGTGCTGGGAGAGGGTATTCATTTTATTTGATGACATTTGAAGTTGTTTTTAATAATTATATTAATTTGGATTTAATTTCTAGTTCCTTCCCTGGTATATTTCGTGACCAAAATTACATCAGTATAATAATTTCCTCTTAATTCACCATAGAATGGATGAATGATGAACTAATCTATGATATTATATATTAATTGTGAGGAACATATCATTATGTTTATGTTTATTAATTAGTGGAAAAGTTATCCCTTTAATGTTTCTTTTGTTTTCTCTAACACTCTGAGATTTTATGAGATATATTATTTTTAATTCCATTGATGTATTCTATTATACACTACACGAAGATTAGCTTATACTATACGCAACACCGTATTAGCTTACAATATACACAACACTATTCTTGGCTCATGTTACACACAATTTCAAGTTCGTTTTGTGGAAATTATTCTACGCATCGTTAAGTATAGATTTTTTTAATGTTTAAATGAAATAAGTTTTGATTATTTTATACGCAACACCAAATAGAGCATTCACTACACACAACCTTGACTTGGTTCGCATAACACACAATCAAGACCTTCTTCGATAGCGTGTGTAGTAGGCAATATAATGTTTCACTAAACGAGATATTATTATAATATTATTATGAAATAGCCATTATGAATAGTAATACCAACTTTTTCAAATTTTATAAATTTTATATTTCAAAATGGACTTCATTTTTGGATTCGGATTCTCGAAATTAGCCTAGGGTTAATTTTTGGTATTTTTGTGAAAAATTTCAATTTTTGATGAATAGTGAAAGCACTGGGTTACTATTTAAATACAGAACTTTTATTTAAATTTATTTTAGGTCAAAATTGATATATAATTCCTATATAAGTTCAATGTAATTCATTTGAGTCATTTTATAATAAATTTAGATATATAAAAATTTTATAGAACTTTTCACCGTCTTTTACCCACCTCCTAGGATAATTTGAAAATTTACTAAGAACTTATTTTTATCGCTTTTGTGACTGTAATTTCGAAAATCCGAGAGACACGGTTAATATCAAGGATTGAAATGTGGTTCAATAAGGTAAAAATAATATTTTGTTAATAATAACTTTTTACTTTTATTTACCACGGTTAAAAGTAAATAGGGTAATTAACGGTAAAAATGATATTATTATTACCCTAACACATGTCCTAATTATATTTTTATAAGACTAATTCGACCAAAAACAACCATAGGAATAAAATATTACCCTTTAGGTCCACTTGTATTAGATTAGGACACTTATTATTATTTTATTTAAAGAAGAGTTAAAATAGTTAAAATGGATTTTTAATAACTAAAATATTTTCAATATAGGGTTATACATAAGATACATTTAACTATAAATATTCATTAGAAAGATAAATTTTTTTTATACATAATGGTATTTTATTTATAATTTTTAGACATTAAATAATTTAATTTATTTATGACACTATGATGATGCAGTAATTACCTTATTAATGAAATTTTAACATAATTGATGTTATAAGTACCCAAATAATGGTAATTTGAGACTTTTTATGAATTACACTAATTTTTAGGTTAATATGACATGTTATTATTTATTCAATTAACTTTTTTCGAACTAATCATGCTGTTATTATTTTCACTAAAATAAATTACCAAATAGTGTTAAAATTGACATAAAATAATTTTTAAAACAAATAGTATATTAATAATTATTATTATATTACTAAAAAATATATGCTTCATCCAAATGACTTAGATAATGTTATATATATTAATAATGAACCGCTTGGGGTTCTTTTGGATTGTTATAGTATGTTTATTAACAATATAGTGTAAGAAAACAAGAAGACACGGTAAAAGTTAAATTAGTCATCTTAGAGTCTAAATGATAAGGTTAAAATAGTAACCTAAACATGTCTAAAACCTATTGGATGAGAGGATTTCGACCCATACCCACTTTAGATTAGAAATAAATGAATTTGGAGATATTATAAACCGAATAAAACATTATTAGAAAATAATATTTTATGATTTTCCAAAGGTGCCCCTCTCCTCCCTTATAAAAAGGGCACGCCTTCCCTCTTCTCTTCACACCCTTTTGTGCCTTGAAGCTCAGACAAAACCTTCCAATTACTCTTCTAAACCCTTAAAGTTATATCATAGAGGTTCTGGTATTCTAAAAAGACCAACTCTATCACCCTAATAAGAAGTTTAAAATTGGTGTGTCGAAGAACAGGTGGTTGGGATACGTACGAATCATTTCGGACCTAAGGTAAGGGATAACTTTTCCAATCTCGTTTTTATCTGAGATTGTATATTCGTATGTATTTACTGGGGTTATATTTATCATTCATGTTAATATTTTCTAATAATGGTTTCATGTATGTTTAATTTCCTTTTTACACATTTTTTTGACTTTTACTAGATGGTATGTAATGAATCATTCTTTCCTTTACCATACGAGGTACGTTTTGACTTTTCCGAAAAAAGTACGAGAAGAGTGATTTTTTTACTTATATGGCATGAAAAGATTTTTATGGTTTCATAACGCCTTATTTTCATGAATCTTACTCTACACTATTTAATGACAATTTTCAACAAAATCATTTTTTTTAAAATTTTATGGAATTTTGTGAAATGAAAATGTTTTAGAAGAAGAATGGATATTTTCCTCAAGAATTCATTTCAAGTGTTTTATCAAAACCATTTTCCATATAAGATGAAATTATTTCATATGTGTAAGTTTCAAGTATAATTTCTCTATGATTTATATGGTTTCACTTTTCTTATGATGAAATTATATCCATTTGTTTTATATAGATTATGTTATGATGGGATGATGTTTATAATACACATTTTAGTCTTTGGGTTATGATGAATGATTTTTTTATGTTGAGGAACAAGTAAGAATGATTTCATTATGAGATGGGTGGGACCTATATCTCCCTCCAATGCATTGGGTAATGATTTATATCTCATGAGATAGACATGGATGGAACGACAAGTTAATCCGGTTTAGTGATACATGACTGGAACAAGGAGTGAACTCAGTTCAATAAGGGACTTTGTCCACTAAGATGGTCTTTGCAGAAATGACTTGGCTACTATGAAATTCACATCATGTGTTTAAGGTTTTTACTCAATTACAAGTTTTATTCCCATGCTATTTTATCATTATTAATGTTTCTTTATGACCTATGCCTTACGTACAACCATGATTTATTCCACAACTCAAGATTTTGATGTGTAAACTTTATTTTCATGTTTTGAAGTTCAAATGTATATGTTTTGTTTTATTTTATCCATGCATAAGCTTACTGAGAATTTGAGCTCACCCTTTATAGGTTTTCTTTTCCCCAAGATATAAAAAAAGTCTTTAGGTAAGAAAAAAGGGGAAGCTTTTTATGGGAGATGTTGAAGATCTTTCACCAAGATTAAAAGATTACGTTCCGAGTTTCCAAAGACACTAAACTATTACGGTCCTTGTGTGTTTGTTTTTGTTATGTACTAAGTATTCTGTAAATTTAATATAATTTCCATGTATGTCATGATTGGTTCTCTACAGTTGGTATCAGAGGAAAGTTTTAGTTTACCTTTGAAAACAAGGATTGTGAAAACATTAGTGAGATCCCCAGAGATATTTCTATGGTATGTCTAGGGAAGTCACTAAGTTTAAGTATAAGTATAGGTTATAGTCCGGAATTATGGTAACAATATTAGAGTTAACCCTAAGATGTTATATATTGATGGTAATCCACCTTAATTACGTTATTTTCCCTAGAATTATTTTTGCCTCTCACACTATTCTTTTTGGGTTTTAGACGACGACTGGAACCCTAAGGAACCATGTTGATCAATGTAATGGACAATGCAATGATTGGTATCCAGAACAAACCAATGTTATGGGATATAGAGTGCAAAATATTATTTCTATACTTAAACAAGCTATGAATCATTCTGGATGTCCAAATGAGCAGAGAAGGGAACAATATCTAATTGAGTCCTTCACAAGGCAATGTCCACCCTCTTTTAGTTGGTCTTCTGATCCACTTATTTCTGAACAATGGATCAATACCATTGAAAAGATATTTTTTGTACATCATTGTTCAGAACATGAAATAATCATTCTAGCTATTTACCGTTTAGAAGGTGTAGCAGATCAATGGTGGACTCTAATTAAGAATACGAGGCCCCGAGATGAAATGGAATCCATGGAATGGGATGAGTTAAGAACAAATGTTTCAATATGTAATTCCCTCATATTCATCGAACAAATATGGAAAAGTATTTCCTTGAGCTTAAGAAATAGGATGATGAATTTGTTGGTATATACGAAGTGAATTTTATAAGGCTTACAAGGTATCCATATAGCTTTATCATCCAACTTGAATGTAATGTTGATCGATTCTCCAGTGTCTTAAAACCAAGTCTTGAAGGGAATTAGATATAAGAGACATCGGTAGCTATGAATAAATTGTGAGTTGTTCTATGAAGGTAGAAATGGAAGCTGATGTAACATATCCATCTCATGGTTCTTATAAGAGACAAAATATGGAGTTCAAGGAGAAATCTCATAATAATGGTGAAAAGAATATGAATGTTTTTTATGCTAAAAGTGTGGAAAGAAGCATGGTGGAGATTGTCCTAAAGGGACTAGAAAATGTTTTAAGTGTGGAAAAGAAGGTCATTGAGCAGCTGATTGTCAAAGTAATAGAAAAAGGGTTGAAAATGATGTGAATAAAGAAAATATTGTAGAGAATGCACCACCCACAATTCAATGCTTAAAGTGCAAGGAAATTGGGCATTATGCTAATAAATTCCTTAATACAAGGGTTAATGATGATCAATGTGAGCAACCTCTTAAGGAAAAGGATAAAGGAAAGTCACACGTGATCACTATTTGTGATGTTGAGTATGGAAATGATGTTTTGTAATGATTAAGTGTTTATATAATGGGATTTCAAAATAGTATCATGGAATCTCATTTATGGCTTCGTGGAATTTTGGAATATATATGTATTTGTTTTCAATAATTATATGGTACCGGTAACCATGAAAAGTGATTAAAATATTTTTGGAAAAAAGTTGATAAGCACATAATGAAGCGATACAGATAAAATGAAATTAGCTCATGACTGATATAAGGATAAAGTTATATCATGGTTTGATTATATGGAAATTTTGGGATTTTGGTATGTGGAAAGTGTTAAATTTTGAAAACATTCATGTTTTCACTAAGAGTCAATGGGTATTTATTTTTCAAGAGAATACATGATTATGGTATTCACATGTTTGTAATTTGACCAACAAGATATATAGTATGATATATGGGGGATAAATGATGGTATTCACATGCTCGACAGATGACATTTCTAGTAATTGTTTTCTTTGTACTATGAGCTTGGACAGAAGTATTTTGGATAAGCCTAAAGATTTGAATGGATTATGTTGGACATAAGTCATTATTTTTTAAGGCTATAACTTTTTCTATATTGATTATGGAATGTTATAATAACGTATTTTTAGAAAAAGGACAACCTGTAGGATGGGAACAACCCGTCACATCAGACAAGGTAATGGGAATAAAACCCACAACCGAAGTGCAATAGGCCTTTATCGCTTACCACTAGCATACAGAAAGTCTGGTTAGTAGAAACAAGTTTTATTATATTAGGAAGTACGATATATGAATTATACGTCCATTTTAGGAACCCTATATGATTAATCTCACTATAGATGGACTTATGTATTTTTGATAACATTTTCTAACCTTCGGTTTATGATAGATGGAATGACCCATCATTCTATCACATGATCAGCTAACACTTCACGAATGACAAATTCAACTTCATTTCTGTAAGAGATTAAGTGGAAAATTTCCAAGGAACGACCAACGATATGATTGTACCAAAATCAAAAACATATTTCTTCTAATTCCAATTTCTTTAACATTAGGGAAATGATCTTGAAAACCAAAAATATTGTCCTAGTTCCCTTATATCTGATGAATTAGATTTTACCTTAGATCATCACAAATTTTTGGATTTGTGATTGTTGGCTTTTTCATAGCCATGTCCTCTACCACTCTTCATCAGAAGTTGATGGTTATATTTCTCTTCTATATCCATATTTTCAACTATGTTGTCATATGTAGAAACCCAATGCTGAGTTACTTTGGGTGACTATTATGATTATAACATTCCTTTTTAAAATGAAGTTTTAGTATTCCTTTTTATGATGTGGGTTTCTATGAAAGAAACTTTTAAATAGTAAACCATTTATAACCGTTATGAATTTTGAGGGAGAAATTCATTTTAAGGGGGGTATAATGTAACACCCTTAGATTTTATGAGATATGTTATTTTTAATTTCTTTGATGTCTTCTATTATACACTTCACCAATATTAGCTTGTACTATACGCAACACCGTATTAGCTTGTAGTATACGCCACACTATACTTGGCTCGTGTTACACACAATTTCAAGTTCGTTTTGTGGAAATTATTCTATGCAACATTAAGTATAGATTTTGTTTAATGTATAAATGAAATAAGTTTTGATTATGTTATACGCAACACCAAATGAAGCTTTCACTACACGCAGCCCTGACATGGCATGTATTACATGTAATCAAGACCTTTTTCGATAGCGCGTGTAGTACGCAATACCAAGTTTCACTAAACGAGATATTTTTGTAATATTATTATGAACTAGCTATTATGAATAGTAATACCCACTTTTTGAAATTTTATAAATTTTATCTTTCAAAATGGACTTCATTTTTGGATTTGGAATATTGAAATTAGCATAGGGTGATTTTTTGGTATTTTTATGAAAACTTTCAATTTTTTATGAATAGTGAAACAACTGGGTTACTATTTTAAAACTGAATTTTTTTAATTAACTAATAATTTTATTTAAATTTATTTTAGGTTAAAATTGATACATAATACCTATATAAGTTCCATGTAATTCATTAGAGTCGTTTTATAATAATTTCAGATATAAAAAAATTTTATAGAACATTCCACCGTCTTTTACCCACCTTCTAAGAGAATTTGAAAATTTATATAAAACATAATTTTACTGCTTCTGTGAGTGTAATTTCGAAAATCTGAGAGATACGGTTAATATCAATGAGAGAAATGTGGTTCAATAAGATAAAAATAGTTTTTGGTGAATAGTAACTATTTTACTTTTATTTACCATGGTTAAAAGTAAATATGAAAATTAAGGGTAAAAATGATATTATTATTACCCTAACACATGTCCTAATTCTATTGGATAAGTGTAATTCCACCAAAAACAACCTTATGAGGAAACTATTACCCATTAGGTCCACATGTATTAGATTAGGACACTTTTTATTGTTTTATTTAGAGAAGAGATAAATAGTTAAAATCAAAGTTTAATAACTAAAATATTTTTAATATAGGGTTATACATAAGAGAGATTCGACTATAAATATTAATTAGAAATTTAAAACGATTTCCTAAATAATTATATTTTATTTATAATTTTTAGACACTATATAATTTAATTTATTTATGACACAATGATGATACAATAATTACCTTATTAATGAAATAATAATATAATTGATGTTATAATTACCCAAATAAATATATTTTGAGATTGTTTATGAATTAAACTAATTTTCTAGGTTAATATGACATGTTATTATTTATTCAATTAACATTTTTAGTACTAATAACGTTGTTTTGATTTTCACAAAAATCAATTACCAAATAGTGTCAAAATTGACATTAAATAGTTTTCAAAAAAAATATTATATTATTAATTATTATTATATTCTAAAAAATCAAAGGTCCAGCCAAATGACTTAGATAAGGTTATATATATCAATAATTAACCACTTGGGGTTCGTTTGGCTTGTTATCGTAAGATTATTAACCATATAGTGTAAGAAAACATGAAGACATGGTAAAAGTTAAATTATTTAACTTAGTGTTAAATCAAAATGATAAGGTTAAAATAGAAACATAAACTTGTCTAAAACCTATTGGATGAGAGTATTTCTACCCATACCCACTTTAGCTTCAAAATAAATCAATTTGGAGCTATTATAAACCGAATATGTCTTTATTATAAAATAATATTTGAAGTTTTTCCAAAGGTTCCCCTCTCCTCCCTTATAAAAAGGGCACCCCTTCCCCCGTCCCTTCAAACCCTTGTGAGCCTTGAAGCTCGGCCAAAACCTTCCAATTCATCTTCAAAACCTCCTTAGTTATATCTTAGAGGTTAGGGTCTTCTCAAAATACCAAATCTAGTGCCCTAAGAAGAATTTTAAAAGAGGTGCGTCGAAGAAGAGGTGGTTCGGATACGTATGAAGCATATCAGACCTAAGGTAAGGGATAACTTTTCAAATCTTGTTTTTATATGAGATTGTCTGTTCGAAAGTATTTAATGGGGTTATATTTAACAACCATGTCCCTTTTTTCTAAAAATTGTTTCATTTATGTTTACGGTCCTTTTTACACATTTTTTTGACTTTTACTACACAGTATGTAAGGAATCTTTATTTTCTTTACCATACGAGGTACTTTTTGACTTTTACAGCAAAAGTATGAGAAGAATGTTTTCTAACATATAATGAATGAATATATTTTTATGGTTTCATAATGCCTTATTTTCATGAATCATACTCTACAAGATTTAATTACTATTTTCAACGAAATCCTTTTCATTAAAATTGCATGGCATTTTGTGAAAAGAAAATGATTTTGAAGAAGAAAGAACATTTTCCTCAAGAATTCATTTCAAGTGTTTTATCGAAACCATTTTCCATCTAAGATGACATTATTTCGTATGTGTATTTTTCAATTATAATGTCTCTATAATTTATATGGTTTCACTTTTCTTATGATGAAATGATATCCATTTGTTTTTTATGGATTATGTTATGATGAGATGATGTTTATAAAACCTATTTTATTCTTTGGGTTATGATGAATTATTTATGTTTATGTTGTAGCTCATGTAAGAATGATTTCATTATGAGATGGGTGGGACCAATATCTCCTTCCAAAGCATTGGGCAAAGATTTATATCTCATGAGATAGACATGGTTGGAACGACAAGTTAATCTGGTTCAGTGATACAGGACTAGAACGAGGAGTGAACTCAGTTCAGTAAGGGACTTTGTCCACTGAGATGGTCTTGGAAGCAATGCCTTGGCTAATATAGAAACCATATCACGTGCTTATGGTTTTTCCACAGTTACTAGTTTTATTCCAATGCTATTTTATCATGATTAATGTTTCTTTATGACCTATGCCTTACATAATGCCAAGATTTATTTCACAAATCAATATTTTGATGCGTATACTTTATGTTCATGTTTTGAAGTTCAAATGTATATGGTTTTTTATTTTCTCCCTGCGTACCCTTACTGAGAATTTGATATCACCATTTATATGTTTTCTTTTCCCCATTATATAAAGAAAGGATTTAGGTAAGAAAACAAAAGGGGAAGATCTTTATGAGAGATGTTGAAGATCTTTCACAACGATTAGAAGATTATGTTATGAGTTTCCAAATACACTAAATTATTACGGTCCTTGTGTGTTTGTTTTTGTTACGTATTAAGTATTCCAAAAAATTAATGTAACGTCTATGTACATTAGGCTTCAGGTCTCTAAATTTTCAGTGAATGTATTACGAAACTTTCTACTCAATAGTTATAAAAAAATCATTGTGGTCGATTGGGATACAACCAAAAATTCTACAAATTTAGGTTTCAATGATGAAATAAATCTCTGTCTTGTAATTTATCTTGATTGTATAATAATATTTATGTTTCATGTTATGCATTTAATTCCATTAAAATTTATATTATTATTCTAGACCTTTTATCTAATGCTCTATCTTTTAATTTTTACAACCTTGTGATATTTTAGTGATATCAATATATAAATATATATTAATGAGGATAAATAATTTAGAGGTTTTTTAATTTTTTAAATTGTTGGTTATGTGTTCTTGTTTTTGGTGATACCACTAAAACCATCACGTTTTATTTAATCAACCATTCGAAGAAAAAAAATATTATGGGAGATCCAACAATATTTCCATATCCTATGCTCATTTTAATTGATATTCCAATAGACCTGTTTTAGATTGTATTGTTGTGTACTACTATGTGGTATCATTTCTGATCTAGAGTGGAGTTGGGATCTTCGATTTTATAATTGGATTTAGACTTGTTTTTATGTTCTAAAATATATTTTTCCTTTTCTCACGTGTTATATATTCTTATATATTCAATGTATTTATGATCATATCATATATAGAAATAATTGAAATTCCTCGTGAGAAAAGTTATATGGTGGGGTTAATTATACTAAATTTATATCATTTTTATGATATTTTTTTGTTTAATTAGTAATTTTATTAGAGTTAATTAATTTTAGACTAATTGTTTTCAATTTAATATATTTTTTCTCAACATCACTATTGGTTTATGATTTAGTAAACTATAGAGGAAAAACAAACAATTTATACTAAGTGATTCATCGCAATTTCTTTAAAGAATGAACATAGTTGGAGGGAACATTACATTTGTTCATATAGATCAATTAGGAACCATGTTACTTGTATATATGTAAAACACTAACCATTAAATTTATATTATTGTTTCATTAAACCATGTATATTTTTATATATACAATGGAAAACAATGTAGATGAGATCTTATATATCGATACCTTATTCCTAATTGGTGCACTATCTAGAGAAATCGTCAGATAAATTCATGAAGAAATCATATAAAATAATAATGTATTAAATATTATGTGCATTGTTTTAAAAAACACAGATCCTTCTATTGTGCGTTTTTTTTAATTTCCTAAACTACCCATATAATTATAGAAAACCCAATTTCCTAAAGCTAGTGCCTTACTTAATAACATGTGTACTATGAACATCAGATCACATCTAAAATGACAAAATAATTTTTTTGTTCTGAAAAAATAGATACCAAAAAATGTATTCTCCCTTTAGTGGAAAAAAAACATAGAAAACCCATTGGAATCATCCATAAACATCTAAATTATCCTTGAATATCATTAAAACATCCATCTTTGCAACCTGTGGAAAAAAATAAAGGTGGTGAGCTTATATTATCAGTAATGGTAGTAAATATAGAGTAAGATTTAATAGACATAAAAAATAAGTAATGATAATTAACCAAAACCTCATTCCATTAAGACATAATATTGTGAATAATATGTAATGAATAAAATTTGATTGAATAATGACCTATAAATATCGTAAGAGAATGAATCTTGACATTGTAAATTTTACAATTCGAATAATCAAATTGATTATCAATTAATAATAAAAATAATGATCAAATGGATAATGTTGGATATCTAAAATATATCTTCATGGAATCAACCATGAAATATAAAAATAATTTGCTAAGGGCTCATCCAAAACCATATTTAAAAATAAATGGTAAAGGCCTCGTCCAAGTCCATAACTTGTTTGCCTCATGAGACCAACCGATACATAGATGAGATATAACGAATCCCACCCATTTGTTAATAAGTTAAATGCATTCCTCATATGAATGGGCTAAAATATAAACAACATATACAAATGAAATGTATGTAAAGTTACTCAGGCAGTGAATACAATCACTAGAAATTCTGAGTAATATGATGAATGGTATAAATACAAAAAATCCATAATCACACTGATCGTAAACCATTTGGTAAATTATTGTATATGATATCATTAAAAATAAATCCCAATTAATCATAATATTAAATAGATGGAATTAAAATAGATGAATACTCTCTTATAAAATCATCAAGGAATTATTGAGAGAAATAAACCTTTTTTACTTTTTAAAGAAGTGTAATTGAGGAAAATCAGTTTTAATTGTCGTAAAATCATATTATAAAATTTCATATCCCAAAAATTAAAAGATTAATAATATGAAATTATGTTTTATATATGGAATCTTTCCGAATGAGTGAAAATAATTTAAACCGTTTTTATGAATCATTTTAAATGGTCCACTTTAGCGTCGTTTAAGTGGAAATATTAATGTTTTCTTAAAAAGGAAAATCCTTAATTATTTACATTAAACAAGAAAAGTGGTTATATTTATTTTCAGGATAAAAATAATTATTTTGGAAAAATATTGGTTTCTTAAGATAGATTATAATGTGTTAATAAATATGGTTGAGAAATGGGGAAGTTCCCTTTAATCAGGGTTTCTTAATAGGAGAAATTAAAAAGGGATACCTAATAAAACAATTATTTACCCATCAAATAAATATAAAAAGATATAGATAAATGGATTTTTATCTTATAGATATAATTTAAAATAAGTAAATAAACATAAATATTTATTAAATTGTAGGTAAATAGAGAGAAAGAGTGTAATCTTATGGAAAATTTTGGTTTTGGAAGTAACCCATACCACTTCAAAAATAGTGAAACCGCATGCCCCATAAAATTAATGAAAATTAAATGAAAATTTAATAATATTAAATTTAATATTTTAATTATATGAAACATGAAATAGAATTATATAGGCAACTCACATGAGAAATAGTGTTGAATAAGTCATATATCTCATAAATGAAAGGTAGATGAGAAACCCTTGCCACTTTCTATAAATATATCCTTATATTTCACATAATGTCCCATATAATTGAATTATTCTAATTAATTATTTAATATAGATCATATTAAATTTTTGTTTTCTTTAAAATAATTTTCTCATGGTCATTTTTTATTTTTCTATGATTTATAAGATTCGATTCTGTCATTTGATATTGTTTATTTCCTTGGTTTTCTTGATCGGTTCACTTGTATACATGTATGAAAGATCATGTGAAATTACAATAATTATTGAAAATTAAAATTATATGTTATTAATGAATTTATATGATATTAATTTGTATTATATATAATTTTGTTTCCATATATGAGGATAAATAATTAGATAAATCATTAATGATAATAGTTTAGAATATTTTGGCATTTTTTTGGTCATCAAGAACAAGTTTTGTCTGATGTACTAATATTATGTTTTTATAATGGTTAAAGAACATTAAATAAGTTTTATTACATATAATAATTTATTTCTTACCATAATAAATGTTTTATTACCTGATTTTATGGCATTATTGAAACATTAAGACTCATCGTCCACGCATGCGGTAAATCTTCACCTCACAGATGATGCTTTCATTTTTTGAAAAGAAGAAGAAGATAATTGATGTATGATATTAAATTAACATAATAAAATTCTATTATATATAATATAATGGGGTTATTTTTATTATTTATATATAGTAGGTAAGGAAAGAATATGAAAATAAAATAATATGAATGAAAATTAATAGACCAAAAGGGTATTTTACATCTTAAATTAATCTCTTTGGGAACCCCCTTAAGAATCATTGAAATGTTATTTTGGTGAATAAAAAAGGAAAAAATTTAGGAGAGAGGTTTGAGAGAGTAAATGGGAAGAATATAATCGGAATTCAAGGATTTTGTGGTAATGGAATAAGAGGTGTTGAGGTGTGGTATTTATAGTGGAAGAGATGTGTGTTTTTTATTATTTTATTCATTAGTTTGTTATGCTAGATGATGGCTATGAATTGTTTGAAACATATCACTAAATATATTAAAAAATAAAGGATAGTTATATTTTATGGGATTACATCATCCAATCATATTCTATTACTTAATAATTCATGTATTTCTGAAATACTGTAAATTAGAGTATTTCAAATTTCACAAAAAACTCAACTATTTTAGAAAAATCAAAAAAACTATCCTTGGTAATTTTTAAACATTTAGAATACAAAAATAGACTCCATTTTAGGAAAATAAATTTATAAATAGAATAAATTTAATTTTTTATTAAAATCATCATTTATTTCAATGTTACTAATTTTAAAAGTCTTACTGATTTTATGAAACATTAGAATATTAAATAATCTCACATAAAATAAAATTTTAATCATAAGACTATAAAAATTTAATTTTTGAATATATTTTATAAAAAATTCTATTATTTTAAATGATAATATTGATTTTAAAATGGTAAATAAAAATTAATCATTCACAAATATCCAAATGCTTAATTTATCAAATTTAAAACATTTATTTACATATAAATATATCATATTTTCGTTAAAAAGGTACCTCAATTTTACTTATATATTAATATGTGAAGTTACTATTCTATTGTTAATATTACTATCTTTAGTGGTCACATTACTATTAAAACGATCATATTAAACAACATATTATGTTTTTAATCTAAGTGTTGTCTGAAGAATAAAATATCAAAGATATTAAATTTTAAAATATGCATACGATAAAATCATGGGGTGTTGAATTGAACCCTCCTACAAAAATTTCATTGTTGAAATATCCAGAGTGTCACATAAAAAAAATATACGGGTAGTTCTTCATCATAATTTCTTTTAGTTATCACGTCCCCTCTTCAATTTTATGATTTTTCGAATGTACCTTTACAAGAAAAGTCATCTATTAATTAAAACCTATTTTTTAGTGTCATGATTCTGAATAAGATCTCCATGTTAAGATAAATCATTTTCTAATTCAATTCCCACAGAAGCGAGGAAATGCGTTCGGTATGGAAACTACATCATTAAAAAGAGAGGTGGAATACAGTGTGAAATTTTGAAAGGAAAGGTGGCATCACCAAATGATAAGCCACAGATCCAATTATATATAGGATTTCCAAAGGACCAATGTATATAGTGATTAGTTTCCATTTATTTCAAAATATTATAACACCCTTCTAGGAAGATACATTGAAGATGACATGATATCCCACTTGAAATTTAAAATCCTTACTCCGGTTATCAACAAAGATCTTTTTCAAAATTATTGATGCCTTTATAAGTATTTGATTTGACTTTACCATTTCCATTTTTCACTCAACAATATATGTTCCTACAAGATTCCTTTCAGAAAAAGCATCCCAACAAGTTTGTGTATGCAGTCTCTTTCCATGCAATGATTCTTATGGTGACATTTTAATACATGAATTGGAACTATTATTATAGGAAAACTCTAATAAAGGTAAATACAAATCCAACATTACATGAGAGTCATGTGAGAATGATCTGAACATATATTATAATGTTTCTAATGTACTTTTTCTCTTCCCATTAGTTTGAGGGTGATATGTAGTACTCAAATGATGCTCATTATCCCAATATTTCTGAATTATTTTCCATAATTTCTACATAAAACATGGATCAAGATAAAAAATAATTGTAATATGTTCTCCATGAATTCTTAAAACATCATTAATATATAGTTGTGAAAGGTTTGGCAACGATAAATCCTCCCTATTATGAGGAAATGTGATGATTATTTACATTGACAAAAAATTACCATATTGAATAAATATTTCTTGAATTATAAGGCAATATGCGGACAATATCGATAGTAATGTCATCCCATTTACATGTAGGAATAAGAATAAGTTTCTTGAAACCTCTAAGATGTTGTATTTCTGCCATCACTTATTGATAGTCTTAAACTCTTGATATATAATTATCAAATTGACTCATCATATTATCCCACAAAAAATGTTCCATAAAATCTCTATACATCAAAGTTCAATTATGGCATATAGTGAAATTTGAGCTATGAGAATCATCCAATAATTCAATTTTTATCTCAGGTATAGATGGAACAAAAAGCCACTTACCAATTTTTTTATTTCCATCCTCATATAAAAAATCTACATATGAACAATCAGTCACCACTATAATTTCATTTTGAAAATTACTATCATCGGACTGAGATGTTTTAATCCTTTCCAATAAATATTGTTTTTAAACCATTAGAAAAAATAGCTATTTTTTAGCTTCCTTGATAATTACCATATCCATATTTACTTGATCCATGTACATCAGATCCTTGTCAATCATCATTTTATCACTCCATTTTCCTTCATACTAAAATCACCTATTACATTATTTTCCTTCTCTAGTGGTAGTGTATTGAACAATCATAACGCATTACTATCGAGAGCCATATCCTTTGTCTCTTGTTGAGTTAATTTTTTCAAAAGATATATTTAAATATTTTTTGATTTGTTTATATCACACAATTTTTACCCTGAATGATGTTTTTCCATATATACAGTGAAAATATTTCACCCAATGACTCTAGATCATGAGTTTGATAGTTCTGTTCATGATTTTTTAACTGCCCTAATGCCTAGGGAATAACTCTATCATTTTTTATACCGACATATCCAAGTCCTTTCATTGATGCATAACAATAAATAAAATATCCACTATTTATTGATGTTCGAGTCAGTATTATTAAATTAATTAATAACCTCTTTAATTCATCATATAATTTCACACATTCATTATTCAAATAAACTTCACCCCAATTCTGAGTATTTTTGGTTAACGAGTTAGCTAAATGGAAAAAAATCAAAATTAAACACCGTGAGTAACCTACTAAACCAATGAAGTTGTGCTCTTATTTATGTTCATTGGTGTAGGCTATTCCCTAACTAAAATTTTCATCATAGGATCAACTGAGATTCCATCCATAGAGTAAATATGGACTAGAAATGAAACAATTGGAATCCATAATCCACAGATTCTAAATATACCACAAAACTATTTTCTTATAAGATTTTCTATTAAAATACACACGTGGTTATATTTTCCCCATATAATTTGTAATATATCAAGATATAATTAATAAATATATAAAATATTAATAAGATATTAGTTTAACACTCCATTCATTAGATACATAAAAATAAAGTGTGCATTAGTCAGTATAAATGGAATTACTATAAACTCATAATGTGAATACTAATTATGGAATGATTTTTTTGGAATATAATATTTTATCACATGCAACTAATGATATCCAAATCAAAGTCCAATATTTAGAAATAATGATCTTTATGAATTTTATAAAATAAATCAACAATGATAGGTATATGATACTGATTTTTTATCGTAATAGAATTTATTTCTATATAGTGGATGCATAACCTCATGGATCCATCTTTCTTTTGAAAAAAGAGAACAAAGGCTCCCCAGGGATAAAAAATATGGAAAATAATTCTCTTATGACTCAAATCCTCTAGTTTTTTCTTTATCTCCACTAATTCCAATATAAAATTTTATAAATAGTCCTTGATACTTGCCTTGAAACACGGATTAAATAAATATAAAACTCAACATCCCACTCTAGAGGGTGTCTCAATAAATCCCTTGGAAATACATCAATTTATTATAATATTATAGGTACTCCCTCAATTTGAATGTTTATTTCCTTATCCATAGATTAGTATTTTTATTCTTCCGCAAGAATTTCATTTAGAAGAGATATTAGAGGAGGATCATGATATGATACTGATGATGAATTATCCCCTCTAAATATGATAACTTCCATACCATCATCATGAATCATAATTTCTTTATTTTTTATTTATTTTCGTATTAAATTTTTTAAATACATCCCATTCCATAGATTATATCAAAATCAACAATATTTATGCTAACTGCATAAAAAATTAGAGCATATTTTTCTTTCATAATAGGAACTACCCAAAACATATCTATTTCAATAAGGTTTACACTAAGAGTCTTTTATGAAAACTCCAATATTAAGGTGAATTGGATATATATATAATTTTTAATGAAAATTGGGAATATATAAAGGAATGTAATTATCCATAATCAAATAAAGATTTATCTAACTTTTAAGAGATTATTAGAGTCCCTTACACCACATTATTATGGACATCAACCTCGATTTTGGTGATCTCATATTCTTTTCCATGATCTCGTGGTCTTTTATAAGGAAATTTTACTTGGATCGTTAGATAATAATTTTTATAGTGTCCCATCTCCCAAAAATTGTTTAGTTGAACAATGGTATATTATTTATTTCCATTTCAATCATGATAATAAGTTATTATCAAACCACACATGTAGAAAAATCTTTTTCATTTTAAGAATTCACTATAGTGTTTCCATAAAATGTTTTGAAACAGTGTAACATTCTATTTTATATTCTTACCTTTATCCATTATTTTATCCACCACCCTCTTCCTATATTTTTTCCCTTATGTGTATTATACTTGGATAATTATTTCTCTTTATTGATAATACATGTGACTATATCTTCATATGATAATAATATTTGAGAGACTAGTTTCTTTCAGAGGAATGGTTTTAACAAATCAAAAAATGGATCAATATTAATATTTGGATTATATAGATAATCCATAGAATTCCCTGATAACATTGTAATGTTTTATTCATACATGGAAATATTTTCAGTTGATTTTTTTTCTAAAAGTCAATAATTTCCTCTCTAAATACTCATGCTATTCTCGAAAAAAAATTCCAATATAATTTCCATAAAATCAATCAATTCCATATTTTCAATTTATTCAAACTCTATTGTGTTTTGAATCAATGACCACCACTAATCGACATCTCTTAATAGATGATAAACATCCATGATAACCTTCTCCCTTTAATTACTTCCTAATGTGATAAATAACTTTGCTAAGGAAATTATCCATTTTTTTGATAAAAATGGATTGATAGTCCCACTGAATAATGGAGGCTGTTGTCGCCTAAATCAGCCTGAAAATGTTACATCATGTCGTGGATTGGGATAATCTATGTGAGTAAGGTTATAACATGTAAATGAAGTTAGTTGTCTGTATATTTTTAGAAGTATCTCAGCTCAAATTGCATATCCTCATCGTGAATCATTATCTTGAATATGAGGGAAATCCAGACTTGGAATACGTGGGTTGATATAGTTTAAATTTATTACACAAAGAACTATTTCTAAAAACATAAATAGACTATATTATGATATGAATCATAATTCATAGATAATATCATAATAATAAAAATGATTTCTTTGGTGGCTTGTTTAATTTTAAATCCTTCATAATTGTTTGTAAATAAAATGTAAATTATCCTAATCGTGTCCCTTAGAAGTTTCAAATCCAGTGTGCAGTATGGACCGTTTTCATGTACAAAGATATAATGAGTTAGGTTGATGCATTGTGTTATAGTTCTTTTCCCCACGTATATATGTTCCAGAACCATGCCCACTTATAGTATCTAGACCGGGAGGTACTGGTAGGAATACCCACATAATTTCCACCATACCAAAATTATATGATGTCCTTCTATGATTATCCTTAATGTTTATCTTAGTACTATTTTCCCTAATCTATGTTTTAGAGATCTGGTTTCCATGGAATCTAAAAAACATCATCTAAACCCAACTATAACGGTCCTAAACCCAGTATCCCAGAGATGGTGACTTACATAATTACATTGGTATTATAAACTAAAGATCACATCTTAAAGGGATAAATAGTTTAGTAGTTTTGGAAAACCAGATACCAACATTAGTATTATAACATGGTTAAAAAAATAACAAATCCATTAGAATCATCCATAAACTCCTAGATTATCCTTACAATTCATTCATAATATTCATCATCATATCCTGGGGAAAAATAAAACATAAGAAAGGGGTTACTTAATATGATTATTAAGGGTAATCAATACAATGTAATATTTCATAATCATAAATAATAAGGTGTGGTGATTTTCATAAATCACATTCCATTGAAACATAATCTTTAGTAAAATATGAAAGGTATAAAAGATTATATAATTTTTCCACAAAAATATTGTATGAGAATGAAACTAAACTATGCATATTATACTAGTAGAATAATCACATGGATTATCAATTACTTATATTATAATGATAGAATTAATAATTATAGAAATATGAAACAAATTGGTGATTACTTGGTCATGACATTTGAATATAAATTCTTAAGGCCTTAGCCATAACTGTATCTGAAAACAATTGGGAATGGCCTCAACAAATTCACTATATAGTTTGTATCATGAGACATACTGATTCATCGAGAGAATATATTGATCCCTATATTTAAATTAATAATTAAAATACATTCCTCATATTAATGGTGTGAAAAATAAACAACATATAGATATGAAATTTAAATAACATACCTAAATCAATGAACATAATCAATAGTCATTTGGACGAATATGGTGAATAGTATCAAGAGAGAACATCTATATCCAAAGTGATCAGAAACTATTTGTTAAAGTATGGTTGATGACATCATAATATTTCTATTACAACTAAGCATAATATTCAATAAATTGTGTTTAAATAGATTAAAATACTCTAATATAATTTTCAATGAATTTCTGGGAGAAATAATATTTATACTTTGCAAGGAAGAGTTCTTTTGGAAAATCATTTGTATATTTCATAAAAAAAATTATAATAGTGTATATATAAAAAAAATTTAAGTACAATTATATTATATTTTAGGCCTAAATGATTTCCAACTTATGTGAAAATATGTAAAAATAATTTGTATGAAGCTTTAGAAATGGTCCACTTCAGTGTGGTTTCAGAGAAAAAAATAGGAGTCATTAATGTTAAAAAAGATCAATTTTTTACATAAAAATAGAAAATAGATAATACTATTTTTGATGATTAAAAGTGTTCTTTAATAAAAATATTCGTGTCTATAGACATATTATGGAGGGTTCATGAAAATGGGTGAGAAAATGGGTAGTTCCTTTTAGTCAAGCTTTCTTATCAGGTGGATTTTAAAAGGGAAGCCTTATAAAACATCTATTTCCTCATAAATGAATGCCTAACTATTCAATATATGTGAGTTTAAAAAATATTAGAATTTTTTAAATAATTATATAAAAATAAATAATATTTACATTTGGGTAAATACGGAGAAGGTGTAACTCAAAAGAAAATAGATGTTTGAGGAGAAACCCATAACATTTGGAAAATAATTATACTACATTCCCCCTAAAAATAATTAACATTAATTGAATCATTTATTCCATTAAAAATAAATATATTAATGATATTATATATCATATAGTAGTATACATATACAACACATGATATATAGTGGGGGAATATGACATGTCTCACAGAAATGAATGTGAGATGAGAAAACCCTTAACACATTATACAATTGTGTTCTTCACATGTGATTAAAGTCATGAATATTGAAATTAGATTCTTTAATAATTTAATTAATAACCTATAAAACATTTATTTGTTTAATTATAATTTAATTAACATTATTTATTCTTATTATGATGATTTTTAAAATTTAATTTCATCATTTGGGAGTGTTCGTTTCATTAGTTATTATTATTGGTTCACTTTAAAACAGGTAAGAATGACTATGTGAGATAGTAATAGTTATATATAATTAAAATTATATGTTATTAATGAAATTCTTGGATATTTAATGGTATTATATATAATTTTTTCTAGGTATGAGGATGATTTATTTGATAAAGGGTTAATGATTACCATTTTGATTATTTTTTCATTCTTTAATTATCATAAACTAGTTTAGTATTTTGTGTTTATATTATGTATATATACTATTTTTAGAACATTAAGATTGTTTTATTACATATATTTATTTCTTTTGTGTCGATAAATGGTTTTATGACTTGAATTTTAGGCGGAAATGAAGAAGAAAAACTCATCATTGACAAAGCTAGTAAATCAGAACTTCACAAACGATATTTTTATTTTTAGAATAAAAAGGGAAAGAGAAAAGAATTGATGGTTGATATTTCATTAACATAATAAAATTCAAGTATATATAACATAATTCAGTAATCATTATTTTTTTGAAATATTATTTAAGGAATGGATAAGAAGATAAAAGAATATAAAATAAAATTAATAGAATGAATGGTGATTTTACCACATGAATTCCACTCCTTGAGAACCTCTTTAATGAATATTGAAATGTTCTATTGGTGTGACCAAAAAAATCACTAACATATGGGAGAGGATTTGGAGATGAAATGGGTAGAATATAATCATGATTAAAGTATTTTTATGTTGGAGGTGAAGAGATGGAGAGGGGTGGTATTTACAGTGGAGGAGAGGGGTGTTATTTGATTATTTAAATAATTAGTTGATTATTTTCCACAGGATTGCGAATAGTTTGAAAGTTAACTCTAAAAATATTAAAATAATTAATAAGAGTTATATATTATGGTATTACATCATCCCCATGTCATGTTTGACTCAATAAGTTCTGTATTTTTTTAATATTGTATATTTGAGTATTTTTCTATTCACAAAAAGTAAAACTATTATTTGAAAAATAAAGAAAAATCACCCAATTTTTTTTTGAAATTTAAAATTTAAAATTGGACTTAATTTATTGTATTTTTTTACAATATGAAAATTATATATTTTAATTAAAAGCACTATTTATTCAAAAAATACCAATTTAAAAATTAAAATTGATTTTAGGAAACATTAAAATATTAATTAAGGGCTCAAAAAATTATATTATAATCATAAAAGAAAAAAGTATTTGTTTATGAATATATTTTGTGAAAACATATTTTCTTTTAAATTATTATTCTAATTATAAAATTTTAAATTAACATTATTGTTTCAAAAATATAACAGTACTTAATTTATCATTTTGATAACATTTATTTACATATAAATATTTCAAATTTTCATTCTTAAGAAACATAAATTTTATTTATACTTTCCAATGTAAATTTACTATTCTATAGAACATGGTATTATGACTTATGGCCACATTAGTATTTCGATGGGCATATATAATAATTATATTACAGTTTTAAACTCATTGTTTCATAAAGAAAAAACTATCGATGATATTAAATTTTAAAATAGGCATATCATAAAATCACAGTCTTTTACAACCAATACGTAATTAAAACCCGATTAGGGTTATTCTATCATAAGTCATTTTACCTAAAATAATAATGAATCCTTTATAACGTCTCCCTTCATCATTTAATCCACTATTTTCTTTCAGTATTTTTTCTTATAGTGAGTTCTCATTTCTCTTCTATTTTCATTATATTCCTCATTTCTACATCTTATTTAATTCATCTTACTCACTATAGGGCCATAGTGGATAAAAACTAGATTGAGTGATTGAATGAACATTGTGGTTTTTGGTATATTGGTTTGTGAAGCTGAATTTTTTTCTTTATAATATCTTTAGATGATAATTTCACGACATCCACAATTTATTTTGCTAGGTGTTTCCAAGTGGGTTAATTCCTTTAAAATTTAAAGAAATAACCAGTTTTAAAAAATAATTTTCCCTTAAATATTATTCAAGTTTTATGAAAGATGGTTAGTTTATTTTTTTTGTTTTATAACATCATTAATTTATTTTTAATTTCTTATTTTAGATTTATACATGTAATTATTAATATCCTAAATATATATTGAATATATATTTAATAAAATTAATAAGTGTATTTTATCAAAGTATTTGGTATTTGGATTGATTATCATACATTAAAAATGGATTCAATTGTGATTATAAATGGGTTTAATGAATTGATATGTTAATTACATAACTATTATACATTAAAGAGTTTCATTATTATTTTTAGAGGTTACTTGAATGTTATTTATGATATTTATATTCATAATATCTTTCTTTGATATATTATCTATAAATATATGATATATGTGATATATTGGATTGAATATGATGTTTCTAGTTTTTAAAATGATATTCCTAAATTACACATACTTTTAAAATGATCTTCACAAAGGTTTTAAAAGTTATTGAGTGCAAACATTCTGATGAATGTCCATTTGGAACCTTTAATAAGTTGTATTATAAAAAAATATCTAAACCTTTATTTTATACCCCATATAAGTCATATTTTATATCATATTATATATCATGAATATTTAATGTGAATGATATTAATGTAAATGTAAATGTAAAATAATAATCATTATAAAAAATGTGTATAGAACTATGCTGAAGAAATGTTAATGTGATTCATTACGTGTGGTATATAATAGATATTTGATTAAGATGTGACAATTTTTATCCCCATCCCTCGAATATTTTATCATGAGAACCCTTGTAATATATATTGGAGATTTAGTGATGGTTTTTATGCATTTCATGTTTACATATTGATTAATATCCTTATATATATGACATGTTACAACTATTGTAAGTGCGACCAATGTGGCTATGATAGAGTAATTTTAGAGGTTATTTTTTAAGAACATTTTTATGGGCCATTATATGGTTATACTAAAATATGTATATGAAACACTTTCTATGATATAAAGAGTTTACCATTTTTATATATTATTTTATGCAGTATTTCATACAACTATTCATGAGTATGATTCTAATATATTTTAATTTATTAATCTACAATGATATGTTCTACTAAACTATGATTATTTTAATATTATGATTTAATGTATCCTTAAAATAATTTTTTACAAATGAATATTTATAATTTCTGTTAGTTTCGTTTCATAAACTATAAATTTAGAAAATTATAGTTATATTATTTTTAATTTATTTATATATTAGTTTAATTATATATTTTTTTCATTCTATGTCATCTACCATGGTGATTATAAAAGTTTATTAAAAATGGTTTTTGGAAAATAATTTTCAAATGGGGTTTCTAATGAAAATATTATATATTTTTATTAAATTATTATTCATGTTTTATAAAATTATTCAAAGTATTACCATGAAATTGATTTCATAATATGTTTAAAACCATACATTAATGTACTATTATTATATTTTTTGTTAAATAAAATGTATATAATCTTTTTTTATGTTCAACTAATCAAATTTTCTCACTCCCTACTAATAACTCTTAGTGCCTATGTAATAAAAGGATTTACTAGATTCAGATATACGTACATGAAAAGCATCACTTTATATTTCTATTTCCATTAGTCTCACACGATCTTTATATTAATAGTGATCTTAGAAGATGATATTAGGTCAAAAGGGGATCTTTGACATATAATTTTATTTTTTTATTTTGTATATTTTGTAATCTATAGATATTAAAATTATATAATTCTAATAATTTTAAAAGACAATTTAGTTTTATATTACAGTTTTAGTATTTATAATATATATGTGTTGGATGGTTATTTATTTTAGATCATTCGTAATTTGGTTTCTGTCATGTTGAAGAGATCTTAGACTATTTTTTTATTTTCTCCATTTTATATACACACCATGTCAGAGTCCTAAAATAATTCCACTATGTGTTTATTTGTAATTATTCGGTGAATCCATTATCAATAGTGTATGCATGATGAACATGAGCTCTATTAAGGATCCCAGGTATAAGGAATTTCATTTATTACATTCCACAGACTGCCTCATGTACTCAGATTAGTGGTAGACCAGGTAGGTTTAGAATAATAACTACAATTAATTCCATGATATCTAACTATATATTATTTGAAATTAATATAATAAATAAATATCACCATTTCTAAATATTTTTTAAGATTCCAATCCATGTGATTAGTAAATATAATTGAGGGAGGTCCCATAGGATCAGCCAGTAGAAAAATTACTCCAAGGATAATATGTGAGTTTATTAGTCAACTAATACTATATCTAATGAATTATCCTTTACCAAAGGAATAGAATAATAATAACCTATCTAAATATTAAAAAAATTGAGAGATTTCAGATCAATAAAATTTTTATGATCCTATAAACATGTACCTCTTCATAGAAATATATCTCTATTTATAAATATCTAAATACACCATTTTAAAAAAAATTCATTAATGTATAATGTTCCACAATGTGTAGCGTTAAATAGTAGACATTAAAACTATTTTTACCAACCATCCACATTTAATGTTTTTATATTTGAAATGATGTACGTTTTTCATGACCACTATAACAATCTTTCATAATAAATAATAACTGAATATAATTATTTCTGACTTGGAGGATGATCAAGTGAATATGGTGTCCATAAATATAATAAAATCTATTATATTGTCATAGAATCATATCTATATGAATTATAAACAACATTTTTGTGGAATAGGCCAGGTTAAAATTTATACATTAACATTAGTCAATTATTAATAATAATTCATTAGAAATATCATTATAAACAATAGTTATACATTATAATGTTTGTTTTAGTATTAGATATTGTTTCCTTAAAATATGAAACATTTGTTCTTCACACTTTTTATTGAATTTGTTTAGTTATTTAGAATGATATAATTTTTTTCTATTAAATAAGAATTTTTGTTAAATATTTTTGATGAATTGAGTATTATTTCCCTTATTTATCCTAGGTTTTGTGTATGAGTTAATTATATATATATATATATATATAGTTAAGGGAACAGAAGAATAATCTAATTCATATGAAAAAATATAGATAAATATTGGCTTCGATTAACATTATATCTGATGTACTATTTTCCTTACTTTTTTTATAGTTATTTCTTTGTTTTTTATCGTACAAAATTAAAAAAAGGTATTAAGGAAAATATTATCCCAAAACATTATCTTATATTATAAAATTTTGTTCAGATCTATCATGGATATATGATAACATGTCTGTTCTTTGGTCTCCTCATACAAAAACGTTAATGGGTCTACCTCTACTCTGGTGGGTTCGATTTTTAACAATGGTTTTAGTTTGTGGTCACGGTGTTAACTTGGAAAACTAACTCATTATTACGTTAAGCCTAATATATAAATCATGTTGGTAGTAATTTCCTATCATTATACTAAAACAATTTTCATCATATATTTTCAAATAGATCATAATAAAATTATGTTTTCATTTTAAAAAAATCTCCATTAACATATGATAAATTAATTATTAATGAATTGGTAATTAAGAACGTGTAAAATAAATTGCGTTTCATTCAAGTTATCACCTCATGATAATGGACATTATTTAACAACCCATTTAGAATATAAGAACAAGAAAAATAAATCTTCATGAAACTCATAAATTATTTAACTCTTATTCCATAACATCACTATCTTTATGTGATATGAATTAACCAAAACAATTAAATGTTTTACATGTCATATATGTATTTATTTATCCTTTTAATATACTATACATAGAATCATTTTCTGAATACATTAAACAGAAGAAAATATTTCTAAATCATCTAATAGTATTTTTAAAGCCAATGTCTTTGATCATATCACATACCGCAATGATGATTGAGATATGGCCATGGCAATATTAATGTTTTCACCCACTAAATTGTCCTAAATTTCAATCATTTAATGTAAAACATATATTATATTGATGTTTTTGGATTGAATTAGTTGTATTACAAGGGTTATGATACATTTTTTATTTAGTGTAATCTATTTTCCATAAAAATCCTAAGTGATTTCTTTTGTTGAGTAATAAACCATGGAACATGATCAGTAAACTATGTTTTAATGTTATTATTGTTATTAAATTTAATGATTTTTTTCATAAATAATAAATATAAAATAATAATATATATCAAAATATAATAATTTTAGTTTAAGGTTTTGTTTATCTCACTTTATGTTAAATGGGTGATATGTATCCTACTAATAACATTTAATTTATAATGAAAAATAGATCCCCTTGAGTATAAATTTAATAAAAAATGGAAATATTTAAAAGATAACCAATCCATTAATGAATTTAATAAATAAAAATCCTATGCATAAAATTTATTTTTAAAAATTTAAAAACATTGTCACTTTATAGGAATCATTATTTTTAATGTAATGAACAATGTTCAGTTTTTCATTATTCCTTTTATCTAAAAGTATTAGTTTTAGGGAAACTGGATTAGAATAGATGATATAATAAATAACTTGATATCGTAGATTCATAGTCTACATTCTTTTAAATATTTAAATATAAAATTTAAGTAAAAAGATAAAATTATCATAATAATCATTTATAGGGATAAAATAATTGAGGACTAAATTCATAGGGTGGGTTTTTATAAATAAAAATGTAAAGCATTCTTGAAAGAAAATTACGAAAATACCTTAAACATATAAATTTAATATAACATTGACTTTACTGATATAAATTAAAATTATATTAGTAATTTTAACTATATTTGGTCAAAAGACTCAACATTAATAAAACTAAATTATTATTCTATCATAAAAAGGACATGTTCAGATGATTATCTTAATTAAATCATCTCTATTATATTTATTTATCTCATCTACTAACTACTTAAATCCACGATAGACTATGATATGGATAAAAACCCATTCCCATAATTTTTTTATCAAAATAAATATTTGGAAAAAGGGATTAAATGAGACTCTACACATCTGACGTAACATTATAGAGATGTAAATGATAAATATAATACCCTTGATAAAATAACCATAACCCACTCCCATCATTCACTACATGTTATGAATGGAAATAGAGTACCATATTCACCTCTTGATACATGTTTTTATCCTTGAAACTAATTGTTTATAAATAAGAAAAGTATACCATCAATACATTGAAAAACTTTGAAGGAACCCAAGATGATCGATCCCTAAGATGAATGTATACTGAAATTTAATCACTCTTAATACTCATATTTATATGTCCAAAATTCCCAACATAATATACTATATAAACTAATACAAAGAGAACCACCTCAATAGATGTAAAGATACAAATTAATGTACATAAACATCCCTTGTTGCATCCACTACAGGTTTGTAATAAATAACCATATGTTGTCTGGCTAGCTTCACCATGACCTGATTAATGAACATTATATTTGATCCATGATGGAGAGGTGAGATCCACATGAAATACGTGGTATAATTTCCTATTCGAGGAAACCATTAGTTATAATTGTTTTATAAAATAAAATCATGCATAATATTATTTATTCAACAAAAATTCAATTTAGAAATAATTTTGACATACTTGGAGATACCCCCAATAAGGACCCTAATTTGAGGATTCATATTCTAAAACCTCAATTTCCTTCAAAATATAATAAATAAAAATAGGCCAAAAAGAGAACAAAATATTTTACCCTATGTGATCAAATCCATTATAAAAAAGGAACCTATAAATTATTCCTTGCTAGAATTAGTTTAAAGGGAACAATTAAAGATATTTTTAACCAATATAATAACATTATTAAAAAATAAGAATATTTGGAACATATGATGATTAGTTTCAATATTATATATATATATATAGAGTTGTATGAATTGAACATCTATCCAATAATTTAGAGATCATTATCTTTTAGGAATCTCTTATGTTAGAGTTCTCTATTATAATGTTTCATCATAAGGGGGTACATGGATGCCTGCAGAGCCTAGTCAATCAAGGAAAGTCATAATAAACATATAATAGGTAATGATAATAATGGTATATTTTGTAAATTTTTAATTTTATGGATGCTAAAAAATAGTGGCATACAACATTAAATTTAATGCTGAAATATATTTCCAAATATTACTTGAAAAGTGGGTATTAAGTAATTCAAAAGTAGGAAGATAATTAGAAATAAAAAAAAATCAAAGAAAAAGGAGGCTTTTATGAATTATAAAATATAACAATGATATATGTTGTATTATGGATATTTTGATTTCCTATATTTATAGGGGAACCATTATCTGCACATAATAATTTCATCAAATGGTTCTTTAATGGAAGGAAAAACTGAGTAGCCCATGAAGATGAAATTTGTCATATATATGAATTTTATTATATTGATAATAATGAGAAAAACTATATCTATTGTGCAATTAAACATGTTCCAAGTGTCTCTAGACATTATGCAATGATTAAAAATCATGATATATTTAATTAATTTTTCTCCCATATTAATAGCCTTAGAACCTTTATTCGATGAAGATCCACTACTATGTCATGTAATTAGTTCAAAAGAAACCTACTCCTTGTATCATAGAATCCATTACCAAATATAACCATTTATTAATTAAATGATATAACCAATACAAAATCATATTCATAATGAGATGAATATATTTATATTATAATTCCTAGAATCAATTTTAGAATCACTAATGAAAGGGATATCAACAATATAAAAAAGATGATAAGGAACTATATGATTATTATTATCCATAATGGGAGTGATATACCATATTTAAACATCATTAATAAGGATTTTATTTATGTTAATATTCAACCCACCCAAATGGTAGGGTGGAAATGGGATAAAATTTTCAGACCCCACATTGAAAAAAACAACAACATTTGGTAGAGAATTTAAAAAACATAGATAGCCTAGATCTATTCATCCAGGTGTGAATGAAATAAAAAATTATATTAGATGACATTTTTATGAAGAACATTTAAAATAGATCTATTTTACAGTGATGGAGGATTTATAGATATTCAACATGAGAGATAAATTTCAATTCATTACTTTTTTTGAATTCTTTTGACACCCAGTGATGCTGTATATAATAATCCTAAATAATTATTCTATGAGTAAATCCATACTAATTTGATGAGAAAATCCCAAAAGAAATATGTCTGAGTCTCATTGTAATAAATTTAACAACAATATTTCTTCTATTATTACCGATGATATTGGGTATAAGTCCTTAAAATCTTATTAATTATTTAATATAAAAATATTATATAGATTTGAGTATTAATAATAGTTTGAAGGTATTTTTAATGAAAAAATATTTAAGATATGAGTAAAATTGCGTTGAAAATATCCAAAATAAATATAAAACATTAATTAGTAAAACATTCAGTCCTTGAGGTGTAAGAAAATTGAATGAGAAAAGATCATATTTGATCTTATAACTAAGCGCAGATAATATAAGAAAAGAATATTTCAAGTCAATCACATAGAATCTGATAATATCATATAATGGAGGATCAAAGGTTTTGATGATATATTCAAAAAAAGGATTCATAATGTGAGAAACCAAACTATCATTAATAAAATGAATAATTCTTAAATTATTTATATTAATATTAATGGATGGAATATTATTGTTTAAATTACTCTATCTAGTGATGATATGAAATAAATTATTGTTTTCCCCTTTTTTATGCCATTGAAGTCTAATTTGTTCATGTTATAAAATATCTCTCACCTTTATAAGAGTTCCATGATATGATCAATCCTGATATCCACATTCAATATAGTATCTTTTTTGTATTTTCTAGTTGTAATCTCAAAAAGATAACTTTTGTCCTTGGTAAAAAAAGAATATAAATTTGGTAACATGTATTTTCCCTAGGACCTTAAGTCCAATTTGGTAATTTTTTAACTTTTTTGGAAAATATTTTGATAGAAAACCTAATCTAATTTAATGAAAATTGAAAGGTTAAGAACATTGTATAATATTTACGGGAGATCCAGTCATCATTAAGTCAATAAGTATATGTGAATTTCTTTCTTTTCCCAATGTGTGATATGAGGATTTGGGAGTGGTCATAATGAAATTATGTGATATATATAAAGGGGATAATGCATATGGAATGTTAAATTTTAAGGGATATGAATCCTATCTAAATTTTACTAACATTCCTTCCATTAGCAATATGTTCTCAACCAAGTGTAATATACCGCAAAAAATATTTTATTCGATTGAATAAACAGGTCAATGAATATCTAGAATTCCAAAGTGGCCACCATTATAATGAGAATAAAAATATTCTTATTTGTATTTAAAAAAATATAATCTTCCAATATGATATATTTCAGAGTATCATAGAATGTAATATAAGATAATTCATTTTAGGTATCATTAATCTTGATATAATAGTTTAAATATTAAATTAAAAATATTTTTTTAGAGGAGTGATCAACTTCAATTGTGACCATGATTTTGTTCTTCCATGTTAAAAAAATAGAGTCATGTAAATATTTCCTCTTAAGAAATCATAATGATTCGACTACTATGGTTTTAATATCTTGAGTTATCCATTGATAACAAACCGTTCCCCATTCAAATAATATTAAAATCTCACTCTTGACCTTGGGTCCTATAATGCAAATAATGATCGGGTTGTGTTTTGAAATGAATTGCCTATGGGAGAATGATGGTTCAACATATTTATCCTCTAGGAATTCATGAAAAGAATGATCATTTATAATGTTATTTAACCCTTTCCTAAGGACCATTATTGTGATTCACTATCATTGATTTCTTTATCCTTTAATCTTACGATTATCTCATTTTTCCTAAGATTAAAGTCATCCATAGGGTTGAAAATTTTCTAAATCATGTAGGATTGTCCTTCCCCATTAGTACTACCCTTATTTAGGATTTGTGATTTATAATCAGATGGATCCACCCTAAATTTTCCACTTTAGGGAGTGAATTTATTATCTGTGGGACATTTCAATAAAATAACAACTTAATGAGAAATCATTATATAAACCATGTATAAGGGAACCTAAATAAATGGTTAGTAATAATTATTATATAATGAAGTATTTTAAAAAATAATTCCCCAACATAAAGGGTCTAAATTTTTTCAATTAAAGTAAATAAATGTGTAGAATGATCATTATGAGACATTCTGTTGTGTCATCTATAAGAACAAACACAGGTGGTTGAATATATACAGTATCCATACCCTAGTTATTCTTGGGTGCTCAATAGTTAAAGTGGATTTTTTAATTCCCTCCACTTACTTGTTGCTCTTCTCACCTCATTATGCCATTTCTAGTGATATATTTTTATCCCCCATTCCAACCATTATCTATTCAAATGATGATGTATATATAAGATTAATTGGATTGGTGTACACATTATCATAGATTCCAGGTCGTTTATCTATAATTGTGTCCTTCTTCCTCATCGATTAGATGGAAAAATTTATGTTAGTTGCTTTATCTTCCATCTAGGCAATCATAGGGTCATATTAATCCTCAATGATAATGTGAGGAGACACAATTTCAACCCTAGATGATCCAACTATCTGTGCTTGAGATAAAACAACACCTATAGACAGAACTAAATATTTTCTTATATCCTTGTCCCAAGACATCCAATTTCATCAATAATTATCATTATAATCATTGATAATAAAAAATAATTTAATTTTCCCGCCAAATTTCACTATCCACATGGTCAATGAATTAAAAATCACTATTTTTAATATAATAAAAAATATTTTCCTAGTTCATCTATATTTGACAACATCAATTATGAAATATTTTTATATGATTAGAGTTAAATAATTGTAAAAAAATTTGTTGTTCCACCTTGGGGAATAATTCTCTCAAACATTGAAACCTCATAAGTATGCAATTATTTAATATTTCAATTTGTCTCTCACTCAAATGTCCACTAAAGACATGTAATATTTAGTCCATAGATTGATTTACATATTATTTCATTGAAAAAAATTTATATACTCTATAAGATAAATCCCATAATAATAATTAATGATATTATCAAAGAAATATTACATTATAACTAAATTTTATGTGTTTTTAGCTTCTCTAAAAAAATCATTTTAAATTTACAATTTATATTTATAAATAAAAAATACATCTTTTACTATAAAAGAGGGAAATGGAAATTATATATTTGTTAAATTATATATCTCATTCAAATATCTATTAAATTTTTTCATTTAATCATATAATGTGTTTTACTTTAGTATAACCATGTAGAATACCAAATAAATATGTATATTGTTTACCATATCTTGGAAAAATATATTTTTATTTTATATCATATCATAAAAAATGTTATTATAAAATAACATCATTCAACATCATTAAATGGATTATATTATCCTTCAAATTACCTCTTCATATATTATATGTCTATTTTTAGAATATAAAATCCCTAATATATATATATATGTATTAAATAATAATTATTTTAAAAATCTAAATCCTTTAACATTGAAAAGGTAAGACACACACACAGATATATATATATATTCTATGTATTCAAAATTCATAGTCAAAATAGGGAAATTAAATTACAATGAATTCATTCATAGAACACTTTTATATTCTATATGGTTGAATGTAAACCCTTAATAATCAGTTAATTTTCTCAGTAAGGTTAAATATGAATAATTTAATATTCATTCAATATATTACATGTTATAAAGACTAATGTCTTTACAGTCACCTCATTTGATCTATAGTTTTTACCATTTCTCATGCTAGTTCCAAATTTTACTCATAGTTATGTAAAATTACAAAATACAATATATTTTTTTAAAATCAAATTTACTATATAATAAATTTATAATTAATTATAAAATCATTTATCCATGAATTCAACTTTTATAACTTGTTTTTATATTTTATACAATTTCTTCGTAGGTTCATTCCTTACCTCATACAAAAGTGTACTTATCATCATAAACAATAACATTAATACTATGCACCATTATCTTTAATATAGATACATTAATCAAATTTTACTTTAATGAAATTCAACTTCCTTATGATGTTATATTAGTTAAAGTAACATGCTCATGGAATCTATCTTAATCCATAAATAATTTTTTTTTCTATTTAATTCTAATCCATAAGTATATCTCATGAATACATGAAGTTACTAATGAATATATACATCCAATAATATCATAAATATCTAAATAAATTGGGATTAAATATTTCTCTACCTTAGAATACTTTTTAATCAAAACATATACATAACAATTCAACCCAATAGGTCTCATTTATGAATCAGAGAAATATTTTTATGTGAACATTTAAAAAGGATCACCATCACACAAAATAAAAATTGTGTTCTTTTCACTAACTCTAATTGGATTAAAAATTATTTATATTCTTTTCAAATTGACCAAATATTTTTATATCATGTTTCTCAAATACACTGTTGTATTAATTTATTACAGGGGCCAATACAAAAGTAAATTTCTTCTATAATTCAATTATATTATTGATGTAGAGCCCAAAATATTTATTATCAATTCCTTTATATTTCTTAAAATATTTTAATTACACTTTATTTACTCCTCAAATACATTTAATAGAGATATCCAATAAAATGAATTGTGTTATTCGAATTAGATTTAAATACTAATAAACATATTTAGTATTTCTTCATTTTTTAATATCATAACTCTCTTTATTAAGCTATATTTCATTATTACGGATATTACAACAATATTAAGAAACCATATAACTTATTAATATTGATATATATTAACATAAAATATAATAATAAAAATATATCCAGAATTTGTACTAATAATATCTCTCATGGATCAGATGTTCTTAATAATATGAAGCTCAATACCCATGATATATCTTCTTTATTTTTGACTTAATTGTATCAAACAATGTATTTATAATTATAATGTAACAAAATATTGAAAATAAATACATAGAATGATTTTGTTTTCATCTTAATTAATAAACACTAAGACAAATGGATTTGGATCATTATATTATGGAAGTGAGATTAATTAATTTCACTACATTATCCACTAAAGAAATACATATAATTAACTCATGATAATTTCAAATAATAATAAACTTTTAACTTTTTATGTAATAATATTTTAATTAAAAAAATAGTGAAAACTAAAGTCATAATGTAGTATAAACATGTTCATAGGGAGACTTCTCAGATATTTTAATAAATTAAAGACTCTCCCTTTTGAAGAATTACTCTTATATAAGCTTTCCACACTCAACATTAGAGACAACCCCACCCATAACATAAAAACTTATTACATCAAATTATATGAATATTCATAACATATAAAAAAATTAAAACTCTAAAAACAATTGGATAAGTTTTATTATAAATTAGACATAAAACAATATATTTTCTAAATCTGTTAACATTACATCATAGTCTCACCACACATTATCCCATTTAATACATATAATATGTTATAATACTACTAATTATATGGGTAATGAGAACATAAGAAATGGGTGATCAATGATACATATTAAATATATAAATAATAGATAAAAATAAATTATAATAAGTGAGAATCATATAAACATGTAGGTATCATAATATAACCACATTATATAAACATAACTATTTAAATATATTTCCTAATAAAACATAGATAATAAATCACGATTCATGATATTATGATCTTGGAGTAGTATAAGAAATGATTCAATGTAGTGTTGAAACATGATTCAATAAACAATACATAGGTATTATTCCTAACATAATGATTTGGTATAAACATAAGAATAATTCTAAAGTACTATTTCATGAATAAAATAATTTCATCAGAAAACCCTTTTGAAACAATCTCTAAACCACATATGATAGAAAAAATTGAATAAAAACAACACTTTCTTTTAATAACACAATCTAAATTGTAAAATATCAAAAAATTAATTTTTTTATTTAATAAATCATGTATTCATGCAAAGTAAGATATTAAAGCTAGAGGTAAAGTCATTATCATTGTGTACGTTGAGAATAGATCATTTGTTATTAACATTTATAATTTTTTTTGCATAAAATGTGTGAAAATATTTCTTTAATAAATCATAGAATGAAATTGAAAATATAATTAATATCCCCTCTATAATTCTTTTATATACATATAAATGAATATGAATAATAGTATCAAGATTATTTACCTGGAAAAAATGTGATAATTTAATATTTAAACATTAAATGTGTCCCATACCACTTTGAACATTTAAATCACAATCCCCATAAAAGAATTATTTTTTTTAAAATAAATCACATAATTTAAGTACATGATAAGTAAAATGGGTTTTATATACACATAAGAAAAAGATTGTGGGCATATAACATTAAACTATGCCTCAGTGAAAGAAGATTGAGATCGAGTCATTTACTTTGAGTCCAACTCATCATGTACAATATTTATGTTCCTCAATAATAGAAATAGGTTAATTATATAACATATTTATGAACTTTTTCATTATTATTATTCTTTTTATATCACATATTATCATGTTATAAAAATTACTAAATTATTTGGGTTCCTGATGTGCGTTTTGAGGATATTAGGTACTTGAGTACAAAATGACTGGTATGATGTCTATATTCAAAGTGGTGATTAGTAATTAAAACCTAGAATAATATTCATGAAATAATAACCAATTTTATAGACCAATTATACTTTTAAATCAAAAAATTATTTATGGATTTGAGAAATGAAATAATTGTAGAGGTGGTAGGGTGTACATACACATGGGTAACGTTACAATTTTTCAATGATAAATTTGGAAAGAAGGTAAGTATTATTTTTTATATAAAAAATTATCATAATATCATTATAATTATATTAAAAATTAAAATATACTTATATATACCATCCTTGTAATGTTTTGATGAAAAAATAATCACATCGCTTATTGGTTGTGATTGTTCACACGTACGGATGAACGGAATTATCATTTCCATGTGCATGAAAAGGTAAGAAATGAAATGATACAATATATATAAATAATGTTAAATACATAATTAATATCATATATAAAATAAATTTCATCATTCTAAACATTCCTAAGAGACAGGAAAAAAAGATGAATTATATCGGTTCATGGGGTGGTAACCCGTCGCACACACGAAATGAAAATTCACTTCCATTTGATAAAATTGGAGATGGATTTATGTGATTATATAAACACAATAAAATATTATTATATTTAAGATATTTGAGTTATTATTTCATCATGGTGGGTGAATATTTGAAGGAATAGGAATGATGAATTAAATGGAAACACTTAATTAAGAATTATACATCTTCTTCAGATGATCTCCTTTGATTAAAATCATAACACCCCTAAGGATGGGGTTCAACCTAATACATGTTATATATAATGTGGGTCACTAGGACTAGATTTTAGAAGATATTTTTTGATCATAATATCTTTGAAATTGTGAGTAAATTAGAAGAATGGGTGCCATTTTATAAGAGAGGGGAGAGAACTCTTAGAATTATTCAATATATTAAATTAATATAAACTGATTTTTTTTTAAAAATGCATCTAAAGTGATTTTATAGAAGATATGAACACTTTGTGTGGAGTGAAATTCATCCAAATAAAATTAAATATATTTCGACCATTTTTTAATCCTTATATATTTTTTGAACCCTTACTTAACTCTTACCAGGATATCATGTATATTACTCTTTGAAGATTAATTTAACTAATATAATATTTAAAAAGACCACTAATTGTGTCATTTACGAAATTTTATGATATATAACAATACATTCCTCGAAATTTATATTTTTTGAATTTTTATATCTTTTAATAAAACATCATTTATTTTAAAATATCAATAATGTCAATTTTGACACTATTCATTACTTATCTTTTTAAAAATATCAAAATGGTAAAAAAAAATTGAAAAAAATTTTAAAAAATAGTTATCATTTACAAGTATTTTAAAAAAGTCTTGTATGGAATTACTCACTTGATATTATATTTTATTTTTCTATTTTTAATATCATTTATTTGATATTTTGTTTAATTAAATAGTTACCACATCATCATTGTGTCACCATTTAATTTAATCATATCATTCAAAAAAATTATAAATAAATTATCATGATGTAGTCAAATATATTATATTTCTAAATACTATTTAAAGTCAAACATATCCTTTATATTACCACATTTGAAAAATATTTTACATTTTAAAATCAGGAGGGTGATAAAATTTAATTTTCTTTTGAATATAATAATATAAATTGTTTAAATCAACCCAATTGGGTCTATGTGGAAATAAAATATTCCCAAGGAATATTATAGTCTACAATAACTCACCCAATAAAATTAGGATATGTGTTAGGATATTTTCATAATATTTATAAAATTATTTGTACCCTTAATTATCCGTAATTACCCGATTTACCTTTAACCGTGTTAATAAAAAATTACTAAAGTTAGTATTCATAATGTGAAAAAATAAAATTAAACTATTTAAATAATTTTTACATTATTATTTTAAATATATTATCCTATTTTAAAAATTTAATTTATAGAAATTCCATAAATCATTTAAATTTTATCCCGTTGATGTAATAAGAAAATGTGTTTTTAAAGTAATAATGTTTAAAAGTTCAAAAAGTATTATATATAAAATTTCAATGTGAAATTGGTTACACTGAATTAAATTGGAATAAATAATAAATAAATTATCTAATTATACATTAAAATCATTCAAAAATATAATTTAACACCATGAATAAATTTGATGAAAAATTAGATTTCAAATAAAATTCATTGTTTTTAACTTTTCCTCAAAAAAAGAAACTTATTAAATCAAATTATGAAAATTTAGAAAAATTAAAATATGATACTCATAATTCATATAAAAAGTTTATTTTTTCAAATATTACTTATATATTTTGTTAAAAAAAATTTAAATCATGTTCACCAATAAAAGGTTCCAAAACATTCTTTTTAGAAAAATACTCATTTATACTTTAATTTGAATTTATTATTATATCGTGTATAAAAATATATAAGAAGAATTTTAAAAATTATATTGAGTTATATATATATCATTTATGTAATCAAACATGGGTGATTTTTTATTTATTGGTATAAAACATAGTTGTGCACATTTAAATAGTTTTCAGAAAAAACTTTTCTTTAATATTACAAAGCATTTATTTATAATTAATTGGATACAAATAATTTGTCATAAAAAAATTATAAATCATATTTTCATTATTCGGTTAATTTTTATTACTACATATATTCTAATGACTAAGTTATAGTTGTAACATTAATTAAATAATATTTTGATCATTTATTTTTGATGTGACGTATCATGTATGTTATTTAACATATTATTTATTTTTAAAAGATCAGGATGTTAAATTCTCAAACATTTAATAAATTGAGTCCTAAAAATTCAAATTTGGGATAAACATATAGGGTTTTAAATTTATTTAAATTTTTTTTTAAATTCCACATCAGAGATAGGTTAAACTAAAATTACACATTTAAATAATTAAAGGATTGTACAAGGTCACCTGAGATAAAACATACTCATGTTTCATTTTGGAAAACATATAAAACTAAGGGAAAACTAACCATCATGTTCTATTGGAGAGTGATATATAACATTGTCATGATAATAATAACTATCACAAAAATGTAAATCTATTATGGGTTAAAAGGGTACTGATTTTTTAGTAATAAAGGTTAACCGATAATGATTTTGTTTCAAGATTCATTTCATATTGTTGAGGAATTATATTACTATATATGAATATAATATTATATACATATATTATATATTTTCATTTCATAAGAGCAATTTCATCATCATATGAAGAATATGCCTCAAAATAACCTTAATCATCAATGATTATTTAAACACAAAATTTTATTAAAACCTTAAATATCGTGTCAAAAAATAAAGGTACACTTCTAAATAAACTAAATCCTTGAATAAACATAAAACCAAAATAATATCTCCCAGAGAGGTCCTTAATCACTTATGATCATATATCATAAAACCTCACTAGGAGTGTCAAAAAATTTAATATATGTCTAAGATTTGAAAAAAAACTAGGCACCATGGAGCTTTCATCACTTCACCAGATGTCTCATCATCAATTGTAGTAGTAGAAACATATTTTCCCCACCATTTTTTTCTGGTCATGATGATTTACAAACTAATATCTTTCATTGGAAACATATTCACATAATTACCCAACTCATTGTATCTAATGTATCATACTGTAGAATAGAAATATTCTATCTGATTATTGGACTCTATAGGAATCATTTATGAGCAGTCACGGACATTATGGCCAAACATACAACCCCAGTAACACATTCCAAATCCTAACATAAATTCCCAAAAATATATTTGACCACACTAGGAACAAGTATTATTCTTATCTCCATAATTTATAGTTTGTTGTTTCTCAATTTTTTACCTCCTTAACTATTTCATACTCTTATCATCTCATGGAACTAAAGTGTTGGAAAATTCCATTTCAAAATTCTCAAAAATCTATTTTTACATTAAATTTAAATTCTCGAGAGGCTAAGGATCATCAAAGACATAGTATTAATCCTGAGTAAAATCTATAAATTTCACTATTAATATCTTGAATAATATATGGAATATACCTATCAGATCTTGTATTGTTTTCTTCATATTTGGAAATTGAATCATCATCCTTTTTATCCTATTCGTAGAATTATTTTTCAATACTATTATAAAAAGACATAAGGAATCATTTTTCATTGAAAATATCATTTAATATTTCCCATTCCATGGTAACAATATCATTTTCTCCATTTATTCATATCCAATGACCACCATTGATCAATTTCACGTTTAAAATGATATTTTAAAAGAGTTGAATTTTGATCTTCTGAACATACAATGACTTCAAAAATATTATCCTTGGAATTGATCCATCCATCATATACAATTAGACGAGATGATCCACTGAATAATGGGGGAAATTTCCTCATAAAATGTTCTACTAATGAAATATTCCTCTATAGTTAATCTGACTGAACTCATACATGGATGTCGCTGATATTTATAGCATGTGTCAACTAATCCATGACAAAAAAAAATCTTTTCAGTTCCAATTTAAACCATGCCATGATGCTAATTAGGAATTTTTTTTCTGTTGATTACTCCCCATTATCGATTTTCGATTTATTCTATATAAAACCATTATGAATAGATGTATTTTTGATGAACAAAAAATATAATCTAAAAATAATATATTATGTCAAATTAACAATAATGTAAAATATTCTAAGATCATGATATTAACTCCATGATACCATCTAAATGTGTATAATACATCCATTAATACCATTTGTATATCCCTGACCTTAAAGCTTACATATTATGCTTTTTTCTAATATAGAAATCATAATTGAAGATTTTTGAGTTTATAGTTTTAGAGAATTAGGATGAACACTTATAATATAATCCAATTAATTACGAGTATAAACTTATAATCAGTATATAATTTCTCACCAAATAAAACATTCTAAAATAAAAAAAAAATTTATATGACATCACAATTCTCATCATGTCCTCATCCTTTTCCTTACTCATCCTTTAACACTATGATATTTTAAAAAAATTTTATGAGCATAATATTTTTAATAAGGGACATAAATGGGGTGAAAACCATTAGTCTAGTGAAAAAATGAAAAATATTTTATTTAGTGATAATGAAACGATATATTTTCACATGAACAACACAGATACGTTCTTTGAAATTAAAACCATTAAAAATTAGGATTCAATTAAAACATATTTAGGTGGTTTATATCATCAAATTTAGAAATACCCTTAAAAACTTTTCAATTGGAATTACCATATGATTAAAATAGAAAAATATTATTACCGGATTAATTGTGGATTTATAATTATGATCACGATTTTGTATAAGCGATATTGGGCTCACTTGTGAGATATAATGAGGATAATTCATTACAATAAGCTATATCGGGCTACCTCGTGAGCTATAATGGATTTCAATCTATCATATAAGTAGTATAGGGCTCACACGTGAGCTATAATGGGGAAAACCATCAATATAAGTTATATCAGGCTCACCGATTTCAAATAATTTTCATATAAAATTTCATGAATAAAACACATTCCTCACAAAACCCTTTTGAAAATATCATTTAATTCCATATAAAAATACCTTTACATAAAAATACCATTTTATTTGAAAACCCCAATTTCAATTCTAAAATATACCAAAGGAAGATAAGGATTTTAATTTATGAAATCATTTAATCATTTTAAGGAATAAAGTCATGGTGGTGAGAAAGTCATTTCCACTATGTACATTAAGTATAATGCAATCTTTTTTTTTCATTTTTAAAATGTTTCATATAAGACATGTAAAAAAATTCATTTTAAAAACCATTGAATTAAATTGAAATGAAACATAAAATTAAATTTGTAATCTTTAATATCCATATAAATAAATATGTAAAATAATATTATGAATATTGACATGAATAAAAAATATGTGATAACTAAATATTTAAACAATCAAGGTGTCCCATACCACCTTGAATATTTTAATATTAATCCCTATAAAATAATAATAGTTAAAATACAATTAATAACATAAAGTAATCATATGATAAGTAAAAGGGGCTGTATATACACCTATAAAAGATGGTTGGTGTATAAAATAAAATTATGCCTCAATTAATAGAGATTGAGATGAAGTCCCTTACCATGATTCCAAATAGTCTCATACAATATTTATCTTACATAATAATAAAATTATTTTAATGAATTCCATTATTGAGGTCCTTTTAATATCTTTTTATTAAATTTATATATCTAATTAGTTTGTTATAATAATTTCTTAATTATTTTAGTTCATGATGAATGTTTTAAAAACATCCCATACATGGTAATAATGACTTTTATACATTAATTATCCTCTTAAACAAAACCATTTATTATGGATAGGAAAATTATTATAATCATTGAGATGGTAGGCCATATGTACGCATGAGTAACCTTTCTAATTTTTAGTAATCATTTTAGAAATAAGGTAATTATTATTTTATCCTCCAAAATGATCCTAATATCATTTAAATCATATCAATAATTTAAATATACCTATATATATCATCCATGTGTTTTATTGAGGAAAAACTAATCACATCGCTTAGTGGAGGTGATAGTACACATGTACACACGAACAATCATATAATATTCATGTCATGCAAAAGGTACGAAAATAATTGATAAATTATCATTTAATTATAATATATACATCATGAATATAATATATTATCATTAATTCTATCATTATAAATAGTGTTTATGGATGGTTATTGAATATGTATAATATCAGTTCACGAGGTGGTAGTACTCCGTACAGATAGATTCATATCTGTTTGATCAAATTTGAGATAGATTTAGGTGATGATGTTAACATAATAAATTATAAGTATTTTTAGGATACTGGAGTTATTATTTCATCATTGTGGAAGAATATTTAATGGAGGAGGAGGAATAAATAAAGTGAAAACACTAAATTAAAAATGATCATTATTATTCAGATGATCTCCTTTGATTGACACCTTATCAACTCTGAGGAGGGTGTTCTATCTGAGATATGGTCTGTAGAATACAGGGATGGATTCAAGGAATATAATTGGGAATATATTTTTTTGAAAAAAAATAGTTTTTTATGTTTTATGAAATGATTATAGTGAGTTCCTTTTGTAAGATAGTGAAGGGGCACTCTAATGAAAATGTTGGGTTGAAAATAACTCATCTAATAGAATTAATATAATGGTTTGGTAGTTTTATAAAAATTTTAATATTAATTATATCCCTTAATTACTAGATATACATAATTTTAAAATAAAAAAGGGACTTATTAACATAATATGAATCTTCAGATTCCAAATATGAAATCCATTATTCACAATTAAAATCATTTAAATTTCAGAATATAATTAAATATTAATCCTGTTGATGGAATGAGAAAAAATCATTTAATAGTAAAAACATTAAAATGTTGAAAAAGTTTACATTAAATGATAATTTATTTATCTAAAAATTATTTAAAATAACTAGATAATATAATTTAACACCATAAATAAATTTTAAGAAAAATTAGTTTTCAATTAAAATGCATTATTTTTTAACTATTTAACAAAACATGAAACTTATCATCAATATTAACAATATTAAACCAATGTAAATTTGTATAATTTTCTTTAAAAAAATGTTAATTTTTTCACTTATAACTTAAAAATGTCTAAAAAACTAAATTTAAAATAACTCCCCCCTCCAAAGGTGAAAAAACTACCCTTTAAAATAATATATCTTTTTTGTGTAAAATTGTATATATTCGTATTTCACATCAAGAAAACACATAATATAAATTTAAGACATTATATTGAATATATATATATATATCATTAATATAATCCAATATGATTTATTTGTTTATTTATTTTTATAATCCACACTTGTGCACATATAAATTGTTTTAGATAGACAATTCCTTTTATTTTAAAAATAGATTTATCCATAACTAAATGGTCAAATAATTAGTTATAAAAACATTTTAAAATAATATATTCAAAATATAGTTAATAATATTCATATCCTATATTGAAATGGATATTTTATTGTGGTAACATTTAAATTATAATATTTTATTCATTTATTCATGATATATAATATCATGTATGCTATAGAACATATTATTTCCATTAAAAAACGTGAGATGTTACTTTCTCCCCTTTAAAAAATTTAATCCCTATGATTTTAAATCAGGATAAAAACAAGAGGGTTGATATTTAAATAAATATGTTTAAATTACACATTTGTTAATGTTCTAATGATGCTTAATGTTTAAAATAAAGGGAAGTATGAATGTCACCTTAAATAACATATGCTCGTGATCTATGTAGGAAAAATTTGATATGGAAGAGAAAAAACCATCATGTTCTGATGGGTATTGATATAGAACTTGGTCATGATAATGTTAACCATAAAAAAACCATGAATATATGATGTGTTAAAAGGTTATTAATTTCGAAGTAAGAAAAGTATACAAATAACATTTTTACGATTAAATTCATATAGTTGAGAATTTATTTCATTATCTAAAAAATTGGAAAATATATCTACTTTATATATTTCTACTTTATAAGAACAATTTCATCCTAAAATGAAGGATATTCCTAAAAATGACCTTAATCACTAACAATTATATAATAAATAAAGTTTATTTATACAATAAAATTCATGTCCAAAAGTAAAGGAAAAGTTCTCTTTAAACCAATGCCTAAAATACACATAATCCCAACAAAAATTCTCCGCAAATGGTTCTTAACCCATTATGATAACATTAAATAAAACCTCATAAAGAGTGTCTAAAACCATGAACATATTCTAACCTTTAAAAAACACTATTCTTTCTAGAGCTTCCATCACTTCTCTAGATATCTCTATATCGACTGTTGTAGTATTAAACGATTTCCCGACAACATTTTTTTTATGATCATAATGATTTCCACCATGATTAACATTATTTATACATAAATTTTAATAATTTCTCATCTCATTGAAACCAAAAACAGTTTCTAGATCTGGACATACATTCTCTAAAAATATATTTTACCAAAATTGGGACAAATTTTAGATATGCCTAAAAAATTCATAGTTATTTTATTTTCCGTTTTCTACCACCATAACCATTTCTTACTCTTGTCATATCATGGAATGTATGTTCCGAAAAACTCCATTTCAACTTTCTCATCTCAACAAAAAACATTTTTATAACATTTATATCCTCGAGAGGAAACATCACATCATAAACATGGTTTCAATCTTGATTAAAATATATTAATTTTACACTGAATGTCTCAAATATAATATTAAACATACCTAGACAATCTTGTGATGTTTTATTTACAATGGACAACTAATTCATCATCATTTTCATTAATTTGAAGAATTATTTCTCCATACTAAGCCGGAAAACCATAGGTAAATACTTCTCAAGAAAAGTATAATTAAATTTTTTCCGGTACGTGTCATTAATATCAATTTTTTCTCTATAATTCTTAACTTATAACCACAATCTATCATAATCACCTTCAAAATGATAGATGGAATGAGTAACCTTCTTTTGTTTCAAACATCCCATGACTTCAAATATAATATCTATGGAATTTATCCATCATTAGGCTACCACTACGTTAGATTATTCATTGAATAAATAGGGATGATACCTAATAAAATACTCCCCTACTAATATATTCCACTAGGGTTTATCTGGTTGGTCTTTTACATGGATTCCACCACCATTTATAGCCTCTTTCAACTCATCCGTCATTGAAAAAAACTATTTATTTTCAGTTCTAGCCATCTCATGATACTTATTTAGAAAATTGTTTCTTATTGATTCATTCCCATTATAGCTATAATTTTTTCTCTAAAGAAAACCACTCTAAATAGACATTGTTTAGATGAGGAAATACAATATATTTAAAATTAAAAATAATATCAACTTAACCAAAAAGTAAAATATTTAATGGTAATTTTATTAATATAATAATAACATCTAATGATTTCTAAACAAGGCATTTGAATACCATTATAAAGAACCTACCTTAAACAAAACATATTATAGAGTTTTTTAATTAGAATTCACATTCAAGGATCGTTTGGGTTTATAATTTTAGGGAATTAGAACAAATTACTAAAATAACCCATATATCACATGTGGAAACTTATACATAGTATCTATTTTTTAACAAATATATAATTATAAAATAAAAAATTGTATATTTCAATAACATCATCATTATCATCTTGTCCTCATCCTTTCCCTATTCGTCTGTTAACCCTATGAAAATAATTTTAGAAAATGGGATGAGAAATAATCTTATTAATGGATATAAAAGTGAATAAATCCATTAGTATAGTGAAAAGATGAATAATAATTTAATTTTCATTTAGAGAATGAAACAAACATATATACATGAATAAAACACAATCATTTTTCTGATAGAAAATTATTAAATCTAATAGAAAGAAATTAAAACTTATTTATGTGACATACAGAATCATATAAATAAAACCCTTATAAAACCATTAAAATTGGAATAACCATACAACCAACATCCAATTTTATTATTACCCAATGAATTGAGGATCTATAATAAGTATCAGACTTCATATACACTATATAGGGTTCACCCGTGATCTATATTGGGGTTCAACACATCATATTAGATGTATTGAGCTGACCCATGATCTATAATAGGGCTCATCCAATTGGATGAGCTATATCAATCTCATTTTTTATATATACTAATAATTTAACATTTCATGAATAAAACACTTTCATTACAAAACCATTTTAAAAAAAAACTTTTAATCCCATATGAGGAACACATATTTCTAAAAATATCATTTTTCGTTACAAAAATATTTTAAAATATAATATATTGAAAAAGATAAAGGAAGTATTTTTATTTAATAAATAATTTTTTTTATAATGGAAGCTAGTCATAGTGGTGGAAAATTCCTTTTCTCTATATACGTTAAGAATAGATCATTAATTGAAGTAACTTTTTCAAATTGTTCACTATAAAAAATTTAAAAATTTTATTTTTTCAATCCTATGAATGAAATAAAAAATATACATAAAAAATTCTTTATAATCCTTTTATATGCAAGTAAATAAATATGTAAAATAATGTCATGAATATTGAAATGTATAAAAAGAAGTGAAAATTAAATATATAAAAAATTAAGTTGTGTTATACCAGCTTGAACATATAAATCATAATCCAAATAAAAGAATAAAAAATAACAAGAAATATAATAAATTAATTACATTATATGTAAAAGGGACTGTATATACACCTAATAAAATATTGTGCATGTATACAATCAAATATTCCTCGATGAAAGGAGGTTGAGATAAAGCGCCTTACATATAGTCTGACTAATCATGTAAAATATATATCTTCCTAAATAATAAACATAGGATAGTTATTTAATTTCATGAGTACCACTTTAAAGCATATTATTCCATTTATATCACTTATTATCTTGTTACAACAATTACTTAATAATTTAATTTCACATTAGATGTTTTGACGATATTCGGTATGTGAGCCCAAAATGACTTTTGTGTGATGTCTATAGTATATGTGGTCATTAATAAAAAATCACTAGAATAATATTCATGTATTAATAGTCAATTTTATACATTATTTATTCTTATAAACCAAACCATGATGTATTGTTTTGAAAAAATTTATAATCATTGAGACGGTAGGCTGTATGTACACGTGAGTTACATTTCCATTTTTCAATGATCATTATAAAAATAAGATAAGTATTTTTATTGTTTAAATAATTATCATAATATAACTAATATAATATTATGAATTTAAATAAATATATATATAACATTGTTTTATTCCATTCTGATAAACAAACAACATCACTTCGTAGAGGTGATAATTCTCACATACGCATGAACGACATTATAATTTTCTTGTTTGTGAAAATGTATGAACAGAAATGATACATTATATTTTAATTATGAGAAATATTTCATTAATATCATATATAAACATTAATTAATTCATTATAAATAGTCTTCAGAGATGGTTATGGATGAAAAATTATATCGGTTCGCATGGTGGCAGTCTGACACTGGCAAGAACGTATGATTCATTTACATTTGATGAAATTTTGAAATGATTTAGGTAATGAAATTAAAATAAAAACATATAAGTATATTATATATACTAGAGTTATTAATTCAACATTGTGGATGAATATCTAAAGGAAGATGAATAACAAATAATATGGAAATAATTAATTAACAATGACACCTCTTCTTCAGACGATCACCTTTCATTAACACTTTAACACATCTAAGGATGGAATCATGAATAATATATCATTCATATAATTTATAGATGGATTCGATGAATCAATTTTTTAAGATATTATCCCATCCTAAAAGGTATTTAATTGTGAGGAAATGGGATGAACCGATACCCCTTTATAAGAGTGGGGAGTGGAACTCTTGGAAAATTTTAAAGTATTAAATTTTTATAAATTAATTTTCAATTACAAATCTATCAAAAGTGATTTATTTATAAAATATTATTATTTTGGGTTGAATAGACATCATATAATTAAAATTTGATAAATGATAAGAATTTTTTATTCCTTAACTATTTTGTTTTAACCCTCATTTACATCTTAACATTATATCATGAAATTTACACATTAATGATTAATATATTTTATCTAAAACTGAAAAGAGCCCAAAATGAGTCATTAATGACATATTTTGACTTATTGTTTTATTTTTTAAGAATGATATATGTTTACAATGTTTATATCATATAATAATGTTTTTTGCATATCAATAGTGTCAATTTTAACACTATTCATTACATCAATTTTTAAAATATAATAACAACAATATAAATTCGTATCAATACATCTAAAACATCACTAAAATTTCATAGAAACCAATAAATATAATTAATTCTATTAATCACTTCAAATTATATTTTATTATAGTAATTTTAAAATCATTTATTTGATAGTTTTATTAATTAGTCAATTAATACATCTTAATTATGTCACCGTTTAATTTAATTATTTATTTACTAAAATAAATAAATAAATTACCATGATGTATGTGAAAATTTTAAATTTCCAAATAATATTTATAGTCAAACATATCTCTCATTATAGCCCCATATTAAAAATATTTTTCTTGTTCAAAATAAAAGTGTGAAAAAATTGAAATTGCTTTTGAATATAACATTATAAAATGGGTAATGACCCCAAAGTAGCTCAATATGAACATAAAATCCTCCCATGTAGTTCTGTTTTCAACAATAAATCATCTAATAAAATTATGACAAGTTTTGGGGACGTTTTTTAATATTTATAATACTATTTCTACCATTAATTTTTTTTTTAGAATGGTGACAAGGATTGGTTTCCAAATCCCTGCTAAAAAAATTTATTAAATAAAAAAAGATTACAAGAGTTCAGGAGTTGCTATCAAACATCACACCATTCGGATTTCAGAAGTCTGACCAGAAACGGGCTGGCCGACTCCTTTAGGTGTGATACATTTTCCTCCAAACTGAACCATCAAGCTGCGCCTTTGCTGCTCTTGAGGGTAAGCTCATCAGATTGTGCTATCATCATCAAAGAGTCTATCCATCCATGCATGCCTCACCAGGGTCATCAAAAAGAAACCAGATAAAGATATAAATAAATTTGAAATAAAGAAGGAGAGAAATATATATAGGAGAACAACACTGGTGAAAAAACCAGAATGAGATATCATCTCTCCATGAACTGCAAACAGAATGAGAAGTTCTGCTGATAATTTGGACCTTATGATTCAGATTATAGATTAAATTTTTCAAAATTTAAATCAAATAAAATTTTGAAATTAATTAAAAATTAAACCCTTTGAGGGAATGAAAAAATTAGATTTTAAAGTAAAAACATTCAAAAGTTCAGAAATCTTTTATATCCATTTTAATTGAGAAATTTATTACAATTACAAAAATTGAATAAAATGATAAAAAATATATCTAACTATACTTTAAATCAATTCAAATATATAATTTATTACTATAAATTAATTTTATTAAAAAATAGTTTTGAATTAAATTGCATTTGTTTTTCACTATTAATCAAAACATGAAGTTTATTAGAAAAATACCTAAAAAAAATTAATAGTATGATTTCTAAAAAGAAGTTCATTATTTTAAATTGAACTTAAAAAGTGTTTGAAAAAATTTAAAACATGTTTTCTATCAAAAGGCACAAATGTTCCTTTTTAGAAAAAAAACTTATTCTTTGTTTAATACTAGATTTTTATTATATCATGTCTCTAGAAAACATAAGATTAATTGTAAACATTATATTGAATATTATATATATATAATTAATATAATCCAATTATATTGATTTTATTTTATATTAGAATAAAACACACTTTTTCACATTTTAATAGTTTCTAGAAAAATATCTCCTTTTATTCTAAAAAATGTTTTATTCAAAATTAATTTTTCAAAAAAGTAATTTTAAAAAAACTATGAATCTATATTTTTATATTTTTATTAATAATTTTCATTTTAACCATTTATTCATATATTATACAGTGAAATCATTCAGATAAAAATAGTTTGTTTGTTTATACTTGATATGAAATATCATGTATGATATCAAACATATTATTTCATTTCAAATACCCGGGATGTTACAATTTTTCCCTCATTCATGGGACGAGAGGAAAAATAAAATCTAGTAATGATTCATTAATTTTAATATGGAAAGGTATTAGTGATATAAATAATTTCATATAATTGTTTAGGATAGGTATATGAGTGATCTTTTTGTTGGACATCTTTGTTTTAGCTTTTTGAAAATACCCATTTCTTATTTTATACTATTGTCATTTTAAAATTGAAAGTGGAAATGAGGGAAATGGTAATATATATAAAATTAGGTGTTTTTGAAAATTCCATCATTCAACCACTTTTCGAAAATGGTTTATGATATATTAGGTTATTAGCCTTAGTTGAGCACATTTACATAATGTTACATTCATTGTGATAAACTCAATATTCTACCTTGGAAACTAATTGTTATGTATAAAAAATAAATTGACCTTATAATTTTTTTAACATGATTATACCAAATTTATAATCAAAATTTTAAAAATAATTTTTAATGTTTTAATGATTAAATTTAACAATTAAACACATAACACATAAATAATCAATTTATAGAAAATAATTCTTCTAAGAAAAATATGTATTTATTCTCATTAAATGGTAATAGATAATCGATATATGTGTTTTAAGAGAGAGATATATATATATTATCAACATATTTCACCAAAATATTTCTTTATTAGTTGTTTATTTAATCTATTATTATAAAAAATCAATATACACATAAACCATTTATTTGAAAAGTATATATTTTAAATATTTAATTCATTTAATTTTATTTATGAATATTTGTAACCATGACATGAATTTTAATTTATTCTTTTATATATTTACCCAAATTAATTTCAATACATTTCTTATTAAAAATAACACAATTTTTTTTAAATTAAAAACTTATAATATATACTAAAAAATTGTTCTCAAATAAATCATATTCAATATGACATGACTAAATAAATTATCATTAATTATAATTCCCAATTCTCTGATGGATGATATTTATTTATATTATTAATCATTTATTTTTTGTAATATATTTTAGTAAAATCATTATTTAAATGTAATATGTTTAACAGAAAACAATTTATTTTACAAAATCCATTATTCAGAAAAAAATATATTATAAAAAATGAATTTTATATTTTATTTATTTGAAAAGTAATTTATAAAATCTCAGATATTTTTTTTGATGAAAATATATATTTTTTAACAGATAAATAAACATTATTTATATTAACTATATATAGATAATTCAATAATTTTAATAAGATTACCTATAATATACACAACAACTATATATCCCTTAAAAATGATCATATAATGGATAGTTTTTTGGTGAGAAGAAGAGACATTACCCATAAAATAAAGACTCGTTTATTAAGAAACTGAGAACACAAACAGTTTTTATAAAAGGTGTTAAGTGATCATACCAGAAAAATGTAGCACCATTGACACCATTATATGCAAGACCATCTGCTATAGTATTGGCCTCCCAGTAGACATGCAAGGTAATATATTTAATGAAAAAAAGAGATCACAGATAGTTCATCAATATATTGGCGAGCATCCAGGAAAAATGGGATGATTCTTCTTTATGGAAGACAAAATAAAGCTGGAATTACTTTTAAACTAGATGTTGTGCCACCCTTGATTCTATGTCTTCTCCACTATAATGATAATTCTCATCATCTCTGCTTAAATTGAGGATGAAAGACCACAAGAACCCTGAAACCATCTATGGACCTCTCTTTGATGGTTCTTAAAAATAACACCATAACCAGAGGGCCTCAGATGAACTCGTGAGGTGCCATCAAAATTAAGCTTGATCCAACCAACAAAAGTTTCCTTCCATAAGTCATCAAAAGAACTAAGTAGGGGACTAAAATTACCTTTGACACCAACCAATCCAAGGACAGACATATAATGCACCGAATTGAAAAAAATGTTTCTTCTAAGTGAAAACCTCACGAACAGTAGTAAGAATCTATGATAGTACCCCACCGACTTTGACAGAATACCTTTCATGGATAGTTTAGTTATTATTATACCAATTATTGTGAATCAACTCTACTATAGAAACATTACAGGGATCCATTAACAAAGGAGACAACACCAGACTGCACCATCCCGGAATAAACACTCATATGGAATCCATACGATGTAAAATCATTTAAAAAATTTCTATAAAAGACTTCCACATTGATGAAGCAGTTACACAACTATGAAATAATTGATCCACATCCTCCCTATTCTAATGATAATTATCACAAGATGAACACAATGAAATGCCACAAATTAAAGATATCAATTAGTTGGTATCTTCCCATGATCCACTATCTAGATAATAATGGACTGAGAAGGCCTAATGAGTATCCTGTCTAAATCCTCCATCCATTAAGCATCAATGTTACGATCCAAATAGTGCATGTAGATAAATTTAGAAGAAAATTACCCTTTAGTTTTGGTTTCCATACACAAAATTTGTCTATATCAAAAATAAAATAACAATTAATAGTGTTTATGTTATTATTCGGGAGACCCTCTATACTCTCATATTGGTCCTTGATAGTAATATCCAAATTCAAGTTAATCACATCATCTATAGGGGATTAAAAAATGGGTTGACCAGTCTAATTACCCTTCCAAAAAGTAGGATAATAATATCATGAGACCAACCATATGGAGTTAATATTAATTGAAACATAAGTAGATTTAAAAAAAATCCATATTATAGGAATTAACATAACTAGAAATTCCATCATAAAGATGATACATAATCCTATCCAGAAGGAACGCGAGATCCTCATAATCACCATTGAAAGGACTCCATATAAATGAATCCTGAAAATAAATGTTGAAGTATTCAATGTTCTTAAATCCTAACCCCCATGTATCCTAAGGTTTAAAACATGTTCTCCGGGATACCATTGCTAGTTTCCTCTTAAGAATGTTTACACTACAGATGATATTATCAGTATATAAATTGATGCTCAAGATGAGAGAGAAGGGCCATTTATACACCATAAATGAGTAAAAATATGTGGAAATAGTAACACCATTGACTTGAAAAACACAACTATCCATCGAGATAGATTTACCTTTAAATGTGGTAATTTTACTTTTGACATTTCCAATGATATCTGAGAAGTAGGTGGCTTTTGGTCTCCCCAAAAACATGGGAACCACCTGATAATAAATTGGTAGAACTCCCTCCTCAATCCCATTGTTCCGATAATGAAATTCTTCATAGGGATAGAAAAATTCCATCTAAAAAAAATTACTTACTTCAGCAAATATACTAACCTGAATCATTCTCATAGTGTGAAAAACCCCACTTGATATTTTTGATGATTCTTATATCACCTTGAGTAAATAAGTATGATGTCATCAGCTTGTAGTAAATTAGTAGGAGAAATTAATCCTCTTCTATTACTAATAGATTTCAAATTCCCATTATCATCTATAAAATAATTTAGTCTGTTAAGATAATTATAATATATCGAAAAAATGATCCCAGAAAGTGGATCTCATTGGCCTACACCACTAGAACAGCTAAATAATCTATTAAGAGATCCATTAATGAAAACATAGATATGTACCGACCCAAAAATGTTTTTAACCCAATCAATGAAGACAGAGTCAAAGAAAAATATATGAGGGATCTTAAAAATGAATCCCTAATTCATTGTGTCCAAATCCTTTCTAACATCATGTTTGAGTGCAAAATTTCTCCCCCTGATGGGCTTCTTGAGCAAATTAACACATTCTGTGGCAGTAATGAGGCTATCCAAGATGGATCTACTCGTAACAAAAATAAACACCTTATGGGAGAAAATTTTTATAGGGATTGTGGTCAGACTCATAGCCATGATTTAGAAAATTATTATATATATGGTACTGAATAAAGAAAATATCATAAAAAGGTGTATCTCATTGGAATTTTCCACATTTGGGATAAGAGTAAGATACTAGTAATTCAATCCATAAGGAAGAAAACCTCTTTTAAAAGAATGGGTGGCTATCCTACAAACATCTACTTGGATAATATCCTAAATGGTATGGAAGAAGAGGTTGCCAAATCTATCTAGGCAAGGGGCACTATCAGATTTGAGACTAAAGGTGGTTTCCCTGATTTTAGAGTCCAAGGTAATAGAGGTAAGATACTGATTATCTTATTGAGAAACAAGTCTGGGAATAATACCTCACATAGGGTCACAAGGGGATGATTGACCATTGAAAATGGCCTATTATATAATAGATCACTTTCTTAGAGAGATCCTTCCTATTATCAATATTCTAATCTCTATTTTTAATCACAGATAGAGGAAAAGAAATCTTCTTGATTTTTTGGAGAGAATTAAAACAAATTGATTTTTTGTCACCTTAATTCAACAATTAACCATAAATTCAAACCTTTGTAACTCGTCTTTATTTTTTAAGAGAATATTAAGCTTGGAGTCAATAGCAGTTTCCCAATGAAAACCATTATAAATGTCATTCATATTAATCTACTATTACATTTGTTGTAGAGAACCCTCAATAGAGGAGATTTCAGCAACAATAGAAGTGAAATTATATTTACTCCAAATTTTAAAGGATCTTTTGAGCAGTATAATCTTGAAGACACATATAAAATCATCTTTCCCTCATCCCATAGTGTTCCAAATCTTCTTGAAAATATGTCTACACTCAGGATGACTAATCCAATCTTTGTTGAACCTGAAAGGTAAAGGTGGTAGGAGATCTTTTCTCACAAGATCCAAAAATATAGGATGATAATCAGAATTAATTCTAGGCCAATTTGTAAATGATATGGATACCCATGAATCCATTAAGGCATTATTGATAAAGGCCTTGTCAATTCTTCTTGCATCATACCTATTCAAAGACTTCTCATACCATGTATATTTTTCCCCAACCAGATTAACATCAAGGATTCAGTTTTATTCAGTAAAATATTTGAACTCCCTGGAAGCAATAGAATTATTCATAGCACCAATATTCTCACCTAGAGTCATGATTTATTAAATATCCCCATGAATAATACTGGGAATAATGGTATCAGAGGTAAGAGATCCAATATCACAGCACAATCTCCTGCGATCCTAGTATCAATTATGCACATAAATAATGGAGACAATATGATATGAACCATGACTTGTGAAGGCACATGTTACGTGCTGGTCAATTTTATGAACCAAATAAATGTCTGATAAAGAACAACCAAGACCCAATGGCTTTTGACCTTTGAAATAGACTTATTAGATTCCATAAAATGAAAAACCAAACACTCAATATTAGAAACATTGTTTGAAAAGACTCTCTTAGGATCAAAAAATCCTATAAAAAGGGATTATAATGACGAATTAAAAGCTTTAGGGATCTCATGGTCTCAAAATTGGAAAGTCCCTTGAAATTACAAAAAAGAATCCTCATTTATAGTTAATAATGGGGTTGGACCCCCTTTTTTGAATACAACTACTTTATGATTTCCTAATTTAGAAGGCCCTCTATCCTTTAGTTAGGATAGGAATCCCCTTTAATAAGATAATTATGTCAGAGATGCTGGGTTTAATTCATGTTATGATACCCTTTCCATTACCATGATATTGTACATTATAATATGCTATGTAACTCTCCTCCAGGTCTAGACCAGTACCATAGTTGTCCATATTTAACGTAGCTTGTTCTGCTTTACTATTATCCGTGCTGGTGTCTTTCAGACCATCAATACATTTAATTTTATCTCTCAATGAATCATTATGATATTCTACATTATTAATCTTGATGATGTCTCCAATTGGTTCTGAACAATCATTTGATTCCTCCATCTCCATAGTAGTAAGAACTGCTTCACTGGTGATTATCAAAATAGTATAGTCATTAGAATCTGCCTCAATGTTGTCTTTGCATGTAATTCCATTTATTTCTGAACCAACATCATTGTTATTCCTAGATAATGCATGTTGATCATCCCCACTCATAACCTTGTTGCTGTTTCAAATCTTGTCTGAATCAACAACAATTTTCCCCATTGATAAATCATCTTGAGGAATTCTTGGTGGACTGGAAATAACAGCCAGAACAGGTTCATGACCTCAGGACCCTAATGAAATAGTGGATGAAATGATGACTGTATGAGGGGAAAAATAAGTAAGGATTATTTATGTCAAAGATGATATAATGGGGACACCAATGGGATCCTCACCATCCTGTAAGTACTATACCACATTTTTGTATCTTTTTCTAGACCATGGATCTTGGAGATTTCATACATTTCTCCTTTCATGTGAAATCCCAAATTATCAAAATTATTTAAAAAAAAGTCAGACTTATATTGATATCTTCATTGAGATCTGGTCCCTCTATATTGTTTATCTCATGACCCAACCTAAAAAAAGGACTATGTAAATCAGATATCATTCCCAGTTCCACTTCATCATCAATATCCACCCAATACTTTTTCCTAGGAATCATAAATTTGGAAGGGCCATGTTTTTATACCCCTCTCTCCACAAGAACCCTCTTATCCCTTTTATTTTGGGTCACTTATTTCTAGTCCATATCATTTGGTACCACATTCACTTACATCTGTATAATTCATAAATTGATAAATGAATGTCAAAAAAAACTGCATGCATTACAAAAATAAGGATCCCATTCAAATTGAACCCATATCTCAGACCTACATAAATTATAAAGTAATGTAATGCAACATAGACTCTTTATTTCTATGTTATAATCAACTAAAATTCTGGAAAAACCTATGTTTTCCATCCAGTGTATTCTTATCCATTCTAATAGGAGTGACAATACAAGAAGAAGGGTCAATAAGGATCTTGGGATGCCAATACATAAAATCCAGACAATGGATTCTGACCCAAATATGACCATTGGTTTTCGTCAGAATAACTTTACTAATGATAACATTTCATTCAGATATTCTAAGAGTACCAGTCTACCGATTTATATTTCTATTCTCTTAGGACCTTCTAAAATAATCCCTTAATTGAAAAATTACGCGAAATACCCTCTACCTATTGGAATTAATCTCTAATTTAAAAATCCACAGCAATGAGAAATATTCTTTCTTAGATCAACATAAGACTAGGGTTTGTGTCCCTTTGAATAAAACACATGACCCATGACTATGAATTTGTAAAGATCAATTCTTTGGTTCAGGGACACCAAGTTTGTAGTCACAACAAAACCCCTATAATCATGTTTTCTGATATTAGACGATGTTGCCATACCATCCTTACATGATGCCATAGAATCCCAAAGAACCTCTGCAAAAGAAACACCCATCTTATGAAAAGTGGAAGAAACAAAGGATTCTGATTGAAAACCAGGATTCTAAAAAGTGGGTCTATCATCCTTGAATGAAAATTCCCACTCAGGATTAAATTATTCCATGAGTGAAATCAGAAAAGAATCAAAGGTCGTGTGATAACACCATCAATAACACCATCGTAAATGTCGAGATCGCCATCGCCAGGGTTCTGAGATCTATCCATATTCTTTCACATATAATGGATATATCTTCCTATTAATTCAGATAATCTAATTCCATTAAAACATCACAAATCACAATTATCATTCTTATATTTTTCCTTTTGGACATTATAAAATTATTTCTTTTGTAAGGATAATTTTTTTTATTTTGGGTAGTGATTCACAAAATATGATTCGCAAGGATTAGAATTATCCATTAAATATCAATGACATAAATATATAATTATGTGATACTAATTAATGTATTTTCATTTATAATCTTTTATGTTTTATAATTATCCATGGTTTGTGAAAAATTAAATCATGAATTGTTTTTGTAATGCTCAATAATGAGTGAATAAAATGTTGTAAATTTGATTTATATAATGTATGACTACTTATATATTCATGGTTTAATGATAAAAATTTAATTTTATTAATTATAGATATATATTCAATTTAAATAAATTGCATCATAATAGCTATGTTGTAACATTATATCCCTAAAATAAAATGCATTCACAAAATCCTAATTATCTCCCATTGATGAAAATAGTTGAAGGTTTACATAATATTAAAAACACTCATGATATAATTTATATAGAGGTATTATCGTTACTATCATAAATAATTCTAATTTATTTATAATTTACATAATAAAAATAATATCCCAAATTTTTTTCCCACCAATCATATGAGTTATAAATCCACCATTGTTATATATAAAGACTCATATAATGGTTGTAATTCACATAAAGAGTTTACAGTGAATATTATAAAAAAATATGATCATATTTTGATTTGGGATACTAAATGTGATTTCTATGTAGTGATATTTAATATGAGATATTTTAAGAGAGATATAATACCAGCACAAAATCAAATCAAATTCGACTGAAGGGAGAGTAATAACTTTTTTTGGAAGCACATTCCCATTAAATCTTCCGGAGAAGACTTATAGAATTTAGATATAATTATACAACTAGTGAGATTTTCAATGATAATTCATCATGTAATCATTTTTATGGATAACTAATAACCATTGAAACATTTCAATATAAAAATTTATGGGTAAACAAAAATTAAATTAGATATTTTCAATCTTTGAGTGGATGATTTCTGTAAATTATAGCACTTCATTTTTATAATCCAGTTCAGCAGTTGTGATTTCACTGTATTTTAATTTATAACATGTAATATAATGTTTATAGAATTAATTATTTTTATTAACCCTTGGGTCTCTGAACTTATTAGAATAATTATATTAGTCTTTACAAATAAATCATTGAACTATACAATGTTATTTAGGTTGATATTTTTATCCATCTATTAAACTTTTTACCACTTAATATCCCTTTATAATTCATCTATTTTATATAATTATCTTTCACACATGAACTATTAACATGTACATCTATATTTATTTCCTTTATTCTTCTTCATAAATTTCTAGTATGAAAGAAGATGAGTCTTCTTCCCTATAGTGGTTTTATCAGTTTATTTTTTTTTATAAATATCATATTTTGTAGTCTTAACCCCAAAAAATAATAATAATGTTACTCTCCAATTTTTTATTCCAATTTAAAAAGAAATATACCAATTTATTTTTAGTTTCCAACGTCACTTCTACCTTACACTTTTGAAAGACGTCATTTCAAGCAACTAAATAGATGATAAATTTTAATTTTGTGGTTAATGATAAAACCCCAAGTGAATATTTCATTTTTAGTTTCATTTATTATAGGTATAAATTAACACATCATACTTTTTATTCATCTCAATTAATTTACAATCCAAATTATTTTTAATATATGATAAAAATTATTTTTTGATAAATTCCTTCATAAACATCTCCCACTATATATTTTCTATTTATTCTTCTTTCTTAATTTTATTGTTTAAGGTCCACCAATGCTCTAAAATATAATATAATTGATAAATTACTTAAAGAAAACTATCCTAACAAAATAAATATATAATGGAAAATATAATTCATATTGTGTTATCCCACTACTAGAAAATGAGTAGATAAAATGTCCAATTTAAAACGGATTATTATTACCACATAATGGACTTAATAATGAGTTATTCCTTCCCTATTGAGTCTAGAAGACTATAATGATTGGATTTTTTGTTTTATTTTATGATTTTTTTGTGATTAGAACCATGAAATTTTTTACCTAATAACTCATCATATTTTGTTTCTCTTTGAAAAATTCATTTCATTATATATAACATAAATTCTTCAATTGATTCATCCTAGTTCCAATAATTTACTAAAACTAAAATTATTTATGAGAGTATAAAGTAACAATAATATGAAAAATTGATCATAATATATGGAAAAAAATCGTATTATATCTAAAATTTTGAATCCTTTTGTTTGATAAATATGAAATTTTGGCTTCATATTATATCACTTATGTTTCATAATTTTTTTAGGATAAATCCTCACAGTTTTTATATCCTATTCATAAAAAATTACTAAACTCCACTCTGATAATAGCTAAGATGACCCACACTCAACATACAAGACTATTACATCATTTTATATGAATATTCATTACATACCACAAAAATAACTACATAAAAACTATCAGTTTATTGTCTGTTTAGATTAAATAAATTAAAAACTTATTTTACTACACTATCAACATTTTTATTATAATATAACCACAATAAACCCTTATATACAAATCATATGTCATGCAATTATTCATAACCAAGAAAATGGATACAAAAAAATAGGTGTACTCAAAATCTCATTAAGTGTAAATATAAGGGGTTAAAATCAAATATCATATGTTATAATTATAGGATAGTTTTGGAATGAAAAAATTATAATGGGACATGAACATAACTTATAAAAATAACACCCATTATAACATTGATCATTAAAAATGATTCATGACATTGATCATTTGAAATAACATAGGCAATGATATATAATAGTGTAAAAAAGAACGAAATAATCATGAAATAGGTTTGTTTCATAACATTAAAATGTGGTATTATAATAATCATAGAAATAAAAACATATATATATAAGTTATTAGCTATAATATTAATATCTTAATGGACTCGGATAACCTCATACTCCTATTATATTTTAACTAGGATAAGAACACATGTCCCATTATATTCTTGAACATGGATAACTTGCTACACCCCATATTATTTTGGGCATGGTATAAAAATTGACATAAAATAATAATTTTTTAATGGGATACCAATGACCTATAAAAATTTATAAATGCACTACAAACCCATTTCCCAAAGCCTTTTCGACTTGGGGTAACCACCCATATCCCATCATAATCTCATGAAAAATAATATGTAACCAATTAATTAAAATGTTCTAATGATCCCACCCCTCACATAATGATAAATCATATATGTGTGTACCACTTGAATATAAAAACAATATTAATTATATCGTAACATAATTAATTATTTTAGATGAAATTTTTCTTAAAAATTTCCAAAAGGCATGGTAATGATGCTTATATAGTCAGTTCATAGATGGTTTCATGAGATTATATCCATGGTGAATGATAATAAATATTAATGGGATGTGACATATAATAAGAATACTTATATTTTGGATTTGAAATATTTTGTGGAAAAATTATAAAAAAAATCCTATACATTTGAAGACATTTATTTTTAAAAAACTATAATTTACTAAAAAAATAGATCTTAATTGGGAAACACTAAAAATAAGGAGACCGATCATTAAAATAGAATAAAAATATGATGATGGTAAAATGTGTACATGTTTATGGTGATAGAAAATAATACATTTTCCCCATTGTAATAAAAGTATAGGAAAATAGAAAATGACCCACCAAGATATCATTAAAAATTGATTCCTTTCATATTTTGGAAATAAAAATAAGCGAATTGAAAATAACATTAATAAAACATTAAAGTACTTAGATGTAATTATATAAAAAATAATTTAATATAAACATAGATGAAAAAAATTATTGATAAAATTTATGACATAAGTTTGGATCTAATTGCAGGAGTACATTTGGTGGAGTTTTAAAATCAAATTTATGTATATAGTAAATGATATATGAAAAAAAATGGATGATAAGAAATTATGTTATTTGTATATGGAGAAAAATTATAATTCACCCCCATTAATATTTTGTCATATAAAATCACAATTTCAACATGTGATTGGAAAGAAACTTTCGTAGGTTTCGTAGTTTCTGAATAAAAGTATCTTGAAAGAGATAACATTGGAAATCTGTGTAAATAACTTGGATTTCATGATAGGTAAGATAAAAATAATCCATATTTAGAATATAAACTACATAGAATAAAATAAGTAGTGATAATGAAGCATATCTCAATGAAGGATCATTGTGATGAGAAACCCTTACAATTACTCTATACTTCCATAAAAGTGTTTTGACCAATTTTCTAATAAACATATCCATTTTAATAACTTATACCACATCCTTATTTATGTCTATTTACCCTTATACTATTTAAATAGAATCATCAATTTCACATATATTAAATATTAAATAAATATTTTAATAATAATATGTTTTAATTTTTTTTCATATGTTTCATAAAGGTGACGTCAATCCTCATTCTCAAATACCAAATTTCATTATTCCTAGATTGTTAAATATTTTATGGTCATTTTGATTCATTGTTTTTTTCAGTATTATATTTATTTTATGGAATGTATTGGTTGGTTTTGTGAAATTGTAATCAAAGAGGAGCATGTTTTACATAATTTTCCAACAAGAATATGTTTCATAACATTGATAATTAGATAGTGTTTCATCAATACAGAACCATATTAATAATTTAAAATAACCATTAATATCATATATTACAATTGTTAAGGACATTATACTTATTAATGAGGAAAATGATGTTGTTTTTATAGCATTCATCATACAGGTTGTTTAAGTAACCAAAATTAGAAAATGATATTTTAATGAATAAGTGTTTTATGCTATATAATAATATAATAATTTTCGCAGAAGAATGAAGATGTTTATATAACATCATTAAATTCAATTATTATTTTTATAAAGTGTATATATGATATGGTAATTTATAAAATGTTTAGGAACTATATACTACGATTGTTGAACATGCACGGATCAGAAATGGGTCACTTCGGAACGAGTGATTGAGGCCTCTTTATAGAAATAAAAGTTACAAAAATCAGATTAATGCTTTAATAGAGTTAAATGGTATGTGATTCAACATATCGTTTTAATTTAATGGTTTTTTAGAGGGTTATTACATGGGTTCTTTGTTAGGTGATTTTTTAGGGTAATTTTTACAAATACACATTCACTAACGAATATGGTTGTCATTTTAAAAATAAAAGTAGGCATAGGGAAATAAATAATATATAAGTAATGAGGGGAGTTATATAATTTGATAATAAAACCATTTATTGGTAATTTTTATTCAAATTTTGTGTCATTTCATTTAATTAACCCCATTTACCTATTTTTACAATTTCTATGGTAACTCATGTTTTAATATAAATAACTTATTATTATGAAATTAAATTAAATTGAAACTTAAATTTAATTTGAATAACATGATTCAAAATATAAAATAAATTATATTTGTTGTAATTTTAAATTTTTATAAAGATTAATTTGAATTCAAGAATTCTTAATGCATAATAATAATTTTACAAAAAACAGACTTCTATGCATAAAATTTATTTTTTTATTCCTTAACATAAACAAATATTTTAAATATTGTTAGTTGATTATAAATATATATTTATATTATAAATAATGTTCATTAACTTCATTATTCTGTAGGGATTAATTACCATCCGGAAAATAAAAAATACATTACATAAAAAAATAATTCATCGATGAATGTCTGTTTTTATCGTTGAATGATTTTATTATTATTTAAAACCAATTGATAAAAATTACAAAATTACAAAAATACATATTCAATTTTTTATTTATATATAGTTTATTTTCCGTTAACGTTTTTGCTGAAAATAAATAATTGTTTACGTTTCAATAGAAATATATAATATATAATAGAAAAATAATTTAAATATGTCAAATTACATTGACCATTAATAATAATATTTTAATTATTTATATTTTCCAATCTTTATGGATTATGTTTAATAGCATTAAAAATCTTAAATATTTATCAATATATTTTATTGAAATCATTTTTAATTTAATAAATTTCAAAAAATTTCTTATTTTATAATAGAATTTTATTTGGAATACATTTTAAATTAAAAAATAGATCCTTATATTATTATATATGAAAATATTTCTTTTTGTTCCAAATAAAATATTGTTAATTAACATTTATAATTTTTAATACTATAATATAAATTATGTATATCAACTATATACTAATAATTGTAAATCAGTAAGATGTTTACAACATTTTTTTAGAAAAAATATACAAAAATTAAAAACCGTCATTTAAATACAATATTACCAACATTAAATTTTATAAATTATTTTTATTCTAAATTCATAAATCATAATTTTCATACAAGTAATTTTAATTATTTATTTTATAAAATTATATCGCTTTTCATTTTTTTATTGATGTATTATTTTCCTTAAAAATAATTTCCAAGGTTGAAGATGATTTAGAGGATTTCATAATTATAATGATATTATTTTTTATTTGTTGTATAATTTTAATTTATTTCATTAATAGGGTGTAAATATCTAGGCTATAAAATCATGGGTTCATATAATTTTTTCTGTAATGTTCCATTATAAGTTATTAATTGTCTGTTAATTGGACTCATTTGTTATGTGATATATTTTATAGTCAACTATTATCTATAGAAAATAATATTTATGAATTAAAAATATATAGATTAATTAATGATAATGGATTGTAAAACATATGTGCTATAAAGTTTTTCACTTTTTCATACCTATACTTCTATCTCCCATGAATTGTGGTGGGATGAATTTATGTCATCACAAATCCTACTTAATATATAAGCCTTAATTAGAAATTTTAATTATATATATTATATATATTAATATTATATAAATAATATTTAGCTTAATTACACTTATATTCTATTTCTCGTGAAAAATAATGACAATAATATCTTTCAAAAAAAATTAAAATAATAAAAATCGCTTTCATACATTTTAGAAAAAATAATATCCAAATGAAAAATTAGTTGTGTTTAATATTTGATAATGTATAGATTTTCAATATACTATACTAATTTTTCTAATATATTAGTCATGGTTGGTTTTATCCTCAAATAAGTACATCCAATTACTCTATTAAAGATTTCTTTTTCACAAATACTCTATAAAATTTTGTTTGTATATATATTTTAGACCATTGATAAATAATTATGGTTAAACCAAAAGCATATGATAGGAAACCTTAATACCCAACATGAACATTTAATCTTTCCACACATTATTAATATATATTTTTCTAATTCTAAATTATATTTATTTGATAATAAAAAAATAATATAATGTCATCATTATGGATAATCCAAAAAATATCACATTAAATTAACTAAAAATAATATCAATAACTATATAGGGTATAAGGTTTATTATTTTTGGGTTTTCATAGAGAGTAACAATTCTCTAAAAATTGTTTTTCATATTTGTATTTCGAGGAAGACTGAATGGTTTTTCCTTTTGTCTTCCAAATTTATGATTTTTATGAATGATGGTCATCATAGTCAAATCATCTTTCTCCTTACAAGGTGTTTTATTATTTACCACAACATGAGTGGAACAATCATTTTATAGAACTTACTACATATTCCTTTTCAAATCAAAATATGTAGAAAAAATATTGTGATTACATTTAACATCCAACTTTTTTTCATATTCTTAATGGATTCTTCATAGTCATAAATTTACCTTCTTCTAAAAACATGTCAAAAAATTTAAATAATTATTCTTTTTCATTCTAAATGTTTTCTACCATCAAACTTATAATTATATTTAGTACATGGTATGAATCTATCCATTTTTTAGGATACATCCTTAACGATAAATAGTCGTGGATTATATTCGATGATTGATAATATTTACTTTTCATCTAATCAAGAAGCATATAATTCATGAATTCTTAAGAGTTTTTTCTCAAAAATATCTATTAATACATCTTTCAAGGAAAACTCTTCATTATTCTAATTTTACTTCCCCTTAATATTATGTTATCTTTCTTCATAAAAAATTTGTACATGTTGGTATAATTTAAATAATATTTCATCAATATAATGAACATTTTATTTATTTTTCATTTATATATTCTAGAAATTCATTGGTATTAGAGATTAACATATTCTAATAAGTTTACACTCAGTAAAATGTTTCAACTCTATGTAATTTTCCAATAAATCAAAACTCATTCCACTTAATATGGTTCTTCAATATCTTCTAGGAATAATATTATCTTACCAATATTAAAATTATTTATATTAAAAACATTCACAATACTGGTTATTTCTAAAAACATTTTGTTTCATATAGAAACATAATTTCATATTCTGATTTGATTTAATGTTTTTTTGAAGAAAATAATAGATTGATAATGAATATTATTTTTGATATAATTTTTTTATAATACATAGATTCTATGATGATATATATATATATATATTAAAAAAACTAAAACACATAATTTTGTTAAAAAATGATTTATTAAAAAAAATCCTTCATTAATTGTAAAAATGGTTTTACTATCATTGTATTTTTATATAACAAAATTTTCAACTATTTATTACTATGTATTAGTATATATATCTATAATGTTAAAAAGTAATTCATTTCTCATAACATGTAACCATTAAATATTATCACACACTTGATGAATTGTTAAGGAGATAACTGGTTTCTTAGTAGTATATAATGATTTAGGATATAAAATTTCTAGTACTGAATGAACTAATTCCAATTAAATATATGCTATATTTAAATAATTCTTATCATCTTCAATTTATTTTATTTTTTACTTCAAACTCTCTTATGATCATGTAAATATGTCTTTCATATTAATCTATAATTTTATTCGTTTCTGATAAATAATTTTTAATTTCATTAATCATTTTCTCATTGATTTTAAATTTGTAATTCCTGATATAAATAAATTATATATATGATTATTTTGGTGCAGGTATAATTTCGAAAAGTATATTTTTACATAATATATTTTAATCAATTTCATTATATTTTGTTTCTCAATATTAGAATATTTTCATTCCATATAAATAGAAAAGTCCTCTTTATAATTATAATTGTTGATCATACATTACCTGTAACCCCCCGAGATTTAATGAAAAATATTCTTTTAATTTCATTGATGTCTTGTTTTGTATGCTACACCAAAATTAGCTTGAACTATACGCAACACTATATTAGCTTGCAGTATACGCATCACTATTCACGGCTAGTGTTACACGCAATTTGAAGTTTTTTTTGTGAGAATTATTCTACGCAACATTAAGTATAGATTTTGTTTAATGTATAAATGAAATAAGTTTTTATTATATTATACGCAACACCAAAGGGAGCATCCACTACACCCAGCCCTAACTTGGCTTGCATCACAGACAATCACAACCTTCCTTGATAGCGTGTGTAGTACGCAATACCGGGATTCGCTAAACAATGATATATTATTATAATATTATTATGAACTAGCCATTATGGATAGTATTAACTATATTTATAAAGTTATTGCTGAACACGTGTTGTTTTCAACAATATATATTTAATTGGGAGATTGTTGAGCAAGTTTTGTTTTCAACAATGCGTTTTATTATTAATAAGGGGGGTACTGTTGAGAAAAATACTTTATCTCTTTATGATGATTTCGATGTTCAAAAATACCCTTTAATTTTTTCTAATGATTTTAATTTATGTATTTTTCAGGAATTATATATTTTATATATTCCCATTTTTTATGAATATTCAAGTGTTTACACAGCGTGGGAAAATTGCTAAACTATTCGGGAATCAATTTAATGTGTTCTGGAAACACTATTCATTCCTTACGTTTGGAAAGCGTAGTATAAAGAATGAAATGAAAGCATAGTGTAACGAAAGATAAGAAAGTGTAATGTAAAGAAAGAAAGGAACCCGCTGTTTACTCTTTATAGATTATTAGAAAAGTATGGTTATTCAACCATACATTTCAAAAAAGTATGAAAGAAAGGAACACTACATGAAGAAGAACCCTACGTTAAGAATGAACCCCATGTTTGGGGTATTGAGAAATTATGGAGGAAGAACATTACCTAAGTCTTTAATGTTTTTTTTGTTTCTCAAAAGTATGGTTAATCAACCATACTTTTGTAAACAACGTTACGTTACTTGAAAAAGTGTGGATCGTAAACCTTAAGTTTGGAAGCTTAGAAAAATATGGTAAATGTTTGGATATGGAAAAGAAACGTATGGATGGTCAACCCTATGTTTGTGGTCAACCATATGTCATCAACCATACATTCGTTATCAACCTTACATTTGAATAATGTGACATCAACCCTAGTTTTGATCTATGTTACGTATTAGAGGATGCATGCAGTGCAACTCAACCTTACGTATGGCGTTAGGAATTTGAAGTTGATATTTTTGTTCAATGGTCTAAAAGCGATTGATCAGGCTAATTTTATGCCAGACTAAAACCTGATTTTAAATTGTGTCCTTGAAAAATTTAGAACATTTTGAAGGATTTAATTAACAGGATATTTTCATGGAAAATATTATGGATTTTTAGGACTGCTCAGATTAATTCACAAGATTGAATATTGCGAGTCAAAGGGAGATATTTGTGGATATGATTTTGCAAAGGAAGCAATCGATATATCTGTTCTCATTTTGAATTCAAAATAACACAATACACATCATAATAGAAACAAGTGAGATATATGAACAAGTGCACAGAGATCGATATAACGAAGATTTTAAAGATGAAAACATAGCGATCAAGAATGCAAGTGCAGTTACAATCATTGTATTCAAAATAAAATCTGCTGTATAGACAATTCTATTTCTGAAGAGTGAAAACAAAGACAAATCAATATTCAATGTTCTACTAATTACAAAGAGTGACTGTGCTCTATTTTATTAAAGAAGAAGGAACACACCAGAAGATTCATCTATTTTTCAGTGACAATATTTTGTGAATCTGCTGCTGATTAATGTTGCGACTATATTTTCTATATCTACTACAACCGGATTGACTCAGATCTTCTTTGAATTGAAGATCAGTATATCTGAAGATGATGATCCATCTTCTGTCAATTTCATTCTGATGCAATTGTGAAGATCAACTGGAAAAGTTCTTTTTAAATGAAAACAAATTTTATCTTAAGTGACCCGCTTCTTGTACTAAGCTGAGTAGGTTCATGTCAGAACCATAATGTTTTGTTTTCCTGAAAATTGTAAAGGTGTCAACTGCCTATATTCAGTTGTTGGGCGGTTTGTTGAAAAGAGGATCAGATATTGAAAATCACCAAGCTTGTGGAGTAGTGCGTTGGTGGAGTGGACTAGGGCCATTCTGTTCCCCGAACCACTATACATCCATGTGTCCCTACTTTTACTTATTTCGCATCATTATCAAATATGATAAAGCATTGAGGGTAGAACATGATCAATTGACGAGTTAATGAAAAATATGAAAGACACAAGTCAACCCCCTCTTTTGTATAATCTGTATATTCAAGATCTAACAAATGGGATCATAGGTGGAACTTCTGATAGATCCTTAGCAAGGGAGAAGCATTTAAAAACTAAACAACAGAGCATAATGACTGATACAATAGAAGGGATGTAAATGATCAGAGCACCAAATTTTAATGGAGACAACTATGGCTGCTTTAAATCACCCATGATAATATATATGAAAAACCTCAGATATAAAGTCTATTCAATGATTCTGGTTCCTTATGAAATTCCTAAAAATCTTGAGACATGGAGTGCTGCTACAGAGGTAGAGTATGACATGAATTCGAAGGCTATGAATGCAATAATTTGTGGTCTAGGACCAGATGGATTTAAAAGAGTATCTCAGTACCCAACAACATATGAGATGTGGCAAACAATAGCTGTGGCATATAAAAGAACAGTCAATGTGAGACAAATGTGATATGATTCTACCAGATTGAAATTTGCTACTTTCAGAATGATTGAAGGTGAAATAATTACCCAAACGAATGGGATATTAACAGAAATTGTCAATTATATAACAACTCTAGGAGATCCTATCAAGAAGGCTTGTCAAGCATTAAAAGTACTGAAGGTACTTCCTACTCGATGGAATGGTATCTCTCCTGCAATCAGACAATCAACACCTATTAAAAATCATACCATGAGAGAGAGGACTGGTACACTGATGATGTACGAAGCTGAAATGCAAGATGACCCAAATGAACATAATTTCTACATAAAAAGGATGACACTTCCTTGAAGGTAACTTCACAACAAAACAATAGAAAGATGAAGAAGAGAGAAGTCAAAGATAAATCAGATTGCTCTGACTCATCAAACTCAGATGAAGAACTGTCTCAGCTAGCCAAAAAATTCAAAAAATTCTACAGCAAGAAAAGAGGCATCAAAAAATTCTTTAAGAAAGATGATAGGGAAGTAAGATGCTTTGAATGCAAGAATATGGGGCACATGAGACCAGATTTCCCATAATTAAAAGATGCATAGAAGATGAAATTCTTCAAAAGAAATGACTATGAGCAGAAAGACAAAAAAGCTATGCAAGCCACTTGGAGGGTATCTGAAGACTCCAGTAGCTCAGCAGAATTGAGCTCAGAGAAATAAAAAGTCATTCTAAAAGAAAACATGTGTTTCATGGCAGAAACAGACGAGGTACAATCATATTACTCCTCTCACTAAAATAATGATTCAAATTCTGAATCAATCTACACAAATGAAAAACTTGCAGCCTACTGCAATATGCTTGATGAAAGATATGACTCACTGTTTAAGAAACATAAGTCACTAAAGAACATAAATAAGGTTGTTTCAGATGAAAGAGATACAATGCTGAAACAACATAAAGAATTAACTGATAAATACAATTTTATTAACACTAACTATATTAATTTTGAATCAAGAATAAAAACACGATAGGATGAAGTAGAATCTTACAAACAGGATGCATTGGTTTTTACAAAAGGATAAAAATCATTAAATGAAATTCTTGGAAAAAATTTCATTAAAAAGGAAAGATTTGGAATTGGTAGTAAAGGAGAAAAGACAAAGCTATACAAATATTATTTTGTTCCTAGCACTAAAAGGGTTAATTGTAAATTTTGTGGGACAAAGGGACATATAGCTAAACATTTCTTCTTAAGACAACTTCAAATTTGTGGTATTCAGAAAGCCTATGTTTCAAAAGACATATATAATTCGGATGATTTTAAAAGAACAAAGAAAATTGGGATACCCAGATCATTTCTAGCTAACACCCATGGACCCAACATAATATTGGTACCAAAGAAATTTGTTTAAATATCATTGTAGGTAGCAGGACACCAAAGAAGAAAAGATATATAGTACATGGATAGTGGCTGATCAAGGCATATGAGTAGGAACTCACCAAATTTTATAACACTCACTCAAAAGGAAGGAGTACTTGTCAGATTTGGTGATAATACCGATGGAAAAATCATAGGCATTGGAACTGTTGGAGATCCAAAAACAGTATCAATCAACAAAGTACTTTATGTACAAGGATTAAGACAAAACCTGAAAAGTTTCTCTCAACTTTGTGATGATGGATATACTATTGATTTTACTAACAATTTTTGTATATTTTTAAATATAAACTATTTAAATTTAAGGCACCAAGAACTAACTATGTCTATACTTTGGATTTAAATAATTTGTGTAAACAACATATAAATTGATTAACTGCTAATGTAAGTGAATCTTCGATCAGGAATTAGAGTCTTGGACATTGTAATATATATGTTTTACATAAGTAATCTGAGAAACACTTAGTTTCTGATTTTCCTAGTCTCGGATTTGAAAGTAACAGATTATGTGATGCATGGAAACATGGAAAGAAACACAAATCATTATTCAAATATTTTAACAATGTGGCTACAACTAAACGTCTAGAACATATCCATATGGATTTGTTTAGACCTTCAAGAGTACCAAGATTGGCTGGTAAATTATATGTTTATTTATTAGTTTTTGATTATTCTTGATTTACTTTGATTTTATTTTTGAAATTTAAAACTGATGCTTTTACTTTATTTGAATATTTCTGAAAATCTGTTCAAAATGAAAAAGGTTTTAATATAATCTCATTGAGAAGTGATCATGGTGGAGAATTTGAGAATCAAAAATTTAATTCCTTTTGCTAAAAAATGTGTATTAAACATACTTTCTCTTCACCGAGAACACCTCAACAGAATGATATTGTAGAAAGATAAAATAGAACAATTCAAGAAATGGCTAGAACTATGGTAAATTAATATATACTACCTATATATTTTGGGGAAGAATCTGTAAATACAGCTTGCTATATAATTAACAGAGTTTTAATAAGACCTATTTTAAAAAAGACACCCTATGAACTATAGAATAACCTAAAACCTAAAGTAAATTACTTTAAAGTTTTTGGATGCATAGTTTACTCCTTAAACCCCAGGGAAAATCTTGGTATGTTTGATCCAAAATATTATGAATGAATTTTCTTGGAATATTCTGCTATTTACAAATCTTATAGAATTTTTAATAAAAAGTCAAGGATTATTGAAGAATTAGTTCAAGTGAAATATGATAAATATGATCCCTTTGAGAAAAGTACAGATCAAATAGATGAACCCGAATCTAAAAATAACATGATACTTGAGAACATAATGAATGCTTTTGAAAATGATATAAAAGAAATTTAGTATAGTTCAGAGGAACATGATACTAATAAACCATTAAATGAATTTCCTAGACAGTCTAGAACCCTAAATAATCACCCTTTAGAAACTATGATATGTGAGTTAGAAACTGGTATTAAAACTAGAAGAAACATAGAAAATCTAGTGGAATTATCTACCTTCCAATCCCAACTAGAACTCAAGACTATAGAAGAAGCTTTAGATGGTGAAAGATGGGTAATAGAAATGCAATATTAATTAAACCAGTACAAAAGAAATGAAGTTTGGAAATTAGTGGAATGACTTCAGAATTATCCAGTAATATGAACCAAATGGGTCTTTAGTAATAAAAAGGATGACCAAGGTATAATAACTTGTAATAAAGAAAGATTAGTCGCTAAAGGATATAATCAAGAAGAAGGAATAAAATATGATGAGACATTTTCACCTATAGCTAGGTTAGAAGTCATTAAAATCCTTTTACCCTATACATCTCATATGAATTTCAAATTATTTTATATGGATGTTAAATCTGACTTTTTAAATGGTTATTTAATGGAGGATGTATATGTTGAGCAACCTCCTGGTTTTGAAAACTCTCAAAAACCTGATTTTGTTTTTAAACATACTAAAGCTCTTTATGGCCTTAAACAAGCACCTATAGCTTGGTATGAAAGATTAAGTTCTTTTATTTTGAAAAATGATTTTACTGTTGGATTGGAAGATCCAACACTCTTTAAGAAAACTGTGAAAATAATGTTTTATTGGTTCAAATTTACGTTGATGATGTAATTTTGGGATCAACTAATAAAACACGTTGTCATGAATTTTCAAAATTAATGCAAGAAGAATTTGAAATGAGTATGATGGGAGAATTAATTTTTTTGGGACTTCAAATATTTCAAAAAGATTTTGGAAGTGTTTTAAATAAAATAAAATACATTACTGATTTACTTAAGAAATTTGGACTTGAAAACAGCAAGACATTTAAAACTCCTATGTGTACTAATATAAAACTTGATTTGGATGAAACTGGGAAATCAGTTGACAACAAGTTATATAGAGGTATGATTTGTAGTTTGTTATATCTTACTGCTAGCATGCCAGATATAATGTATTCATTATTTCTTTGTGATAGATTTCAATAAAATCACATATACATTCGTTTAACTGCTGTTAAAAGAATTTTTAGATATTTAAAAGGAAATACTTTTCAATCTCTACTCTATCCTAAAACATCTGATTTTAATTTTATTTTATATTCATATTATGACTTTGGAAGTTGTAGATTAGATAGAAAAATCACATCAGGAATATGTAAATTTTTAGGAAAGTCTTTAGTGTCATGGTCTAGTAAGAAACAACATTCGGTTTACCTGTTAACAGCTGAGGAAAAATATGTATCTACTGGCAGTTGTTTTGCACAAGTGTTGTGGATGAAAAACACTCTTATGTAATTTGGATTGAATTTTATTAATATACCTATTTTATGTGATAATAAAAGTGAAATTAATATTTCAAAAAATCTAATTAGTCATTCAAGAACTAAGCACATTGATATAAGGAATTACTTTTTAAGAGATCATGTTATGAAAAAGGATATATATTTGGAATTTATAAATACAAAAATTCAATTAGTAGATATTTTTACTAAACCACTTCCCACTGCGAGGTTTAATTTTATTAAGGGGGAGCTAGGTTTATTTAATTTTAAATAATATATTTAATTTTAATTATAAATGTTATTTATTTAATTGTATTTATTTTAATTTTATTTGCTTAATTGTGTAAATATTATTTTGTTTTTAAATACTATTTAAGATTAATTAATTATTTGATTGTCGAAAGAGGTTTAACTTTTGATTTTAATTTATGTTAAATTCGCCGCATAAATATTTTATTTGTTTTTAAAATAAATGTAATGATTTGTGATTACACGTGAATCAAGGCTATCAGTGCCCTTTCGAATTCAAAACCTTTTCATTTCCATAGAAAACCATTTTGAACCCGAAACCGCAAACTTTTACAAACCCCTGATCTTCAAATCTTCAAACCCAAAAATCTTCAAACCTTCAGAAATATACTCAGTAATGGCAAAGACCAAGTGAGCAGATGAGGCCGAGAGCAGGGACGCAAAGAAGAAAAAGTCAGTTGGGTAAAAAAATTTGCAAGGTAAAGTTATAGATTTGGAATGGCTATTCCAGACTAATCTGCTGTTGAAACAGGCTTTGTATTTTCAAAACCTTGAGCAGACATTCAATAGTGAAAGGTCAGAGTTTATGTATGAGGTAGAACTGCGTTATTTCTTCAGAACATTTTAGTTTAGTCTAGGTGAGGATGAAGACAATATTATTGCAAAGATTGAGGATAGAGATTTCTCAATCTCTTCTGTTGAAATAGGACGAATCCTGAATTTCCCGTATGAAGGGGTATATCATTTTTATTAGAAAAACATTAGAGATGTTGTGCATAAGTCAGATGAAATTATGTACTTTTTGATTGGAACAACTAATATTATGAAAATGATAGTAATGGATTTAGAACTGGATCAGAAGATCTTGGTTAAATTTGTTAACACTGGAATAGGTCCCAGGATGTCCGAAATGGAAAAGATGTTGTACCCTGATATGTACATAATGTATCTTCTGTTAAGTTACATCAAATTAAACTTCCCAAGGTACATGGTAAGGTAACTCAATTACTGCTGTCAGAGCGAGGAAAGAATGAACTTCTATCCTTTTGGAAGGTTCATTTCAATGTTGTTTCTCATGAAAGGATTGGTAAGGCTTGTAGATTCAAGAACAAGGTGTAATCACAGTAATACCTTTAGTGCTGGGACACTAAGGAAACATTTTTATTTCTAGAGCACCATAAAAGGAAAAATCTTTCCAGTTGGGGAAGAAGAGGAAGAAGATGAGATAGCTTAGGCTCAGCCTGAAAAAGCTAAATAAAAGAAACCTGAAATCAGAGAAACTACAACTGCAAGGAAAATTCGTTTTGAAATTGCAGAGGTTGAAGATGAAGGAAGTCAGGAAGGACTTCAAGTAACAAGGAAAATAGATGCAAGAGATGATGAGGAAACAATGGTTTCTTAACCACTATCTGTTAAAGATATTTTGGGCTATAGGTTTGTGAGGGATAAGGCTAATATTGTTGAACCTAAAGAAGTAGTAGCTAGAGTAGCAATGGATGTTGAAACAGAGAGACCTGAAACTGCTGTTGTTGAACCTGAAAGAGTTGATTTAGTGTATGAACTTCAAAATGAGACTACAATTGAAGTTTTTAAAGGGGGAGTTCCTGGAGGAGAAGTGGTGAGTCATTAGGCAGTTCAAGAAGAATATGTGGTTGAAAATATTGTTCAAAATGATATCATTATTGAAGAACATGATGATTATGCATCAAATGTTCACACTAAAGGGTTGCAGGAAGATATTTCTATGGAAGTGTCTAAGAAAGACTCTGAGGAAAAATTAATAGACCAAACTGAAAAGGGTGATGAAGAAACAGTTGTAGAATTATTTCCGCTAGTGTTGATACATCAAAGAACAGAAGAAGAAAATCATGCACAAAGTGATTCTACTTCACTGAATGAAGCAGTTTAAGAAGTTCACAAGGAGTTACAAAGAGTAAAAATTGAGAATGATTCTCTAAGGAGATATTTGGAATTAGAGAAGTTGAAATTTCAGAGACTGAATTCCAACACAGTTTCAAGAAATGAAGTTGATAATTTCAAGAAGGAAATGTTGAAATAAGTGGTCAAAATGAAATCAGAAATGGTTTTTGAATTAGATATGTCTGGTTTTAAATATTACATGGAAACTCAATTTGAATCCATAAGGTCTAGTGGAGCCAGTGGTTTAGGTACATCACCGGACCTCAAAAGAAGATTTAAAGCTATTATAACTGTAATGGGAAATATGAATGATAGGTTGACTGATATTCAATGTAACAGTGCTCCATTATCAGTGTTGCTGGACAATCATAAATTTTTAGTGGATCAGCTATAATCCAGTGAGCCAGGAATCAGAACAATGTTAAATCAGATGTCAGAGAAGTTGTCTGTGTTTATAGAAAAAGAAGAAAGAATGCATGTGTTTTTCAGAGTCTATTTAATCGAGGATATTCATATGTAACAGGGGAACATAGATCTCACTTTCAAACGCGGAGATGAGATAATTAAGATACTGAGGGAACAGATTACAGAAATAAAGGATGTTGTTCAGAGAATATAGAACCTATCTTAACCCTAATATCCCTTGATTCCTGTGTATATCATTATCATGTACATACTGCTGTTTTTGAATGAAAATTTGTTTTATTGTCTATATATTTATTTCTAAGTTTGTTTATTTATTTTTACTGTCTTACGTTTAAATATACCAGTATTCCAGATTACCTTACAGATAAACAGTTAATTATAGTATTCACCTACGGTTTAGTGCAACATTAAATGTGTTAAAATCCATGATTTATCATTCTTTTTTATATAAAAAAGGGGGAGAAATTTGGATAAACACAAAATTTTATTTTAAGATTTTAAAACCTTGTTAACAGTCATTTATTATAAAGGGGAAATTTTCTTTTACTTTTTATTTGGGAGAAATTTGAATAAATTTATTTTATTCAGAGGGAGAAATTTGGATAAAACTAAATTTTTTTTTATTCTTTAAATTTATTTTTAAGGAAAAATAATTTTATTTTATTTTCATTATAGATAAAGTGGGTGATATTTTTTTTGATTAATGATAATACAATATTTATTTATTGAAATGATTTTGTTAATATTAAATATTGTTTTATATTTTCACAATTCTAAACTATATGTAATTAATTTTGAATGTTAATTTCATTTAATTAGTCTTATTATTTTATGGGTTTTTGATCATCAAAAATGGGGAGATTATTGAGCACGTGTAGTTTTCAACAATACATATTTAATGGGTATATTATTGAGCAAGTGTTGTTTTCAATAATACGTTTTATTATTAATAATGGGGGTATTGTTGAGAACAATACTCTATCTCTTTATGATGATTTTGATGTTCATGAATACCCTTTAATTATTTTCTAATGATTTTACTTTAATTATTTTTCAAGAAATATATATTTTATATACTCTCATTTTGGTAGAATATTCAAGTTTTTACACACTGTGGAATAATTGCTAAACCATTCGGGAATCAATTTAAAGTGTTCTCGAAACACTATTTATACCTTATGTTTGGAAAGCGTAGCGTAAAGAAAGAAAGGAAAGCGTAGTGTAAAGAAAGAAAGGAAAGAATGGCATAATGAAATAAAGTAACCCATTGTTTACACTTAACAGATTATTAGAAAAGTATGGTTAAACAACCATACGTTATCAGCAAAGTATGAAAGAAGGGAACCCGACATGAAGAAGAACCCCACGTTAAGAAGGAACCCTATTTTTGGGATATTGAGAAAGAATGAAAGACTAAAATTATGTAATCCTTTAATGTTTTGTTTGTTTCTCAAAAGTATGGCTAATCAACCATACTTTTGTAAACAACCTAATGTTACTTGAAAAAGTATGGATCGTAAACCTTACGTTTTGAAGCTTCGAAAAGTATGGTATATGTTTGGATTTGGACAAGAAGAGTATGGATGGTCAACCTTATGTTTGTGGTCAACCATACGTCAACAATCTTATGTTCTTCATCAACCTTATGTTTGAATAATCTTATAGAAACCCTAATTTTGATCTATGGTACATTTCAGATGATGCATGTAGTGCAACTCAACCATACGTTTGACGTTGGGAATTTGAAGTTGATATTTTTGTTCAATAGTCTGCAAGCGATTGATCAGGATAATTTTAAGCCAGACTAAACACTGATTTTAAGTGTGCCCTTGATAAATTCGGAACCGTTTGAAGGATTGATTTAACCAGGGCGTTTCATGGAGAATATTATGGAGTTTTACTACTTCTCATATTAATTCACAGGTTTGAAAATTGCGAGTCAAGGGGTGATATTTGTCGATCTAATTTTGTAGAGGAAGTGATCGATATATCTATTCTCATTTTGAATTTCAAATAACACATTAAACATCATAACAAAATCAAGTGAGATATATGATAAAGTGTATATAGATCGATATAGCGAAGATTTGAAAGAAGAACACATAGCGATAAAGAACGAAAGTTCAGATACAAATATTGTTTTCGAAAGAAAGACCTGTTGCACAGACAAAGTTATTTCTAAAGAGCGAAAATAGAGACAAATCAAGATCAAAATATTTACTTATTATAAAGATCGAATACACTCTATTTTATTGAAGAAAAGGAACACAATAAAAGATTAATCTATTTGTCAACGACAATATTTTGTGAATCTTCTGCTGCTTAAAGTTGCAATTATATTTTCTATATATACTACAACCGGATCAACTCAGAACTGCTTTGACTTGAAGATCAATATTTCTAAAGACGATTATCCATCTCCTATCAATTTCATTCTGTTTCAATTGTGAAGATCAATTAGAAAAGTTCTTTCTAAATGAAAAAGCGTTTTATCTTGAGTGACCAACTTCACGTACTAAGCTAGTGGGTTCGTGTTTGAACCTGCAGGATTTCTTTTCCTGAAAATTGTACAGGTGTCAACTTCCTGTTTTCATTTGTTGAACGGTCTTGGAAAAAGAGGACCAGATAGTGAAAATCACCATGCATGTGGATTACAGCATTGGTGGAGTGGACTAGGGGCCTTCTGTTCCCCGAACCACTATACATTTGTGTGTCCCTACTTTTACTTGTTCCGCTGCATGATCAAATCTGGTAAAGCATAGAAGAAAGAACTCGATCAATTAAAGGGTTAACAAAAAATATGAAATACACAATTCACCCCCTTGTGTATAATCTATATATTCAAGATCTAACAGTTATAAAATTGTTATTCATCTTACTCATTTTCTAGAACATCGTGTGAGAACAAAATATATTTTGAGTAAAATAAGTATTTTTCAAAAAATGCAGTTTTGCCACCTTTTGATGGCACACCGACATTAAATCTAGTTTTTGACATGTTTATACGATCAATTTGACAAAATAAAATTCTTATTTGGAATCAGGATATAAAATTTTACTTTGGATAAAATTTCCATATTATTATGATAACTTTCATATTTTAATGAATAGTAAAAACATGCTATATTTTAATTAAAAACAACTTTGTTCATCGCAATAATTTACAAGGTCAGATTATCTTTTTAATTAGTTTTAATTTTTAGTAATAATATATTTTTACCATTTAATCTAATTTGGTCCATTGGAATTAATTTCACTTTGAAATTTGACATAAACAAGTGTCGATCTTTTGATATTTATAGTTTCCTAAAAACACACTATTTGTTTTGATAACAAGAATTAATTTTAAAATTAATTAATTCCACTTCTATGTTTTTAATTTGGAAAAATAGGCATCATTTTTATATTTGGAATATCAAATATTTCTTAGGCTGAATTTTTTGTATTTTTCTGAAAAACATCAACTTTTGATGAATAGTGAAACCACTTAGTAGTGGTTAAAAAAACCGACTCTTTCATTTAAATGAAAATTTACCACTTCTGTTAATTGAATTTCAAAAATCTGACATACATGGTTTTTATGAAGAAGTAAAATGTTGTTCAATAAGATGAAAATAATTTTTGGTGAATAGTAACTTTTGACTTTTATTTACTATGGTTAAAGGTAAATAGGGTAATTGAAGGATAAAAGAATATTATAATAATTCAAAATTACCGTAACAGTTGTCCTGAACTTAATGGATGAGTAGTGGCCGACCATGGGCATCCTTGGGTCGATATTGGGACCCCGTTCAACCACTTGGTAGTGATAATGACAATTTGGATTAATTAATTTAATGTAAAGACAAAATTGACATTAATAAAAATCTTTTAGTAATTAATTTTTATAAGGGGTTATATTACTTCTTTTTCGACTATAAATATTCATCTGAAATCTAAAATAATTTCCTACATGATGATATTTTGTTTATAATATTTATACATCAAATAAATTAAATTACTTATGACATAATAATGATGCATTATTTACCTCATTAATAAGTGATTTAAATAAATAAGATTATTATGATTAAAATATTATCCAAAACATTTCCAATTATGATTGGATGATTTTATTTAGACCATGAGTAATCTTATCTTCATATTTATTTATTTTTTGACCTTTTGAAACCGAAGATAAGTTTACAATAAAATAATATTTTCACACTTTCTACTGGTTCCCCTCTCTCCCCTTATAAAAGGGAACCTCCTCCCTCTCCACTTTACACAACATTGAGCTTTCATGCACGGCCAACCCCTGCCCATTTCTCTTCTCCACGTACCTAGATACATTTTTGAGGTTCTGGTCTTCTAAGAAGACTAAATCTAGTGCCATAAATGGATGCTTAAAAGAGGTGTGTCGAAGAAGAAGTAATCTCTTCTACTGATTATTTCAAGTTTATTTCTTCTTCAACTTCTTCTTCTTTAGTTGTTTCATTATAAATCAATAACATCAGTATCAATAATATACTGATATGTTATTATAAATATGAAACAACCCCATTTCACCATCTATCCATCCTATAGAAAACGAAATCACCGCACGTGCGTACGTACAGAATACCGTCTCCACATCGTGGTGTAATCTGTTTTTCCACCACCACCTTACTTGGATGGGTATAATGGTGTAAAGAATAACTCTATATGGTTATTATAACTTCATACATATTCTGAGATATTATATCATCCACTCCAATTCTATTCAACAATTATGGGAATGATATCATCGCTCGTGCGTACGTACGGACTATCGTCTCCACGAATGCGATGAGATTCATTTTCCATGATTAACCATTCTAGTATGATTGTAAAGTATATATAGTAAATAATAATGAATGATATTACATAATAATGATACTAGATTTATGTACATATATGTTTCATTTACCTAATTCCACTCAATTTAATAAGGAACCGAAAATAGCGTTCATGCGTACGTACGTCCTACCGTCTCCCTGAACGGTGTATTTCATTCCATTTATCGATCTATAATATATATTTATATGCTGAATATATATTATATATAAATCATGTTCTACATTCTGGAATTAATTAAAATAGGATATAAGTAATAATATCAAGAACAACAAATCGAAATACGTATGATAAATGAAAAGATTTTACCCAAAACGCTGCTTTAACATGGAATTTACAAAAGAACGAGTAATATAAAGTTATAAGTGAACCATATACGATATAATAACAATGAATATAATTCTATAACAAGAAAGTGACCTTATTTAAATCATGATACAGGAGGTTCAGATACATATGAAGCATATCATGCATAATGTATGGGATAATTTTGCAATCCCATTTTTTTATTCAAGATTACTTATACGTAAGTATTTACTGGGGTTATGTTTATCATCTATGTCCATGTTTTCTAAAAATGTTTTCATAAAATGTTTACTACTCTTACATGTATGTTTAATGTCATTTTTACCCTTTGTTGACTTTTACCACATCGTATGGAAGAAATCTTTCCTATGTTTACCATATAAGGTTCTTTTTTACTTTTCCATTAAAAGTACGAGGAGAATGTTTTTTAACATATAATACCTGAACCATTATTACGGTTTCATAATGCCTAATTTTCATGAAGCTTATTCTACATTTTTTTCGGATAATTTTCTACAAAATGCATTACTTTTAAAAATTCATGGCATTTTGAGAAAAGAAAATGAATTTGAAGAAGAAAGGATATATTCCTCAAGAATTCATTTCAAGTGTTTTATCAAATCTATTTTTCCATCTAAGATGACATCCTTAATTATATTTATGTTTCAATTATAATGTTTCTATGATTTAAATGGTTTCCCTTTTCATATGATGAAATGATATCCATTTTTTTATATGGATTATGTTATGATCGGATGATGTTTATGAAACCCATTTTATTCATTGGGTTATTATAAATGATGTATATATATATTTTGGCACAAGTAATAATGATTTCATTATGAGATGGGTGGGACCTATATCTCCATCCAATTCATTGGGTAAAGATTTATATCTCATGAGATAGACATGTCTGGAACGATAAGTTAATCTGGTTCAGTCAATGATACAGGACTGGAACGAGGAGTGAACTCGATTCAGAAAGAAACTTTTTCCACAAAGATGGTCTTGGTAGAAATTCCTTGGATACTATGGAAATCATATCATGTTCTAAATGTTTTCCACAATTAAATGTTTTATTCCCATTATATTTTATCATGATTAATGTTTCATTATGATCTATTCCTTATGTACTTCCATGTTTTATGTCATTGCTCAAGATTTTGATGTTTAAACAATATGTTCATGTTTTTTTTGTTCAAATGTATATGATTTGATTTATTTACTCCATGCTTACCCATACTGAGCATTTGAGCTCACCCTTTTTATGTTTCCTTTTCCCCAGGATATAAATAATGGTTTTAGGTAAGATAAAAAATAGGGGAAGATCTTTATGGGAGATGTTGAAGTTCTTTCACCAAGAATAGAAGATTATGTTCCATGTTTCCAAAGACACTAAACTATTATGGTACTTTAGTGTGTGTTTTTGTTATGTATTATGTATTCCAAAAATGTAATGTAATTTCTATGTAGGTAAAGCTTTGGGTATCTACATTACCACTATTCCATCATCGCATCAAATGTATTTTATCATATATTTTTATCGATTTAAGACTATGTATTTTCATTTTCAAAATTAATGATATAATCATAGAGAAAATAATTAACTCTTTCGGAATATTTTACATATTTTAATTAATTTTAATATAAACATAATCAAATATTTTTTCACACCTAGAAAATAATTTTATTTGTTATTTTCTTTGTTTACTAACCCATATTGCAATGTCCCAACCAAGCTTACCATCAATCATGCTGCTGAACCAGTGGGTCACACAACCTCAAGTGAATCTCCCTATATAAAAGAGGCTGCCGACTTGTAGTTGGGATCTCAAGAGATGATAGTGGGGGGAATATACCCTCTTATAATAGGTTCACAATATTATAACATAATATAAATATAAAATAATAGTGGAAAGAGTAAAAAGAAATAATGAAACAATGGAAGACCAATTTTATATAACTGAACAAAAGTGGCCAACACCAGTTTAACACTTCATGGATGAGGGATGATACATAAGATAACTGATTAAACAAAATACATTTCGTACAATATAGAATAATGATAAAGAGAATATATAAAATCACCATTGTAATTTTCCTTGAGCATCCAATGTTATAGATCAGTTATTTGTTCCTAACTGCCATGTACAAGAAATGATGAAAACAACTAGGATCATAGAAATATGAGGTCTACTAGGGTTTCAATGGTACCCAAGTAGGTTGTGAGATATTAATCATAGCAGGAAAACACCCATAATGTATATCTCAATCAAGATAGTGAAAAATATTTTAAACAATGTATATATAAATGGAATTTAAAAAATAGAAATGTACAAATATATAAACACCCATCCATGTTCACGAGGGACACCTGATGGAGATACCTGCTTCACTAAATGGATGGTATGCTAGATCATATGAACATTATATATAAATAGAGTATAAATATATATATATATACACATATATATACATATGATGGGATGAATAGGGATGTACCACCACCACTAAATTCTATGGGATCTATCACTGTCTACCCCTAACCCTAGTCCATGACCCCTCACAGTATCTTGGACTAATCTCATTAGATTTATGTTGATGTCGATCAGAACATACAACCACTATCCAATTACAGGGATATTTCATTTTCTACCCCTAATAAAATACAAATATCCCTCACTGTCTCTTAAAATTAACATATTTGATGTTTGTTGGAGTGGATCAGGACATAAAACTTCCATCCAATTACAGGGGAGCTCTAACGATATACCCCTAACATCGGTCTAAGTTCCCATATAGTCTGTTGACCTTCATTATTTGATGTATCGAGATCATAGATTCCATGGGGTAGTAATTCTTACACACATAAAATTAACTATAAATATCTTGGGGTAAAAATGCCCCACACTAATAAACATATCAATAACTTGTAGGGGTAAAACATCCTTCTATACATGAACCATTATGTAACTCCATATACAATATAATAATGTCTATATAAGTGGGATATTCATTTTCACTGGTGTACATAAGTAATAACATCATAAGAATTCATAATGAAATGGTTACATATTCTTTTTAAAGCTTGTAAAAAAGCCTCTCATGAAACCCATTACCCATTTAAAATTCCCCTTTAGGAAATTTCAAAAGGTTATGGAAATTCATAAAGAATAAGGAACTCTATTTAATTTATTTCATTTAATTAAACAATAGAAAAGAGACATAACTATTTACACAATTCAAAAAATGAGGCATTATCTATCATAGGAAAAGTTAACCATAAAAGGATTAATATTTTAAAGTAGCATTTTTAAATTCATTACTCAATATAACAAGAATAATTTTTTATTCTTTTACATTATTAGCTAGAAAATGTATGATCTGACCATCATTCTTATATGAAACCAATTTTAACTTTTTAACATCCATAATTCATGATTGTTATATAACCAAAGACATGATTGTACCTCCAAAATACATTTCATTTCAACCATGACTTTAATTACAATAAAATTATGGTTTTCATCATTCTCGTGTAATTCCATTTAAGGTATTTCACTTACACTCATGAAGCATGATAACATAATTCATAAAATTAAAAGGGAGAATTTGATGGTACTACTAACAAAATGAAAGTCACCTATACAACAAATCATATTTATTATGTAAGATATTAAATTATCATAATTGGCCATCAAAAGTTGAAATAAAAAATAGGCAGGAAAAAAGAGCTACCAAATAGAAATGTAAAAACAAGGTAAATACACATTAACCATCTCTATGAGTTTTGGTAGACAACGCACCTCTCATTGAGGGGTTTTGTTATAAATCCATTAATTTTTGTATCAAAATATATCTATAACAACTAAATAATTTAATCATGAAAACGATGTTCAATTTAAAAAATAATATTTAAATAGGTATAAATACAATTTATGGTATTATTGAATTTATAAATTAAATTAATGGAAACCTACCTCAAGTAGTAGACCATTACAATCTACATAGGCAGTTGAATGATTTGGAAGCAACCACTCCAAAACACCCCACACTCGCACACACAAAAATTCATATATATATATATATATAAATATATCATTGTCACAATGCATGTAATCCCTTCACCATAAGGGAATATGTATATGGATGATATATATTTATACCTATGTATGTGAGAGCAGACAATAAAGGGACATCAAAAGTCAAAAACAATAATACCTATGACTCATAAATTTTAAATACCCCATTTATAATCTATGTGACATTGATGAGCGAAAGAAAAAAGTCACCTTAAATAACTTTAAGTGACCCAAATCAAGCCGAACCACTTCACATTTTGTAATTGTTTCCAGAACTCTCTCAAAGGGGTCTGAAGGGAGCAACTACATACACTAGCCTCAGAAGGTAACCAAAAACTAGTAAAAAACAAAAAATATTGTTTTATCCAAATAAATCAGTATGACTGGGAGACTAAATCTTGAATCAAAATGGAGAGGAGAAAGAGAAGAAGACCATAACATGGATATTTGAAGAAGAAAACATGAGAAATCAATCAAAAATTAAATATTGGAGGGAACCATAGGGGGGGGGGGTGACATCAAACATTAAAAGGGATAACAAGGAGGGGTGTTACGATTATGTATGATAATATAAAGGGTATGGGTTGTGTTTTTATATGATTTTATTTTATTTTTAAATTTAATAAAATTTTAAAAAAGCACCCTACACATTGCTGAGGTCACATGGTTTAGAAAATTGTGCACCACTTTTCGGGGAACCTGGAACTTCCTATTTGGGATGGCTGCATGGTTTGGAAACTGTGTTCTAACCGTGCAGTAAACTATGCTTCCATAACTCCCAATTAAATGTATGTACGGTGGATTGGAATATGGTTTGTAAATCTGAGTATAGCCCATGTGACTGTCTATTCCAGCATGTATAAAGTGCACAGTTTCCAACAATGGTGGGAAGGGTTTCTAAAAAACCACACACCCTATGCATGTCTCTAAAAACATTAGTTTTTCTGGGATATGTATTCCTAAAACTCTTCCATCCACCATAGAAACTTCTCAGGACTTCTCGAAAGTCCAAAAAACATCACCAATAGGGGTCCCAACTATCTGAAATCCATTCAATAGATCAGTTTTAATGATATTCTGTTTAGTACATGATGAAGGTCAAATTATATTAGATTTTATCATGATTCAAAACATGGAACAATACAACCATATAACTATAGAACTTCTCATCCATAATAATTTTTATTTAATAACATACACTTAATTTGACCTACAAGGTTCATGAAGTTTCTTTCAAATTGATGTTTTCATTTCCAAAAACCCAACACAGCATTGTGAATCCCCTTAAACATGAGGCAACTTAATCCATCAATACTTTATGATGTTCTTTTTATCCAAATGAAACACCAATACATCTCTTACTCGATCCATTTAACTAGATAAACAATCACAATATAATCCTATTAAAAGAATTTATAGGTAATTTCCACCATAGGTTTTAACATTATGTAGCCAAATCTAAAACAATGTTCAACCAACCATCATAATTTCCGTACAAGCATGGCATTAAGAAATCAAAAGGTTCTCCGAGAGTGATTTTGAAAATGATAAAATAGTCAATCACCATTGAACTCAAGTCCTATGTCAATTTGGATTTTATTGAAAATCCCTAGCCTACACCAACCACATACGTCTCCACCTGACAATGTTCCAAAAAATGGACCTTGACATACTGTAAACATTAATAAAGAGTGGGAGAGAGTCAATCCATTAGGACTAAAAATTTAATAAGATTCACAACATAGATGATCGATGTTTTATAACCTGAACTATGATGCCTTATCTAAGGAATATCTCATTAACAACATTAAAACACACCAAATTCAATCCCTAACCTCTAGTGACATTTACTATTAAAAACACTACCGAAACCACTTATGTAGTGAGAAATACCTAAAGGGAACCACCCAACATGATGGACAACTTTTAAATCATTAGCACTCTCTAAGACCAAAAATCTTTTATTGTATCTAGAAAGATACCAAGATAGGGTACATTCTTGTCACATAATAGAGTACTATATGAGGAGAACATGAATTACCTAAAGATCAGTCGAACAACTAATGGATGAATCCCTTTGAAAAAATATTGGCTTCAGCTATTGACACACCAACATTTAACCAGAGACATGTCTTTGTCAATGGATCCACCATGTGACCATTCAAACAATACCACCATAGACCATCCAAAGAAAAAATTGTTTCTCAAGGGTTGCATACACATCCAACCACATGAACGTCATATTGCGGAGAAAGCACCCACATGTATTTAAAACGTGAAATCCTCAATGTAATTTGAACAAAACTGACCATTTAAAATGGACCTCTTTGTGTTACACCCCTTTTACATGGAAAGATAAAATTAACCGAAACCTTCATGAAACTCCTCCGAGCCACGATCACAATGTCAAAACACATGAAAATGAATCCAAAACTGAACTGATCAGCATTTCAAAACACCCATGTCTCACGATAGTTCTACCAACATTGGGAAGAACTAGTTTATTTAATGCTTAGGTGACTCTACCTAGATATGAACTGTGACCCCACCCAACAACTCAATGGTCAAAATATTCAAATAAACTCATTCGGCTCATTATCACATTTGAACATCAATGGTACCACACATGTCCATGAATTTTTCTTGTGGATAATAAAGGGATCAAATGACGCAATTAGTAGCTAACCATGACCATTTAATTTTAGACCTATTGAAACTAAGCATTACCTAAGTACCACCCCCTTATCATGGGTAAATGGTACCATGAACACCCATCAGAACTAGAGTATCTTTAGGATGAAAGAGACTAACTATGGACACACACTCCAGTATAACACCAAAAGTACAATAGATCAAGGTATTTATAAATTCATCAAGATAAAAGGGTTCTACCTACCATGGTCTTGCCACTTATGAAATAAAAAATATCAACCCTAACACTAGGTCACAATAAAAGAAAGTCACCAGTGTCAAATTTCAACCATATATTCTGTTGATAACAGTAAAAGAGACCATATAGAAAGCACTCACATTTTTTTTGAAAGTAAACCCAAGGAGAACTCAATCTCACCGTACCTGAGGGTTTTAAATTAAGTACACCACTATAGGTTATATTTCCTATCCATTTACCTTTAAAAATATTTAATATTTAACCATTTAAACGATTTAACTAAAAAATGAAGGCAATGAAGGAAAGACTCAAATAAATTCCTTTTTAAAACATAAAACATTTACTAATATCCCATAAAAAAATTAGGACACTTTTCACACTAAATTCAACTAAAATTATTAAAAATAAGGTGACCTACTAGGGTTCCATTTTTTCTAACCATGGCCATCAAAATGTAACCCATTATCAGTTGTTCAAATTATAAAAGTTACATATTCCGTCACTAATTCATCTCATAAATAAATTCCCAAGATAATCTAATTAGGTCTAGTTGAATTTAAAAATCTAACCATTTGATTTTAGATCAAAATAAAACAACCTATAAATCTATATACATTTCACCATGTATCACATGATTACATGTAATATGTGTATCTATTTCCCAATTCATGAAGCGCCCATACACTTCATGCATTGAAAATTGACTCCCATTAATAAATACCAATATCATTCCAAAATAAAACATGATCACATATAAAATGGTGTAGTCAGATAGGTGGAAATCTACCAGTCAATAAAGTGACCATATGCTTTTCATGTTGAAATTTGGCTCCTACTTAATTAAAACAAATTCTCATTGAAATTTAAATGGAAGCTAACATTTTATTTCATCAAAGACTCGAGTATACAAGCTATCTTTTCCCAATTTTATGGTTTCCATAAATGTTACAATTGATAACTTTATCTCATTTTTTACAACTATTTTACAAATGTCAAAATAGTGTAAGAATGCTGTCAAAAGAAACAAACAATTAATCATGTCATATAATCAACTAGGCCGGTAATAATAACTAGAAATAATGGTTAAGAATTACCTAAAAAATAACAAACTAAGATTGTTAGTAGGATACCTAACATGGAAAATAAAAAATTTCTATAAAAAATGGGGTGACATATCACACAAAGCACAAAATCCAAATTTAACAGGCAACCTACTACTGCAACTATATGGTATGGTACACACATTATATGTTAATCTCTATGTGAATATAATGATTCATGTAATGAAATATCCTTTAATTATTAGGAAAATTTTAAATATTCTATAAATTCCATAAATAATAAGTAGTGGAACGTAAAAAAATAACTCATGGTAAAATAATATCAATTTTTATAGAAAGAAAAATAAACACCAATACCATCCCATGCCATTTGATCATTTTGCACACCTAGGTGATTATTCCAATGCATTGTTATTAACCATGTTCTGAAACATTGATAGTATTATTTCTAAAATCCATAAATAGTAATAAAAAGTGAAAATTTATCTTCTAATACAACATTGTAATGTCCCGACCCACCATGCCATCAAACCGGTAGCCATACCTGTGGGTCACATGGACTCTATCACATCTCCCCGTATTCAAGAGGCTGCAAACTAGCACTATGGGATTCAAGTGGTTAATATGGGGAAAATATAACCAATTATTAGAGGTGAAAAACGATATAACATAATATAAATAGCAGATAATATCATAAGTACTAAAAATGAAATAATTAAATAGGAGAATTCATATTTCATTTAACTAAACTGAAGTCCCAATACATGTTTTACAATGCATTGATGATGTATGAAACCTAATATAAAGTAGTAAAAAATAGAATGATTTATAATTCAACAAAAAAAATAAATAGAAGAAAAAAAATCCTGATGGGTAATCCCCATGATCATCACAAGATTCAACTTCATATGTTGCTCTTAACTTACAGTAACAAGTAATGCAACAATCAATCTAGATACTGCAATAATATGGTCTACTCGGGTACCAAGGGTAACTAAGTAGGATGTGAGATATAAATCACACTAGGGATGAAACCATGGATTCTATCCCAATACAAATATTGCAACAAAATTTAAACATTGTGTTAGTATAGAGAATTTAATAAACAAAACTGTAAAAATAAATAAACACATGTCTATGTTTGTATGAGACACCTCATAGTGATACCTGCTTCATCCCATGTTGGATATTTCTGAACATATCAAATATATATATATATATATATTAGCAGTATTTATATATACATAGATAGACATTGGTTTGTGTGGATCATAACATACCACTACAATCCAATTCTAAGGGAGCTATCACGGTTTACCTATAACCCAAGTCGAAGATCCCTCGCCGCCTCTTGGAAATATCACAATAGATTTAGTTTGGGGTACATTAGGACATAAAATAACTATCGCATTCTAGGGCAGATGTCATGGTCTACCCATAACTCAATACCAAGTCCCCTGACTGTCTCTTGGTATTCAAATATTTGATGTATGTTGGGGTGGTTCGGGACATACCATCACCATCCAATTCTGTGGGAGATCTCTAGTTTACCCCTAACTCAGGTCCATGTTCCCTTACTATCTCAATGAATTATTCCACTAGATATATCAAGATCAAATAGGGTGTGGCTTAAGAATTCCTCCCACTCATAAACATATCTCTAACTAGCTTGAGGTAAAACCCCCTCTCACCCATATTCATATCTATAACTAGCATGGGGTAAAACACCCCCCACCAATAATATTTATATAAATATTTATAAAATAAAATCATGTCCATATAAGAGGCATAATCATTTATAATAGGTGTACATAAGGCATATCATATTAATCATTTAAATTTAGATGAGTACATATTAATTTTCACTCATGAATCAAAGACTCTCCTACAGGGCATTACACATTTCCAATTCCCCTATAAGATATTTTAAATGTGGTGTGAAAATCGCCATCAATAATTCAAAATATTTAATTCATTTTATTTTATAAATCATTAGAAAGGAGATATGATGATTTACATAATTCCCTATATCAGACATTAAGTCTCGTGTTCCATGTTTACCATAAAATCCTAAGTGATTTAAAGTAGCATGACTAAATTCACAGTACAATATAATAACATAACGTCTTATGATTTTCCATTATATATCAAAATAAAAATTATATAACAATACTACACATACTCCTTCCATAAGAACCATTTAACATTAAAAATCTAGGCTTATTAGATAACCAAAGGTGTGGTTATACGACCCTAGTCCTTTCCATGTCAACATAGACTGTTAATAAAATTCATGGATTGTATTTATCATGATCCTGTCATTGGATTTATGGTATTTCACTTGAACCAATCAAGAATGATAAAACAATTCATAAAATTCAATGGGGGTACATAGAAGGTACAATTGATAAATCATAATTTACCAACTCGATAAATCCTATTCATTAATCAATATATAAAATTATCACAACTCGTCAATACAAAGAGAAATATAAAATGGCTTGGAAAAAAGATATACCAAGACGAAATGGTCAAACAAGATAAATACACATTAATCATGTTTGTGGGTTTTCATAGATAGAGAAAATTCATTAGATAAGTTTTATTCTAAAACAATTAAATTCTCATGAGAAAAAACATCTCTAACATCTAAAAACCATAATAAATAAAAATAAAGTCACTTTAATAATTAATATTTAAACATGTATCAATTAAATTAATGGTATTTATGAATTTAAAAATTAATGTAAATGGAACCCACATCATGCAATAAACCATGCCAAAGTACATTGGCACTCAATAGATTTGGCGATAACCACTCAAAACATCCCCCACACTTAATTTCATCTATAAATATATATCTCTGACCCAATGCATGTATTCACCACAAAATGAGGGAACATGTACAATGAATACACAAACACACACAAATATATATATGTATATGTATAATTACCTTTTAATGTGAGTGTGACCCTATATGGTTGATTAAAACTAAGTACCAATTATATCGAGACTCATAAATTAAAGAACGCCTTATTATAAAATAAGAGACAATAAAGATTTATAGAAAAACCCACCTTAAACTCATTTCGGTGAACTAAATCGAGCATAACTTCTCCACCTTGAGTGGTGGTTGCTGAATTTCCCACAAATAGCTTCGAAGGGAGCCACCACATACACTAACATTGGAATAAAACCAAAAAAACAATCAAACCCTAAAACTATGATTTTGAAAACAATCGAGAAGGGAAATGATGACACCAAATCATGGATGTAAATTAGGAGGAGAATGAGAGGAAGGCATTACCATGGATATTTAGAGGAGAGACCAAGAGAAATACTGCCAAAATCAATGATCATAGGTTCCTAGAATGTGTGGGGGGGGGGGGGGTCATCGTGGGTCGAAGGGGATCCCAAGGAGGGTCATCACAACTAGGTATGATGGGAGAAGGGGTGTGGGTTCTATTTTTATTTTATTTATGTTAATTTTTAATTTAATCCAATTTAAAAATAGGATATTGTTTATAGTTTAGGTCACACATTTTAGAAAGATATGCACTAACTAGGCTCCCCTTTTCTAGGTAACATGATAATCCCATGTGGGCAAGCCCCACTATTTGGAAACCATGCACCAACCATGCAGAAAAAAGTTGTGTGGTCTAGGTGAATGGTTTGGAAAACTATGCACAAAATATGTGATAGTATCTTCCCACCTGGGTTAAGCCACATAGTTTCCTGCTATGGGCCATAAGGTTTCATACATACCATGCGACATGTGTAGGTTCTTCATAAATTTACTTTTTTTAGTCCAACATTTCCAAAATACCTCAATCCATCAAGGAAACATCTCAGGACCTCTCCCAAGTCCAATAACCTCATATTGAATGGCTATAAGTCTTGGAATTGTGTTTTGAGACTCATATTTAAGAATGGTCTATTTAGTAAATGAAAACATTCATATTCATTCAGATTTTTGCCCGATTCAAAACATAGATCTTTATACATATCCTTTTTTCTGGGTTCGAAGTCAATATAATTTTAGACTTTGGGGTATTTTGGGCTATATTTTATGTTTCATGATTTCAAAATTCGTATTGTATACCATGTTGCAACATTTAAAAATAATTCCTCCCTTATTAAGGATTAATTTCCTAGTTTATGAATTGTCTCTTGAGCTATGCATCCATAATTAGTCTACCCAAGTTTTTCATATTAGCGAAACATACATTATGTACGGTTTTATCAAAAATTGGTAAAAAATATAAATCATATCGATAATATTAAAATAGGATTTTACCTAACTACCCACCATTTAGTTTTATCACTAATAGTGCAAGTCTTCACCCATCCTACTCGTGCAACAACAAGTGATTCATCCCCCACACTCCCTTCATATCCCATGATATTAGTTATGATTTCTCTATGGATTAAGGATATTTTATTTTGGTAATCTATTATATACTCCTATTTTCACCTATTACTTCTATTCCCAACTTATTACTACCTGATAAATGTAATGTTAACATATGGGGTCTATATTCTCATTTTATAAGGAATTTTATTCTTGTTGTAGGGATCCCAATATTATATTTGGATGATTATGTCCCCATTTCGGCTGTTTGGTTCTAAAGATAGTTTTTGTGATTTAACTTAGTAATTCATTCTCTATGTGTAATCATTTAACAGTGGGACCATCATTTTATATGATTTTAAAAACATGATTTTACTATTTACTGAACACTAATATGAATATCTAATAGTTATTATCAAGGGAATTTTGTTTCTATTGGGTTATATTGAAGTTGATATTGTTATTATTTTTCAAATAATGGTTTTTATTTATTTTGAATCCATAGTACTCCAACAGTTTATTTAAATTCCCATTTGGAACATGAAATTGGTATAATAAGTATATATAAGAAATTTCAGGATTCTATTAGATATAAAAAAGTGTTATTATCCAAATTATATTTATGTTTGGAATCTGTATTTAATGTTGATCAGAAACCATAATGTTAGAGATTTGGTAATGATTATATATTTTATTTTCAAAAGTGATCAATGTAACATCATTTAATAAATAATTATTTGAAGGTATGGTTTAAACTTTCCAAAGATGGTTTTATAATCATCATCACTCTGAAACCTTTTTCATTTTTTTATTAAGAGTAGTGAATAGTAAAAATGTTTTAATTAGGTGTTCTAGTTAAAACATAATACAAAAACATGTATTAATTTTAAATTATTAAGAGAAATGGGATCTTTTTATAAATAGTGTTCATATGTGAGAGTGAGATTTATACATGGTTGATGTGATTATATTATATATATTATTATTTATTATCCCACATCAATTATATGTCAAGGTAATCCATTAGTATTAAAGTAGAATCCTCAAAAATGTACTTCACTAGTGTATAATCATTACTATAGATATTTTCCCAAATATAATATTTTTATATACATAGGGAGTTTCCCATTAGTTAGACCTTATTGGGTAAAAATGATGTTGGGTTTATTTAATAATATACATCACTTTTTATTATATATTGATTATGCCAAATGTGTTCAATATTATCTCTTAGGATCCCATCTTCTCATGAAAACTGTGATTATATTACATATATATTTGTGATTGTGATAATAAGTTATGGTTATACTATTTTATCAATAAATAATTTTAGGTATGTGATTTTTTTCATATATACTCATATGTTGGGTTCCAAAATAAGTTTCTGATATTGATTCACATCCTTTTTAAATGTATCATTTTCTTCAATAGGTTTTAAGATGTGTCTTCCTATTGAGTAAATTGTTTTTAATTCAACACATTCAAAATCGATTAAAAATATAAATTATTTAGTATTTTTATTTGAAAGGATACTAGAAACCTATTTTCTAGATGTTTTTCAAACTAGTATGAATTAGATTTATTTTTACAGGTTGTTCATGGGTTCCAAGGAGGATACCTAATGATCATGTTTTTTATTACTCATTATATATTATAGGTTCACCAATTTCTTCAATGATGTTTTAGTTAGTAATTTAGAAACATTTTTTTTAATGGTGAAGGAAATAAAGAAAGTTTTAGTTCATTATAAAGATGGGTAGTTTTGGTTTTAGTATCCTTTAATTTGTCATTAATATTTTTGATACATTAGAAATATTGTATTTCATTCCCTAATGTTGTTATATAGTTGGTATTTTATGATGCTGATTTTTTATTCAGTTTTAAATTGATTATAGTTATTCCTTCTTATTCCATTTTGTTATTTTCTCTATTTTGATAATTGAATAAATTTTTTCCATGGTATCCAATGAATTGAATGGTCAGTATGTGTTTCCATGTTAGATTCTATGTTTATTTATTTATTTATCAAGAGAAATCATCCCCAGAGGGTGTAATTTTATTCCATGGAAGTTGTCACCAACCCTGATAGATTGGTTACACACCTAATGATAATTCATGGGTCGACTTTGATTCATAAAATAGGGGTGCCTCACATTGGTTCTAGACAAAATTAAATCAATTTCCTATTTTTTCAAGGCTGCCTGAAATAAAAGAGCTATAATTATACAATATTGAGGTCCATGTGGTAATAGGCGTTCAAATGAAACTTTTCTCATTAAGCTCATAAGTATCAATGATTATTTGGAATTAAGTGGTATTGAATTATATATTTTATCATGATTGTTTTGAGATACCGAGTCTATTTTTGGGTGTTTTTGGTTTCTACATAAGATTTATGAAATGTAATTGAGAAATATCATGTTTCAAGGTGAAAATTTATTATGTTCCTATTTTACACAGGTTATTAAACTAGTGTGGAATTCTATGACCATATTTTTTATAAAATATTAGATAGAATGTATTTGTAATGTCATGATTATAACATGGTATTTTTATTATGGATAATCCATTCAAAAAGGTAAATCATCACATATTTTTAATTGTTTTCTTCTTGAGGGTTTTGAGATGATTTAATATGTCTTGTGATTCATTTATGATGGATATAAATGATTTGTTTTATTTTTTGATTCAATTATGGTTTAATGGAATTGGGTAATATGTTGAAGTACTTCTTGGTGTTCCTAAACATTGTATAATTTAATAAAACCATGTAATGTTTTTCAATTTCATTTTTGGTTAAATGATATTTTACTAAAGTGAAAATTTGTTCTATGTTAAAAATGATTTTATTAATTGTTATGGTATTTTGATAAATGTTTAATAATTATTTTTGATGACTTGTTATAATTTTTTTAATTATTTAATAAATATTACGATTTCATTGTCTATTTATAACTTTAAATAACCTTAATAGCATTTTCATAATGTTTTGAAATGGGTGACAAAAGAATTTTTTATCAACATAGAAATTTTATATTTGATTTCTTTTAATGACTAATAAAAAATATTTCAAAATTAATGGTGAGGGTTTTATTTAGTATAAATTATTTTGATGTGTTATTGGGTAGTTATATTATGGTGTATATTATAAAATGATTTTTATTAGTTTTGTAAATGATACAAATGACTTTTTGTAATTATAATGGTGTAGTCATTTTCATGGATTATTTTCCTTTATGGAATATGTTTTAAAATCATGATTTGATATTGGTTGGCTGGAATGGTACAGGAAGTTTCTATAAATTTATCTTAATCGCGATGAGATATGTTTTCAGACATGATTCTCAGCTTGGTTTGGGCTTATTGGTTTTTAATTTTGGAGAATGGACTTTTTAGATTTATATTATTATAGTATTTTTGTTTCTTCTACAAAATGGTCATGATTAAATAGAGAAAATGATTTCATTATAAATAATTTATATGGGTATTACCTTTATTTTCTTTGTATTGTTCCATTTGTAAAGGGTCACGGTTATTATTTATGAACATTTTTTCTTTCTGAGCATAACGAAAATGAAGGTTTTACAGTGGTTATTGTTTCATGTTACTATTTATGTTATCCATTAAAATATTATTAATTCAATGTTTATGTTTTAATAAATATTCATGCCTAGGTTATCTATTATTTCAATTTTCCCACAAAAATACAGGCTGTATAGATATTTTCTTCTTTTGATAGGTAGTGCATTAGAATCCTTCAGTGTGATTTTGGGTTATAAGAATAAGTGTAACCCAAATAATAGTTTTTTCAAATTTGGAATCAATATTATATGTATATATTCACTTCGATATGGTGTTCTTATATAAATTCCCTACCCTACATAATTTTCCACCATTAACCCAAAACAATTGTTATCGATTCCTTTGCAGCAATTTTTTTAGGTATTTCTAACCATATACTTTCTTTCCCTACACATTTTACCTTATTTGTCATTATTTTAGGTGGAATCAATGTAACGACCCAATGTTTCATTAATGGAAATCCCTCTTAATCTAATTAAATGTCACTTTATGTTTATATAAAATGTCAACTTATTTGGTTTTATGTTAAAAATTTTGACCGTTGCTAATATAGCCTTTGAATAGTGACCACATGATAAGTATAAATATAGGGCTTTGACAAATCCAATTTACTTAGACAAAAGAAGCGATGGCCTCATCCAGTAGAATTGCTCTATTAAAATCCCATTTGTCGGAGCTCGGAAAAGAGGTGGCATCCTTAGGCTTCTCTCTTGACCATGCCCAAGCTGAGCTTCATCATGTCAAGCTCGAACGAGGCTGTCTACAGGAAAAGTGGATGTTGATAGAGATTACCACTCGAGCAATGTTATCCGAGCCACCCCAAGAGTCTGTCACCATCGCACACCTTACCATTAGTTCTTATGCTGCTGTTTTAAGGGGTTATGTAACAAATAAATAGTACAATGTTCATGTACATTATTTTTTTATATAATAATGAATATAATTTCTTGTCATTATTGATACATTATAAATATTTTTTAAAGTACAAATAATGTTTTTTATTATTATTTAATTAAGAATAATATTTTATTAAATTAACGGATTTTTGAATTAAATAATATTTTAATAAAATATTATTATTAAATTATTTTTTTTAAATATAAATGATCTTATAATTTTATGAAAGCAATTATAATTATTATTACGGTTTGAAAGCCATTTTTGTAAAAACCCGTGAATTTTCAATAAAAGTAGGTTTTTGTTTTACAAGTGAAAATTAATATATTTCAAAAATTATTAAGATAAAATAAATGATATTTTTGGATTCAGGACATCGAAATTATCCAACGGTGAATTTTTCATAATTTGCTGAGACAATCAAATTTTTGGGTAAAAAATAAACACCGTTAAAATATATAATGTGCTTTATAACATCATAATAACCCAATAGTGATGTAATAAAACTCTATAATATTTATGTTCAGACATTATATGTTTTACCATTAAAATAATGTGATTTTGGGTTTGGTTGACTTACTTTTCAAAGCATTAATGGACCCCTCAGAACTTATTAAACACCTTGTCTTTTTAAATTATTTTCCATGGGAGTGTGACTCACCTCCACATAACAAACCACATTATTTTAAGTAGATCGGACTATGTCCTTGTAAAATATTTTTTTCTTCTTCACTTTTCGAAAAACCATGGGATGGTTTGTGGTTTGGATTAATTTAATATAAGGGGACCCAAACCTAATTAATAAAGAATTCTCTCACCTTTCCTATATAAACGCACCCAAGCTCCCACTTCCTACTCACTCAAAGCCTTTGTAGTTCGTCCAACCTCTTCCCTACTCTCTCTAAAATCCTTCCAAGGTGCCCCAAGCTCCCAAGAAGCCTCTCACAAGCCTCTCTCTAGCCTTTGGAAGCACACTTCCATGTAAGGGTTTTTTCTTCCTTTCCCATTTTTGTCCATTTTTTTAAGTTGTTTTTCCCTTTTAATTTCAATTATAAATGTTGGGGTATGGTTTATCATCTCCCTCATACGGCCCTTTTATGTTTTAATGATGAGATACCCTTTCTATCTCATTAAATTCTTCCCATGTACACCCGTTACTATGCCGAAATTCCGAAAGAAACTTCTCTCTCCTCTTTTACATTCAAGCAATACTATTGTATCATGTATATAAATTCCATTAAATTTTTGGGAAATGTATCTATATGACCTACTTACTTTCCATTACATGTAAATATGATGAGGAACCCCTTTCTCTCTAATCAACGATTTTTATGAATTCTTATGTCATGCTGTTACGCTGCCGAAATCACATTGATTTTCTAATCCAATGTTATTGTGTAGTGAATACCACGCCCATTTCTCCATCATGGGTATTCACCTTTATGAACATTTACTTATTGATTATAAAGTTTCATATATTAATTCCACATTCTTTATCGTGTAATAAATTATTATGTTTTATGAATCCATGTTTTATGATCCATGTGGCACACTTATGCATGAAATGAAATGTTTAAGAAGGGTGTGCCCTTATAGCTCTCCAATGCATTGGGTAAAGTATAATATCATGATACTTCATGTGCAATGACTGTTGACCCATGCTAATTCAAGTTCACCGAGGGTTTACTCATGCTTCATGTGCGGTGAAGATTTACTCATGCTCCATGTGCAATGAGTCTTAGCTCATGCTAATTCTATGTTAAGTGTTGTTGCCTCATTTCCATGTTATGATTATCATGATTTATCATGACTTTATGTTAATGTTTCTCTTGTTCTCTATTGATATTCCTAATTTCTATCATGTATTGTACTCCTCATGTTATTCCATGTGTATTCCCTTACTGTGCTTTATAGCTCACCTTTTTCTTATGCATGTCCTCAGGTTATCCCATGCAATGCTAAGTATGAGGGAATGTAGTGGTCATGTAAAGGAAGTTTTCAATAAAGATGTTGTATTTCATGTTTCAAGATTTTATGTAATGATCCTATGCCCCAAATACACTAAACCTATCGATCATCTTTGTTGAATCAAGTGATGTTTTATGTAATAAATCATGTTGAAATTTTTAATAAAAGCAGGGTTGTCATAGTTGGTATCAGAGGATAGGTTTAGTTATTTTTGGGATTAGGATTATAAAACCCTAGTAAAGCCTTAGAGACAAGAATATATTCAATATAAACTTCCCTATGTTTTGGTGAGTATTGAGTAAGTGTTTTATCAAGAAAATACATCCCTGTCTGGATACGAGCATGTAGAGGAGGCTCTGGCACATATGTATCCTAGGGGAAAAACTCGAAAACAGCTAGACACGAACGGGAACTGGTGCACAACAACGGGCCTTGCTGCACTATTGGATAAGAAACTCCCGGGGGATATGTTTTGATAAATTCACAATATTATTATGAACCCTTATGAAGGGAATTAAAAAAATTACCCTAAGAATGAATGTTTGAATATAGATCATGAAAATCCTAGATTGAAGCCTATAGACTCATGAGTTAAGGAAATAAAAGATTATTTATAAGTCATCAACTTTTGTCTTTGGATTATCCTTTATGTGATACCCCTAAATTTCTATTTATTCCAGCCAGTGGCCGGTAATAGGAGGACTCGGGCTAACAACTGATGTGAAGATCGATGTGACGACTATAGTAATGAGATGCCCAATCCAACAGGGAGTGGGAATCACGAACTTTGTCACACTTCTCTCTCGTATAACTCACATTTTGAATTGAAACACGGGTTAAGAGGAATGTTCAACCCCCCTAATAAAGAGAAAGTCACTATCGAGAGCTTCATGCGATAAAGGCCTCCTACTTTTAGTGGATCATCCGATCCCACGATCGCTGAACAATGGATAAACTCCATTGAAAAGCTCTTCTCCATCCATCAATGTTCTGAAAAAGAGAAGGTTCTCATGGCAGCTTATCGTATGGAGGGTGAAGATGATCAATGGTGGACTTTGATAAAAAATTCAAATCCTAAGGAGGATATCGAGGTGTTGAAATGGAAGGATTTCCAAAAGAAGTTTTTCAATAAATATTTTCTGCGTACCCTCCAACTTAATATGGAAAGGGACTTCTTTTACCTAAAGCAAAAAAGATGAATAATCTGTTAGAGCATACGAGTAAAAATTCACAAGGCTTGCATGATATGCTTACGACTTTGTCATTACACCAGAATGCAAAGATGACTGATTCATTGGTGGGCTGAAGCCTAGACTGCAGAAAGCATTAGCGATTCATGACTTCGAAAGCTATGAGGAAATTGTCTAATGTGCCCTCATGGTCGAAATAGAGATCGGAGAATCACAGGGGTATCATGGGGATAAAAAGCTTATGGTGGAATTCAATTCTGGTGGTCCGATGGATAAATCCAACGGTGCTATGAAGAACCAGCACCCCACTTTCCAAAAGTGCAGAAAGAAGCACCCTAGAAATTGCCGTAAGGGGATGAGAAAATGCTTCAGGTGTGGAAGAGAAGGGCACATAGCTGTTAACTGTCAGCAAGAAATACCCGTGGCTGTGATAGAGGATAGGAACGCTCCATTCGAACCTCAACGGGTTGTTCAATGCTACAAATGAAAAGAACCGGGTCATTTTGCAAATTAGTGCCCTAATCCAATGGTTTTCAGAGGTAACCAACAACCTCCAAGGTAGCATGGAAGAGCTTTTTCCATCAATTCTGCCAATGTGAACCCCAACAACGAAGTGGTGACAGGTATTCTAGTTATTCATTCAAGAATAGTGAACGTACTTTTTGATTTAGGTTCTACGCATTCTTTCATATCTAGAAAGTTTAGTAGATCAATCCCAGTACCACACAAATCATGGAAGTGAAGATGTCAGTGAGTACGTCAAATGGGGAATTCATTGCATCCCATCAATATAAGTCCTCCCCTGTTATAATCTGTGGATTGAATTTCCAGACTAACCTTGTCATACTCCCTCTGGTGGAATTTGATGCAATTCTTGGCATGGAATGACTTTCCTTATATAGAGCCAACATAAATTGTCGAGAGAGGGAAATCACACTCCATATCGAGAATCGAGCCCCGATTCTTTACAAGTGTAAAGAGGAAGATGAATCTCCTTTAGCTCCATCATCTCAAGCATTGATATTAATTCCCTACGAGCACGCGTATCTAACTCAGATGATTGAGTCCAAAGAATAAACCATCCTTGATGAAATGCCTATTGTGTGGGAATTCGCTGAAGTGTTTCCCAAGGAAATTCCTGGTCTCCCTCCTAGAAGATATGTTGAATTATCACTTGAAATTATACCCGGGGAATTACCAATATCCATGACTCCATATATAATGGCTGTTGTAGAGATTGAAGAGCTAAGGAAACAACTACAGGAGAATCTATATGAAGGGTTTACATGCCCAACTGCTTTACCATGGGGTGTACCAGTCCTCTTCATCAAGAAGAAGGATGGGTTAATGTAGCTTTGCATCGATTATCCTGAACATAACAAAATCACGATGAAGAACAAGCATCCTCTAACACAATTTGATGACATGTTCGATTAGCTACGTGGATCACAATACTTCTCCAAGGTGGACTTTCTGTCAGGATAATATCAAGTAAGGGTGAAGAAGGAAGAAATCCCCAAGACTACTTTTTGCACAAGATACGGGCACTATGAATTCATAGTAATGCCTTTCTGACTCACTAATGCTCCAGAAATATTCATGGACATCATGAATAGAGTCTTTAGAGATTAACAAGACAAATTTGTGGTATCATTTATAGATGGTATTCTAATATACTCTAAAACCAAGGAGGATCATGAGAAGCATTTAAGAACTGTATCGGAGACTTTGCACAAGGAGAATATCAATGAAAATTACAGAAAGTGTGTGTTCTGGTTGAAGTAAGTCTCATTCTTTGGCCATATCATCCAATCAATGGGATAACTATGGATCCCTCCAAAATGGATGCAATTGAGGGATAGCCGAGTCCAACATCAGTAATGGATATCTGTAGATTCTTGGGGTTAGATTGATATTATTGGCGATTTGTGAGAAATTTCTCACCATTGTCCAACCCTCTTACCAAGCTAACTAGAAAGGGAGTAAAGTTTTCTTGGAGTGAGGAATGTGAAGAAAGCTTCAAGGTGTTGAAAAGGAGGCTTATCACTACACCCGTTCTCACTTTACCCCCATGTGGGGAACTTTTTGTGGTATTCAGGGATGCTTCGAATAACGGCTTAGGCTGTGTGATGATGCAGAATGATAAAGTGATATCCTATGCCTCAAGGAAGTTGAAAATCCATGAGAGAAACTATCCAACGCATGATCTAGAGTTGTGGGCGGTGATCTTTGCCTTGAAAATATGGTGGAATTATCTCTATTGGGAGAAATGTGAGATATATACTGACCAAAAGAGTCTTAAATATATATTCACATAGAAAGAGAATAATATGCTCCCGAGAAGATGGATATATCTCATCATGGATTATGAATGTTCAATACATTACCAACCTGGGAAAGCAAACAAGGTGGCAGATGCCCTAAGTAGAAATGACCCAGCAATTCTATCAATGATGAGAATTGAGAAGGATTCAATCTTCTTAGACTTGATGAAGATGGAAATGGGAATCATAAATAAGGGAACATCATCAATCCTTTCAGAAATGGATGCTCAACCGTCTCTTTTGGAAAGGTTAAAGGATGCTCAAAAGGATGATGTGGGAATTCGGGAAAAAGTGGAAGCTATCAAAAAAGGTAAATCCTCAGAGTTTAATGTTAATGAAGAAGGAATTGTGCGATTTGGGAAAAGACTATGTGTTCCATCACGTCTGAAGCTGGAGAAGGATGTTTTGGATGATGCACATAGTTCAAATTTATCTATTCACCTAGGGAGCACAAATATGTATCGAGATCTCTGAGAGAAATTTTGGTTGGATAATATGAAGAAGGAGATCGCTGAATATACATCAAAGTGCATGGTGTTTCAGCAAGTGAAGGCAGAGAGGAAGAAGTCTAAGGGGATGATGCAAACATTTCCCATACCAGAATGGAAATGGGAGAACATCACCATGGACTTTGTCATTGGACTTCCAAGGACATCCAAAGGCAACAATGCAATATGGGTTATTGTGGATCATCTTATAAATACTGCACACTTCATTGCTATTCGGGAGGATTTCAATTTGGATTAATTGGCATAGATATATATCAGGGAAGTGGTAAGGTTGCATGTAGTACCACTATCTATTCTGTCTGACTGAGATCCAAGATTCACCTCTATGTTTTGGAAGAGTCTTCAACATGCTCTGAGTACCGAACTGAACTTCAATACGGCCTATCATCCTCAAAAAGATGGCCAATCCATGTGGACTATCCAAACACTTGAGGATATGTTGAGAGCGTGCTCAATGGACATTAAAGGAGTATAGGATCAACATCTTCCTCTGGTTGAGTTATCTTATAATAACAGTTTCCACTTGAGCATCCAAATGGCACTATATGAAGCCCTGTATGGGAAAAGGTGTAGAACACCGACATGCTGGGATGAGGTCGGTGAACGTAAGATGTTTGGACCAGAAATGGTCGAGGAAATGGTGGAGAAGGTGAAAACCATTCCACAACATATCAAGGCAGCCCAAAGTCGACAAAAGAGTTGTGCAGATAATCGTCGATGAGTCCTTGAGGTTAAAGATGGAGACATGATTTTTCTATGCATATCTCTGTGGAAGAAGTTCATGAGGTTTGGAAAGAAAGGGAAGTTAAGTCCAACGTACATCATCCCCTTTGAGATTCTTGATCGTGTCGGGGCTGTGGCCTATTGACTAGCACTTCCACCTACTATGGCCAAAGTACATGATTTTTTTCATGTATCCCTCTTAAGGAAGTACTTACCAGACCCTTCACATGTACTCTCTTCTGAGGTGGTACAATTGGAAGATGATCTTTCTTATGAGGATAAACTAGTGAAGATCATAGATCGTAGAGAAATTGTTCTATGAAATAAGACAATGCCCCTTGTCAAGGAGTTGTGGAGAAACCACGTGTTTGAAGAAGCGACTTGGGAATCAGAGGAAGTGATGAAGCTGAGTTACCCACATCTGTTTTAGTGTGGGAAAAGGAAAATTTTGAGGGTGAAATTTCTAAAGGGGGGAATATAGTAATGATCCAATGTTTCATTAATGGAAACCCCTCTTGATCTAATTAAATGTCTCAATATGTTTATATAAAATTTCAAATTCTTTGGTTTTATGTTAAGAATTTTGACCATTGCTAATATAGCCGTTGAATAGTGATCACATGATTAGTATAAATACAAGGCTTTAACAAATCCAATTTACTTAGACAAAAGAAGCGATGACCTCATCCAATCGAATTGCTCCATACAAAGCCCATTTTCCAGAGCTCGGAAAGGAGGTGGCATCCTTGGGCTTCTCTCTTGACCAAGCCCAAGCTGAGCTTCATCATGTCTAGCTCGAACGAGACCGTCTATGGGAAAAGCGGAAGTTGATAGAGATTACCACTCGAGCAATGTTATCCGAGCCACCCCAAGAGTCTGTCACCATTGCACACCTTACCCTTAGGTCTTATGCGGCTTTTTTAAGGGGTTATGTAACAAATAAATATTACTATGATCTTGTACATTATTTTTTTGTATATAATAATGAATATATTTTCGTGTCATTATTGATACATTGTAAATAGTTTTTAAAGTACAAATAATGTTTTTAATTATTATTTAATTAAAAATTCTATTCTATTATATTAATAGATTTTTTAATTAAATAATAATTTAATAAAATATTATTATTAAATTCATTTTTTAGTAAATATAAATGATCTTAGAATTTTATGAATGCAATTATAATTTTTATTAAGGTTTGAAAGCCATTTTTGTCAAAACCCGTGAATTTTCGATAAATATTGGTTTTTATTTAAAAAGTAATAATTAACATGTTTAGAAAATTATTTAGATAAACTAAATGTTATTTTTGGAATCAGGAAGTCGAAATTATCCAATGGTGAATTTTTCATAATTTTCTAAGAGTCAAATGTTTGGGTAAAAATTAAATAATGTTTAAATATATAAAGTTTTTTATGACTTCATAATGACCCAATAGTGATATAATAAAATTCTATAATCTTTATTTTCGGCCATTATATGTTTTACCCTTAAAATAATGTGATTTTGGGTTTGGTTTACTTATTTTTCTATGCATTAATGGACCAATCAAGACTTATTAAACACCTTGTCTTTTAAATTAATTTCCATGGGAGTGTGACTCACCTCCACATAAGAAACCACATTATTTTAAGATGTTAGGACTATGTCCATATAAAATATTTTTTTCCTCTTCTCTTTTCCAAAAAACATGGGCAAAACCCATGGTATGGTTTTTGGTCTAGATTAATTTAATGTAAGGGGACCCAAACCTAAATAATAATGAATTCTCTCACCTTTCCTATATAAACCCACCCAATCTCCCACTTCCTCATCACTCAAAGCTTTTGGAGTTCGTACAACCTCTGCCCTACTCTCTCTAGAATCCTCCCAAGGTTCCCCAAGCTCCCAAGAAGCCTCTCACAAGCCTCTCTCTAGCCTTTGGAAGCAAACTTCCATGTAAGGGTTTTTTCTTCCTTTCTCATTTTTATCCAATTTTCTTTATGTTTTTTCCCTTTTAATTTAAATTATGAATGTTGGGGTATGGTTTCAAACCTCCCTTATAATTCCCTTTTTATGTTTGAATGACTGGAGACCCATTCTCTCTCATTAAATGCCTTCCATGTACACCCGTTACTATGCAGAAATTCCGAAAGGAACATCTCTCTCATCTTTTACATTCAAGCAATACTTTTATATCATGAATCTAAATAACATTAAAATTGTTGGTAAATATATCTATATGAACTCATTAATTTCCATTACATGTGAATATGATGAGGAGCCTATTTATCTCTCATCAACCATTTTTATGAATTCTTATGTCATGCCGTTACGCTTCTGAAATCACACCGATTTTCTAAGCCAATGTCATTGTGTAGTGAATACCACGCCCATTTATCCATCGAGGGTATTCAAATTTATTCATATTTACTTATTGATTATAATGTTTCATGTATGAATTCTAAATTCCTTTATCGTGGAATAAATTATTATGTTTTATGAAGCAATGTTTCATGTATTGTACTCGTCATGTTATTCCATGTGTATTCCCTTACTGGGCTTTATTACTCACCTATTTCTTATGCATGTCCTCAGGTTATCCCATGAAATGCTAAGTACGAGGGAATGTAGTGGTCATGTAAAGGAAGTTTTCGATAAAGATGTTGTATTTCAAATTTCATGTTTTTTGTAATGATCCTAAGCCCCAATGACACTAAACCTCTTTATCTTCTTTGTTGTATCAAGTGATGTTTTATGTAATAAATCAGGTTTAAGTTTTTAATAAAAGCAAGGTTGTCATAATCAATCTTGGGATCATGGATACAGTGAAATGATAAAACCTATTAGAAATGTAATATACTTATCGTATTCATAAATTTTGGTGCCATCCCTTATGAAACATTATTCATCTAGTGAGTCATCCTATTTTTTGATAACCAAGATCTAGTTATTTCTTAATGTTATTGAGATTTTCAAGAGTCGATGTATTGGTAAAAATATTAAAATTTGGCATGTAAATTTTTTATAAATATATATTTTATTTTTATTGTGTGGGATTTTCCATCATGTAAGGAAGCAGTGTCATTTTCAAGGAGATAATTTCCATAATTCCTAGATTACCAATACCGAATAATGAAATAGTATTACTTTAATCACATCCAAAATTGAGATGGTTATTTAAAATTATACTCTGATTTTTCTAGTTATTAAAATACTTACCTTTTAGATTTTTGTTGATCCTTGGTTTTTGAGGTGAAATTTTATTGAATCAATATTTTCTTTTACAAGGTTATTTTTTATTAGTGTTATGTTTTGAAGGATCGCATTTATAGTATTTCAATATTAATTTTTATAATATGTATTTTTATTTCATATTATTGTTTAATTTTGTATTGATGATTGGATATTTTATTATTTATGGTATCCTTGGTCAATCTTAAAGGTCCATCATTTATATAATCATGTTCATAATAAGTAAATTTCATGTTATTCATTGTTTAAACAATCATTCAAAAAAGAGTTTATAGGGGAAAATTTTTTTATGGTACTATAATTGTGAAACCTCAATTGGGAATATTTTTATTCATTTTATTTATTGATAAGTGTTATCTTAACTATGATTTAGGTTTATTTAATCTGAATTTTTTTTGGAATAAGGAGTCTATGAAATCTCTCAATGATTACACAAGGTTAATATAACCCATGTAGCAATCATGAAAACCATAGTATCACTTATGAGTTAGTATTTTCAGGAACAATGAAAAGATTACTGAATTATGTTGTCAAACCATATATCCTAACAAATATTTTAAAATTTTTAATTTACTTAACTACCATCCAATGATTTTATTTCCTACTCCTGTTCTAATTCTTCAACCCATGATACTACTTCCTGCAGCCTCCCCTCTTCAATAAGGCTAATCCATGTGATTTTAATATGTTTCATTGGTGATTTACACATATAATATCCTCTAAATTCCTTCTTATCCTCTTATATGTTTCTCACAAATTATTTCCATAAAATGATGTTTGATAAATATGGGTTTTGGTTTCTATATTTTTCAGGGGTTTCTTCATGTACTAGGTTTCCTTTTATTCTAGTTAGCTTCTTCTTTCTATCATAAGTTGGTATAGCTCTATTGATACTTTCTGAATTGTATCTATAGTAGATTTTATCCACAATAAAATATTTAACAATTGAAGTATGATTGAGTGTGATTTTAAACACATTTTGTTTATGAAACATACTAATAATATCTAATAATTTTATATATTTTAGTTTACCTTAGGTTTGAATAATAATTAAAGTGGATTAATTCTTAAAATAATGGTATAAATATCAAATTAAGACCATGGGAAAAAATTATTTTTTAAAATTACCCTTTGGAAATATAAATTAGTTTAATAAAGATAGCTATGGTGTTCCCGGTTTCTAATGAATATTAAAATGTTTATTCCATTAATTATGTGTTTATTTAAAATCATTCCATAAAATTTTTTAAAATTATATGATTTATGATATTTAATGATACATACATGGAATGATTTTGAGAAAAATGTATATCCTTATTTCATAAACAAAGATTCCATGTCTGAGTAAGAAATTTCCAAATATGGTTTTCAATAGATAATGACACATGAAGAAGTCCACTTTGTTTATTATAAATTTTTTTGTATAATGGAATTATTTTAATCAGTTTTAATGGTTACAACATGGTTGGATGTAATATATTTTTTATCTATGCTTAGATAAAGTGGGTTTTTGGTGAATGGGGTTTAGAGGTGGGGTTGATATTTATTTTTTATTGTTGTGATTATATTATATATATACAAGTTTTTTTCATCCCAACTCCATGCATGTCATGTTATATTATTAGTATCTAGGAGGGGGACTGATGAAAACAAATTACACAAATTGTTGATCATTTTTATGGATAGTTTATTTAACATCCTAGGTAAATAAATAATATAGTATTTTATACATATTAGTATTTGTGAATTAAATATTATTTATATTTTAAAGGGGATTCTATGTTTGATAGTGTACTAGATACACAATAATGGGTTTCTTTGAAATCTTACATTACACACAACATTGAGTTGAACCAAAAAAAATAATAATATAATATTAATATTTGAAATGGTTATTAATGCCAAGCCGTTGTAATGGAAGGAATGAATAGAACTAACTAAAAAATTATTATACATGTTTGTTAAATGTTTTTACATTTTTTCAAAAACTTTTAGAGGATTAAATTAAGAAGGAATTTTATTTTAAGTATAAATACACTAATATTCTTTAAAATGTAATTTTACCGCCTTTTGAGGGTGAACGCTCATTAAATCTAGTTTTTTCACTTTTATATGTTATATTTGGAAAAATTAAATTCTTATTTATAATTAGGACTTCAAAATTTATTTTGGATGAAATTTTGGTATTTTTCTGATAATGTTTATTTTTTAATGAAAAGTAAAAATCTGTATTTTAATTCAAAAATGACTTTTAATATTATTTATTAATATAGTTAGAATATTATATTAATTAGTTTTTATGTGAAATTTTAATATATTTTTACCATTTAATCCAATGTTGGTCATTCGAAGTAATTTCACATTGAAATTAGACATAAACATGTGTCAATCTTCTGATAGTTATTTTTCTTAAAAACATGTTTATAATTTTGGCAATGAGAATTAATTTTAAATTAATTTATGTCCCTTTTTTTTAATTTAAAAAAATGGATTCAATATTTGAAATTATAAGGTATGATTTTTTTTAAATAGGTAACTTTTATTTCAAGAAATTATAAATATTTACTTTGGTAAATATTTTATTTACCATGGTAAAAGGGTAAATTGTTTAAATAACGGTATAAAAATAATATTATAATAATATTTAATTACCTTAACATGTGTTATAATCCAATTGGTTGATACATTTCCAGTCATGGTCATCTTTGGGTCGATTTTGGGACCCCATGAAGCCACTTAGGAGTGATAATGACACTTTATATTAATTAATTTAAAGAAATGACAGAAATGACTTAAACATATATCTTTTAGTAAAAAAATATTTACATGGGGTTATATAAGTTATCTATTTGACTATAAATATTATTTATAAATATAACACTATTTACTACATCATGGTCTTTGTATTATAATTTTTAGACATCAAATTAATAAAATTATTTATGACACAATAATGAAGGAGTGTTTATCTCATTAATGAATGATTAAAATAAATAATATTGTAAAAATTTAAAAAATATCCAAAACCGGTAAAATTATTATTGAAATATTTTACATCAAACAAGTTTCATCTAATATTCATCTTTAATAAGTTTTGGACATTTAATAACTGGAAATAATTATATAATAATATAATATTTTCAATCATTTTTAATGTGACCCTCCTCCCCCTTATAAAACGACATCACCTCTAACCCATTACTCACACCGCTAAAGACCCTTTTCTCATACAAAATCTATCCAAATAATCTCTGAATAACCATATCTTCCAAATAGATGCCTTATTTTAGGCCAAAGGCACAATAAAGACTTTTGGTTCAACCCAAATAGAGTTACCCGAATTAATGTCAATGTTTTCTCTTAAGTTATTTTCTTTTATTTTACTTCTCCAACCCCCTAAAATCTTTTTATTACATTATTTTATAAAAAAACAAGTATAAAAAATATATTATGTTGTTTTTATGATGATTATTTGAACTACACTTACCCAACCTTCCATTTAATGGGTAAAGAACGTACTGTTTATGTGGACGAAAAACTAACGCCTCAGGAAACGATGATTATTAAATTGACTCCTAATGCCTCTCATGGTGTAAATTATGATGGAAAAATATTTATATATGATATATATTATATTTATATTGTCTCTATGTTTATTTATTTTTTATTTAAATCATACCATTGTGGTTTCCATAATGGGTAAATGCGATAATTTCATTTGAGGAAGTGTAGACTACCACCCCCTCAATGTTATATGACTTGTTTGTGCCATACATGGAATGTGTAAAGGATGGAGTTACTAAAGTTATATATTATATTAAACTGAAATTATAATATAACTTATTTATCATTAATTTTTTATTCCATTAAATTTGAAATATATATTAAAGTAGCGTTCATGGGTACGTATGGCTTACCATCTCCAGGAATGGTGCATTTCATTTCTTATCTCCAAATTTTTTGTTCTATTATAAATAAATATATATAATGGTTATATATATATATGATATATATGATATCTATGTCAGGAATATCATTCTTGAGTTAATGGACTTTTGACCACATGAAAAACTTGTAATTAAAAGAAGATCATTTTCGACTCAAGTACCAAATATCGATAAAATGACCATTATTTACATAAATGATTAAATAAAGTTTATAACATGGTAATTAGTGATATAAATGGAATAATAAACTTGAAAAATGTTGTTATGAAAGTAAAAATTAAATTTAGTTTATTATTCACGAGTTAAAGGAACAAACAGGTCATGTCGGACATGAGGTAAGGGACTTCGTCTCCATCTCCTTTCATTGAGGCATGTTTTGGTTTATACATGAAATTATTTTATATGGTGAATAAACCCATTTTAAGGTTCAATTCATCCAATGGGAATCTTTTTTCTACATTGTGTTTTATTAAACGTCAAAAAAAGAATGTTTTTTAATGTACACGGTGACAATGAATTTTCCACATCCATGAGCATTATTTGATAGTTGGCTTCCTTAACATGTCGTAATGTTTTAAAAAGGAAAATAATTACCATATACTCTTTTACATATTTTGGTATTGAAAATGGTTTTGACAATGTCTTTTTTATGTCGGTATATTTAAATGATATATTTTGATTGAAATGTGGAAATGTTATCTTTCTTTTATTCTTGTTTGATGTGATATGAATTTGTAATGGTTCAATGCCATAGTTTATGTTTACGGGTGGTTCCATGATAAACCTAGGGTGGGTGAGCCCGAGATATCTCTCTAATGTATTAGGTATTTTGATGGAGGTAGATTTGAATGTTTCACCAAAGATATTTGGGAATATACTATAATGAGTATTCCAAATGTAACTCCCTACGTAGCTGTGAAAGCTATAAATTAACTATGTTATGGATGCCACAAGTTACCTTTATGATTTGTGATTACTATGTGTTATTCATAAATATTATAATTTCACCAGATATGTTAAAAATATTGTGTTTCTATTGACTAATGTTTTATTTCATTATTTTATAACCCTTATTGATATTTTTATTCCCAACCCATGTTTTGAATTGTGTTTTCACAAGACATAAAGACGAATAGGGTCACAGATGGGTTCAAGGAAAATTCATTCATTCTAATACATGGAACTAGACATGAATATTTTTTTCAAGTGTTTTTATTTTATGAAAATAATGGGAACTGAGTAGAAGTGTCTGCATTGTAATTTTTGAGAAGGAATGTAATAGTTATGTCCTAATTCTCTAAAAATATAAACCTCAACCAATCCACAATGTGAATTATTAATTTAATTAAAGATTATGTATAGTTTTAATATGGGGTACTTATACTTTCCATATGATAATAGTTTATTTACATAGGGATTTCTCCCTTTGGTTTGGCATGGTTGGGTGAAATTGAGAGATAACATTGGTGCATGATGTTTTGATACATGTTTTACTATATATGGTAATGTTATATCATTACTTGATATTATAAAGTCTCTTTGGTTCTCATGAAACATTCATTTTTGTGTTTAATAATATTGTGTTTTTATATATTATATTGATTAATAACAATAGTAAGGTGTTTTTTTAATATATTAACTCACAATTTTTTATACAAAATAATTCTATGAAACTAGTTGACATGTATTTTAGATGTCTCGTTATCTTAAAATGGGTTTTGAAGTCTATTACAATTTCATAAAATTGGTTTACATTCAGTGAATACACAATTTCTTTAAAATAAAATGTTATTTTTTATTAGTTGGAAAAACAAAAAACCCATTGTTTTTAAAATTATTTTTATCCATAATTAAATGGTTTTATTTTTAATGATTATGTATTGGTTTTGTGGAGGAAAATGAGTGGCCTTATTTTTTCTTGTGCTAGTGATATTATAGTTTATCCAGATTTTCTCAAAATGTTGTAGTTTGACATTGTGAATAGTTCTGTTTTGATTGATGATGTAATTTATATTGTTCTTCTTGAGCATGGTTATTGATATTTGACACATTCCTATCACAGGGAATGGAAATATAAATTTTCAATTTCCTAATCTATAATAGTGGCATAACATGATTATATCACATGAGGAGATTCAGATTTTGTTCACATACTAATTCTAATTCTCCTCTGAAAATTGTCATCTTTTTTTATTTTATAAATAATGTGAATTTCGTATTAGGTTCATTTATTATTATTATTATTATTTAAAATATAGTATGAATTCTCAATTCTGTAATATGATGCATAAAATTTTAGTCTTTTATTTAATGGTTTGTAAAATTTTCAATGTCAAAGAAATATAAATTCCACATTCTCATACAACCGATGATTAAGAAACACCTCATTCGAGAGTGTGGCACCTTATATGACCTATCTCTGTCATATTCTATTTCATCCATTGAACAAATTTACTCTACTATATAAATATTTTCTATTCAATAGACAGGAGGGAAAATATTTAAATGAAATAATATAAGTTTGTCCATGATTCATCTCAAAGTCGATAATCATCACACCCATTCATGGTACTTCAATTCCCTATAAACCTAATTGAAAACATTAAAGACTTTTAAGAATAGAATTTAGGGAACACCAATCCTCCCCCGATGCCATGAATTGGTTTACAATTCTATTATAGGGTGTAAGATATCAATTTGTGGTATAATGAGATGAATTGAATGAAAATTAAGGTAAAAAAGGGGAGATATAGTGAGAGAAAGGGAGTGAAAAGAAAATAAATTAAGTAGAACATGAGCAGTGTGCCACCCAATTTCTCCAAGGATTTGCGTCGAAGTCGATATCTCCAGTCCGCTAGTTCACTCTTTGTTGATTGCTGTGGGTGAGGAGTTCATGTATAAACAATTAGTGGATTTTGTGTCTTGGCATGATTTCTGCTCCTGGGGCTTCAAAATATGAAATCATCCGGAAAATTGTAGAGGTAGGAAGTTGATTCTACAGGTTGTAGAGGGTGTGCGGGACAGTGTGGTGCCCTGTTCTCAGCAGCGGAATCAGGGTCTAGCTGATGGGGAGATTGCGGGGTCTAGTCCTGGTATTGCAGAACATGGCATCATGAAAGGGTCAGTGGAGAAGTCTGAGAACCTCACAGTTGTTGCGGTGTATGAAAGACTGAAACATGATATGGTGGTAAGCAATCCAGGATCATTGGCTGCCAAGGGTAGTGCATAGATTATGGGTGCTGGATTTGAAGGACTGGTGACACATCAAGACACAGCTGATCCCTCAGGTGGCAAAGAGGACAAGCAAGAGTCTAGGAAAGGTGGCTCAGATGAAAACAGTGGCGAGAGGGTGAGAATTTCATCTGGGATGAGTTCAAGTCCTATGAAAGAGCCTCCAAACATCGAGCTTTCTATTGAAGGTCAATACAATCATGTTGAACAACAAGGCTGGGGCTCGAGAAGACACTAACAAGAAGCATCAATCTATAGGTCAAGGATTCGAGAAGCACAAAGTCCCAGATATAACAGTACCCCTGTGCAGTGCTTCCCCTGTAGGAGGCAACATCATGGAGAATGAGGATTCTGGAATAGCACTTCAGGGGGAGTCCATTTTTCATGCTGCTACTGATTCACTCCATGTACAAAGGAGGTAGGAGGGATTTAGTGTCTTGGGGCCCTTGTACCCAAACAAACGCATTCATAATTCCTCATTCTTTCAGGATGGGAGATAGGGGAAGAGGAATGGCTTGGAGGTTAAAGCAGACATGGAAGATTATTGGTGCAGGATGAGGTCCCCCAAAGAAGACTCAGGTGTGGAGTTGAAAACCCATTTTGATGGTCTGACAGATCATGAACAAACACTAACACAGAAGGAGGAAGATTCAGGTGATGATAGGCATAACCAAGTCTCGGCGGACAGTGTGGAACATTTCCAAGGAAAAGGCCCTCATATCCTAAGAAGGAAGAAGGGGAAAAAGTAAAGCGTGACTCAGGGAAATGTATTGTGGTCCAAGGGTAAACATCCAAGGGACACAAATACTACTCTTTCCTAAACCAATGGAAACCAGGTCGGCCAAGAAAGGTGGAAACACGGAAAGGAAAGGCCTATAAGAAATGGAATGTGGAGACCCAATAAAAGAACCAAGAGTGATAGAAGAAGAGGCAGGGGAGTGTCTGAAGCTCATCCTCTACTCCAAGGAAGAAATTATTGAAAAATTCCTTCGGACCAATTCCACAATTGAGAACATTTTGAGAATCTATTATAGAAGGTTGAATATTTATTCCACCGAGGAGCAAGAAGTGTGGATATACATGCAATACCGAATCATAGCCTGGGGCTTCAACCAATTCAAAATCACCTTGGAAAAATTTATTTAGAAAATGGACAGAATGGTTACTCAACTTGAAGAACTCATCAAATTGGATCCAGACACTCAGGGTAGTACACTGCACTGGGAACTCTATAGCATGTCTGAATCAAAGAACATTAGTCTTGTGTTTAACCATTTTGTGAGCTCTTTCAGTATTTAGTGGTTTTTGTTTTGTGAACCATGGTTTCCCACTTGTCCTTAAAGTTGATTTATAATAAAAATTTATATTGGAGAGAGAAAAGATGAATAAGAAAGAGAATATGAATAATAATAATAATAATAATAATAATAATAAGATTGATAGATCACAATTGAATAAAAAATGCGTGAGTTATATTATAATGAAAATAAAATTACATAAGCATAACAAGATAATAAAACAAACAAACAAATGAAACTTTAACCGGGCTCATCCAGCCTAAGGCCTTCTCCTCTTTGGTTGTGTGATAACATAGAAGTGGGATAATTCATCATTTTATTGGTAGATAATTACCCCTATATCTTCTAATATCTTCTATAAATTATATTTTCTAAATAAATTTTATATACATAATTGTATCTATTTATTTTATATTTTTCACTGGAATATATGGATATCATTGTCTTTCTAAATTTATTCATTAGAAACCTACAATTTTGGAATGGATTTTCATGTGGTTGTTTCGAATGGTGATGTGAACATGTGAACACATATTGGTGCATGTCGTAGTGGAAAAGGAAAACAACTCCATGTCATCCAAAATTAAAAGTGGATAGATGCCTCAAAATTTCTATTACTAATGACATCAAAGGTGAATAAAGTGGTCGATGGGGGGGGAGTGTACATGGCCTTGACAATGGGTACCATCTTGAATTTGAGCTTCCCAGGGGTTTTAATGGTATCATAGGTGTGTTGTTTTGATGTTCAAAGATGTTGAGTAGTGGATAAGTAGAGAAGGGTGATGATAAGGATTTTATGATATGGGATATCATGTGAGTGATTCATAATGATAAAATTTCAGTATTCATTAATAATACTATGTGAAAACCATCCCACATAAGAAATTACAATTTATGTTCTACTAGTTTATATAACAAAGCGTGGATTCTGGGGCTCAGAAGCAGGATCTTGTGATATGCGCTAAGTACACTACACACCTGATATACTTTATGTGCTAGCATGCATGGCCCATACAAGACTTTTCCTAATCAATGCATTTCATTTTGATCCTCCCTATGGTCTATTATCTATCTCTACTTGGGAAGGCTATCCTAGTGGCCTGTAGCGATTATTATTCTTCTAGTGGATGACTAAGAGGTGTTTGGCCTATCGGTCGAGGGATAGCCTTGGGATGAATTTTTTAATTGATGAATTATCTAAAAACACTATGAAAAATTTAAAACCATAATTTATTAAGTCCATATTCAAAAATCATACAAAAATTCCGAATTTTAAAAGAATATTTTTTTATCTATTTAAATATATTTGGTTCTTCAACTTTAGTTACCCAAATTATAAAAAATCATCCAATTTGTGGGAAGAAAAATTTAAATCTTTTAACAAATTACGAAATTATGTATTAAAATACTCAAAAAAATATGAGTGATATATTAGTTAATTTTTTATTTTTCTCTTATTTTTTTCGAAGAATTATTATTTCATCAGCATTGTAGACCTTCATTCCAGAGTTTTTTAATTTATATTAAATGATGTTGGATTTATTTCTTATTTGATTCTAATTGAATAATTGTAATTATTTATCTTTATTAGTAGTTCATTTGTCTTATTTATAATATTTAATACTTTTTGGTTAACAATCTTTTATTTTAAGAAGAAACATTTATTTTATAGCATCTACGACATGCAAAACTGAGCCTAATCAGAAAATAAAATATTTTTAAATAAATATGACCACTAAAACCTAGAATTTAAATTGGATGGTATGAATCATTTTATATTATGTTTAAAATAAATATAATGTTTTAAATATATATTAATAAATTTATAATTTATTAAGATATAAGTACACAATTTTTAATGAAAACATTTTATTCTTCATAAATATGTTTTCTTCCTAAATTTTTATTATTACATCTTATGATCAATTAGTAAAATTAATTTCTTCAAATTTTAAGAAATTTTATTTTAGAAATAGAGGTATTTTTTTAAATCATTATATCGAAATTAAATTAGTATTAAATATTGGGATTTTTCTAAAATGATTAAGTTTTCAGTAAATATAGAAAATTATAATTTTTTCAAATGTCGCCAGTTTTTTTTCATTAAATAAATTAATTTAAAAGTACCATTATATTTTGTATTTCTTATTAAAATTACATATGGACCATTTTTTTCATAAAAACGTGTTTTTCAATAAACTATTTTTATGTTCATAATGTTTATCATTTATATATAGTTATAAAAATCCTAAATAAAAAAATATATTTAAATAAAATATATAAATTATATTTCTAGTTATATGAACTTAAATTTTTATAATGATTCTTACTATTCATATATTTTATATAAGATTTTTTATTACTTGGAAAATGCATTTTTTGAAAAACAATTAATTACAGGTTTTATGGAGTTAATTTTTTATATAATTATTCCAAATATCTTTATTTTTATTTTAAAAAATTGATTAACTATTTAAAATCTTAATAATTAATATTTGGTAATATCCTTAAATTATTATTTTTTCATGATGACATGAAAAAATAGTAAATGAAATTGTTACTGTGGTAAAAAACTAAAATTGTAAAAGTTTGTGACCATAGAGGTAAATGAAATGACATGTTTATAACTAATAATTTTTGAATGTTGTAGGTGTTTACTCTACATATGACCCCTAAAATTCTTTATTTATCAATTATAGAGGCACTTTCCTTGAGAGTAACTACCCATTATCGAATAGTTTTTTGGTATTTACAAAAGTGCCAATCCCTCTCACTTATAAATGTGATCCTCCACTTATATCACTCCTAAAATTAAAACAAATTATGGTTCATTAAATTACTAAAAATATCCTTTCCAAAATCCCCTCCTCACATCCTAGAGACATTGATTTTATCATAAATCTAGTCTTATAATATTTCAGGTTTAATCCTAACAAGGCAATCTGAGGAAGAGGTACTTTTACTAACTGGTCATTTCAATTATGTTTATTCTTAAAAATATATCAAGTATTCTAAAAACATTATGACATATTAATATGTTATTGTAATAACCTACATCTATATCCTCTTCATCAAAATAGAAATGAAACCATAGTTCATGTGTATGGTAGAATAACACCTCAAAAACTGATTTATTTCACTTTTTGTCAACACCTATCCTGAAAATTTAAAATTCTTGGAACCTATAACTCTTTCCCATTCCCGTTCTCAGCATATATTTTAGAAACATGAATCTCATGAAAATAAAATTCATGTTTTGAATTAAGGACTTATTAAAAAGTGCATAAAAATAAATTTTCAATAATAAAGTATTGGGATTGGTCGTTAATTTTATAAGGGAACATATTAAGCCCTTATTTTGTTAATTGTATTTAGAATTTAATTTAATTTATTTTTTATTCACTTGGTTTTATAAAATAGTCCAATAATGCCTAGATAGCTGGCCATCTCAATGGGGCACCTTTGAGAATCTGCTCAACCACTGTTGGATCCCTCTAGCCTACCGGACAAGAGGAAGTGTGTGAGAAGGCCTAAAACAAGTTTGGAGAGCACAAGGGTGTTCATGGAATGAAAATGAGATTCTTATGTGGGCCATGCTGGGGTTTAGAATGAATGGTGGGTGTGTGTGTGCACAAATTATATTCTGGATACCTACCACAGTGCTCTAGCTTGAATAGAGGGAAACATGCGGAATATTATTAAGTGATCACCAAACAAGTGTAAATTAGATGTCAGACACGGAATTAGTGGAACATTTCTAACCAATCTTAATGATATGTATATAACTTCATACATTCTATTTAATCAATCATGTATATCCAATCACACCCTCATGTCCTCTTCAACCTTTTTCTGGACTTCCACACTCTTTCATACAACAATTTCACTACCATGAGCCACATCTAAAGTCATCCTTACCACAGTTCCCATTGATCATCATCTATACCATCTTATATGATCAAAACAATACATAGGATCTTTCTTTACATCCCAAAACCATGCATATGACCTCATGTCATATGCATTCCATATCAAAGGACCGAGATATCGAATGAATCCAATCAAGAAAACTTAATTAATCCCACATGAAGGGTCCTATGGGTTATGTGACCAAATAAGGATATTCACTATGTTAACATGAGAATATACATCATCACATTAAGGTATTCCGATGATCATCATAAATCATGTGATTCCATATTGTGATAATGTGATCGATGACATGAATCACTTCCTCATTGAGCCATAAAAATATCAAAATAGCTACAATATTTTACACATAACCATCAAAGGGTTTTTTTGGAGGATATTGAGACACAATGTGATATTCCAAAGGCTTTGATACTACTATGGGGTGACCAATAGAACCAAACCATCACATTAAGTTCTATCAATCATGCGAATTTCCTAAGGATAGTATTTGAAGATCATAGGATCATGAAATCATGTGATGATGATCATGAATATCCATTAAAACATATATGAGACTTAAAATTATTATCAACATAACTTCCCTTCATGAGTTTCTTCCATCATTTATTTCTTACACATGTTCTTTTGAATGAGACCAAATAACATTATGCGAAGCCTTAAAGCATTTCTTGATCAATAAAATTATATTGAGATTGTGTATCTTAATAAACATAATCTAAGTAGTAAAAATATGAATATCATTGATGCATTTGAGTTAATCCACCCATTAACTCATGTCGGTGCACAAGTAACCTCCACTGTGAAAATCAACACCATATTCAGCAAAACATTGACTATATAGAACCCCAAATTTCATTAGAAAAGTGGGGATTAAAAATAAAATATAGTGAATAAGGGTTATGGTACACATGAATATATATAGTGTAATATTGGAAGTGATGGTGGAGGTATCTAATACATGTATAGAAATTATCTAGGTCATCATGGGACCCTTTCACAAGAAAAAATTACAAGAATCCATCGCGATTTCCATTATGAGTCCCCTTTTGAAAATGAAATAACATGAAAATATTAACCCCAAATAATACATTGGTTTTGGTATTCATTCTTGTATCTTTAATTTTATCATCCTTGAAATTTGAAACTAATACAGAAGACCCTTAGTCTCATGATGCCTCTACATAGAAATCTTGTAAAAACCACCATTCACGTGACATTATCATGATAATGTCCACTAACATGTACTCAGTGATGTTAATACCCTCTTGAAATGTTTCCTAATAGTTCACAAGGACCCATGGAAATCCACTATCCTCCACATGAAAATTTTAGGATGTGTAGTCTTGATAAGAATCCTTATCCATGGAATCAACATTCCATACAAACCCCTGAGCATGGGACCTTTATCATATATTAAATCCTATAAAAGTTTTTGAGACTAATTCTCATATATTTATTATGATCACATAATCCAATCACCCCACATAAATCTCGAAATTTCATCATGTGGTTCACATGAATAGGCCATTTATCAGGATAACATTATGGACATTTATGATAGATCATGCATCAACTATCAAATATAACCGCATGGATCATAAGACAACCCTCAAACATGTCACCCCTATCTGGAAGACACATTAGGGCATGGAATCCTTTCATATGGTGTACATATGATATGTCAACATAGATCCTGAGGCACTTTTATACATTTCTCCATTGATCAGGTGAATATCCCCGAGAGATTCCATCTTTATCAAACTTCATCCCTCTAATATATCAGCCATGTAAGACCAACATATCGTGAAATTTCATACAGACATCCATGGACCTAATAGACAGTCATCCTTATTCATGCCTTAAATTTTAGGAAGAAACACTATGCCATGTTTTACAATTCAGGTAGACACCCTAGGACATTCCAAACTATTCATGATGGCTCACTTGGAAATATCCTATTTGAACCTCCAACCACGGGGATTTAGAAACACACCTCCTTTATAAGGGGAGTATCCTTAATGGGATATGGTTATGTTATCATGATTCAATATTCACAGCACACCATAAAATGATCCATCATTTCATACAAAAACATTCAATAAAACATTCTTGGTCATTATATCTCTTTATCTGATAGAGGATAAATAATGAATATTTGACTTTACATCCCATAAATGATATAGATTGAATGGGTTATGGATGTCCAATTTTCTGTAAATACCTCAATATTCCAAATATTTCATCCCATAGGAACCAAATTCTCATATAATATATCATAATTCATTATCAATCACTAGAAAGAAAATGGTTCTATACTCAAACATCCTCTAAATTGTAATTTCTTACCATGCCCTCAAGCACCTTAAAGCTATAATCATGTTAGGAAAAAACTAAACTATGTAGACCATGATTCATATCTAAACTGGATATTCATAATTCCATCCAATGGCCTGAGGTACAAGGGGAATACATATTGGTGTATGTCCCTCTATATTCAATAAATCTAACTCATTGAAATCGGATTATACGTGGTTTATGTCCATTTAAAATGACTTCACGAACCCTAAACCCATCAGTGGGTTTGTGATGTATTGAACTAAGAGGAAACTGAATCCTGTAATATACAGAATATATAGGGAAACTTTCAAAATCCCGTGCTCCATCGTATATTCTTAATGAGACTAGTAATCATTCCTCTCTTAGGAAAACCTTTGTGTGTAAGACACATGTAGATATTATCTCATTCAATGTCTCCCATTTACTGATATCTATTGTTTCTCAAACCAAGAATTAATTTTGTGGGCATAGAGACCGATGATGATTGTACCAGAAGCATGATCCATATTCCTTCAATATAGCACCTTCATTGGGATGTAAGCCCAGGTACATATCATCTTGACACATAGGTTCATAATCATGATGAAGCAGTTCATGAAAGCCTTAAATGTATAATTACCACTCAAAGACTCTACTGGAACACCTTTTACAATATAGACACCTGTAAAACAAACTATAACGAACATTATTGTTATTATTAAGAGAATACAAAGGATTCATTCCTAAAGTTATTTCTCAATTACCAATGCCTATCTATCCTCATATACATCGTTTCTACATTAAAATAAATTGCATGGAATGGTTCTGAAGGAACTATGCATGATATTATTCCTATAATCAAATGATTAGTTAGATTCCTCTGGGGGGTTTTATCCTGATCGAAAAACAACAATTCCCTTCCTCGATGGGTTTAAACTCAAAAATTTCTAGTTTTATGTATTCAAAGCTAAATAAATCCACCATTATTATGAAAAAATAAGAATGAATTGGAAATCCTCTAATAAAAAAAATGGAATCTATTACATAACAACCTCTTTCATATAAAGTTATTAAAAAATAAATTTTTTGTAAGAGTAACTAGCCTCATATCAGGATTTGGGAAATATTCATGAACATTTCAACAATATATAAAAGTATCTAAATGTAGGAAATAACTCCCTCCAAAAGGATATAATGATCCCAAACTCCCATCATCTCAACCAATGTGATCAATTAAACATCATTTGGTATGAAACCACAAATGATATGAAACATTTTAAAAGGCGAGACATGAATCATCACATATGTGGAAGACATTTAGGGTTTTTGTGAGAAGAAATAAGTGGTGAACCAGATGCATGTGATTGTTCAACCACACTCAATCACCCAAGATAAGGCAATATTAATTACAAAAATTAATTTTTATTGGTAATATATGTTGTAAACAAAACATGATTTCTTGTGAGAATAGAAAAACTGAGTCACTATCGGCTTTAGGCATCTTATTTCCAAATCCTGGATTTCTAATATGAATCTAGAAGAATGAAATTGTGAATTTGATAAGATCCTATCAATAATTAAATTTATTTGGGGTTTCCATGGTACAATCCGTTATTATAATTATCATTTAAGTAAATTCCCAAAAATATACAAGGAATGAAGAATTGTGTTTACTGTGCATAACAATTTTATTATGTTTTATACTTGTGATGACACACTATTTAGATACCATGTAACTTATGGTAATAGTTAATGAAGATTTTTTTTCCAAAAACATCATGTTTACAAGAGATCACTTTCTTTTCAAGGGAATGTTGTAGAACCTTAGTTATGAGATCTTCATTTGTGGGACACAATGTATCATAACCTATCCAATGCCTTTAACATTCAATGGAAAGCATGATAGTTTGGGTACACCAATGAAATGGTAGGACCCCGACCCTCAAGGATGCATGAAGAGGTATCTAGTCACTAAATCACATTAGACAAACTCACATAGGGATATTAATGATATAAAAAATGTCTTTCATCAATACTAACTGATTCATAGATCTATCCATGGAGGAAGATAATCAACACAATCCTTACCTTAAAAAGGTTTATAAAGTGGTGAACCTCATCTCCATCATTATTTAATGATTTCTAGGATGGATTATATCAACCACCATCATTTGATTCATCCATTTAGTATACCACATCAACCCGTTGATGGTATATCTAGAAGGGTTTCTATTATAGGAAGTCATACATATGAACCAAGGAGATTTTAGCAGGCACAAAAGCAACATGTCAGTTTGAATAGACCCATATCTCTACTTCCATTCATGAATACCACCATCATATAATGGAAGTGGAAAGTTAGAAGGATAGCATTCCCACTCTTCCAAATCAAGTATTCAATCATATAATGGGAGTAGGAAAGGAGGTTGCAGATATCCCCACCCCATGAATGAATCCCATCAGAATATCTTGATAGAATAAGGAGGACATGAGTGGGATTATATACTATATTCAATAAAATACATATACTATTATATCTTGAAGACCATTAAAATTTGTATAGGTATTATGTAATACAATTTATGAATTTATACTATATTTTCGAAATGAAAAAAGATCATTACTAGCATTTTCTTTTACTGGTACAGATACAAGGAAAGGCTCATATTCATATACCAACATCCCGAGAAATATATCACCTTGATCAACATGTATATGTGGATACTCCCAATTATGTTAATAATATAAATCCTATCCAAATGGATTATTTTAATATTCTGTTAAATAGAAAGGCTCACGACTGGGGCAATATTCCCATTTTAACTACGGCTCATCATTCTAGTTTAGAAATCACATCATGAAAGGTGCACATTACTATCAAAGAAAACATGTGTCATAATTAAAAGGGATATGGTTTATCTTATATCCCTGTTCTTATATAAATATGTTATTATAATTTTGAAATCACATTAGGGAATCATAGTATCTATAATGATGAATCTAATTGGTATTTTCCAATTGCTTACATGGACTAAGCTCGTATCTCTACTTCACTCCATGAAACAAAATACCCCAACATATTTTAGAGGTTATATAAGAATATTTCCACAATACTTACCCAATTAATGTGGTTCATAGGAATATTTAAATGGGGAATTCATTTTTTAACTAGGTACGTACCCACACATTAACTATTTTTGACTGACATATTTTAGTAACTATATAATGGAAGGATCATATAAACGTCGAAGACACAACAATTAGCTGACATACTCCAAAAATTATTAAGAAGTAGGATAATATTCCCACTACAGAAAATGGGTATTTACATGTTACAATGTCTATCTTGCAGTAGACACATGTCACTGATCAACAAAAAAATATGGTCTACAAATTGAAATGTTACATGGAATGTGTCTCTTGTTCATAATATTCTCAATGCCAGTGTCTTCATGGATGTATGATGCACATTAGAAATACCTAAAGGGGATATAAAATATTTTATTAATTAGAACGAAGTAACTAACTTGATAGTACTATTCATAGTAGTATAGAGATAGATTATAGAGACTATACACCTAATATCCCCCACTGATAACCTCCACAGGGTAATATCTTATACGGAGAAGGAAATCCTCCCATTTTCTAGACACCTTCATTTTAGGATCTTCTTGAAATAAAAATGTTCGACATATATATATCCACACTAAATATCACAATAACCTCACCATGATCAATAGATGACCCAGAGAAATGGTCATTGTGGGTAGACCAGGTGGATAAATATTGCATCAATAAAGAAGAAAATGGCATAAATACGAGGAAGAAGTAGGAAAAAAATTATTTTTCCCATATATTGTCTCATTTTCAATTATAATCATTAGGTCATAGATTCACTAGTAGATGAGTTTATTCCATATGTATTCCATAATATGATGGTATCCCATCGGTGATTTAAGGGTAAAAACACCCCTATCAATGAAATGAGGGCTGCATAAATATTGTAAATACATATTTTGGTCAGCTAGATATGGTAACATCCTTTGTGGACTCAAACCTAATATCATAATAAAATAATGGATTTTTATGGTTTTTTCAATTTACAAAATGGTATATCTTTGGTGACTCAGTCACAAATCCCCACCAGAAATTTGTATTTGAGGATTGGGGAAGTATGCTGCATTTCAGTTCACTCTGTCCCCATTTTAGTAAAGATCCCAGGATGAGGTATTTCAAAATTTTATATCTATAAAAGATATCTGGGTACTTGGTAATGTGCATGATATCTATGAAATAATAATAATTTCTTATGCTTTGGGGACCTAAAGACATCTTGAACAAAGATAGGGGGACACCGGCATACTCAAAATCCAGTTGTTATAAAAAAAGAATAACTATCAAAAATAAAAAAAAATTATTAATCAACCAAAGTCCCCCTATATTAATTGAATCCCATTTTGTTTATCTATTTCACCTAGCCCATACACAAAAAATATTGCATGAAATAAAGTAAATCAATATAGAGACCACCATGGAAGTTATCCAAGAGAGAACCGAGAATATAGGGATGATGGAATGATTACCACAACCTCCATCCCAATAGCCATCAAACACCAAAAGGGTCTTAAATAAATATTTATAGAATCCATAACAACACCAACATACATGGTTGGGGATATTTAAATTAATCACTCACTCATGATTTGTGAAATACTAAATAATTGGATTTGATATCTTCCATGGAGAATCTAAATCAAAACCATCACACAGACATATGGGAGATTTTACCATCATATCATAGGGAATAAATCTTATAATTTATAAAATTAAATAGTTAGAATCCCATCCATTCCTACATCAATGAGACACAGTACATTTATTTCGGTCCTAATTGACATGAATTACCAGAGATTCTATGAAGATTACTATTCATAGGGTAAGAATGGGGTATCATTTGGCATTAAAAATTTAAAAAAACATTGGAGTTTTAAAATGATAAAACCCATAAAGGTCAGTGTCCATAAGAAGGACTCCCATGAATAACGTTTGGGGGAAAATGAGTGGTAAAATGTTGTTTTACTATTTGGTCCATGTAGGGGTGACTAACATTTCCCCGATAAACCATAGTTAACTTAGTCATCATAAATATAAAAAATTAGGTGGACCATGATGAAATCATAGATGGTCATGAAAAGGAAATAGTATATTGAGAGGCTGGGGATCTAAATGCAGAAATTCAGGATGCACATTTATGAAGTCAAAGAAGGATCCTGAACCTTGAACCTCCAAATGATGACTAACCACCACCTCAAAAAAAAAACAATTCCAATGATAGAGGGAATGTAATTTTATACATCCTGACCACCAAATAGATGAGATAAAATCCCATATGTAGAGGAATAAATAAAATAATTCAATAATGATTAATAGAAATGTATTCAACTCAGTGGGGGAATAACTCACCGTCAAAATTCTAATGGGTATCAACTTAAAAAAATGAATATCTATCCATTGAAACCTTAAATGATATGTAATTAACTTATAAGATAATAATTAGAGAATGTGGATGGGTCTGGATCTCGGAAAATGGTTTATATAAATGTAAAAGCTATGGATGTTCATGAATTTCATCTATTTGGGTGAATATCTAGCCCTGGAATGAATTGAAAATTAGCTAGATATAAAATAAATGACACTACATGAATCTTTTCCATTTCCCCATATTCAAAAGGATTTCTAGACATTCATACCTCTAAATATCCTCAATAAAAATTATTACCTAGATTCTCATATAGTAGGAATCGATTGGTGGCATGCCCCCGTGTTGCCAAAAAAATTGTTCATATGATGAATTGGTATATGAATCTTTTTCCACCCCCAATTTAGATAATCATATCTTCTCATCCATCAATGGTGTGGGAATCTAGAATAAAATGTTTGAAATATCATGTCTTAATGTTTCGTGATGATGGTACCCTATGTTCAGCAGGTGGTGAATAAACTAAGATTCGTTCTACAAATATTGGTAGGGATAACCATTATTTGGTAAAACAACTATCCACAAGGATCCACCACGTGTTAGGAATAAATTTTCATTTAATTACATTATCAATTTAGCTCTATTTTAAGGATTACAATGATTATCAACCTCAAAAAGTCCAAGGAACTCAAAAAGAATATGGTCTATGATTTAATCACATGGTGGAAGGGTTTAATGTAATCACTCATTACCCAACTATCAGAAGAATATATATTAGAATTTTTTTCTCTGAATCATGGGGATAAACTACAAACAGTTTGATCTTATTAAAATATCTTGGGATATTCTTTATGTTTACAGAAATAGAATAATAATTATAATTTCCTCTTCAAAGAAAAGAGGCCAAATCTTGGGTCATTACATTGATGTATGGAAAAAGGTTTGGAAAGTTATATATCACATCTATCACCCTCAATCTAATATCTATTATTATTAGATAACCGATGTAGGTACTGATTCTCCAGATGCCTCCCAATGAGTAGATGTATTGGAGAAAACACCCAAGACTACAGATAAAGAGAGATCATGGGCATCCAACATTTGTGGAATGGATGAACAATGTGTATTCCTTCAGAAATAGAAAGGTTTCTAGTTATTTCCCCACAACTATAGAAAATATTCTTATAAAGATACTAAATCCTATGAGACCCAAGGCAGTCAACCTTTTTTATCATCTTCAATAATATAATATTCATATAATTATTGGTCACACCATCATTTATTTATTTATAGTCCATGTAATAACAGAGATTAAGTTTTATTATCAATTGGTTATATTTAGAAAATCCATGAAACATGTGTCATCTATTACCTCCAACAATCGAGAAGAAGTTGTTGACTACAAATAAGATCTGAATCACCATGATATTAGTTTACTAATTATAAGAATTGAAATAATAAATAACAAGCCCATACCACCCAAAGAGTAAAAATTCACAAACTAGTAATAATTCAATGTCTAGTTATACATTATTGAATCTACATATCAATAGAATACATAATCATTAGATATAAAAACATACATGAGATAATGATTCATATCCCACTCCAACAATGACTCTGAGATCATGCATATTTCTTACCATCAGCATCTGAAGAACGGACATCGCCCAACCAAACGGAAGCCACCTCGGATGAAGTGATCATTTTTGGTTAAATTAACATTATTCACTTGATATAACCTTTTAAATTGATGAATAGGATTGTGAATATGGTTTTATCATACCTTAATGGGGAGAAAATATTCATTTCTACTAATGTTGATGAAATAGGGGGTTTCACAGTCATGTAAAAATTATATATTACGATCACATCCCTACAAAATACATATGTGTTGCTGAGACTCATGGGAGAGAACTCCATAAAATCTAAAATAATAACTGAGATGCCTTATATCCGTTATGATATAGTACAATATTGATCAATTTATATTACCTACTACATGGATTATGAATTTCTAGAAATCCTAAACAATGTGGTAGGCCATCAAGCCTTACACCACATATAATAGATTTCCCAAATACCTTATTCCATGTGTTGAGACCATCTACCATAAAAACAAAATCTCATATTCTAAATTTAAATTAGTAAATCCACCTTGGGAAGAATATACTTCTATGAAAGAAATACAACATTTTAAAATTCTTCACAACAGTCCCATCAAAAAAATCAATCCTGGATTCGATCCATATTTTAGAAGTACTAAGAGTTGAATTCATTGAGGCCCCCAAAATCATCAATGACTTTGAGACAAAATTATATGTAGTTGATGTATTCTAAGTGAATATTGAACTAGAAGAATTTCATACCACCATAATGTTTATGGATGAAGACCAAGATAAAGTTATCTAGCGAAATATCTTACCCATGTATGCTTAATGAAAACTAAAAAATATCTAAATCCAAGGGGATATGGTTGAAAATGGTTATTGGGTAAAACACATCCCTTTTCTAGCTATCTGATGTTTGTGATGTAGAGTGGGGGACTTGTCTCCAATATATGTAATCAATCAAGGGAACACGAAGAGTGGGAAAATAACCCCCAGAAGGATCAAGATTAAGGATTTATTTTAGGATCTCACATATAATTATGAGTTCATGGTTAAAATATAAGATAGAAGATAAAATTTTCTACTCGAAAATCCATGGATTTATAGAAAATTGGTAGTGACTTCAAAATTTAATCAAATCATTATTTAAAAAAAATAATGGAAGGGTCATTATACAACATGGTTACATAATCCCTTTTGATTGTTAAGAGTATGAATACACGAAAAAAGTTTTATACATGAGGGGATGAAAAATGAAGGAAGGATGGTGATATATAGGTTTCTTCTCCTATCACCTTGGGAACCCCTTATAATATATGTATAATTATAAAAATCAGTATGTGCTACCCATAAATCAGATCGAGGTTGTAGACTAAATCTCAGAGAACAATTGTGAATGGAAACCTCATAAGCCCATACTAATGTGATTGTAACCATACTACAATAAGTGGGTTCATTAATTTTTAGTTAGACTAATAATCTATAGAGATTAAAGAAATCACATATTCTACATGTTGTTTCAAAAAAACACATACTCCTTACCTAAAACTCAATATTTTTCTTACATCTCCTTCTATATGCAGTAGTAGAAAGGAATGGAAGAATCCCCCAAATCACCCTAAAATGACTTTATACATCTAGGATGTCAATGTCTCATATCATTTATTCTTTTATCCTGATAGGGATATGGATACCCAATAATTTTCCACTATGCCTGATGATACCACCATAGACATAGATATGGAAGAAGAAGAGGATGTCCACCCGAATATTCCTCACACATTTGAGGAAAGCATCTCCCCCACCATCAATGAGCTGATGAAAGAGAATTTTGTAATAAAATAAGTCACATAAACTATATTGATTAGCGTATCCATGTCTCTAGAAGAGACAGAGATGTATAATTAATTTCTAAATATTCATTGATATTATCTTTTATTGAATTATAAAGCGATTTTTGGTCTGGATTCTAATGTGGCTACTCATCACATAGGATTTCCCAATGAATACTAATGTTTTAAGTAGGAATTCTGTTGATTGATCCCCTATCATGTTGTTCATATAGAATTTGAAGATGAAAAGATGGTCAAATACATCTTTGATAGAGAGGTTGATTACAAAAATGGATTTCCAACATTGTCCCCATCATGAAAAGGAATTGACCTATTTGGGTCACCATTGATTTTAGAGACCTTAATCCATGGTATATGACGGATTATATAGTATTACCAATCATAGAAATATTGTTCAATGAAAAAATTATATTCTAAGATCTTTCATTTATGGATGTGGTTTATGTTACTATCCAATAAATATTACATCTGATGATGAAGAAGACATAACCATTATAGTGTCTAAAAATATTTTTTACTACTAGGTTATAAAATTTGGCGTAAATAACATCGGATGTACCTATCAACACATGAAGTATCATATATTTAAACCCCAGTTTGGATGAATAGAGTAATGTTAAAATGATGAAATTGTGGTGAAATCTCAACAAATTTGCGATATCCTCACTGATCCTTGTATAATATTCCTATAATTATTGTACCATGGTTTGAAGATAAACCCTAGGATGTTGTATTTTGATGTAACATCATGGAAACTTCAGGTTTTATTGTTATTCTTCCATGGAATTAATTTAAACCCATAATAGACTATTAAAATCCAAGAAATTCCACCCCCTAAGAATCATAATGAATTGAGAGGTGACCAAGTGATCCTCTCATATTATTTTGATTTAAATAATAACATTGTAAAAAATAAAACCCTTTTACATAGTTAATGGAAGATTGAATCCCCTATTTATCGGATGAATAGTACTATGAAAATTTCGAGAAGGTCATGTAGTACATAATGCATCCATCATTCATTATGCGATTTGTATATGGAAATCTATTTATCTTATACGTGACCTCTATAGAACAATTTTTTGGTTCACTAACTAAAAACAATAATGCCGATAAGAGTGAAAAGGTATCAATTAACTCTATCAAATGATTCAAGATACTAAGACATGGTATTTTATTATTTGGTAAATTTTCCTTTATGCTCAAATTTATATTGTAAATGATGAGTTGTTACTTTACCCATCATTTAGTCCACCTGGTATCTTATATCAACCCACCCACACAATTATTCATCACAATATATTAATTACGAATTTTCCTTATAGGCAGTTATTATAAAAATGTATGAACATCAAATTGTTTCTTGAAGGAGCATAAATGGGAGGACCATGATGACTTCATTGTGGAACACCCCTCTCAAGAAAACTCATAAGTGGGCATTGAACTTCTATATGATGTTGTTTTATATTCCCATGACACCCCACATACATGAGAGACTTAGTTTTGCAGTTCCATACAATGTCCTATTTGAAATACAAATAAAAACCAAAAGCACAATTGGGTTAGTCTTGGGATTTTATTTTTTTCTCTGAAAAGAATGAAATTTTATCTTATTCTTTCTCACTATCCGATGGAAGCACTAACAATGAAGATGAATACCATGCTCATATCAGTATCTTGAAACTATCCTTGCAGCTTCAGATTTCCAATATAAAAATTATAGGGGACTCAAAGATAGTAATAATACAAATAAATGATGAGTACACCATTCAAAAGAGAGAATTATCCACTCTCACCAGTTACATTAGATGATTGATTGTGGAATTTTCTCTTAGAACAACATCCTGTCACAAGCTTTGATCTCAAAATGCTCATTTCAACACAATTTATAATGAATCCATAGTAGTGAATAATCAAAATTTTTAATAAGTCATTTAATACCTCACATAGAATGGGTTGGTCTCCCTATTATTTTCATGTGGAACGGTGGAACTAAATTAGGTTAACACTACCATAGAACAGGATTAGCCGATATCTACTCTTGTATTGATGCTTCATGTAAAATATTACCTCAAAATGGGATCTTCTAGTCTGATGGAGTTGAAATGGAATAAATTCATTACCAAGTAGTAAATACCACCATTTAGTTTGACATAAATGAGAATAAATACCTCTATAAATGAGGATTTGATGGAGTGATTCTAAAATACATTACTAAAGTAGAGATCCTTATCTTTATGGAAGATTTATTTGTAGGTACCAATAATTCTCCCCAGTCTGGAACTAGAATGTCACAAAAAATTATGATCCATGGTAACATCTATAATGTAATGATTCAGGACTGCGTAAAATTCAACAATATGTTTCATGCAATTCATATTCATTAAACATTCATCCATAATTCCATGATATTTCAAAATGTAGATATGTATATCTGTCTATTTTATATATGGGGAATATAATTTATTAGGCCACATCGCCCAGATACAACATAAAAATATTAAGTACATACAAATTACTATGGGATTATTTTACAATGGGAATAATTGAATAACTCTCATGGAATATAAGATAAATAATATCATTAATTTTTGGAATTAAAATATAATTTAGAGATTTGGTGTCCCTCATAGGATATTGCTAGATAATGGAACCGACTTCTGTTCTTCTCGGTTGAATAGAAAGTATCCATAGTATAAAAACAAGTACAATCCTTCATCTAACTATTATAAAATAGATCATATATTGATAGAGGCGTAAAATAAGACATTATCAAATAAACTATGAAAAATAATGTATGAAGACAAAAGACATAGTTGGAAAATCTCTTTCATGATTTATAGACTCACCAAACTACAATATGCATTACAAACTAAGATACACCACATTCTCTAGTTTATGGGTTAGAGGTATTTCTTACAATAGAATTTCAATTTACCTTGATTTGAATAGATATCTATGAAAAAATCTTAGATGTTGAAGAATCACCGAAGAGATTCGATTATTTATAATGCTTGATAGAAAAAGGAGTAATTCACAGCATGACCTCAATTTTCCTTAGAATTAGATATTATGTGCCTTCAATTAAAATGTTCAAATCCAGTAATACCTTATGGAAAATTTTTTATTGGATTTTATAATACAAATAATACATTAAAAAACCTCCAAATATAGAACCCATATTAGAAGGGTCTTACAATCAAGTTGCATGCATAATTGTGTTGCTGATGTATAATCACTTCAACTTCTGTGAATTACAAGAAGACTAAAGAGAACATCCTCGTTTATGTTTATTCATTGGATCCCACTGATCCCCTCTCAAATCAAGTTTAACATTGATGGTGAAACTACTAGTTTTCCTAGGCTTCTGGGAAGTGATGGATTCTTCCAGACCAATCATGTTTTTATAAAAGGATACATTAACCACTTCATTGGGAAAGGTACTAATTTTGATTCTTAACATTGGGATGTCATTTATTCAATTAAACATGATGATCACTGTAACTGGTCACCCTAATGGATTGAATCCGATTCACAACATGAGTTCAAGCACTCAAAGCATGGTCCCGAGGCATGCCAGGGAGAGTTCTTCTATATTGGATTGAATGCCTACACCTTTCTAAGAATATTCATGTATCTTTATTGCATGCCTATCGGGACTCCAATGATGTTTATGATGCCCTCTCAAAGATGGAAATTATGGATATGATTATTTTTTGGTCGTTTTGAATCCCTAACTACTGCTCCAAGTTTATTGACGATGACATGTGGGGGGTAACCCACTCTCGTTTATGTGAATCCCATTGTATTTTATGACTTTGGTTGTTTACATTTCATTTACTAATTAGAGGGCTGATAAATATTGGACTTCATATCTTCCTGATAACATCATTAATTCATGATTTCAAACTACAAAAAAATATCCTTATTATAAGATGTTAAACTGCATGGAGGATATCCTCACCACATGAGGTTTAAATTCTCTTAACATGGTTCTGGTCACAATACATTAAATCTATCTAGCATGGGGTATTGTTGAAGGTCCTAGAACCCCTTCTCTTGAATGATCCATATTTTTTTAAAAGGTTTTCAGTGTAGGGGCCTACCATCTCACATTTTGTTTTAACTGACATTTTTGCACACAGGAAAAGAGGCCCACTTGGTTCTGGCAGAGAAAATGCATTCATTAAAGGTTTGCTTCATTCCTGATTAGGGTCATTACATCATGATCAATTAAAAGAGCATGTGTAAGATCTAAATGGAAGGAAAAATGATGTAACCATGATTCAATGCGAGTAATATCAGTATAAGGGGTCATATATAAGAAATAAGGGTGTCTTGATTTCTTTTATCACATGATAGATAGTGGTCCCCTATATTAAATTTCATATAGACATAACATAAATGGATAATCCACCACATTATATATAAATTAGACATATGTAGGGAACCATATCAGGGACTATAGGGGGCATTATTTTTTGTAACATGGGATATATAGAGATTCTTCAACCTTATATCTTATCCTAGCTTCAATATTATAAAATTTCCCTCTTTACATATCATAACTCAAGAGGTTAAAGTAGTTTTCCTACCAAGAACTACATGTTGATTGACCCCTATTACTAAAATATATATATCAGCACCAGGATCTCAAATCCTTTCACTAGCCACAATGTAAGCAGAAACATTCCTCATCCCTGTATATGTGGTAGACCAGTGCCCAAAACATTTATGAGAACTATATATGGTGGGATTATTATTCGAAAAGGATATTTAGTGATTCCAAGAGAGAAAAATATTAGGCCCACCCTTAGTATATAAAAATGAACCCCTCACTATATATTTGACAAAACTGTTTAGGGAAATTTTTTGAGAAAATGATATAGACTTGATTCCTATTACGAAAGTATTTGTAGTGACTTTCATATCTAAAATCTTGTGTCCAACTACAATATTAATAAAACAATTCCCCCTCTCTATATATGGGTCATACTTACATGTGGAATTTTCCTTCCAAGAAGGACTTGTGGATTGTTTCATATTCCCACAAAATATGTACCAATTCAAGAATCGTTAATCATGGGCCCAAAAACAATATATATATATATATATTTATTTATTTATTCCCATTCATTTTCATACGGGTCATACTAGAGAAAATAATAAATATAATAACTACATAAGGATTTATTCCTATCATCACATGATACATAGTTATTCTAAGATCTTATATTTTTGGACCATCCATGAGTTCTCATCAACACCAAAAATGTCCATCTATGTGTACTAAATTAATTTATAACTTCTTAATAATATCAAATTATAGATATCCCTACATCTTCTGTATCATAAAACCTCACATGACTCAATCGAATACCAAACTATTCTTTGTCTCTCATTCCAAGTATGGAAAATGTGATCGCAAAGAGCTAGAAATACCACTATAAATCGTATAGTTGAGGTATGTTATGTTAAATGATAGGGAATCCATACTTAGAAACATGATTTCAGAAAACATGAAAATGTTCCTATTACATAACATTGAAATGCAAGAATTTAGGCTTCCATGTGGAACATATCATCCCCTCCTGTGATTATTTACTTATTAAATAGATGTTTTAACCTTTGACCTTCAAAGTTTGTTCATTATACATTGGTTTAGCATTTGGTGTGTTCGAGACCATCATGAATCATACATTCTTCATGAACCAACATTATATATTCGACATCTATGTTAATATCAATCAGTTCCTTCTGTCGATACACTACTATTGGAACCCCATGTACTATTAGACCATGTTCTCATGGTCTTCTCCTATAGAAAAATTGTATCAATGCATTTTTTAATACAATGGTACCTCACTAGTATTCATTGATGAATAAAAAAACTGCTCAACGATTTTTTTTAGTGTTTTTTTGGTATTAGAGGAGGGGTCGTTATTAAATCTAAGAGATGTTGTTATGAATATATAGAATATTGGCATCTAATATTATTAATTATTGACCAATTAATAAATTCCATATCTCTAATTAACATAGATACTTTAGTGTTATAATTTACACTTATAATAGCCCATCTATTCAAGAATATTCAGATTTCCTTGATGATACTCATCTTTAAATCATACCGATATTCAGTGTAATATTATGACATTTCATTGTTAGAACCTTTCATTTCACGATATGTACCTCTAATTAAGAGAAAACATCCTTAAGAATTTAAATTACTTTTAGACCCCCCATTTCCACCATATGAACTATGTTCCCTATTTTCATGTTTGAATGGATGTGAGACATACTTTCAGAATCCATTATCATTTCATAACATATTATAAATTGTTAATGACTAATCCACAAGTATCTCAATATGAATTACTGGTCGGTATCATAATTCCCAAGGGTTGGTACCAACATGATGTTTTGGTTCACAAGTGATCAACTCTACAATTCAGTACTGAATATAAAAATGCATCAGAACTTATGCCTATTTGATGGTTTTGTCTTCATGGAAAGGTCTCCATTAACTCTCAGAGAATTTATCAAATGGAAAAAAGTTAATCCCAATATATTAAAACTATCATCCATGATTTATTAAATTAAAGAGATGATTTATTTCATCCATTCTTCCCCACATTTAAGAGGGGTCAAGAATGACTTAATGGTGTACACCATCATACATAATTTTTATCAGAAAGACTCTATACTACACAATATCATTCTAAGAACCATGTTTTTCTAGATTTATATTACCATAGGATACATAGTGATGTATTGAACAAGAAACATGCTTCCATCCATGACCAAATGATAAAATGAACCTTACCTGCATAAAAGTTTGATCTATGTGGGGTTCCATTCTATAAACCATGTATGTCCTGATTCATGAAACCATAGGATTGTATGTGATACCTAAATCAAAAATCATAGTTCTAGATGAAATATAAGTGAATATTCCTCCAACAAAAGTATGGGTCAGACTTGTGGAGGGAATCTTACATCTATGGAATACATTTCTTTAGAGACTTATCATAATAAGATGCACAATGACTTATATATCATCTATATCTAGCCTAGCCATGAATTATTATCACTCTTAGTAATGTTACTCAATTATAACCAAAATTGTATTTTGATTCCCTCTCATATTGAAATGTTGATAACCCTAAATATTTCCTGCCATGCACTCCCATGTAGTGTAATTGGAATCCAAATTAGATATTGTTTCTCACACTATACATGACTCATACAAGCATAGGGAGACTAAGTATTTTCTCTTCCAAGGACCATTGAGATGAATATTTCACAATGAATGCTGACTATTTCTTTTTTATATGATATTTAAATTCATGAAAAGAGGTATTCACATTGAAAATGCCATCATTTTGATGACTATTTATGCAAGAAATTTATGAATTATCCCACCTCCCTGGAAATGTATTCTATACATGTTGGTGTGGCCTTTAGGGTGATAAAAACCCTTTGGAATCATACATTCCACATAAAAAAACTTCACATATTTGATAGCTATAGATATAACAAACAAATTCTTGAGTCGATACACTTCTCTTGGATCTCTAGGGACCATGAACATAAAAAAACATCATTATACCTATATATAATTGGTAATAAGGACTAGTAAATAATAAAGGACCCTTCTACAATTCACTAGTGAATATGAAAATATATAAGATAATTTAATTATCGATGTTTTAGTCACCATATGAGAGGCCAACCTTAAATCAAGGAGTCATAATCCTGACAAAGATGGATATAGGATTTTTTGTTATCAATTATTGACATGTACCCAACATTAATTATCTCTAAATTAATTAGTTATTCTTGGGATACTATTTACACTTCCTATAAGACAACTATTCAATAAGATTAATATCCCATCAATGTTAAAAATTTATGTATATTACTGATTTTTAAGGTTAGATAATAATATCATGTTGTTGTACCCTTCCATTCCAGGGTATATATACCCAATAAATACAAAAATACCATGTTTTATTCAATCCTCTCAGTGATATTTCTGGTAAAAATACATTACACAACCTATCATTTATTCTACATTCAAGTCCTAAAACCTCATAGGGCAGCCTATAATATCCAAAAATCTATGCTACAGATGAATCATTCACACTAAACCAGGATACGTTAGGGAAAATCTATTTCCATATATCGGATATCAATGTTTATAAGTGAATATTTAGTTGACTCAAAGGTCACAGATCCCCCAATGGAATATAAAAAACCTCTTTCCATGCATATAAGAGAGATCTTTGTGGAGTGTATTTTTATACAAGAACTACATATGGATTGATACACATTTCATTGATATATGTAGTGACACATAATCCATATTCTAAAGGCACAACGCTAAATTTGGAAAATTAAACAAAATGAGGTGGCACCCTCATCACAAAAACTAAATTTACCCCCATGACACCCCCTTTGAGTATGTATGTTCATACCTCTATTTTCCCAGGTGACGACAAAAAATAAAATTATCATATACAAAATATACTGATACCAGCACATGATCATGATCTTGGTTGGGTTTATTATCTTAAAATAACTATTTTTGGATTGAATCCTTACAAATCATGATATAGTGTAATTCCTAGGTATATTATCCTTGGCCCAACATTAGGTTTAACACTATCAAAGGCATTCCCGATGCTCGATACAGATTGAATGCTATCAACTACAGTTGGTCTTGAGACAATCTAAATTCCCTCTCTAATGAAATAATTTATCAATGTGAGATCCCTTCCTCTCAATGGTAACATTTATCATAATATATCATTCCCCTAATGGACAGCGGTAGATCTAATATTCTGTGAAAGCATAACCTTCTACCTATTATATGAATCTAATCTATGTAATGGGACAACTAAATTATAAAAAACAATTTTTAAAGATTTATATCCCTTTATGAAAAGTATTGATTATCACATAACATGAAACCAAGCCCATACAACAACATAAAACTATAAATGTCACCTAATATGTTAGTGTGTGAACCATTTTAGTGATACTTCACTTCCATTACTGCCCTATAACAAGGTAATGATTTAGTGTCATATCCTACATGAGAACTATATCCATAGAGATAAATCAAAAAAAAAATATTGAATGAAATGAAAAAATATCCACCACCACACATGATTATGATCGATGTGGGTATCCTTAAGAGAACTAGACATGGAATCATTTTAGTTGTTATAGTATATCTAGTGATTATTGGAATCATTTAGTCCTAGGACTAGATGATTTATGTTAAAAATATTGTGCATCCTTCCCAGATTCACGAATGAGTCCAATATTCAATAAATTTTCTTCTTAAAATCACTAACTATGGAACAAGTCTTTCACATAATAACTGAAAATTAATTCATGAAAAAATGTCAACAAAAATTGTGTATTTTATCATGCTCTGGTCTACCATGAATGACCTTAACTACTTAATGATGGGAGATTCATGGAGAAAAGTTTCAACTATATATGAATCAGATCTATGTATGTATTACTTGAATATGAGATAGATATTAATAGGATAAACTCCATTATATGGATATGCAATATTAATCTAATGAAAGGGAAGGAATTCCTTTCGCTTTTAAATTCCCTCGATCAATACAAGGTTTACATAATTACATCTTGCACAATTTTACATTGTCTCCTAAACCCTTATTATATAATGTTAAAATACAATGAATAAATCCTTGAAACCTTGTTTTAAACATTTTTTCAATTAAATAGTCATAAAAAGATGTTAAAATACTCGAATTTTGTGTCACCACATCACAATGTTAAACAACAAATATCATTTTCCATTATCAAACCATATCAATGTATTGTTATATCTTGAATTTGGTGAACCAAACATCAGGTTGGTTACATATTCTTTTAATCACCTTAATATATAGATAAAAATTCATTTATTGAGTACCTCAGGTTGTCAAAATATATCTATGACCATTGGAAAAGGGAAAAGATCCCAACTTTTTACAATGTATGAGATTTATTTGCGTAATGGCCTTAGAACTATTAACTAGAGGAATCTCGGTCCAACCAGATGGAAATTTGGATTTTTTTTGATCTCTAACATCATCATAGTGGAAAAATTAACTATAGAGTGATTCATAATCATCCTTAGTGTGATTTCCTCATAACATTACTCATGTCCTGAAAGCCTTGATCCATTATTTACAACATTCTCATCATTTTGTCTAAAGGTTGTTCGGGTACTCTAAACCATGCAAATCCAAATTATAAAATTATTTAATACTTCCCAGATACATGGTCCATATGAATCATGGAATTCAATGTATGAAATTTTTTCAAGGTTATAAACCTTAAAATATTATCCCTTGATGGTCTAAATCACAAGACCCTAAAATGATACCGAAATATACATAAAAAATTCTAGGATGAAATCTGAAACAGTGTAGTATAAAATAAATCTTGTCTCTTATTGCTAAGCCTTGTATTTCTTAGAGCATAAAAATTGTGAAATATTTTTTATAGGACCCATGTTATAGTACTTGTAAAAGATGAGTTATATAAGATAGACCCCTTGGTCTGTGAAAAATTTAGAGTGATAATTTATCAAATCCACAAGAAGTGATGACATGTTCAGTACATGGAGAAACTACTTTTAGGGTGCTTGAACCCATCTTGGATATTCCATTTTCAATAAACCACCTTCATGAAGTTGATGTATGAGGTCAAATCGCTAATTCCTTAAGTTTATACACTATTCATAGAACCCAATATCCCCATGTCATTTCACTTGGTTATACCCAATAGCCTATTGTTAAAGATGACTTATTGATCTGAAAAGATCAAGATTGGATTCACTGGTGAATTGCATAATTATTAATATATTGTGACATGTATATGTTTGGGACCTAGAGGAATTACTCATGATTATGCGAGCTATTTCCCTGAAAACTTGTGATAATAGTTTTAAATTTCCTTAATGGTTAACATGTACCCACTAGCCACAATTTTCAGTTGACTCAAATATTATTAGACCAGGATTTTAAAATCTCTTGGACAAATTAATCAAGTGTATTCATCAATATCCATGTTATGATACCATTTGTGGTACTCTTTCTCAAAGAAAGGATGTGGTACTTTCTTCTAGAACATTTTCAAGAATCTCATCATCTGATTGAAAACTATAAGATATATGTCCCAAGATTCCTAGTCATAAAAAATAACAACCTCATAGTGTCATAATCTTTCATTGATTTCCATTCATCGACCATTACATATATTAGATTTATATACAAGTATAACATACAACCTATAAGAAACTAAACTATAGTAAAGACATGTCTAATCTAGAAGTCCCTAAACTAAAACAATAAACATTTCGAGGTATTCAAACAAAAATAATAGAACCTTATTTGTCATACATAAAATAAAAAAAATAAAAATTACAAGAGACTCATTGTTCCCGTGGTTGAAAACTAAAAATGGGAGACTAGGGAAAATTTTGAGTCTCTTCCCATTGGACAAAGAAACTATGTGACCTAGATATCATTGTTGACTTATGAAACCGAAAAGGCCCAATATATTTCATGATGAGAACCTATAAAGGGAGACCTGAGAAATAGTTGAGTCAATTATTACTATCCCATTCTCTCATCAGCTAAGGAAACGGTTAGTGCATGAAACAAGGGATAAAAATCTTATAGGGACCATTACATTTCCATAGAAAAAATCAACATATGATCACTTTTCCTACTGACGTGGTTAAACATTAGATGAAAAATCAATTTCCTTGGGTCCCATTTTAGGATTCATAGTTTAATTATATCATAAAACTATATGAGACATGCTCCATCAATCATGAAATTAACCTACATAGAGTGTCATGAAATGTGGAAAGAGATAGAGAGAGATTAATGAAACATATGAACCAAAACATGGGTCCCCACATATGATTTCATCTCAATGTGATACCATCCAATTCCATATGTATGAGATCGATCTGTGTAAAATATTTCACCATTGATTTATTTATACATAATCCCATGTTTCATATGAGTACAATTGGTCTACTTTAGTGTCTTCCTCGGAACATTGTATAACATTTCTCCCATTTCATTGGGATATATATCCACATTCAGTATAACTATATTCGGATATGACCTAAAACCATTTCAATCCCAATCCATTTTCAATCTATAAATTATTACATATTCTTTAATTATGATTATTTATGCCTCAATCTAGGCTTAATGAAGCAAAAAGTACAATGCAATGGAATACCCATCATGGTGAGTCAAAGGATATTAATTTCATAAATACAAAAACATTTAGTTAATATATTTCTTCTTTGTCCTTATCAAGTTCCCTTAGTCAATACACTCTTTATTACATTCATAGGGATAAATATCAAATATAATAATACATTCCAGTACATCGATAATTGATCTAAATTTACTTTAGAAAAGAATTAATTTTTTAAGTATAAATCCAATTATAGGGGGAATTTTTTTCCACCTAAACATTTATACCAAACACTTTTCCATCAAATATTTGAGAAACATTAGGCTCGAAGAAATGTAATTAATAATTTTCATGAAGTACTTCTACAGATTTGAGAAACTGTAATTTTTTGGAAAATAATTTCTTGGGATTAGAATTTTAACTTCATGTGGGAACATATTATAGAATCTTGGATTATCATACATGGATATTACATTTTTTTGTGGAATATTCAATACATTACATGAACACACCCCCAAGGACCATAATAGCTATGTTCTGTTGGAATCCTTGAACATAGTATTCTTAATTCATGATATATATATAATATATTATATAATTTTCCTCCCATTATGTACTCAAAATAAAATCTACTAAAAAAATCCTTCATAACCATGGGAAATTAAATAATAAAATGGTGAGATCATATATATAGTAACGATAAATAATGATGATAAACAAGAATAAAAAAACACAATGGTATAAGAACTTGTGCATGGCATATGAAAATAATACCCTATATATTAATGATCTAAAACATGAGTCATTTAATAAATATTGGATTTTATTAAGAAATGAATAATAAAAAATAAAAGAACATAATTTATGAGAGCATAAAATTGGCATATTACATGGGATTTTTCGCATACACATAATCATAGAAAATATATTTTCTTTGCTACATAGGAAGACATTACTAACATGATAGGAATTGGAGAAACCTGATTTATATTTAAAGAGTGAAAGAGGTGAAATTTAAATGTTTCGAAGTTCATTAATACTAAAAAGACTGAATCTAAAAAATACAATGCCTGAATTTCATTGAGGATCACGTGTAATTATATTTATGCTAGAAAAATAAAATCAAATGAATACTTAAATGGTACCTCATTCATTTGAAGTCACAAGTTTTATTTTCTCACCATCGATTTGTTTTTGATGGATGATGCAAAACTATACATCCTCTCGATCATTCAAACATGCTCCAAAATTCATGGATCATCAATATAAATTTTCCCCGTTTCATGAATCAGAAATTGAAGAGATTTATGATGTACCTTTGACCACCTAAATAATGTAGAATTAATCAAGAAAGGTGGATATTTTTGACCATTTTATTTCTTGGGAATCTCTCTCTATGAACATGATAAGATAAGAGGTGATAGATTATGTATCTAAATTCATTAAAATGATGGAGTTTTGAATGAAAGTTGTTAAAATGAGATTTTATGCATAGGTTATAATTTCCAAAATTTCACATTGATTCTTATAAATTAATAACCTTAATTGTAGACCTTTTCTCACATGTACGACTAAATAGTATTTGTATACATGTCACAAATATTTTTTCACTGACATTAAACATGATAAAATATTACGTTACAAACAAAGAACCATTAACTCAGCTAGTACGCTCCCTGAATAAATTAATAAACCTTGAATATCCTATGTTCGTTCAAAAAATAATTTTTTCTCCTAATCACTTTTATGATCAAACAACGTTTGAATACCTTGAAAAATAAATTAAAACATATTTATTCTAATATTTAATAATACAATTGACATATTTATATTTTCAATCTTTCAAACCCAGAATTTCATTGACCCATGTATATGGGGCCCACTACATCATAAACTCTTTTTTCATGGAATAAGTGTAACTTGTGGATACAAATGTTGTTTAGGCCTATAGGTCATTATCTCAATAGTGTTGAGTCCAACCAATAGAACAAGAGAGGAGTCTAGAAACCAAGTATTACCCATAAATATATAGTAAATTTAATAGTTATGACTTCCTCCTATGATCACTTACGGTGTTATATAATATCTTTATATGAAAATATATCATACTGTAGGATGAAAACATGTGTTATCGAACTTTTATTTCTTTATATAATTTGTGACCTTACTATGTAGATGTACCTTCTTGTACTATGAGAATGGATTTATGATGGCACTGCAATCCGGGTCAACCCAGGCCTATGAGATATCTATTCCTCAATTCTGATGTGAAAAAATCTATATTGATCATTCAACCAATGCCATACCCCTAATAAAGATCCAAACACAAACTAACTCTGCATGATTTCATTATCATGGTTTTCTTCTTTCATCGGTGTACACGATAAAATAAAATATAGAGATATTGATCTCAAGTATGGAGACAAATATACATGTTCATAGATGGGAATAACTAATGACACCTAAAACATGCAGTGATCATATTTATGGGTCCTTACTCATCATCTCATCTACTCATGATCACCATGTGAAAACATCATGATAAAAAGTATCAATGTTTATGAAACTACAACACCTGTTAGTAAGACATCATAAGTGTACTCTTATTATGATATTTCAAGACCACATGAATTATATATTTATGATTAATATCATAGTATATTGAGTTTCAAAATATAGATGGGAACTACTAAAAAATATTCATACAACACAAAATACAATACAAATACCATGTAAATAGTCAATATATAAATATAAATATTATTTTGGAATGAATAAATACAAGAATAAATGTATCAATCTATATACATGTAATTATAATCAACAGTACTATACATGTCATCTTCGGGGAACCCACTACTACAACACTACACCTTTCACAGGAGAAAACGTGCTAAGAATCATTGTTAACTCCCACATGTGACAATAATGTTTTTACTAATATATTAATTTCATCATGATCCTGCCACATTTCTACAACCTATATATTTTTCTATCTATGAATTCATGCCTTTGTGTATGAAATACCAAGAGAAAATATCCTTGAGTATATCTCTTTTTTCCACAATTTAAACATTACATCCTGGTTAGTACTAGTAATATAATTATCATAATGATAAAAAATTTCATACTAGGCTAGGTTATACGAACAAGAACAAATTTTTTTTATTCTACACTACTTCATTAGCTACCTCTGAACCAACAATAGAAACTGTATTTGTAGATATAGATACCACTATCTAGAATGATTTTTTATTTCTCATTACCATACCCTAAATGAAATATTGGATCATATTGAACTTATATAAATAATAAATTTTCTCCATTTTTTACTTGTATTCTTTCCTCTGTACATACTATGTACAAATAATTTTTAATTAAGTATAATTATATTATTATAAATACTAAAATTACATTTCACCTATATATAATTGATATTTACCAACCATAGAGTATATATTTCAAATATGACATATTTTAAATATCATGGAATATGTGATAGATACATGACCTGTGAGTATGGAATTCAACTCATAAATTTAATCTCATCCCATGCAAATGCATGTCTTCTTGTATATATTTATAACATGTGACTCTGGAAAAAATTCCCTCTTAAATAGTTCCAAATTGTATTGTATCAATATATTGTCATTTTATGTGTTATTGGATAGGTTTAATGAACCATTAAATCTACATTAGTATATCTATTTTCATAGAACTTTTTTGCTACATTATGTCAATATATATAAATTCTCTATCATAATGATCTTAGATAATTGTAATACCAATTATTATTTTCCATATGTTAACAAATATATTTTAAAAGGAAAATATGTCACTCCCAATAACATTAGACAAAAAGAGGGAAATGATTTATTCAAAATGAATATTATATGATCTAGTTTTTTAATTTATTGATGAATTGTATTTCAGTAACATACAACCTTATTGGAATTCTATGACGTCATAATCCCTTCCTGATGGTGTCTTATGGACATCTTCTATGATTGGTTGTCCTAATATGCAATGTTAAATTTGATGATCATAAATAGAACATATGAAAAGTATAATGTTTATAGATGATGGTCTAATGACTTCATATTACTAATAGATTCTTATTGGTACCACACTTGAACCAACTATAACTTTATGAATCCCCCATATTAACATGAAATCATTGATGTGTAGAAGGTAATGTTCATTTTATAATCACTCCAAACAATATAATATTGATCGATGAATGATTGGTGAATATATCCTTTAAGAAACCAACCCAAATCATCGCATGAATTTTGACCATTCATATACCACAATTCACATTCACTTTCCATAAATAAATAAAAGAATCTTATAAATTATATATAGAACTAGATTACCATTAGAATAGTTCATTTATTATTGAAGAACTTATTCCAAAATCATAATGGATTACCTTTATTTGAAAATTATTATTTCTCCATATCTATGTGAAATATGTGTTGATAGTACCAAATTTATATAAATCTAGTACGTCTAATACCATACTCGGTATATCCTTGAAAACAATATTGTTTTTCTGGAAAAAGTATTATCTTTCCCCAACTGGGTATATAAGTGTTAGATTTTATTTTCATAAATTTTTTAAAATGGATCATATGACAAAAATAAAAATCATTATAGAAATATAATAATGTTAACTTTTGTCTAATGGACAAAAGATTGTTTAACTATAACGATTGAAATTGAAATTAGATATTGTGTGCTTCTCACTAGGGAAATATGAACCACCCAGTATCAGTTTCATGGAGAACACAAGTGATATTTAGTAATGTTTCATTACATGGTTAGTGTATTTTAATACACATATGGGATATGAATATTGTAATATATATTCATGATATATGTCAGAAAAATCAAAAATAATTAGGAATATACCCAATCAAAGAATCAACTTCTGGATTATTCAAATCAATACATTTACATTAAAAATCCATAGATTTTTTTCATGATAGGTGAGGAAAATTACATCCTGTTTAATACCTCCATCTTTCAAGGACATTGTGATGGTTCCATTGGCGTGACTCTATCCATTGACGGTTTTTAAGTTTTTCATCTTTTTCACCATATGAGATAGATATTATACTTATTAATTTTCTTATTTATTTGGAGAACCTTACCTAAAAAGTTAATGACACATTTTCTACATACTGTTCAATTTATAATATTAAATGAAACTCAAGTGTATGGATGAAAAATCTATAAGAAAGATATTAATTTATAGATAATGTACATAATTTAGTGTAATCATCATATATTCATATCGTTCATCAATTTCTCAATATAAATCTTCTCAAAGATGAGACAAGATGTAAAATCATTTGTGTCCCAATTTTATATCCAAAACTGACATCATAAATTGGTGATAGAATTATGACATAACGATTTTAGGTTTCATACAAGAGTCTCCTATAAGAATTTTTACATTATAATTTTTAGGTAGACTAATTGTCATTGGGGACACCATCACCTTGAATTTTTAATGTCTTAGTACACTGGGAATGATCCAATTCTACTCTTTGAAACTCGTGCTATTTTGAACCATTTATTTATCCAATATTATCCTAGTAGAATTGAAATGGGGTTTTCACTTTGTCTACAACAAATAAACCTATATGATTAGTAATTTATCTTTATTATTGTTATATTTTTCAAATTTTTAATTTTAAATGTCTCACAGTATTTTATCAAATCTTATTATCCCACAACTAATAGATTTTAAATAACCATTTTAGTATGTAATCAAGTGGAAAGGATCCTTGGAACATGACCTCATAGTCTATAAGCAATGGCTATATCACTACTCAAAAAGTCTAAATCACGCATCTGACCCTCCAAATACATTAACGCGTAGCTCTATGATCTGTTGAGTGGACTCCCATATCTGCAAAATAATTATTTTTCATTTCTCAACATTTTTCCTCTATATTTGAAAAAAGATAGCTATTGATAAAACTTTTCTACCAATATAAGTTATGTATACTCATTACTCTCATAAGAACTCCGCTGTAATAATATGAACCCTTAACAGTGGTTTATGAGCACAGCAAAACACTTCTTTTTCCCAAATTTGATGGATAAAAGGCAGTTAATTAACTAATATTTTATTTGAGGGATTTCGTAAGTTAATCTATCCAATTGTGATCATTTTATTTTTAAGATGGTTGTTCTATTTGATGATTCTCACCACTGAACCCTAATTATGAATAGAAAAATTTTACCACACATGATTATTTTATCATTTAATGCTTATATATTAATATTAAAGTTTGTTAAATTTAATAAATATAAATTTGGAAATTAATAAACCATAGACACGATAAATAAAAGAATAATTTTGTGATCATGAGCCATTAATTATTCATTATTCCATCATGAGAATAATGGATTAACTGATAATCTAGGGGAATTACTTATATTAATACCTGAATTGAATTTTACGACTCACAACTCCAATACAAATAACTTGTTTGATGTGTTATACCTCTCAAATCAAAAATGCAAAACAAATTATCTGATTTTACAATTTATACCCACACGTAGGTGAGGGGAACTCAATGAAAGAAATTACATGTTATCACTTAAATGTGGAAACACATGCCCCCTATAAAACATTAATATGGGGGGATGATGTGATAATAATAAAAATGAAAAAATTATTAAATATTATTAAAATAAATTTGATAATTGAATTAAATAAATAATAAACCAAAAATGCATCTATTAGTCTATGTTACAGATTAATCAGAATTCAATTATATTACATAACAAAAATTAAATTCTCAAATAATTCATCTTGATGGTATTTTTAATGCATTTAATTAAATTTAAATAAGTTTAATTAAATATTTATACATCCCATAAAACCATAAAAATTTTATTCAATATTAGACTATTAACATTAAGGCATGATTTTTCTATAACATTTAATGTCTATATAGACCTAAAAAATATTCCCGAAAATTAATTTAGGAATAATAATTTATTAAATGGGATTGTCCGATTAGACCTAGACCAAATTGGTCCCGCCCAAGATAGGGTATCCATTTATTGGACACACACACACACATATATAATGATACGAATATTTTAATGGAAATGTTTTCCTTTTAAAAAAAATTATAATCAAGATTCTATGGGAAGCATTGAATAATTATCCACAGCATGGCATGTCAATTTAATTAAAAAATTATTTAATGACAAGCTTTAAACAAGGTTCCATAGAAAGATTAATCCTTTTATTTAAACAGTGTCCACGCGATTATTTAAACTTCTTCCATGGGAATATTTATCATTTAAATTTAATATGATTCCTTTGGAACGTTATAAACTTGATTCATAGGTAAATTTTATACATTTAATTAAACATACTTCTATATGAATTATTCTGTTAGCTTCCATGATTAGATTTTCTCTTTTAAATAAATAATATTTCATAGGAAGAAATAAAATTTATTATGAGGGAGTATTTTTTAAATTAAGTTGATAATATTCCAAGAGAAACATTAATGTAGACTCAATTTGAAACTTTATAAATTAAATTAAATAAGCTTCCATGTGTTTTTATAAATTGGCTTCAAAGAGAAGCATTACCAATTTAAAAAACAAAATTCCATGTGATTATTAAACTAGATTTCATGGGAATATTTATCTATTTTAATTGAATATGATTCAATGAGAATAATCAAACTATCTCCCTTGGTAGGATTTATCATTTTAATTAAACAGTTTTCAATGATATGCTATAGACTAGCTTCCAATCAAATATTTATCCATTTAATAAAACATGTTTCAATTGAAGGATTTTACTCCCAATAGACTACCCAAATTAGCTATCGGTATATCTAGATATGACTCAATATACCTAAATTCACACTATGAATAAAATCTATCACCATGGTATCCATTAAATTAAATCATAAAATAAAGCTTTAATTTATGTAGTGCCTTTTATTAAGGACCCATCAATATTCGATTGGCCAAAGCTTGGAAATTATAAATATGGTCGATGCATAGTCAGATAAGTTGGTACTATATTAAAAAACTATTTTTGAATCATAGAAAATTTAATGGATATTTAAAAAATTTATACTTAAATAATTAAATGATTTCTCTGATACCAGTTGAAGAAACAAATGCTTCATTAGAAACTTAAAATATGAAAATTTAAAATTTATGGTATTGATTCATGTTGAAAACAGTAAATCCACAAAAAATTCCCAAATTCCATTATAGATCACATTTAATTCCATTTAACAATGAAAACTAAAATTAAATGAAATTATAAATGATACCTTGTATGTTTGATGTCTCAAATAGGATTCGCACTCCGTTGATTTGTTAGGGATGAAAAATGCCAAAATATACCTTTTCTATACAGTCTATAAAGTGATCCAATGTTTTTGGACCATTTATATACATTTCTTGTGTTCTTGACCAAGATATTTAAGAGTTTTGAGTCATCACATTAATCACTTGATGAATGCAGACTCGATCGATAGAGAACGATCGATCTGACCTTGTTCTTCCTTCAGAATCAATCCCTTATAACATGATAAGAGAGGAAATGTGATAATACCTTTCTAAATTTTTGTAAATAGTGGAGCTAAAAATTTATGATAATAAAATTTTCTTTTATATATTTGTTATAATTTCCAATATTCCACTTTGTTCAATAGAAAGTAATAACCATCAATTGATACATTTGAATAAATTCATGACTTAATTAACTATTCATAAATAAAATTTTTTTTATAATTCACTTGTAAAACCTTAAAATTATCCATTATAATATAACTCAACCAATAGTCACTCCAAATAATTTAATGAACCGTTAACATACAATGTTTGTTTGAAAATTTATAATTTTTTAATTAACATTTATGATCAGACTTCTTTTGAATACCTTGAGAAATAAATTAAATCATCAGTATTATAAACATGAATTATATAATTGAAATTAGGATTATTTGTGATTTGTCAAAATCAGACATGCACCGACCCCTGTATATGTGGATGACTTCATCCTAATGTCTTATTCACTCTATTAGGTTAAACTTGTTGATACACATATTGGGTGACCCTATAAGAACTTATCTTGATATAAATAGGTCTGAACCACATCCCAAGATCATAAAACATTGATCATATGATATCACTCAAATTAAATGGGTTTAACCAAAATTTAATCACATTATAATATGTTGAAAAGGTAGTGGTTTTATAATCAATTCATCATCTCAGTATACCATAACATGTAAAAAAAGATAACTTTTCAAAAGAATAATACAATGTTATGACTTGTGGATGATAAGTTGGTTTCATGAACATCTTCCAATTATAAAAAACCAAATAATGAAAAATAATGGTATCCTTGTTTTATATTCCAAAGAAATAATAGTCAACATCAATGGATGTCATCTTAGATGAAAAATGATTTTGAAAGTTCATTTAAGAAATTTTATGAGTAAAATATAATATCAATTTTGAGATAAACTTTTTAAGAAATAAAATCTTTTTAAAATACTTTTAGTTTAAAATAATCTCAAAATATATAAAGGATTATTCGAAGAAAATAATGTTCATGATTACGGGATGATTCATTCATGTTCTAAATTTTAAAACAAAGATTCATTTCACATTATTTGTAAATGCGAAATGGAATTGTTTTGAAAAACCACAAAAATATTATTTTCAATACATTTTTGTAAAAAACATAAAATTTGTAAAAACAATTATTTTAATATTCATATAAGAATAAAGGAACATTTTCGATAACATTTTTAGAAAACATAGTTATGGAAGAAATTGAATTTCTGACCAAAGAGAGAAATAAAGTTATATTTTATTAAAAAATAATTTCTCAGTTATTTTTATGACCATAGAGTGGAAATTTGTTATATTAAATGAATATACACTAAAAAACCTTAGTATAATAAAAATAATTAGTTTCATGATGTATTTATGAGAATATTTTATAATAAAAAACATAATCATATAAAATCATAATAAACAATGATATTGAAACACCAAATCATTACCACTTGGTAACAATGAATCATAATACCTATGAATGAACTAAATTTAATGATGCATAAAATATCCCTAGGATAAATAAATTAATGATATTAAATATCAAAGGGGCTGTATAGAAACCTCATAAAAAAATATATGTACACAAATTATCATATGTCTCAAATAAGGGATGTTGAAAAAATAACAAATCTATTTACCATATTGTTATGGTTGAAATTTTAAACCACATAAATGATATATCTTTAAATATATATTTTAATAAAAATAATTTTTATTATATGAATTATTAAATAAATTAATGGGAACTATATACACCACATAAAATAAATAATTGAAAATTTGGCATGTGTCTCATAGACGTAAAAAAGTGAGGCATAAATCTCATACTGTATGTCTCGAATTTCTTCATAAACATTCGAACCTGTAACGTCCTGACCCGACTCACCACTAAACCGGTGGCTGGACCGGTCGCCACATGACTTCAGGCACGTCTTCCCATACGTAAGAGGCTACTAACTATCATTGAGGGTCTAAAGATAGTCAGTGGTGAGACTATACCCTATTAGCGGAGTTGAACAATGGTATATCAGTGTATATAACAAAAAATAGCGGAAGCAGTAACTTATAAATGAAAAATAACGGAAGAAAAATAACACTCATTTTATAAAAGTGGCCAACGCCAAATTATACAGAAGATGCATGCATGGCGTGTTAATGATAAAAAAGTAGAAAACAATGATCAAAAGAATATGATTTAAATCCCAATGTAGAAATAAATAAATAGTCACTCAAATCCCCAAGGGAGACCTCCTCGAGCATCCCCAGCATCCACTAAGTCCATTACTCTTATCTCCCAAGTAAATGCAAACATCATAGTCCTGCAACAAAATAGAATCTACTCGGGCACCCAGTGCAATGGCAGCCCGAGTAGGGTGTGAGATATAAATCATAGTAGGCCGGGGCCACCTGTGTCTACCCCAAATACATACATTTAGTAAATAATTTACAACATGTGAAGGCATGCATAAAATAAAGGAAGTAGTACAAAGTAACTATATACTCAAATAACTGCATCAGCCCTCAACTGGTGTCTTAACCCGCACGTTTAATTTGGCATGCATACTCAACAATCATTACATAACCATTTTTCATATATCAATTACTCACCACAGATGTCTCTAAAGTCCATATATGTAATCAAGGTAGAGACTGAATCTAAGATTGGGCATTGGCTTGGATAATGCGTCATAAGTTATTGAATTTAATCTTTCATATATTATGTCTATGCCCATCCACTAATATAGTGATTCACTCCTGGGTCCATCCAATAATAGTGGTTCACCCAATTCATCGACAAGTCTAAACCCTTTCTCATAATCAATTCACAAATCATCAGGTCACAATAACCTTCATTAATCATTAACTCATTTCACGCACGAACAATTGGACCCATAGTCCAATGATAATTAATGGATGTATACGTCATGCCTATCACCCTCCTGTGTATTCGTAGCATCAGTCCATGTCTCAAAACCCATGTGTATTTGGAGCATCAGTCCTTTTCCCATAAAAGAATATTTGCTTGCAATATGGGTGTAGAATGACATGTCTAGAACCCCCTGAGTATTTGGAGCACCAATCCCAGTCTCAAAACCCATTTATCAAACATACATATACATCTATCATTGGTGTAGAACACCATGTCTAACACTACAAAACCAATCCCTTAGTTAATTCAACAACTAATTAACAACACAAAACACACTTTAGATAAGTCAACACTTAATTAACCAAATTCCTTAACAAGCCTAAACCCGTCCAGTCAAACAGTGATTCGTCCAGGACATTAACAATCTATTAGAACCCCATAATAATCACAAAACATGATGAACAACGCCAAGATATTTAGCAACCATCTCCCACAACATATCATATTTTTAAACAACTCCATCCAAGAAAACTTAAGGCATGGAAAACTAATACGCATCAAAAGGTACTCCTGGCCAATAATCATAACAAACTATCAATTCACAATCTTAATTTAATTAATGCAAATAAAATTAATTCAATAATTAATTAATCAAACTTTATATATTTAATCAATCATAAATTAGATAACCATTTACCATTTAACATGAAATAATTAATCCCTCCATTAATTATTACTAGTTTCCAATTATCTTCTGAACATGTCAAATATTCGATAATCCCAATAATCTATAAAATCCAAAATCTTTTCCCAACTCATGACATGATAATTAATTATACAATTAAATATCCTATTACTCATTCTTCTCATTCAATTCATTCAATTTTATAATCATATCACTTTAATAAATTAGAAAATCATGCTTAAAATAAACACATGATCAAGTCCTCATTTATCTAATTAGTGGGGCATTATTTAATAACATCTAAAGTGTCACTTGTTGACATATCAGAATGAATGAAACTAAAATTAATAATTTATTCAATGTAAAATTAATTCTTAAATAAAGGGTTAATGATTTCGGACCCTGCCTCGAGGTTTTGATGACAACCACAATGAACGAAGAACCCTAAAGAGAACTGGTTGATTCTTCAATAACCCTCCTTAGATCACTTCTCCTAGATAGACCAAGACCAAAAATCATCATACATGTCATCCACACACATATATTTAACCATAATGGGCATAGATATAAGAAATTGTGAGGGTAGGAGATGTAGATCTAAGTAGATCTAAGAAAATCAACAAGAACGAAGAAGAAAATCTACTACCACAAGAAATTGGATTCGATTCACCAAGAGAAACCTTCAGATAGCCTCCAAAATGCATTGGAGAGGTTTTCCAACCTTCAAGGGAGATTAATCCCGATTTATGGCCACTTAGGAGGAAAAAAATCTATCTAAAGGAAAAAACAAGTAAGATACACAATTTAAGGATCTCGTTTAAGTGCCCAGATGGTTAGTTCACACGGTTTGACAAACCGTGCGCTAACCGTGCATTAGCTACTACCTAAGACACCCTTCTCACATGGTTTGGCCATATGGATAGACAAACCATGAGACACCTGTGAAACTTCCCATTTACCTTAAAACTCTTATCAATGTTTGAAAAAAATGACATCTCTAGTTGTTCCAACACTTGGAAACAAAATCCAGAGCTTGGTTTAAAATGAACGACCCGATGATAAACCGAAAAAGAATTTTAGAAGCATTCATAAGTTTAACCCGGTTCAAAACAAGATATCTTACATTATACCCACCTTAAAAACATCTCATCCACGAGAAGCCATTCAGAACCACTACTAAATCAAGCGGCCTACAAGGTCAACTAATCTCGTTAGAAGTGACGTGTTGCGTTCCCAACACCAAACACACCTTTAACCCTTCTCAACCAGTTTGATAATCCTTTTTAAATAGATCCAATGATTACTCTAAAGATAAAACATCGAAACAGATCATATAACCTAGGTCTTTAGAAGGACCTTATCAACATAAAAGGATAACCCTGGATCGAACAACTGAACATGTTTCTCAAGATTCACTCAAAGACGCCACAGACCCAAAATCCACATTCACCCTTCAGCTAATGACATTCCTTAAAAACTATTCCAAAACCATCCACCAGTTTAAGGAAGTCCATACCCATCATCTCACAATTTTATCAAGTCAATCCATCACAAGGCTATTTTAAAAACAATTGTGGCCAAACACGAATAAGGAAGTAGCCCAAAGATTCAACGCATCCCGCGTACTACCAAGATAACAACTACTCATCAAGCCCAACAACATTTAAATTGTAGTGTGGCACAAGACCGATGCTATCATAGTGTCTCCATGATGAGGTCAAGATAGGGGACATGCTTGTCGTTCCCAGAAGAGCGCACTAAGAGAAAACCATGGTCATGAAGAAGACTAGTCAAACCATTACAGGTAAAATCTATTCTAAAATCTCAGCATCACATGCAAACACATTCATCGTGAACAAAGTGGAAAAACCCACCTTAGGATTTCACATGATATCTCAAGAAAAGATCAGCTGCTCACCAGTGCGCTAGATTAAAAACATGATCAGCGGGTCAAAACACCCGGGTCATTCGAAAACTATTTCAGGTATTGAAATGAAACTGATTCTTTGACACTCAAGTCAATATAGATATAGTTGACCAGAGATTTTACTAAACAGTAGAAAAAGACATATTATGGTGTCATATCGCCTCATATGACCATTTTCCAGGATGATGCTATAACCAATCATCCATTACTAATAAGGAAGGGTCAACTGACCAATAAAGTAGCTGACCATGCCCGAGGCACGTCTAACCAGTTGAAAAAGAGAATTAATTGATGCCCAACCTCACAAAAAGGTCAAGAAACACATCACCACCCATTCGAACAAGGGTGTATTTGAAAACTGGAAGTCCTACCTGGGACAACAGAACCCAAGAAAAACCAAAAGAGTGAGAAAAGCCATAGAACTTGCAATGAATTTAAGTTCTGAGGGAACTACCAACCGCAGGTTAGCCCATTATGAAGAAAAAGTTTCAACCCTAAACCAGGTCACTTCAAACAAGTCACTAGGCTCAAAATCTGAATATAAGTCCATTTCTAAAGAAAAGAACACGTACGGAAAGTACTCATGCTATCATTCCAAGGAATCTCATGAGATGTCCGAACTACCCTTTACATGAGGGTTCTAAACTGTGGAAAACATAATAGGTTCCATTTTAAACCTCTTATATTTAAATCAATTTTTAATCTTTAATAATAAATGATTTAATCAAAACATAAAGGTAACATTTTCAAAATGCCCCAAGGGAAAAAAGGGAAGTCTTACAAACTCCCTTTTTAAAACATTACGTTAGTTGAAATCCCGTAATTTTCAGGAAACTTATCAAAATAAATTCTCATTAATGAGATAAGGCAACCTACAAGTATCTCATTTTAACCAAAATGGGTTATCTATAAAGCAACCCAATAACAAATGCACAGGTATTAAAATTTTAAACACCCAAATGGGTCATCTCATAAAAACACTCCCCAAATGACCTACATGGGTCCAGTTGTATTTTAGAAGCTAGACATCTAATTTCAGATCAACATTAAACATCATTCACATTTATAAGCATTTCACAAGGCATCAAGTCATCACATTTAACAGTGAGTCGTCATTTCCCAATTCATGAATCACCCATACACTCCATGGATTGTAAATTTTCTCTCATTTAATCGATATCAATGTCAATTCAGAAATTAACATAATCAACATAACGATCCAAATTATATGGGTGGACACCTACCAATCGATAAGGGGTCCATACACCTTATCGTTGGATTTCGTCTCCCATTTAACACAATAAACATTAATTTAACACTTTTATATTAGCACACCTTTCACATATCAAAACATCTCTAACATGTTAGCATAAGCAGTAACACAACAACATGCTATAACAAAGAAGCATGGAACAATAACAAAACATGGTAATAAATGAGATAATATGTCATATTATCATTCAAGCATGTTAAATCTATCACCGAAACATGCTATCTAAAGAGGATATCTAAAGAAGATCAGATGAGACATTCCAACCAAGGAACAAAATCCAAATTAGAAGGCATCCTACTAATGCAACTACATGGCATGTTATATGGATGACATGTGAATCTCTAAGTGTCTATGATGATGCATGTATGAAACTTACTTGACATATCAGGCCAAGAAAATTATTCTTTCAAAATTCTCAAAATCAATAAATATCAGAAAATACACCAGTCACTCAAGGTGAAATCAAATCAACTTTAACCTCTAATAGTAAAAACTTAAATTCCCATCCATGGCCACTTGGTCATTTCCCGTACATGAGGTGGTCAATCCCAAGCACGATTATTAACCCAAGCACTGAAACATTCCTAGTATCCTTTCTATCAATCCCAAAATAGTAAGATAAAGGAAAACGAAGAAACCAAAACCTCTGATACCACTTTGTACCATCCCGACCCAACTCACCACAAAACCAGTGGCCAGACCGGTTGCAACTTGACCTCAAGCATGTCTCCCCATACGCCATAGGTAGCTGACTAGCAGCGAGGGCCTAAAAAAAGTCAGTGGGGAGACTATACCCTCTTTTCAGATTTTCACAGCGGTATATCTGTTTAGATAATGAACAATATAGGATGTCATAACTCATAAATGAAAAACAACAGAAGAAAAATAATACGATTTTTATAAAAGTTGCCAATCCCAAATTATATAGCAGATGCATACATGACATGATAATGATACAAAAGTAGAATACAATGAAAAAAATAGCATGGTTTACATCCCAATGCAGAAATAGATAAATAATGACTCAAATCCCCAAGGGATATCTCCTCGAGAATCCTGAGCATCCGCTCGGTCAACTACTCCTATCTCCCAAGTAAATGCTAACAACATAGTCCTACAACCAAATAGAATCCACTCGGGTACCCATTATAATGGAAGCACTAATAGGGTGTGAGATATAAATCTCAGTATGCCGAGACCATAGATGTCTACCCCAAATCCAGACATTTAATAAATAATTTAAAACACGGGAAGACATTCCTAAAATAATGAAAGCTGTATAAAGTAACTATATACTCAAATACCTACTTCATCTCTCAGCTGGTGTCTGAACTTTCACTTTTCATTTGTCATGAATACTCAAAAATAATTACATAATCATATATCATTTATCAATTAATTAAATATTATGATGAAATTATTAAGATTCAGCCCATGCCTGACATCCCCTATATACGTTACTCACCATAGATGTCTTTAAAGAGAAAATAAGTAATCATGGTAAAGACTGAATGCAAACTTGTTCTTTGTCTTGGGTAACGCGTCATAAGATAATGAATTTAATTTTTTATATATTATGTCTAAGCATGACCACTAATATAGTTATCCACTACTGGTTTCATCCATTAACAGTGGTTCACCCAATTCATTAACAAGTCTAAACCCTTTCTCATAATCAGTTGACAAATCATCATGTCACATCATCCTTCATTAACAATTAACTCATTTCATGCATGAAAAATTGGTCCCACTATCCAATGTTAATTAATGAATGTAGAAATTCATGCTTATCACCTTCATGAGTATTCAGATCATCAGTCCATGTCTCACAACCCATGGGTATTTTGAGTATCAGTCCATGTCCCATAAAAGAATATTTACTTGCAAACTGGGTGTAGAAGTCCATGTCTAGAACCCTGTGAGTATTTGGAGCATCAATCCCTATCTCACAACCCATTTATCAAACATTCATATTCATCTATCATTGGTGTAGAACGCCATTTCTAACACCACAAAATAAAACTGTTAATTATTTCAACAACTAATTAACAACACAAAACGTTCTTTAGATATGTCAACACTTAATTAAAAAATTCCTTAACAATATTGAACCTTTCCACTCAAATAGTGATTCATCCAGGACTTTAAAAATCTAATAGAACCCCATAATCTTCACAAAACATGATGAACAATGCCAAGATATTTTGGAACCATCTCAAAAAACATATCATATTTTCAAACAACTCAATCCAAGAAAACTTAAGGCATGGAAAACTAATATGCATCAAAATTTACTCATGGACATCAATCGTAACAAACAATCAATTCACAATATTAATTTAATCCACGCAAATTAATTAATTCAACAATGAATTACTCAAACCTTATCTCTTTAATCAATCATTAATTAATTTACCATTTACCATTTAACATGAAATAATTAATCCCTCCCTTAATTATTATCATTTTCTAATTATCTTCCAAACGTGTCAAATATTCGATATCCACAATAATCTATAAAAGACACAATATTATCCCAACACATGACTTGTTAATTAATTCTAAAATTAATTATCCAATTACTCATTCTTCTCATTCAATTCATTCAATTGTTTAATCATATCACTTTAGTAATTAGAAGCTCTTGCTTAAAATCAAATGTGATCAAGTCCTCATTTGTCTCTTGTGGGTGTCATTATTTAATAACATCCAAAGTGTCATTAATTGACATATAATAATAAAGCAAACTCACATTCCTAATTTATTTAAAGAAACTATAATTTTTAAATAAATTTTTAAAGATTTGGGACCCTAACTCGAGGTTTTAACGAAAACCACAACGAACGAAGAACCCTCAAGAGAAACTGGTTGATTCGTCAAGAATCTGCCATAGATCAATTCTCCTAGAAAGAACAAGACCAAAACTATCATAAATGTCATCCACAAACTTATATTTACCCATAATGGGCATAGATCTAAGAAACTGTGAGAAGAGGAGATGTAGATCAAAGTAGATCTATGAAACTGAACAAGAACAAATAAGAACATATACCTACCTCAAGAAATCGGCTTCGATTCACCTAGAGAAGCCTTTGGATCGCCTCAAAAATTCTTGGGAGAGGATTTACAACCTTCAAGGGAGAGTAAACCAATGTTATGGTCGCTTAGGAAGAAAAACGACCCATCTAAAAGAAAAAATGAGCGAGATCCACAATTTAAGGATCTCGTTTAAGTGCCCGCAGAGTTAGTTCGCATGATTTGAAAAAACATGCGCTAAATGTGCATTAGCTACTTCCTCGACCACCCTTCTCACATGGTTTGGCCATAGGGTTAGATAAACCGTGCACCGCCTGTGCAAAAGCTGCTGCATCTATGACCAGCTATGCACAGTTTGGCCGCACTGGTAGACAAACCGTGCACCACCCATGTGACTTCCCATTTAACTCAAAGATTCTATCAATGTTTGAAGAAAAAACGGCATCTCTAGGTGTTCCAACACTTGGAATAAAATTCAAGAGCTTGTTTTAAAAAGAATGAACCGATGATAAATGGAGAAAAGAATTTCAGAAACATTCGTAATTTTAACCTCATTCAAAACACGATATATTACAGAACCATATGTATAATAAATGTAAATTTATTTTACTTATATTAAATATACAAAAATAGACATTATATATATGATTTAATTAGCTCCTATTATAACCTTTTTATTAATGATTTTCTTTGATAATGTCACATTTTTTAGAATAACCACTTTGGGTTTCGTATGTATTTTTATATTTTATTTTTGGTCCTCTTACTTGCATCATGGATCCATCATATACATAATAATAATAATGAAATAACTATAAGATTTTTACTTCAATTATAATTTTAATTACAATATTAAATTTTGATTTTGATAAATGATGTACATTATGATCATGGAGATGGTAGGTCATATGTACACATGAGTAAGATTCCAATTTTTCGATGATCATTATAGAAAGAAGGTAATTAAGATATTATATTTATATAATTATAATAAAATCCTAAATAAAATGTTATATCTATAAATAAACTTATACATATCATCTATGTGGTATGGTGAAGAAAATAGTGTATCATCGCTTCGTAAAGGTGCTAGTCCACACGTACATGAATGATGTTATGAACATTTAGGGAGTGGAATGGTAAGTAATAATATGATGATGTATCAATTAATAATGATGAAAATTTCATAAATATAATCATTATTTCATTTATACTATATATTTATTATTATCTTTATCTGTATTATCTATTATTTAATGTGTTATTGAAAATGAATCACAGTGCTTCATGAGGCGGTAGTCTGTTATACAATGAAGGACATTATCGTATCCAAAAAAATTGGAAAGTAAAAATGTAATATACGATATAATTAACCAAAATATATAATTATTTTTTAAACATAATATATACTTTATATTGTTCATCATACTCAACCATGAGTGGTGTTAAAGGAAGAACGAATGACATCAGTTCGCAAGACAGTAGTTTGTTGTATACACAGAAGATGATTTTTAACACATTTGATGGAATTAGAGTTGGTTGTCGGTAATTAACTTTACATAAAAACATATAAATGTATTTAATATACTTATACCACTATATAAACAGTTTTTAAAAATAATTGAAGGATTCTGGGGAGGAAATAAAACAATAATGATCATTGAATAACCATACCTTTTGTCTTGGTATTCTCTTTATGTTTTTTTAAAAAGACATCCCAGTGTGGATATATGTTCAAAAAAGGATTTAAAGATTATATAATGGAATTATTGAAGTGATTTTAGTAGAATTGTTTTTGAAAAAAATGGATTCATAGGTCTGAATAAATGTGTTGAGGGAGACCTTTTATAATTACAGAGGAGTGGAATTATTGAAAATACCCAAAAGTGTTCAATAATGGGAGTTGACCAATACCCCATTTTCAGAAAAAATCCGTAAATTTTGTTCTTTATAGATTATATGGCCGATAAAAATCTACAAAATACATAATAACCACATTTTGTATTATGTTATTCCTTATAATTTAGGTTTATTCTATTTAACCCATTTTTTTTACCATGGTAAATTTTATCATGTTATTTACCATGGTAATCAATTTATTAGAAATAAAATTAAAATTTTATAAATTAGTTTGTTTTTTTACTATGGATTAAAAATATTCAATCTAATTCATTATATAAAAATAATAGATATTTGGAAAAAATAATTTTAACAGAAGTGCATGTAACACACAAAACTCAATTTTATCTTTATTCGTGGTAATTAGTTTTATCTATTTTTACTAATAATTATGTTGAAAAATAATGTTTTTTTATACAATATAAATTTTTCTTACTTAATATATGAAATCCATTTTTAAATATTCCACTCATAGATGATGAAAAAATAAAATAAAAAAATAATCTATTAGATGCAATGAGAAAATTGGGTTTTCAATGGAAAATAGTTGAACTATTTACAAAGTTTGTGTTTTAAATTTCAATATTATATTGATATTTATGACAAAAACTAGTTTAATGGATTTATAATTAAACCAATTTTTACATTAAAATATATTTAAAATATATTGTAACTTTATATATTATACACGCCTATCATTGGGAGTACAAAAAGAGAATTTACTTTCCTAATACTCTATAGAAGCAATCTAGAGTCATATCATCGGAGGAGGATCACATTTGTTCACATAATTAATAAAAATCACCTAAATCATTTTTTTATTATTTTATCAAAATAATTATAATTTTTGGGGTTTTTTACTTTCTAAATATCGAAAAGTCATTTAGATTTAAAATTAAATCTTATACTAAAATGCAATGCTATAAAAAATCAGATAAGAAAGAAAGAACATACTCCTGGGTTTGGGTTTAGGTTCTATAATTTTTACCCATTAAAATAATTATTTTATATTGATAATCTATTCATGAAATATTATGTTGAATTAAAATTGTTTTATTTAGAAATTGTTATATTTCAAGTCCCTATAGAAATGTAAATTCCACATCATCCTCTAATCAATTTGATGGCACAACTCTAATAAGGGTGTGACATGTTCTAGAACATAGAACATTCATATTCCATTTTATCCACTTATTGAATCTACTCCATCATGTTATGAGATAATTATAGTTATATATGGAAGATAATTAAAATTAATGCAATCAAAAAAATATGATTTGAATGTATTGGGGTAAAATTATCACATGCAGGAATTCCACTAACATCTGTAATAACATTAAAATAAACACGAATAATGAGTTTAAGAACACATTAACCACCCTTAGGTCAATCCTTTGGTCAACCCCAAACTGTTTAGGGAACAAAATCATTTTTGGGAATGAAATAAGAGAATTAGAAAAGATAAGAAAATAAAAAAAATATAGGACATAAAAAGAAGAGAGGGAGGAAAAAGAAAATAAAATAAGATATAAAATAATAATAATAGAATAATACAATTGAAGACATATAATAATTTAATAATAACAATATAAGAATAATGTGAGAAAGAATAAAAAAATAAAATAATAAAAAACAAGAAAGAAATTAAAAATAGAAGAAGATAATGAGTTTTAGGGGAAATGGCATGCATGGATAAAAGAAACATATTAATAATAAATCCATGAATTAATTATTTATAAGAAGAATAATAAAATTATATCAAAAATTAAAAATAATAAAGTAAATAAAAAAAGACATTGGATGAATCCTTTGGTATAAAATATTCATCCTTGTGGTGGTGCAGATCCCATGGAAATGGGAAACTCCTCCAATATATATAATGGAAAATTGTGTTGGCCTCCCAACATTTGTTAACAGATCTAAAAATATTTTTAAAATTTCAATCCCCCTGGGAACCTTGGATTTGAAATGGTAAACACACATAGAATTCAGATGTTTTTGTTTTTTGATGTCTCTATGGGTTCCATGGGGAAGAAATTCGATATAAAACTGAATGAGAACAGTGCATACATCAATTCACGTTGATCTAAATGTTAAACGTAGAAAAAATTACGGTCAAAGGTAGAAGTTGTTAATAGTGAGTAGTATGAAATCCTCCTTCATCTGGCCTTGTGAAGGATAGATGAGGCCTACAAATTGGAATAATTCAGGTCGTACAAGGGTGAAGAGGTGATGGGTGGTGGCTAAATCCCATAAAAATAGACCTCGACTCGAAATGAAGATCAATAATTTGTCAGATATTTCAATCTATGGTGATCTAATGAGTAGCCGCTGATTTCAAGTTGAGGGGGACATCAAAGAGTGGGTGTAGAGTTAGTTCGGGGGTGGGCATGTGTGAGATGGCATGGAGCAGTGTCATATTTATAAAAAATGAATATTATTGGTGATTTTTATATCCCACATCTTAACAGATATGTGAACCCATATGTTTTTTCAACAAAAGGTGTGACTTCTGATTAAAGAAGCACGAACTGGGGTCGGCACCCAGATACATACGTATACACTGACCTAGGCTAAGCCACACCACTCAGATCGCGCGAGCCTTCGGAATCAATATACTCCATGTAGGATTGATTCCAAACAGTAGACATCTACATGATTTAAGGTATTAATTCCCCCATATAGATCCCAACTCTAGCAGGCCCTCTCAGGGTTGGTTTTGTCAGCTTCCACCATATGGTTGGGATTAGTGATGAGATATCATAGGTTGATGGCTAGATTGAGGGTGGATTTTTTTGTAAAGTAAACTAATATGAAATTAAAAAATGTAATCACATCATAAAATGTTCAATAAAATTCATATCACTGATTCCAATCCCAAATTAACATTCTTATTATTCATGTAAAACTATTTTAATTCTTTATTTATAATAACCCATTTTCTACTAAAACATTGAAATATAAGGTAATGCTCTATGGAACTAGTAAAAAAATTATTAAAAATTACTTTATAATATGCACAGAATATGAGTGTTTTAATTATCTAATTAAATGGAAATCTAGTTTTTAATTAAAATTTATTATTTTCACTATTCATTACAAAATAAAAATCTTCAAAAAAATACATGAAAATAACGATACAATAAATTTGATATGATTATTTCAGAAATGAAATATACTTAATAAAACTTATTTTCAAAAATTGTTAGACATTTATATTATTAATGTTTATAAAAAAAATTATTAAGAATATTTTATTTTCAAAATATATAAATGAATTACTAAAAATTTTGTACATTTTTATCGAGATGAATTCCTTTCATAAAACAATTATAATAAATATTTAATAATTAGATATTACTATTAATATCTATATATTTAATAGCTAGGTGATAATGGTCACATTTGAATAATATTATTATATATTGTTGTTTTGTTAAAAAAAGATTCGTGTAACACAAGAAAAATTGAAAGTATCGATTATAGTGAGTATACTTAAATCTATCAGACAATATAGATTTATTTTTAAAAAAAAATTTCATAAAATCAAACTTTTTTCATTATACCACGATAAAATAAATTTTTCCCATGAAATTAATCTCATCCATCAAAATATTGTATTTTGAAAATATAAACCCACATCGTACAAATGCATAACAGACGTTATCTTAAAAAATGTACGTTTGGAAAATAATGGTTATATAAATTAACTCAAAGAAAATTCCTAATAGTGTTACATATGTTGAAAATAATTATTTGGAAATGGAAGAAAAATGTATATAATTATAGAGAGTGATAGATATCAATTATGATAAGAAATTTAATGATCAATGAAAATTCAGGTGCCTCAAAACTATAAATTTGCAATGATTTAAAAGACCATAGACCCAATGAAATTATAGTGTTTGGATAATTTTTTTCCAATATTATTTTAGTATAATTGAGGATTTACTTTACTATAAAAAATATAGGGAAATATACTAACTCTATATGTTTCTATTTCAATTAAAAAATACATCTTTTGCTTCAATCAATTTCATATTCCTCGCTTACTAAACAAAATTAAAATCTATAAAAGATTTTTTTATTATTGAGGAACTAAAATTATTTTTTAATTAATCACATGATCCATAATATAATAATATGATATTACATTAATATCTAGTAATTTTCATAAGAAAATTTTTATTGCATATTATGCATAAATATTCATATGGTGAAATACTACCATAAACTATAAAACTTCATCCAAATTTCAACATAAACCATTCTATAAGTGGTAAAATATATAACCCATCAAAAATTAAATATTTATGCAGAAGGTTTCTAAATTTATCAATATAATATTAATAATAATCCCCCAAAATATCATATAGAATATCTTAATTTCCTCACAGCAAACATGTGAATACCTTCATCATGCATTCTCTTGAAACAAGGTAAGTACGTAAATAATATAAAAACTATATTGAAAAAATAAATGATTCCATATTTTTTGAATAATATTAGTTTTTATAGAAATTATTTAATACATCTAAACATGTTATTAAATCCACAAATGATTGCATAAAATATTTTTTCAACAAATAATTAATCAGGTCAAATGTAGTTAGTACAATCCAATTTACATATTCATATCCCACATATATTTATCCTGACATTATTATCTCAAAATATGAGACATATTAATGTTTATATTCCATTAATAAATATATCACCTTTCCATTAAATTAGTTTTCTAGTCCATCATAACCATATAGAATAGAAAATAATTAAATAGAATGTTCTTAAAAAAGATTTATATTAATTATGATTCTTCTATAATAATTCTACAATTAAAATACATGATCACTTTAATTATTCCTCCTACTCCCTAATCCATTTACTTGGCTTCATAAACTTATTCATTAATATATATTTCATTTATTTTTTCATTTGTAGTATCTTCTTTTCCAAAAAAATAATATTACATGTACGGACTTATGAATTCCATTCATGATATTTCCCATTAAGAAATTTATTTTCATAATACCCATACATTATGCATTGCAAATATTACACAATCATTAATACCTTAGTGAGACCTTCATTCTCATACAATTTCTTAACTAAATATATCAATTTTATTCAAAAATCTCAAACTATTGTCCTAAATCTCTATTCATAAAACATCCTCTTATTACGTTGAGATATTCGCCTGACTGTTACTTTGAACATTCTCGACATATAGGAAACAAAACCATCTTAATTCCTTGAAAACCAATACTCTAAATCTTAGTGAAAACAATCATTATTTTTTTGTTAAGTCTATGTTTTAGGTAATGTTTATGTTGTTAATCATATATCAGTAAAACAGTTTAGGAATAATCACAATATACTTTAATTCGGTCATCATACCATTAGGAATAATATTAGATAATTGTCTATCAAATTCAATGCTAACCAGTTCCTTCGGGTTCCATCCATTGACTAAAACCAAAAAACATAGTGCGATAAATTTTAATCAGAATGTGAACCCAAATATTCATGAAAATATTTGATATTATGTATAAATCATGAAACTCAATTTATAATATATAACAAATTATTTTTATTCTAGGTCATAAATAGTCATAAAATATTAATATTATTTATGATGGACTGTTGTTTGTGAGTTTCCAAATAATACCCCCTGGAGGGTCAAAGTAGGTGTAAGATAGGTCCCATTATCAAGAACTAAGTGATGGTAGAGTCATGATCAATGTGCCCATTTCTGATTTATTACCCCTTGGTACCTCTATGTCTAGAGCCACATCCTTTTTTAATATCCAGAAAGGGATGCAATTTCTTGGGAACCACATACCGTTTCATTAATGGAACATTGGATATTCTCCTATACTTTAACTCACACATAAACATATTCTTAGTGACATACCTAGACATTTCATTAATTATATCCATAGATATATCAATATAGTTTTCTTATCATTACATCCCAAAGCTAAATTAACATATCCTATAATACTAATTGTTTCCACCAATGATTCTCATAGATATATATGAAATCTTTTTAGATAAATATTCAATACATTATAAATATTCCCAGATATGGATCATAATAGATTAATACCTTTGTAAAAATGTATCAAAATCTATATAATTCCAAAAGAATCATCAATATCTCCAACAAAGAGCCTCCCATTATATACTCTTCATTGAGATACATTAATTAAAACCCCTCTTCATAACATGGAGAAGGAAACATAATAAATGGTGTGAAAGAATTCTTAGTAAGGATAAAAAAAGAAGATATGTAAGCAAAAGATGAATATATATAGATATGAATACGAACATAGATGATAAGTACATACCCATTATATCAATGATTGGAATCATGAGTCATGGAAAATTTATTAGTAGTTTATTATACATAAATAATAGGAAAATAAAATATCATGTTTCATGAGAGAATAAAATTTGTATAATATATGGAATTGTTGAATATACATAATGATAGAAAATATTATTCCAAGTATACCCAACAAGAAATTTTAACCATGTTAGACATTGGATAAACACATGTGTACCGGCTTCAAACATTGAATAACAACTAGTGCAACCACACTTATACGTTTAGGTTATCCACCTATGCACCCTCATTTTTGAGCATGGGATAAACACCATTGAACATCCTGATCTCATAGAATAATCATCATCACCATATTCTTTGGTGATATATATTGGTCAAACCCATCACATAATGAATATCATAAATATGTGTTCCACAATATCATAAATCAAATCATCATATAACAACCCACAGATGGAAATATTCTTTATATACACTTCATAATATAAAAATATGTAGGAAACATACTGTTTTATTTTCTATTTCTTCAATTCATCATAGATATCCCCTTTAAAAAGAAAATATGATTCTTAAGAATTATATAATTGTCTAACCCATGAATGTGAACCATGTTTTAGAATCGCCATTTCATAATAAACAATGAAATGATTGAATAATAATGAAATCCTCGATTTATATCTATAGTAAGGATAATGTTTCACTGGTATTTGTCATATTCAGTAAAAAATGATTTTGAAAGATAATTTAAAGCATTTCTAGAGGAAAATATATGTTACAGATTATTTTTTATTAAAATAAAATATTATAATAATAATTTTATCTAAAAACAACCATGAAAACATATTAAAAAATCTTCAATGAAAATAATGGTCATAACTATTGGTATTTTCGTTCATTGCATACCTGTTTAGACAAATATTCCTTTAACATTCTTGGTAAAACCAAAACGAGAATTGTTTGGAAAACAACAAAAAGATTACACTAAATTTTTGTTTTGTAAAAATTTAAAAATATGGCATATTTAAATTTAATATTTATAGAAAACTAAAAAATAATTTTTTAAATTTTTATTAAAAAATAAATTTTTGGAAGAAAACAAATTTCTTATCCAAGAGAAAAATAAAGTTAAATTTTCATAAAAATATTTCTCATTTTGTTTCATTACAAAGAGTGAAAAAGTGGTACTATTAGATGTAAATACCATGAATAAAAATATTATAATAAATTTCATGAGTTTATAGAGGGATGGATCATTTAATATTATTATGAGAAACATATTCATAAATAATCGCATTTAATGTTGTGATTGTAACATAAAATCATTACCCCTTAGTAAAATTGTATTAAAATTATCATGACGGAATTAAATTTAGTAAAACATGAAATATGCGGGGGATAAATTAATTCATGATATTTTATATCAAATGGGATGTATATACACCTATTAAAAAAATATATGTCATAAGATCACTTATGTCTCGAAGAAGGAAAATTGAGACAAAACATCCTTTACTGCTTTGTTAACATTGAAACCATAAACTGCATGATATAGATAAAATTTAAATGATATGTAAACAAAAATATTTTTCATGTTATAAATCATAAAATACATTCATACTATATATATAAAACAAAGAAATTAAAACGGTTGTTAATATGGAATGTATCTCACAAAAGCGCAAAGTGAGTTAGAAATCCATTATTTTATGTCTCGACATTCTTTGTACATATTAAACCCTCAAATATAATAAAGGAACATGGATTTAATTTATATATATATATAATATTATGTACATATTTATTATTATATATATGTAATATATAATATATTTTCTAACCTTACCATCCAATGATAAATAATGTCATTTGTTGTTACGGTGGACTGACCCCTCAAGAGGCGATGCAATTCATTTTCCATCACTACATTACCTTTATGGTATATATAAATAAATTTAAATAAATAATATTATATTTTTTATATAAATAATATTAATTATTTTTTTTAAAAACATATCTTTATTCTTACATGATCATTAAGAAATCGTAATGTTATAAATGAGCATGTATAACCTACTATCTCTATGACTGTTATATAGTTCATTTTTAAAAACCATATTAATGAATTTTAATGTATATTTTACTTAAAAAAAATTAATTCTATCACTTTTTTTAGATACAAATTAATAATGGCCCCTTTAACCATGGTCAACAAACAGAGGCTGTCATGATGTTTTGAACTAAACATCCTAAAAAACTGATATAGACATAAATATATAAGTAATTATTTGTGTTATTAAAATAAATAAAGTAAATTATTTAATTATATGATATCAAAGAAATAAAATTTTTTTAATAATAAAAATAATTTATAACTGTTTATTATATAGGCAATAAAGGATATACATGATAAGTTTGGAATCGAGGTATGAGTTTTCAAATCATAATATCCTTTTTTGAGAAACATGTTCTTTTGTATACCTTATTTATTTTAAAAGGTATATATACTAAAAATAAAATATATATCATCATATATTATTATGATTCATTATATATGTACATTAAATTCATTATAACTCTCATTAAGGTAGTATTTATTAATACATTTATTAAAATATACGGGACTTCATCTCAATTTTTTTTCATTGATGCATATTTTAATTTTATGGACCAATTTATTTTATATAGGGTATATAATAACCTTTTTTCATGTAATATCATGAATATTTAATACATCATTGTATTTTATATATCCATTTGAATTATCTCATCTATCGTATTTGACTTGAAATTTACCAAGTAATAAATCATGTTATAAATCAATTTCTATTCATTGGGTTATATAACCTTTTAATTGCATTTTTTATCCTTATATTATTTTTGTAATGAAAAATGATTATTTTATATTTTATTTTCACTTTTTTATGTGGCCATAAATTTCACACACATAATAACTTCATTGATCAGATTTCACTTCAATGATACAATCATGGTAAGGGAGTTCATCACAGTATTCCTTTATTGAGGAATATTTTATTGGTATCCAACTTGTCACTTATATATATTTTACATACTACCACATATAAATTTTATATTATAAAAATATTTATAATAAATATATTTAATATTAAATTTTACGTTATTTTTTTCATGGTGATTTTCATTCAAATGTTACCGAAATAGTAATTGTTTATTTGACAATATAATTTTAATCAAGAATGATTAGGCTCGATTTTACATGGAAATAATTTCTTTATAGATTGTATAATAAACCCATCTAATTTTATTCTAATATATTTATTCATTATATAATGAATTATTAGTACCATTTTCCTCCCTTCATTATTTAAAAAGGATGTGAAAAATTTTATATGATAAATAGACATTATTTATTTCTCAGGCCAAAAATCCTTCATTTTCCAAATCCATGTTTTCAAAAAATATTTTCAAGAATATTTTAAAAACTCTAAATTTTTATAGTTACCTTTTTAACATTATTTTATTTTTTTTAAATATTTCTTATAAAGGGAATATTTCTATAATTTTTTAAAAGGAATTATTTAGAAGTGGAATATTTTCATTTCATATATATTGTATATATAGAATTTCACACCATTTGACCTATAAATAATTTAAAAATTACATGAAAATATTTGATGGTTATTTCAAAGAATTGTTTTCTATAATATATTTTATTTAATTATTTTAATTTAGTGATTTCAAAGTGAAATGTTTATTTTCCTAAAAAGAAATTCTTGTAATCACATTTTCAACAATGGAGACATCCTTTGATGTAAACAATTTCATTTATATTATATATATATATATATATGTCCCTCACATATTTTACAATATTATTTTTTATTATATTGATGGGATAATACATGTCTTATGTTAATCCCCCATATTCCTTCATTAAAAAACATTCTTTTATTATGATATGAAGCAAAATTATGAAACCTATTTTCCTTGAATGGATTATTATTATTTATTCATTATGGATGAATTAATTTTTATTGGATGTATAATCAGAAACATGTTATAATTAGTTTGACCAAATAGTGATCTAATGTTTTGGGTAAAGATTAGGTCTCATGAAGAACCCCGCCTGGGATTAGGGATTAATCATTATCCATTATAGTACATTGTCCACCATGTGATATTATCAAGATAGTTAGCCTTGACTCATGTCAATGTCATGTTTTGTATTACATTATAATTTCATATAATACCTTGATTTTATCATACGATGTTATTCATGTTATTATTTCATGTGATTTCTCACAATCCCTTTCTTTTATGATATCATGTGTTACCCTAGAATCACATGCCATGTTTACCTATCATGTTTATTCCCTTATAAGGTTGTTTTGCTTACCCCATTGCTTTATGTAATCACTAAGTTATTCAAAGGCTTTTAGAATATTGAAGAGATTTATGTGTGGACTAATGTTAATAAAGAAATATATTTCATGTTTTTTTCACTTTATGTTTTTTGTTGTTTTCTTCTAAAGACATTAGGCCTCACGATTTTTGATTTTGTTTTTGCTTGATATTTCGGTCAAAAAATTGAGCAATCATGTGTTTCAAAGGATTGGGTCACTATATTTACTATATGATAATTGTATGGTTTATTTTATGGTATTAGTATGAGTATTAGATTGTGATAACCTTAGTGATATGTTTACGGGTAAGTACAAGTATATATAAAAAATCCTCAAAATTTTGGTGAAGTGTTAAGTTAGAAGGTTATAATAAATTAGTTCTATCACTGGATACTAAAAATAGATGTAGATCATGTAATGATTTACTTGGTGGAAATAACATAAAACTGGTGCATTATGATTTCATTAAATCATCAACTAGTTCATATAAATGGGACTTTCTACAAACATGGTTTGACATTTCGGAGGGATATGTTTTTGAAATTCATAGAGTTTTCAAAAACCATCACAAAATAAATGAATATATGATAATCATAGATGACATATTTTAAACCAAATTTTTATTTGTTATATAGGAATAATGCTGATCATAACATTAAAATCATAGATATCCCCATTTAGGATGTATTTTATGGATATCTAAAATGATTAATAATATTTTGGGAGCAATTTATGGAAATATAAGATGTGTGTTTTGTATTTATTTTAGTGAAAGAATTTTAATAGTGGAAGAATTCATTTTTTGTGAATATACATTTAATGGTATTGGAAAAAAGTAGTGTTTAACCTATATTTAATGTTAAGATAAACGTATTTTGTTAAGATTATTATATTTTCTCCAAAAATAGGATTTTTAGAAAACCATAGTTGCAACAAAATGATTTTACGATTAATGTTATATTGTGGATGAACATAAATTTTTCTGTGATTATTATAAGAATTATATTAAAATATTTTTACAAAAATTATATCTTACAAGATGGAATCAACTCATAATATCCGACGAGGACATGGGGATTAAACCCATAACCAAATGAAGAAATGGTGGAATCACCTACTGCTGGCCTATTTCAGGTCTTGGTGAGTAAGAAATCATTTTTTATTAAAATATATATCAAATAAATATTAGTTTTACTTGGGGGATAATGATTTAGTATTAAATATTTTAGGATTATTAGGATTTTGATGTAACTACTGATATTTTGAGAAATTATTCATTATATTGTGGTATCTGTAACCCTTTAATCAATAAATTGATTTTACATAAAATATTGTTTGGGAAAAAAGAAAATTAAATTTGTTTATTAATGTTATTTTGGATTTTGGGTAATTTTGTTGTTGGATAATTTATGTAGAAACTTTGGAGGGAATTTGGATATAAAATATATTATTTATTCATATGAAGGTTTATAATTTTTATTGTTATCATTCATTTTTAAAACCATTTCAATTTTTAAAATATTTAAATAATGGAGAATTTCTTTTTTTTTTCATTTTATAATTTATATTATATTTTAGAAGTTTATCTTAGTGCTACCAACATAAAAAATTTAACATGAATGGTCATTATTTTGATAAATAAATTAAATTTTGTGGAAAAATAAATATATAATGAAATTTTTATTCCCAAATTTGTATATTTCCTTATATTATTAGTCTATATGGTATGCGGATCCCTCAACTTTTGGAAAAGTGTATTGAAATAAAATTTTATTCATTTTCAATTAATCAATGTTATCTTCTCTCTTAATAGAAAATGTACAACATTATCACCTAAATGAAATGTCATTCAAAATTCATGTTTTCACTTCACAAAAATATTATTTGTATGTGTGAGAATTTATTTTTATTTAATATTATATTATAAATCTATTTCCATATTTTGATGAGAATGTTTTATTAAAACTTATTTCAATGTGGATATTCACAAAAATTGTTTTTTTAAATTTATTATCCAAAATTATCATGACCCTGATCAAATTGAAAGGATAGAAATTATTAACCGGTGCCTGAGTATAACCAAAAAATATTTTTAGATGAAAACATTGTTTGAAATTTTATATAACATGTAACACCTATCCTAAACGAACAATGAAACATTATGTTTTAATCATGAAGGTTATAACCTAGAAAATAAATTAGTGGATATTAATATTAATAAATAATTTATTAAATATATATAAATATCATAATTTCTATAATGTATTTATAGACCCTAGATTCATTTATTATATATTAATCGATTAAAATGACTATTTTATTGAATGGTGGTGTTTTGGATATAACTTATAAACCCTAGAATCATTTATTTATTAATTTTGGAGACACTTTTTATAAGGGAAAATTTAAATTCTTGAATAGTTCTGGGAATTTACAATAATGAAACTCTCTCTCACTTATAAAAAGGAACACCATTTCTTCTTCATTATAAACTATAAAATCATTTTTTGTTTAGAAAATACCTATCCAAATTACATTCATAATTCTCTATACACATCATATTGGCCTTTATTTCATATAAAATCCAATCATGGAAGTATTTATTTAAAATTATAAAGAGTATTCTTGAGGATAGGGTATCATTCTTAACAAAGCATTTTGGTTTTTTTCTTCCTCCACCGCCTTGAAATATTTTTAAACCATGATGATATAATAAAATCAGTATTAAAATTATACATATATTTTATTATTTAAATGTAATAACCTACATCCATATCATCTACCATAAAATTGTAAAATAAATCATTAGTCCTATGTGTGGTATACTACCGCCTCACGAAATGATGTAATTCGTTTTCCTTTATCTCCTTTCACAAATGTTTTGTATGATGGATTTAACGTATATATATATATATAATTGATACTAATGAAATGTTTTTAATTCAGGATAATATATATATAATATATTTTATGAAATTACCACATAACTAATAATGATAGTGTCACTTGTGCGTACGGTGAACTACCTCCTCACAAAGCGATGTGATTCATTTTCCATCACCTCCTCAATTGGATGGTATATATAAAATTATTTATAAAAATAATAAATTTTCATGTTTTTTTAATATTATAATTCATATATTAAAATTATAATTATTTGAGGCTTGAAATTGGGGATATTATCTAACAATGGGCACATTGACAATGATAAACATACTGATTTCCTTTCAAAATTAAAAACAGAGTGTCCTTAAAACAACTAACAAGGACATAACTGATTAATTAATTAATTATGTCTTTAAAATAAATGGAGTAATATTATATGCATAAGTGTTTAAGACTATAAAAATATATTAATAATAAAATAATTTATATATGTTTTTCATATAGGAGATAATGTACAAATAAAACAATTCTAAAGTCCAGGTAGGGGTTTCAGTCACAAAACATTCTTATTTTAGATACATGTCTTGATAAAGAAATAATTTATTTTTAAATGTGTCTAAAATGGATATTTAATATTTAATGTCATGAATTATTCATATTAATAATATTTTAAATTAATTTTTATACCCTCTCTTTTTAAATATTTTTTTTATTAATTTATTTATTATTTTGTTAGATTATTGTAATCAATTTATTTTAATGGTGGCATATTTTAATATTATCCACCAATTTATTTTATATGGTGAATAAAATTCACCTTTTAAATTTAATTTATTTAATCCATTATAATTAATGGCATTTAATGTTTCTATTTGAATTATCTCATTTGTATGGATTTTAGATGAATGTTACCAAGTGGTTTAGAATTTTATAACACAATTTTTTTTCAATAGGTAAAATTAATTCTTAATTTTCATTGATATTATAAGATGATGTGTGTAATGGAATTTGATTATTTTATGTTTTATTTCCACTAGTTTTATGTGGGATTATATTTTACACACATAATTACTTAATTTAATAAATATAACCTCAATAAAACAAACATTAAAATTGATTTCATATCAATTTTCATTCACTGAGGAATGTTTTATTTTTATACCCCTAATAAATTTTATATTTTGTATATACAAGTATTTATATAGGTTTTTTCATGCCTATATTTATATTAATTTTATTTAATGTTTCATTTTAACTTATTTATTTCACATGGTTATGATTTAAATGATACAATAGTGGTATAGGATTGTTTCACAATCTCATTTTAATCAGGATGGTTTAGTCTTAAATTTCCATTAAATATAATTATTTATTCATTTCTAAATAATACAATTTAATTTTTTATTCTAGTTTTATTAATGTTATTTTCATGTAATAGTACAATTTATCCATCTTTTGAACTTAAAATTATTGAGGAAATTTTTTCAATAAAAGATGAATGTATTTCGTCTTTCGATTGGAAATACTTCTTCCACATCCATATTATGTGAAAAATTGAATAATATTTTTTATAATAATCTATTTGTTTTGAGTAATTATTAGCCTTTTTGAATTTTAAAAATATTGGTTAACTGGGATTTTTCGTCATTTTCGAAATGAGGTACTTTTTTTGGAATGTATTGTTTTATTTTAACTAATGCAATATGTAGAAATTTTACCATTATTAAGACCAGAAAATTATTTGAAGATTACTTTACAAGTTTCCATGGTTCCTTCAATAAATTTTTTCCTATAATATTTAGTAAATGTTTATGTTTTAGAGAAAACATTTCAATTTGAAAAGATTATTTCCCCATTAAAAATTCCAGGTAATCATTAATAGAATTTTCATCCATGATGACAACCACTACTGTTATGTGTTGATTCTAAATTATATATACATACCGATAACATATATACCTAGATTATTATTTCATCATTTAATGAGATAATTTTAATAACTAAAATAATGAGAAAATATTTTTTTAATATTTATTAATATTTTTGAATTAGATAATATTTAAAATAGAAAAAAAAATTCAATAATGTATCAGATAAATCCACATTTAGAATTTAAAATAATATTTTTCAAAATAGTCGTTTTATGGCCTTTTAATGGAATAGTTTTCATGAACTAATTATTTTATTTTATCAATTATAGTTTCAAAAATTAAATTTATCAATGAAATTGGAATATGAAAATTTATTTTGGATTAATTATTGGTATATTTATGATATGATACATGTTGTGATGAATATTGAAAAATAATTGCATTTAGAATTGAAATAATATTTTTTTTATAAATAATCATTTATGTTAACTAATTTTTGTCAATGGTTTTATTATTTATTTTAGTATTTTTCTTATCAATAAATTCAATCTACTTCGTTGTAATAAATTTTATGTTTAATTATGGATATAAAAATATTTTAATCTTTTGATGAGTTTTACATTAAAAAAATACTTTCTCATTTTGGGAATGAGATTACATTTTCTTTAATTTCTAAAATTTACATGTTTATAATGTTGAAAAATGAATTCTATATTTGGAATCATAAGGTCCAAATTTATTAAATAAGTCTGTCTGAGTTTTGAACATTATAAATAGTTTCTTTAGTAATTTGTTGTAACACTATTAAAGGTAAATCATTTAATTAAGAGTAAATATAACATTATAATAATATATAATTACTTTAAAACTTACCATAATTTATTTTTATGAGATTTTATCGTCCAAACTAAACCATTTAATAAAATAATAACCTTTTCAATCCCCTTATATGAGAGTATGACATTTGTAATATTTTATTAAAATAGTATAATTTTTTCATAATTTTTTTGGCAAGTGAAATATTTAAAATATGGGGGTATATAAGGGATATGGATGAATAAAAATAATATTCGGAAATATATATATATTTTTGTAAATCATGATTTATTTTAAAAATTTTAGGGATGAAATATTTATATTAAAGGCTTTCATAATTATGATGAATTAATTGTTTAATTAAGGTTAATATCTAGTAAATGATATTGAAAATACTAAAAGAAATATAATTTGAGATGATTGTTTCAAAATAAGAATTTTTTCCATTAATTTTACATGTGATATTTTATTAATTATTGGATTGAATTCATATTGTTTTTATGATACATTTTAAAATTCTTGTAATGAAGAGTGTCAACATTTGCATTATTGAAATTTTTAGTAAATAATATGTTATTGAATGATATAAAATTCATAAAAATATATAAATTAGTAAATTTGTTATAATATTTATGAAAATTTCAACAATGACTCACTTAATGGCCGTTTTTTATTTTATTGTTTTTATATTTACCATTAATGATAAATTACATTATATCATGATAAGAGTTAAAAGGGTCAAATATGGGTTAAAAATAAAAGGATTAAAATTATATTTATAAATTATAGAATTTTTATTAAATGAATGTTTTTCTACACATAATAATCATATATTATAAGTAAATAATATTTGAGAAATTTTGAATAGAAAAGTAATTTATATTAATTTAATATTTTCAAGAATTCAAAGTTTCCCTCCTCACTCCAATAGAAGTGGATGCACTATTTTCATTTATATAACCATAAAATCATTTATGGTTCATCCAATATCTACCAAAATCTATTCCTAGAATCACCCCCCACAATCTATAGGCCTTATATTAGGAAAATCACCCCGTTTATAGTGGTTATGTGGTTAATCGAATGAGGTTGTCCGAATGAGAGGTATCATGTTGAATTAAGTGATATAGTTTTTTTCTGCTTTCACATAATCTAAATATTCTTCAATTATTATGAACTAATAAATATTGTATCATAAGTATAATTAGATTTTATTATGTCTATATTATAAACTAAATACGCCTCTAATTTCATTAAGTAGGAAATAAATTAGAAGTTCATGGGTATGACACATATTACCTCGCGAACCAATATAGTTCTTTTTCATCACCATCTCTCAAGGCTGGTTATAATGATGGAATTATTGTTTTTATATTAAAATAATTAAATATTTATAATTATGGAAATAATAATATAACATTTATCTTCTTACCATTAAATGCACATAAAAACGATAACATTGTTCGGGCGTACATGTGAACTACCACCTCTACAATGTGATTAATTCGATTTTCAACACTGCCTCATAATGAAAAAATATATAAGTTTAATTAAATTATTAATATGATATTCAATATATAATTATCATTATTTAAGGATAATTTTATAATTACATCCTTTTTCATAATAGTCATTAAAAAATGGAAATGTTACACATCTGTACGTACGAACTACTCTCTGTATAATTATAATGTATTTAATTTTTTGTAACTATATATGATGTTTTCATTTAATAGTTTTATTGATGTATAAATATGATAAATAGGTCATGAAAAATATTTTTTTTATGATGATCTCATTACTATTTTTGACCATCTACATCATATCAATGTAATTTTAATTCATGTATCGAATTTCACCAAATATTTTCATGTGAACATAAATAATAAAGTAATTTTATAACATAATAACATGTCAAATAAATGTATTAATAAACTATATAATGGCTATAATTAAATTAAATAAGTAACCAACAAATATTATTTATGATGATAATGATTGTGCGTCATGATTTAGGCTCAAGGTAAGGGACATCACCTCAATTTTCTTTTGTTGAGACATATTTTGACGTTATTCTTATCAATTAATTTGTGTGGTGTACATATCTCTGAATTTACATGTTATATCATGGATTTATTTTTCCTCATGATATTTCATGATTTTTAAAGGTTACAATTTCTTGTAGAATATGATTCTTCTAATTATAATGTTGTATGGGAATTCTTATCCCAGTTTTCATTCATTGGGTGAATATCTTAGTTTTTTATTATATTGTCATAATAAAATTTTAAATAAACATGGAATATGCTAAGTTGTATATATACTTATTTTATTAGTACTTATAGTTAATGAGCATAATCAACTCATTTTATAAAATCTCACTTCAATTAGAGGATATTTGAAAGGTACCCTTTAACTAAAACATCCTTTTTAATGTTTTAATTATTTTTCATTCTAAATATTTAAATTTCATGTAAATGTTTTCAAATGGTTTTTGTGATTTTATTTTTATGGATATTAATATTTTCTAAGAGAAAAATTGTAATATCACTCAATATTTTACAAATAGTGATATTTTTATTTTTTTTTTGTATGGGAATTTCTTTCGACAAACTATTTTAAAGATAACTTTTCAACCATATTAACAAATGAAAAAAGGAATATTTATTTATAAAATTTTATATGAATTGAATTTTCTTATTTAAGGTCACTTTAATGTTTTGAATCCTTATTTATAGGTTTATAGGATTATATTCATATAATGTGTTTTCAATTTTTGAGTGTTTTGATTTGTAAAAATGAAAAGTCATGTCAATGTAGGATATTTATTATAATTTTATTTGTGATTTATGTATTGTTCTTATTTATTAATGGGAAATATTTCTGAGAACATGTGATTTTGTGATTAATTGATGTTGTGTGGGATCATTATTGCTATTGGATGTATTATGTAATGATATATAGTTAATTTGTAGGGTTTCTCCTAAGAGACAACGAGAATATACTATGGTGGTTATTCCAAATTTAACCATGAAGGTACTCCCTATTTATCTATGATAGGTACATTAAATGTAAGAGTTATATTATATTAAAGACACATGTTACCTTTATGATTTTTTTTATCTGTGTAGTTTGATTTGAATCTTATGATTTCACGATATAAGATAAAAAACTTATGTTTTATTGATGAAAAGTAATTCATTATGAAAATGTTTTCATCGTATTATAAGTATTCATTGATTAACTATTTCTTTACTTTTTTATGTCTCTTACTATGATATTTCTGATCATCCCATGTAATAGATTTTTTCTTAGGTTATATGGATGTGTAGAAGAAGTGAGGAAGCCAATAGTATTGTTATGAATATTTTTCATGAAAAATAAATCATGTCTCAGTATAAATGTTTTATATTTGTCATAAAATGGATATTTATTTAGTAGTATCCAATTAATATAAACATGGGTTTTTATATATGAATAATCGCCTAATTATGTACGACTCGACGCCATATAAGATCTTTAATAAAGAAATATCTTGACTAAAACACAAGATTATGTAATGTATATGGATAGGGGAATATAGTTTGCATAAAAATTAATTTTATATATCTTTAGGTATAAATATATTTATAATAGAATATTAATAAATTATTTATTCTTTATGGTTATGTATAAAGGGTATATAATTTTACTGTTACAATGTTCATTTTTCTAATATTTGTATATTAAAAATTGTTTTCCATAGGGGAAATAGACTATATATTGGGGGAATACAGGATTAGGAAATCATCCTTTGTAATTATAATCACTAGACGGTTGGAATAAAAACTAAGAAGTTTATTACAATGATGGATTAGTTCACAGAGGCCAGAAATAGATTTTTTAATCCATTCATAAAATCTTGAAAATTAACTATAGGGTAATATGTATGTAGTGTATATTTTTATGAGAAAAATCATCCAAATATAAGTGAATTTATGAACTAGTGGTAGATGAAAGGAATATTAAATCCCTATAATTTAATTATGTCATGGGGTGTTCAGACAAACAAAAGGGTAGTCTTTCTATTTACAATTTTTATGGTTATGATGTTGAGTAGTGGTTAATGGTTATGAATATCGTGGAAAATTAGGAGATTGAAACCGTAGATTATGATGTATTCAAAAATATTCTTATACAAAAATATTTACCAAAGCCAATTCGGATTAGGATGGAAAACAAATTCATAAAATTAAAGGATGAGGAGGATTCAATGGCTACAGAGAAATAAAAATTAACTCAATTGGAAAAGTGCTCACTAAATTTTATTTGGGATCTTGATAGTAACGTAAATAATTTTTACTCAAGAGTAAATCCAATAATATTAAAGGGAATCATCTTCTTGTGAATTCATTTGTTATAAAAAACATGATCCCTGTGTAGAGATGGTCGAAATGGGGTTTTCTGATTATCACAAATTCTTTTAGATCTAACAAAAACTATCAAAAACTCATGAAAAATTAAGAAAATCAAAAATAAGGTTGATTTTAAAAAAATTATGTTTATTTTTTCAGAGAATGTTTCTAATAACACAATGGAGAAAACCTTTTGAATTATGGTATATGCTTCTAATGTGGTAAAATAGGGTATAAGGATTGTATGTACAATGAGAAATATCATGGTAATAAAAATTTTGATTTGAAGTCAATAAATTGTTTTAAATTCAATGAGATGATTTATTATGAAAAAAACCATCCATACGATAACCCGAATGATGGGAAGAAACAAGACTATAAGTAGAAAGTTATGGTCAAATCGCTTACAACTACTTCATCCAATGTCTGTCCATAAAATGAAGTTGTATCAAGTAAATATTTTATTCGAATTATACCACTGTATTGTCTGATTGGGGTATTCACATTATTTAATTTCTAATAAGAATTCTAGTAAATAGAAAAACTCTCCTCATGAAATGAATTTGGATCATATGGTGAAAACACATTGGGAAAATATTGAGATAAAATGAAATCATAATAATATTACTATCAATTTCTATAGAATGAATTTACCAAAAAAAAATAATTTCTGCACTAATTGTGTTTGACAAGATTCTGGGAATGGATTGGATTTATATTTACCATGATAAGATAAACTATAGAGCTGATAAATTCAGTTTACTGAAAGAGTTTCATTTTGTGTACAAGAATGAAAACATTCCACTTCTAACATACCAGGATGCCAAGAAACTATTATGAGATAAAAATAAATGTTATCTTCTATATATTTTTGAAAAAAAGGAAATAATCATATTCATGATGTGCCTGTTGTAATTGTGTGTCTTGATGATTTCCGAGATAAGTATCCTAGTATTATACTAGATCATAATGTTGAGTTTTTTGTTTACTTAGTCCCTGATGAAAATTCAATTTCAAAACACACATATCAAATGAATCTAGTAGAACATCTAAAATTAAAAAATAAACTATAGGTGGTTTTAAAAATGTTTTTGTATGGCCTTGAACATCACTAGGGGGTTCTCCTATCTCGATTGTTAAAAATAATCATGGGTAAATTAGACTTTACAATGATTATTGAACCTTGAATAACATATTTTTTATAACAAGTATTATTGTCTGAAAATAAATTATATGTTTGATAACAACTGGTGAGAACAATATTTTATGATGGTTGATCATAGTATAGGGTACAATATGTTGAATGTAAAAGAAGTCATCACTTTGAAGACTGTATTTGGGATTTGATATAAGAATTATGAATTTTTCATTTTACCTTTTGGGTTAACTAATGATCCTACTATATTCAAGGATCTTATAGAGAGAATATTTCACGGGATTTTGCATAAGTCTATGGTTTAATTTTTTGATTAAATTTTGATATATTATGAAACTAAATGGAAGAATGAAATGCATATAAGGTTTGTTTTAAAAAACATTAAAACTTTATGAAAACATTAAAAAGTATCAATTTTGGTTTGAATAAATTTTATTCCATTTTATCATTATTTATAAATTTCTATTATGAATTGATTATACTAAAAAAAATTCTGATTTATGGTCAATACCCACAAATATAACCAAGATTAATTGTTTTCATGGTTTAGTAGGTTTTTAGATGAGGTTTGTTGAAACAATTTAAGGAATTTCCTACCCACTAACTAAGATAACTTGAAAAGAAGTTATTTTATTCTAGGAAAAATAATATGGTGATTGTTTTTAATAGGTATGATGATGATTGGTGAATTTTTCAATTTTGGACATACATTCTAGAAATGGTGAATTTTTCATATACAACAGTTTTTTGTTGAAATGAATTAGTTGTATCCTAATAAAGAATGATCAGGTAATTGTTTGTTATTTATTCTTATTGAGACCTTATGAATTTAATTACCCAAGACATGATTTTGAATTTCCATATGATTTTTTATTTAAAAATATGATTTATCATTTTATGGTTCTAAAGTGTGAAATATATTTTTATCACAAAATTTGAATGTACATGATAACTTAGAAAGAATTGAACATGTAAAAGACTATATTGATGGAATTAATCAAAGATTATTATTGCATAATTGTTTATCATTTTTAAAGGTAAATAATGAGGTTGATGTGTTGAGTCAAAAAATAAAAATACTATATTATCCATTTTAATTTTGGAATGTTACCCTGTAATTAATGATATGATTAATTTTGCCTTGGAATTTTTTGGTGCATGAAATTTATCTATTTGGTTTCTAGTGTCGGTGCAATTTTCATTATTAAAAAGAATTAAGCATGTGCAGAAAGAAGATCATGAGGTATATAAAATGGAATAATTGGTTAACATTGGTATGCTTTCAGAATATATCATTGATATAGATTGTTTTTTTTGATATTTGAGAAGATATTAGGTGTGTCTTGTGATTCACTGTTGATGAAAGTGCTGTTTGGTGATGCCTATATTTATATGTTTTTATTTAATTTTGGTAGTACTAAGATATTCAAATCCCTTCGATATTATTTCTACTCGGATGTAATGAAAAGATAAATTTATGACTTTACCATGAATTCTTCGACTTATCAAAAGATTAAAAAAGAACAATAATTTCTGATGGTGATGATTTAACAATTTATAGTTCCATAGTTGAAATGGGGAAATATATCCATGGATTTATTAGTGGTATTATAAAATACATCCCATTATAATAATGTAATATGTATTATTTTTTAATAACTAAGTAAATATTCTCATTTCCTTCCTTTTTGAGACAATCAATCTCCAGATCAAGTTTTTGGTTGTATCTTAATGTAAAAATTAGGTTATATGGAGTTCTTATCTCTATATTGTATCTGATTGAGACCATAGTATAACTTTAATATTTTGGAATGGCCTTCAGTAGTCATTGGGAAATAATTAAATTTAATTAAAATATTTTTTCCTTAGAAATATACATATACAAAATGAACAATTAAAAACTTAGAGGATCTGCGATGTTTATTTTCAATGAAATACATTGGAATTTAGGATCAACATCATTCATTGGTTGAGTTTTCTTATAATAACAGTTTTTATTATAGTATAAATATGAAACAATTTGAGTCATTATATGGAACGTGGTGTAAAAATATAGAATTTTGGAATGATGTTAGTGAATGGAAGTATATATGACCATATTTTTCAAAGGAAATAATATATAATGTTTAGTTAAATCAGCAACACATAAGGACAACCCAGAGTGGGAAAAAAAGTTTTGCATATAACTAAATGAAGGATCTTCCTTTTGAGTTAATTAATATTGTGTTTCTTGATGTTTCTCCAGGGAAAAGGGAGATTGATATTGGTAAGTAGGTGAATTTGAGTACATGTATCATTAGAACCTATAAAATTTAAGTGAATATTGAATCTGTTTCCTACCGAGTTTCATTGCATCGTAGTTTATCCTAGGTACACAATGATTTTCATGACTCAATGTTAAGAATGTATTTTCCGAATCCATAACATTTATTTATTCTTGAAGTAGTTTAGTTGGAAGAGAATATTTCTTATACGGAACAATTATTTTATGTTCGTGGCTATAGAGAGATGGTTTTGATAAATATGGTGATTTATTAGTTTATGGTTTTGTGTAAATACAAATGGTTGAATAGGAATCATGAGAATCTGAAAATTAAACGAGGTAAAAATATCCCAACATATTTAACAAGATAATAAAATTGTGGGGATGTTTTTTACAAAAGTGTGAGAATAATATAAAAACCCTTGTAGTGATCATACAATTATTTTTTATATTTACTAATTTATATCAATTATAATGAAATTAAATGAGAGAATATTTTTAATAGTGAATACCATAAATCTAGATTTATGGTCAAAACCAATATTTATCTTAAAAGTGGTTTTATGAGATTTTAATGGACCACATGATTTAAAATTATGTTTTTCATATTGATAAATTATATATCAAAAAATAAACTTCTTCTATGATATAGGAATATAAAAATTTACTTTTGGTAGATTTTTTTCTTTTAAGTTTCATGTTTTTATGAATATTGAAAAACAATGCATTTTTAATAGAAATCGTATTTAACCTATAATTAATTTATATGTTTAAAATAAATTTATCAATGATTTTAAATACAAATAATATTTTTTAAAAAATTAAAAGAGTTTTGGTCACTAGAATCATTTTCACAATGAATTTTGATTTAAAAACATGTCATTTTTTCAAGGTTTTTACTTTAAAAACAATTTTCTAATTCTGTAAAGGAGATAATTTTTTAATTAATTTTTGAAATTTATATGATTTTAATCTTGAAAAATAGTTTCAATATTTTTAATAAGAAGTTCCAAATTTAGTATATAGGCCCTCATTTTTAAAATTACTAATAATTACTTTTTGTAAAATAAATACATGATTAAAGGTAAATGAAGAAATTAAGGGTAAAAATAATATAATATTAATATAAAATTTCCCTAAATATCAAACTAATTTCATTTTACTAGTTTTTATAGACCCAAATCATTCGTAGGAAAAATTATAATATTTGTAACCCATATGTATGAGTGTATGAAATTTAAAATATTATATTTAATGAAAATTTAATTTTGTCATACTTATTTTTTAACAAGTAAATTATTTATAAAATGGGGTTATATATGGTACCATTCCAACTAAAAATAGTATTTTGAAACATATAACTTTTTTTCTATCATTATAATTTATTTGTACTTTTTGGGGGAAGAAATAATTACATTAATGGCCTGCACAACGATGATGCAAAAATTGTTTAATTAATGTAAATATCGAATTAATGAAATTAAAAATAATAAGATAAATAATATTTTAAATAATTTAGGCCATCAATGAATTTATTAGATTTATTTTAAATTTTATTGAGTTCTTTTAAATATTTTCTCTGATTTATGTTTGTAAGAATATTTATAAAATGTAATGTAATGAATACTGTCAAAATTGATATAATTGATATTTTAAAGTAAATAATAATTTATTGAATGATATAAATTTCATAAAAATATTTAATTTCACTATATGATTGGTATATGTTATAAAATATCATAAATGGGAACTTTATAATTCTTTTTATCATTTAATAAAAATTATATTAACCCTCAAATTTTAAATTACCTCATATCACGATAAGAGTTAAAAGGGTTAAATAAGGGTTAAAACAAAAAATATGGATTAAAAACATAATAATAAGTTATATAATTTCCATTGGATGAATTTATTTCAACCCATAATCATCCTAAATTCGAAATAAATTATTTTTTATCTATTTGGAATAGAAATTTATTTAATATTAATTTAATATTTGGTTGAATTTCAAGAGTGCCCCTCCAATCTCTTATAAAAGGGTACCCATTATTACCATAAAAATAATCTTAAAATAATATTTGGATAAGTAATGATCTTTCAAAATACCATAATAGTATCTCTATACAAATTTTAGTTGCCTTATTTTTGGCATAGCATCATTTTTTTAGGTGTTATGTTTTTAATCAAAGGAGTTCATCTGAAAGAGAGATGTCATTTTTAACTAAGTGTTTCTATTTTGTTTCATTTATCAAATCCTAAATATCAACACCAAACATGACAAAATAATAAATATTGTTTCATAAATATAATAAATTTTTATTATGTTAAAATAATTACCTAATTCCATCTCTAATTTCATGAAATGGTAAATGAATTATTTTTTTGTTTGAAGGTTAAACTACCACCTCACGAACTGATATAATTCATTTTCCATCACCGTCTCACAAGACTATATATAATGATGCAATTATAATTTATATATGGATTTAATGAAATATTTTCCATTATTCAATAATAATATATCATTTATGTTCTTACCTTTCCATGTACATAAAAACAATAACGTCATTTTTGTGTACGTGTGAACTATCAACTCTAAGATGTGATGTGATTCTTTCTTCAACACCACATCACCTAGATGATATAAAAAAGTATATTTAATTTATTAGTAGGATATTAATGATATATTAATTTTTTAATGAAAAAATTATAATTAACTTTTTTCCATATAAATCATTAAAAATCGGAAACGTTGATTGTATATACGTATGGAATGTCGCCTCTATGATTATTACATAGTACATTTTACATAACGATAAATATTTGTTTTATTAAAAATTATATTATATGTATAAAAATGATAACCATCTCATTAATTTTATTGTAGATATGATATAATCATGACTATTTTTACTATAGACATCATATCAAAGTCATTTTGACTCATGTATTGAATATCATCAAAACATACAATTTTAACACAAATAATTATGTAATTGTTATAGGATGATAATGAATGATATAAAATTAATAATAAAATTAAAATATATGTCAATAAGGAAATAATTTTCCAAAATCTATTATTCTGTATGATAATATTTGTACGTGGCAAGTCAGACTCATTGTAAGTGACTATGTATCAATTATCTTTTATTGAATAATATTTTGATGTCTTGTATTTTTATTCTTTTCCATGATGTATCTAAATATCCATTGAAATTTTATAGCATGAATTAATTTATTCTACTAATATTTAATGTTTTATTAAAAGATACACTTTCATATGGAATACAATTTTACTGATTATAAATAAGTAATGGAATTTTAAACCATTTTCCATTCGTAGGGTAAATCTCATACTTATTGATTATATTGAGATAAAATTATATTTGAATTTATTAATGATTTTTTATTTTGAATTAACATTTTTTATATGTATCCAAATATAAAATAATTAATATAGTCATTTTATTAATTTTTATTTTAATGACATGATATTTTTAAGGGACTATGTAAATTTAGGTATATAATATAAAATATATAATAAATGTTTTTATAAATGTATTTATATGGGAATGAATATTTAAAGCTTGTAATTTTTTAATATATCATACATTTTTTCAAAAATAAATATTTTTCTTGTTTTCTATATGGGACTTTTCTTTAAATAATTTTTTTTCATGTTACATCTTCAACTATTTTTTAAAAAAAAAATTAATCTTTTTTTTAAATATATGACAAGAATAAAATTTCCCACTTTCATGTCTATTTAATGTTTTTATGCTTCCTTTGAAATTTAACAATTTTATTTTAACATAGTTTTTTTTCACTTTTGAGCGTGCAAAATTATAAAAATAAAAATTCATATCAAAGAATAATGGATAATATTTGTTTTTGACTGATTTAATTTTTTGGATTATGTTTTGGTTATTGAAATTATTGATGATAATGGGTAGTTCAGATATAATACGAGGGTGGGTGAGGCCATTATGGATTTCCAATGCATTGGGTAAGTAGTCAAAGTTAATCAGTAGGGATTCTCTTAATAGATTAAGGGAATATACTACAGTGCATATTCTAAATATAACCATGAATAGTGCTCCATATATAGATTTGATAGGGAAAATATATTTAAGTGTGATATTAAATTGATTCCATAAGTTACCTTTATCATTCATATTTTTCATGGATTTTTACTCGAATTTTAGGATTTATTTATGTAAACTATGGGGAATATGTCTTTTTTTGTGAAATCTCTATCATTGTGAAAAAATTCATCATTTAATAAGAATTCATGGACCAAAGGTTTTATTTATTATTTTATGTCCCTTACTGTGATTTTTGTTCTCATCCATTGATTTCAAATGTTTTTCATAGGTTATAGGGATGGGTTATATAATATTAGAAGTCATGTTGAATATTCTGATGATTATTCTTGAAAAATAAATCTTTTTTTTTAAATTTTTATTTAAATTTTGGATAAAAATATGTTTTTTCATAGTATACACCTTTATCAAGGTGGGATTTTTAATGTGAATGTTCACATAATTCTATAAATATATAAACCATAAATTATCCTGAAGAAAGTAATTTATTATCTAAAACTCAATATTATGTAATGTATATAGAGGAGGACATATAGTTGGTATCAATGGTCAGTGTAGATAAATTTTGGGATTAGTATATTGTTAATAGAATATCCATTTATGATTTTTAATTTATAGATATGTTGAAATTATATAGAATTTAATGATTAACTTCTTCGTTCTTCCCAGACATGTCTATTCAGAAAAATTTTCCGAATTGGATATAGGGTATCTGTGGTGCGACGGCATTGTGAGGAAAACATCCTTTTAAATAAGCATAATGAGATAGGTCAAATCAGAACTGAAATTTTTATTGCTGTGATGGATCAATAGATGTGGTCTACAAATATTTTTATCATCCAAGCATGTGATCATCCCTATCAACTAAAAATGATTACATCAGTAGTGTATCATTTTATGAGGATACAACCTCTAGAATTTAAGGGATTTTCTATCATAGTGGTATCTGAAAGTTGGATTAAATACATAGAAATGATATTTGATGTCTTGTGATATTCATAAAATCATAAGGTTAGTCTCTTTATTTACTAATTTAATTATAAAACCAACTAGTGGTGGTCTATGGTTAAGAATATCATGGAATATGAGGAGATTGATGCCTTGGAATAGGATGAATACAAAAATATTGTTCTTGAGAAATATATTCCTTAGGAAATATGACTTATGAAGGGAAAACAATTTTAGGAATTGAGGAAGGGTGAGGATTCAATTGCTACAAATGAAGAAAAATTCACATGCTTGGAAAAGTACACTACAAATTTTATCCAGGTTTATGATATTAAAATCAATTTTTTTACTTATTATTCAGACCAAAATCTCCTAAGGAATTAGATTATAAAAATTGAAGAGTTATAGAGAACTTGTTTGTTGTGAGGATAATTTTGAAATATAGTTTAAAAATAATCACGTGTTCTTTTGAAACCAACCAAAAAAGAGGTAAATGTGGTGGAAAATTGGACGAATTAGTCCAATAAGTATGATGGTATGAAAATTAAGTTAAATTTTTCAGATAATTGTTTTAAAAAACACTCAAAATGACTTTGGAATTATTTTCAGTGATTATGATGTCCAAAAATGTGGCACAGTGATCATAACTACAATGAGAAATATCATGGTATGAAAATTTTGATATACAGGTATTAACATGTTTTATAGTCTATAAAATGGGTCATTATAAAAATTAGTGTTTGATGTGGAACCAAAATAATGGGAAGAATTCATACCATAACTAGACAGGTGTGGTGAAATCCATTACAACTACATTAGATGATGTCAGACAATTAGCTGAAGTAGTATTAGGTAAATTTATTGTTTTTTTAGATTATGCCAATGTGTTATTTGATTTGGGAAATACAGATATTTTCATTTTTTATAACTTTTCTGGTAAAATTAATATTAGACCTCAAGAAATGAATCTAAAACATATAGTGAATACAAATGGGGGAAATATTATCGAAAAAGAATGTATTGGAATCCAACAGTCATTTTTTGTAGTAATAATATACCTAAAAATCCTATTGCCTTTTCTATAGAAGAGTTTTATGTTATTTTGGATAAGAATTATTGTTCTATTTACCATATTCTGATAGATTGTAGAGACAGATAAGTTTCATTTAATATGGGTTTTCAGTTTTTTACAAGAATGAACCCATAGCATTGATAATTTATAAATATGCTAAGAAACTATTTAAGCATTGAAATAAATGTTATCATGCACATATTTGTTTTAAAGAACTAATCATATTAAAGTTGTGTTAGAGGTAAATGAGTATGTTTATTCATTCACTAATGAGTTTCCCCATATTATACTAGGTTTTAAGGTTGAATTTATTGTTTAATTATTTTGTAACGCAAAACCAAATTTCAAAACCCCCTTATCGATAGGCTCAATTAGAACTTCTAGAATTAAGAAAAAAGTTATAATATATTTCTAGTTTATGGTTTCATCTTACCTAGAACTTCTCCATGGGTTTCTCTTATCTTGTTTGTTAAAAATAAAGATGGTTCAGTAAGACATTTCATTGAGTATAGATCCTTTAATAACATCAATGTTAATAAAAAGTGTCATTTTCATAATATAGAAAAAATGTATGATCATATCTAGGGGTGAAATTTTTTGAAAGGTTGATATGAGATCTGGGTACCATCAGTTGAATATAAAGGAAGAGTACATTATAAATATTACATTTCAGACTAGGTACAAGAATTATTATTTTTTAGTCTTTCAATTTGGGTTAACTAATTCACGTGTTGTATTTATGGATCTTATGCATGGAATATTTCATAAGTTCATAGAAAATATTTTTTTCATGTTTTTTTATGAAATTTTCCTATATTATAAAATTAAATAGGATCCTGAGAATCAAATAAGGTTTTTTTATTGAAAATATATATAGAAAATAAACATTATGGTAAATTTAGCATGTATGAATTTTATTGGCAATAAATTTTATTACATTGTCACATTGTTTCTAAAGATGGAATAACTTTTGATCCTTATATAAATAATTTTTTTGAATAATATGAAACACCAAAAAATATAACTGGGATTCATATTGTTCATTGTTTAATAGGGCTTTATCTGAGAGTTGTCAAAGTATTTTCACAATTATCCAACCCACATACAATGTTAGCATGAAATGGATTAAAGATCAGCTGGACAAAATAATGTGATGAAACTTTATTGGAATTGGAATAAATCATTCTGAATGCCCTAGTATTGGATATGTATTACAGAAATAATAAATTATTCATATATAGTGATAATTTATTGAAAGGACTTGGTTGTGTCCTCATGTATAATTATCAGTTAAATGGTTATTCTTCATGTCATTTGAAAGATCATGAGTTAATTTACCCTACATATGATTTGGAAATATTTGTTATTGATTTTTATTTAACAAATTGGTTGTAACAATTTTATGTATTATAGTGTGAAATATGTACTAATCACAAAATTTTGAAATATATATTTTTATAGAATTAATTTAACATGAGAATGATAATATATATGGAAATAATTAAGTATTATAACTGCATGATTCATTACAATAATTGAATAGTAAATTATGTATATGATTCCTTGATTAGAAAAAGTAATGCTATGTTATCCATTTTACAATTCTAATGTGAGCCTATAGTTAATTATTTAATGAATTTTCATTTTGAAGTTATTGGTCACTGAAATTACTTTGTTTTGTTTCGACTGTTAGTGAAATCATCTCTAACAGATAGAACTAAAAAGGTGTATAATGAATACCAGAGATCAATTACTGGATCCACCTCAAAGATATCCCTTCCCTTTTCTTGATCCTGGAAGAAGAAATTCCACAAACACTCGATGGAAAAAGTAGGGTGTGAGCCTAACCCCAGCAGGATACCACCAATGATACTATAAGATATTACAAATATAGATTATCCAAAGAAACACTTTCAATTTTAAATAAACAATTTTTGAAACTTAAAAGAATATTTTAACAAAAAATGCTATACATTTTCAAATGATGGAAAAATTTATTTATGCAAAGGCTTTACAATGATGGAATATTTCTAAAACAATGGGTTAAGTATAAAATTTATATAAAACAGTTTATAAAAATTTAGCAGGCATGTAAGTTGTTCAAAAGCATTGTTATACCCTTATATCTCAAATATAATTAAACAAGAGAGAAACATGGTCATCTCCCAAAAGGTAAGATAGTATTAACCAGTTATAGGTTTCCACACACTCTATGTAAACTCAGAAAATGTGTATACACACGTCCCTATGACCCTGGAAAAAGGATACTCATAACTAACCCATCAAGGATGTAACTCGATGCAAGATTATTTTAGAAAGTCATCATTGAATAGAGTGTATCCAAATAACTCACTAACTACCTAAGGCTTGAATGCGCTCTTACTTGATGGGTGAACTATTTTAAGAATGCTTAAAATACGCTCAATCCCATTCTTTCATTTCAAAAGTTATTATTTCATTCCATTTAAAACCAAAATAGGTTCTATTCAAAACATGCCTTTTTCTACAGATAAAACCACTAGGTTTCTATCAAATCATTTTACTCCATTTTCACTAGTTTGAAATCAATTCAAAACCAATTCCATCATCACACAATTTATTTTCACAATTAAATACACAAATTTAATTGAAATCATTTCCATCAAATAAAGAATTTAAATTGAAAAATTTAAATAAGAAAATTTCCATAAACACACCCAATTCATTGTAATTGGGGTTTTCCAATTTCCAGGCCAAAACTATTTCAAATATCTCGATTCATTAGAATAGAGTTTTTATCAATTTAATTGAAAGAAACTTTGAGAAATTTAGTTTAAATCAAAATTTGAAATAAATCAAGCAAATACAATGATAATAAATTTGGTAAGTCAGGATGGAACCACCTACCTCAATGGTTTTGACAAAAACCAAAACGGTCGAAGAACACTCAAGAAACCCATGTCGATTATCCCAAAACTGCCTTAGATAAATTCTCCTAGAAAGATCAAGAACAAAGCACATCATTTTTGGAATCCACACACATATATCTACCCATAACGGGTATAGATCTATGAAACCTAGAGAGGAGGAGAAGTAGATCTAAGTAGATCTAAGAAACTAATCAAGACCGATAAAGAACGATCACATACCTAAAGAATATAGATTCGATTCACAAAAAGAGAAGCCTTTGGATCACTTCTAGAATGATGGGAGAACCTTCTATGACCTTAGGTGAAGACAACTCCTGAGTTAGGGTCACTTAAAAGAAAAAACGAGTCATGTTAAGGAAAAACAAGTGAGATCCACAATTTTAGGATCTCATTTAAGTGAATGCACAGTTAGTTCCAACGGTTTGAAAACTCGTGCACTAGCCGTGCGTTAGCAATTGCCTCGGCCACCCTTCTCGCACGGTTTGGCCGCATGGTTAGACAAACTGTGTGCTGCCTGTGTGGAAGCTACTTCCCCTAATACCAACTACGCACGGTTTGGCCTCACAGTTTAGACAACCCATGCACCGCCCATACAACATCCCCTTTGCCTCAAAACATCATTTAAAGTTCTCCCGACTCCCTGATTCGTCACTACTGAAAAACAGAGGTAATTAGAAACATCAAATGTACCTAAAAATGTAATGTGATGTTACAGACCCATCTTATTTGGAAAGGACATGTGTATTGAACCAAAAACCAAATAGTTGCAATGGTTTTTTGAAGACTAATGGTGTACGTGAAGTTGTGGTTACCATGAGACTATTTTATATTAAATTATTTAGTAGATACATATTATTTGACATTGGAAAACATATTATAGGATCAAATATTTTTTTATTTTAAGGTTTATAGGTAACTAATGATATTTTGGGAATTAATTCATTAGACTCGGGTATAGGAAACTATCGAGTTTAACATGTGATTTCAGAATAATATTTATTTGGGAAGAACATAATTATTATTTTTTATTTTATGTTATTTGGGACGTAATATGTATTATTTTGGGAATAAAATGTTTTGATGATTTGGTTGAAATTTTTATATAGAATGTATTATATCTTGAATGAGAATAAACTTTTTATTGAATTGTAAGAATGAAAAAAGAAGGGGAAAGGTCATGGGGGAAAGAGTGGTGGATTCCTATGGTGTCTCCCCTAGAAATGAGCATGAAATAATTCATTAGGGATCTTATATGATAATATACAATGGTAGGATCACTAGGGTCCCTTATACATGCCAAGGCATAAGACACAAAATTCCATCCCCTCTTTTAGTGTTCAAACTAAATCTTTTAATTAATGATCCCCCTCTAATTCTGGATGTTGTAAGCCAATACCAACAGAGGGATAACCTTACTATTGAGGAGCCCAACCGACAATAATTAATTAGATTTATCCTCTTTAATTCTATAGTTATATAATCTATAAATAATTAATACACTCTCTATTTACCATTATTCTACTCAAATATAGTTTTTATGATCATAGAATGAAATGAAACTAAAAATAACAGGCCCTATAATATCATGCACAAGCCCCCTACTCTCATATAACTAGTCAAACATGATCCATCCAGATTGAACTCTAAACTGGACCTAGTAGGAATCCAACTAACCCATTCCCAACTATTATCACTTCATACACCATCAACATTCATGAAATAAATTTGGATAAAATATTGGACGAAAAATGATGAATCACCACCAAGAATACGATCTTATAGCTCTGCCTATAAAGATTTCATTCGAACATGTATTTAATGAATTGAGTATAAAATTCATCCCCTTACCTTGTTCCTTACATCCAAAACTATGCCATAAACATCACCAAATATCATGTTTTATGCGTTAATCTCATATTTATTATGGCCATATCCTTGAAAAAATGACTTGAGGAACTCCAAAATGGTGTACCGCCTCCAATAAATAACCATGTAGTGAGTGATAAGACTCTAATATCAAGGGACCACTCCAATATGAAAAAATATTATAAATAGATTATATCTCCAAGAAACATAACCCCAAAAATGGGAAGCTAGATGTATACCTCTATTATATATGTTTTCATCTATGGGTTAATCATGGTTCCCCAACTATAAAACCATGAAATTCATCTTTAATTAGGTCAAATTACACCAATGCTTCATCACCAATTCCTTAATTCAACTACTAACATGAACCATTCCATAAAATTCACAACCATTGAAATAATTCGGAGATGATTTTATCTCAATCAATATTTATCATATATCTGAAATAAATTACTTTTCATCTTTTATCAATATAAAATATATTTATATTTGTTTTATATTTTTAAGAATTGTAAATGTGCCTATCATCTATCCTACAAAGGGAACCCATTCATCACATTTCAATACACTGGGAAAATAATTTTTTGGCCATGATATTCCAATATTCCATCCTATAATCCCCATTAACATCCTAGAGTCCTTATTTTAAGAATAACACCCTCTTTATAGGTGTTATGATTTTAACTAAAGGACGTCGTCTGAAGGGGAGGTTTCATTTTTTATTAAGTGTTTTTGTTTAATTTCTTCTATTACTTCCTTGAAATATTATTTCCATATTATGAAATATCATCTTCTAGAAAATAAATATTGATATGTGTTATTATTTAAATATAATCACCTAAATACTTCTATATTCTCATCCAATGGGAAATGAGTTTTTTATTCATTTGTACGGAAAGTTACCACATCACAAACTAATATAATTATTTTTCTATCACCATCTCTCAATAATGGTTATAATTTTAGAATTAATATTTTTATACGATATTCATGAAATATTTATCATTATAAAAGAATAATATATCATTTACATTTTCACCTTACCATTAACATTAAAATTATAATGTTGTTCATGCATATGTGAACTATCACCTCTATGAAGTGATCTGATTCATTTTTCATCACCACATCACATGGATAAAATATATATGTATATTAAATTTATTAATATTGTATTAATGATATTATTATAATTATATAAATAAAAAATAAAAATATCCTTATTTTTAAAAAAAATCACGAAAATATGAAAACATGACTCATGCATACGTACGACATACGATTTCCATGATTATAGCATAGTTTGTTTTCTCGTAGCCATACATAATTGTTTTACATAAAAGAATAATTGCTGAATAAATATGAAAACCATGTCATGAATATTTTTCTTGGGAAGATTAACTCATGTTCATTTTGATTATAGATATTGCATCAAAGTCATTGTGACTCAACAATCGAATATCATGTAAACATCTGATGTGAACAGAAAAAGTTAATTAATTGTTATAACATGATAATAACTGATTTAAAAGGCATTATAAACAATAAATAGTTTTTAATGATATTAAATAATGAACAATATTTTATTATTCATGAATATAAATATTTTACGTGATGAGTCAGAGTCATGTTAAGGGACTCCATCTCAATTTTCTTTTATTGAGGCACATTTTGATGTTATGCATCTCAATTATTTAAATAGGTGTAAATAACCCTCCATTTAAATGTTATACATTGAATTGTTTTTTATTATGATATAAAATGTTTTTTAAATGTTACTAATTCATGTTTTATACGATTATACTTATTACAATATAGTAAGGAAATTCAGAACCAAATTTCCATTATTTGGGTAAAACTCCAACTTTTTTATTGTGTCATTATAAACTTATGTGTGAAAAGACATTTTAATATATTATGTTTTATTTTCAATTTTTTTAATTTTCATTGAATACACATAACTGGTTCATTTGATTAATTCTCACTTCCATGATACGATCTTTGTAAGGTACTCTTTAACAAAATCATCATTTTTAATGTTGTAAGGATTTAATCGTATAAATCATCAAATTTCAGGCCCTTATTCTAAAAATTGGTTTTATGCATGTATTTTTATATATAATTATATTTTAAAATGGTAATTTTTTATTATATATTGATTTTTATAAAAAATGAATTTTTTAAGGTTTTTTGTAAGATATTTTCATTATAAAAAACTATTCTAATGTTACCTTTTAAACTATTTTCACTAAACCCAAAAGAATTTTTTTAACATATTAAAAATGAATCTAATTTCATTATTTCATTTATTTTTTAGGTCTTTATTCCTCCTTTACAATTTAACAAAATTATTTTCATTTAATGGGGTTTTGTTTTTGATTCAGAAGCTTTGTAAATATGAAAAGTGATTTCAAAGTGGGAATGTAATTTTTATTTTGGGCATGTTTTATTTTTTTTCATTATATTTTAGTTATTGGGAATTATTTAGGTGAATGGGTGTTTCTATGAAAAATTGAAGGTGGGATAGCTCATTATATCTCTCCAATTCATTTGATAACGAGATGGGGTAAATTGGGAGGGTTTCTCAAAAGAGATTAAGGTAATATACTATAGTGGGTGTTCTAAATGTAACCATGAAGGTTACTCCATATATATCATTTATATATAAAATAAATAAATTAGTTATATTATATTTCTTCCACATGTTACTTTTATAATTTATGTTTGTTATGGAATATTATAATAATCTTATGATTTTATTAGGGTTGCTAAACTAATTTTATTTTATTGGTGAAAATTATAACTTTGTGAAAATATTATCATGGTTTTATCATTATTCATTTACTAATAGTTTATTTTTATTCATCATATATCCCTTATAGATCATTTAGTGTATATCTATGTTTTATAATATTATATAGGGTATAAACATGATTAATAGAAAAAAAATTCAACTTTACTATAATAAATAATATTCAAGAAAAAGAAATCTTCTATTATTTTGAAAGTATAATATTTTAAAAAAAATGGTTATTGTTTTAGTAGTATCCAATTTTTATTAATTTGGGATGTTACATATGAATGATTTCTTAATTCTATATAACATTAAACCTGAATGATCCACAATAAATAAATTTATTGACTAAACCACAAGATTTTATAATATATATGTTCATGTCCATATTGAAATACATGAAATATGTTAATATGTCAAATAAATTCATTATGAAATTTCCTTTGATTATGATATGTGGAATGAATCTGAAATCCATTTTATTTAAATGTGAAATTGTTATGTTTTTGTGTCATGTTTTTTTATTTTGTGCCACACATAATCATGAATTTAAATTGATAGGTGAACTAGAAAACACTCCAATAAATGGGGTAAAATATTATTCTCATGAGATGTTATGTATTTTTCAGGGAGTAAACATACATTAATATGGGCACAGTTCACTATGTCATAATATATAAGAGTTTATCCACGAAACATTTTAAAGGGATATTATATATTGTTGTGAAATTTATTATAATGTAATTATCTTATGAAACCATGTTCTTTATGTTATGATTCCACATGATTACACATATTAAATATATTTTATGATATCATATATTAAGTTTGACTCACATATTTTTTCCCCTTATTATGTTTTTTCCATAACTGGGTCTTTTAGATCACCATTTTCCTTTATGTAATCCCCAGGTTATCTTGAAAAGATTGACGATTTCAATGTGATTTACGAGATGACTAAAGGGAATAAAAAAAGTAAATATGTTATTTTTTACAATTTATTATGTTTTATATACTAGAATTATAAGGATACATGCCATCATTATATTTTGGGTTGTACTTATTAGAAATTTATATTTAATTACATGGTAATAATATCGATAGAAGGATTTTCTACAATAGTTACTATTATAGAATGGAATATTTAATTTTATGTATTATAATAATAATAATATAGATATTACACTTGGGAAAAGTATAATCACATGACTAGGTATTGAAAAAAATATCCTTCAAATTTTGGTAATGTATGTTTTGAAAGGGTCCAATGAAATTACATATCATTCAAGATACAAAAAGGTGATATGGCTCTTGTTCAAATTTACCTTGGGGTGATAAATAAAAAATGGTACATTGATCTTAGAATCTAGAAACACATATTTAACATAAAAAGTCGTTATTGCACACATGGTTTGACACTCAAAGGTGATAAATGTTTTAAATTTATAGACAATATAAGAACCATTATAAAGGACATGAATATATGATAATCATGGAATAACTATGTTAAATGTAATGTGTATTGGTTGGATAACTATAAATATGATCATATGTTTAAGGGAATAAAACCCCACCTTTTTGGTTTTATATTATATAAGTCTAAGATGATTGAGAGTATTTTTCAAAATATTTATTGCAAAATAACCCTCCTAATTATTATTTTTTTGTAAAAAATTGTAATTTGACCAAGAATGACTTTATATTTTATGGAAACAATTTTATTGATATTTTCAACCTTTAGGTATTATCAAATATTTTATTTTCAAGTATTAATATTCGATTAAGATAAAAATATTTTTTACAAAAATAATTTTTACATGAAAAAATATTGGTAACAATATTATTTGATGATTAATGTTATTTTGAGTAAGTTTATCTTGTTTTTTTGGAATTTTATTGATATTATATTTATATTTATTTAAAAAAAAGATGACCCGGATGATGAGTAATGTAACACCACATGTAAATAAAGAATAAGAAATTTTTATATTTGTCCATATTTGTGAATAAAAATATTAATATTACTTTAAAGGGAACTCTATGCTCAATGGCGTACCCAATACATGACAACGAGTTCCTTTGAAATGTTACGTTCCACTCTAATAATAAAATAATATTATTTTAAATGGTAGTTAACGCCTAGCCATTGTAAAGGCAGGAAAGAACAGAACTAACTAAAAATGATTATATATGTTTTTCAAATATTTTTACTTCTTACAATAAATGTAAGATGATTGAAAATGCGAACGAATCCAATTTTAAGCATAAACATTCTAATATTCTTTAAAAGGTCGATTAACCGCCTTTTGATGGAGAAACTCTTTTAAATACACTTTTTGAAAATTTTATGTGTTATATTTGACAAAATAAAATTATTTTTTAGAATCGGGACATCAACATTTACTTTTTTAAAATTCTTAGTATTTTTCCGATAAAGTTCATTTTTTTAATGAATAGTGAAAACTGTTGTATTTTAATTCAAAACCTATTATTAATTTAATTTATTTATATGATTATATTATCTTTTGAATTGGTTTTAATGTGAAAGTAGAATATATTTTTACCATTTAATCCAATAGTGGTCATTGGAATTAATTTCACTTTGAAATTGGACTTAAACTAGTGTGAATCTTTTAATAGATATTGTTTCTTAAAAACACTATATTTGTATTGACAGCGGGAATTAATTATTAAATTAATTAATGCAACTTATATGTTTTTAATTTTTTTTAAAATAGACATTATTTTTGAATTCGGAATATCAAATATAGATTAGGGTAAATTTTTGGTATTTTTCTGAAAAACTTCAATTTTAGATGAATAGTGAAACCACTAAGTGGTAGTTTAAAAACTGATTTTTCATTTAAATGAAATTTTACCACTTATGTGATTTTATTTTCAAAAATTTGACATACATGGTTGTCATTAGGATGTAAAATGTGGTTCAATGGGATTAAAATAATGTTTTTGGTGAATTTTAACTTTTAACTTTTTAATCGCGATTAGAGGTAATTAGTGTAAATTAAGGCAAAAATAATGTTTTAATAATATGATATTACCTTGAAACATGTCCTACCCTTATTGGATGATTCATGTCAGTCCAATACAATCCATGGGTCAACTTGGGGACCCCATGTAGCCACTTTGGTTGGAAGATGACATTAATAACTTTTTATTTAAAGTTAAAATTAAAATGTCACAAACAAGTGTTGTTTTAGTAAAACAATTTTTACAAGGGGATATACAAGTCATATTTATTACTATAAATATTATTTAGAAAGATAAAAATATTTCCTACATCATTATATATTTTTTTATAATTTTTAGACATTAAATAAATTAAATTATTTATGACACCATGATTATTCAGCGATTACCTCATTATTTAACAATTTAAATAAAATGAAAAGATAATGTAAAATCTAAGACCCAAACTTGTCAAAAACCTATTGGATGGGTGTATTTAGAAACCTTATCACCTTATCCTAGAAATATATCCTTTTGGGACCATTAAAATCCGAAAAGCATTATATAATAAAGTAATATTTTATAACATTCCAAGAGTGCCCCCCTTCTCTCTTATAAAAGGCCCCCACCTTTACCACCTTACCCACACCTCTCAAGCCTTTGGATCGGCCAAACCCTATCCATTTAATCTCTCAAAATCCCTCTCTTCATCATTGAATCCTCACTTTGGGAAGAATCCTTTCCAAGGAAGCCTTTGAGCTCAAATCAAAGAGAGTTACCCGATTTAAAGGTAGTGTCCTCTCTTGGGTTCTTATCTTTTATTTTGCTTCTCCAACCCTCAAAACTCTTTTTATTCCTTTTTTTGTAACAACACCAGTATCGTCAATATACTAGGATGTTGTTATGTGAATTATTCGAGCTACACGTACAAACACCTTCGTCTAATGGTTAAAGAACATAATGTTTCTGTGGATGGCGAATTTCTGCCTCACGAAACGATGATTGTTCAATCTTCTCTTAAAACCTTTCATGGTGGCCATTATGATGTCACTATATTTTATATATGATATATATCATATTTATGTTTTCTATATGCTTCTGAATTTTATATTTAAAACATGCCTTTATTCTTTTCATGTTGTGCAAATGCGATAATTTCATACGAGGAAGTGTGGACTACCGCCCCCTCAAGTGATGTGACTCGTTCATGCAATACATGGAATGTATAAAGAATGAAATTAAGGAACATATTTGACCTATATAACATATATATTATACTGTAATTATAATATATATATATATCAATTATTTTTAATTCCATTAATATGACAAAGAAATGAAAGTAGCATTCATGCGTACGTACGACCTACCGTCTCCATGAACGGTGGATTTCATTTAATTTTATATCCAAATGCTATGGGGTAGTATAAAATTAATATGTACTAGATATTTATGATATTTAAATAATCAATAATATTTTTGAGATTATTTACATATAACTAGATGGACAATCATTTTCAAACAAGTTCATTTTTAACTCATGTACCAAACATCGACAAAAATGTCTGATATGAACTCACAATATTAACCAATTATTATAACATTATAATATGTGATATGAACTGAATACTAATATATAATATCATTCCTTAAGAAATTATAAATTGACCACAGTTTATTATTCAGGAATATAAAGAAACAAACAAGACATGTAAGACTTGAGGTAAGGGATCCTACCTCTCTCTTTCTTTTTAAGCACTCTCTTTTATGTCATTTCTTTTAATCTCATATTTATTATGTTTGGGTATATTATTTTATATTCCACTTACTGTAATTTTTATTTTCATATGACGATTTAACCTATTTGATCTCATCAATCCATTTTTGGATGTTTTAAGTGGCGTCGTTAGGCTGCCGAGTTTTCGTAAGTGATTTTTCATCTCACTTTTATTCCCCTGACATTTATGCTACGTTTGCCACTATTTCTTTTGAGTGGTGTATTTACTGCCAATTATTATACAATTTGTGTATTATAATTTCATTTATGGTTATTTACATATTCATTATATGACCCATCTTCCATGGGGAGTACGTTTCAAAAGTTACCCAAGTCGGTAAGGGAACCTTTCACCCTACTCTTTCTAAAAGACTTCTTTTGTTATGTCTTTTAATTAACATACTATTATGTTGGGATATGTTCTTATATGTCCTTATTTATTTAAATTCTATTTATAAGTTATGAGATACCATTTTTATCTCTCATCAACTCATTTTATGAATTTTGATGTGACGTCGTTAGGCTGTCGAATTTTTTTAAGCGAACATCTTAACCCAATTTTGATTCTTCGGGGTAAACTTGTACTCCTTGAATATGTTGTTCTATGAATATGTGTGAATGAAATATGATTTTTTTACACTTAATATCCACTTATATTTGGTGTATTTATTTTTCACACATAATAATGTAATTGATTTATCCTTAATCTAAGGATACCGTCTTTGTAAGGGACTTCGCCTCAATCTCTTTTCATTGAGGCATATTTTGTTTATACACGACTTTATTTATATAGTTTATAAACCCATTTGACTTTTAGTTTTATTCAAAAGGATTCTTTTTTATACGAATAATTTTACTAAATGAAAAAAAGTATGTTTCTTTTAATGTACGTGGTGACAACGACCTTTCCGCCGCCGCGAGTATTATTTGATCTTTGACTTCCTCAACAAACCGTAATATTTATTAAATGTAAATAAATACAATATACTCTTTTATGTTTTATGGTATTGAAAATGGTTTTGATAATGTATTTGTTAAGTCAATATATTTAAGTGATATATTGTGATTGAAATATGGAAATGTTTTCTTTCATTTATAATTGTTTTATTTATTATGATTTTCTAATGGTACTTGGACATTTTTCGGGTGGTACGTGATAAACCATATGACTGGTGGTGCCGTGAATACCAGGACGAGTGGTTACGTTATAAACTAAAATGCATTGGGTATGGAAGTCGGCCGTATGGCTATTCCATTAAGTATGTGTGAAATTCAACCGTATGGTTATTCCATTTAAGTATGCTTATGTCCCATGTTACCTTTATATGTTATGTGTTCTTTATATGGGTTTTACTGTAATATTTTGGTTAAAAAAGGGTAAGTAATGATCTTTTATTCAGTGAAGAGTTTTTTACTACTTCATAAAGGTGAAAAGTATTATTTGATAAAGTATACATGGTTTACTTGTTGTTTTGAAAAACTAACAGTTTTCATTCATTGTGTATCCTTTACTGAGCTCTTTATGCTCACCCCAAGTTTTCTTGAAATGTTTCTCACAGGACATAAAGATGAATAGGGTCAAGGATGGGATCATGGAAATGTCAGGCTGTCTAAAACAATGAACTAGACATGACTCTTGTCTTCAAGAGTTTTTATTTTGTAAAAAGAAATGGAATTTGAGTAGATGTGTATACTTCGTAATCATTGAGATGTAATAGTTATGTCCTAATTCTATAAAACTCTAAACCTGAAAAGATCCTCAATGTGAATTATTAATTTAATTAAATAATAAGTAATGTTTAAGGTCGGGTCCTTGTAAGTAGAGACTCATCTTATTTAGAAAGGACATGGGTATCGAACCCAAAACCAAAGGGTCACAATGGTGTAGTGAATACCACTGGAAAACGGGATTTTTGGGTTAACAAGAGACTATTTTATAGTAAATTATTTCTTAGACACATATTATGTGACTTCAGGAAACATATGATATGATCAAATATTTTTTTATTTTAAGGGTTTTAGGAGACTAAGGATATTTTTGGAATTAATTCTTTAGATTGAGTTATAGGTAAATATTGAGTCTAAATGGTGATTTCAGATGAATATTTATTTGAAAAGAACATAATTTAATTTTTTTATTTTAGGTTATTTGGGATGCAATACTTTTTATTTTTGGAATAAAATATGTCGATGATTTGGTGGGAATTTTGACATAAAATGTATTTTATCTTGAATGAGAATAAACTTTTTATTGAATTGTAAGAATGAAAAATGAAGGGGAAATGTCATGGGGACGGGAGTGTTGGATTCTAATGGTGTCTCCCCTAGTAATGATATTGAAATAACTCATTAGGGAAATATTGTGAAAATATACAATGGTACAATCACTAGGATCCCCTATACATGCCCATGCATCAGCCACAAAATTTCATTCCCTCTTTTGGTGTTCAAAATCAATCCCATAATTAATAACCCACCTCCAATTCCTGATGTTGTATGCCAATACCCATAGAGGGATAACCTAACTATTGAGGAGCCCAACCGAAACTTTTAAATGAGATTTAACATCTTTAATTATAATGTTATATAATCTACACATAATTAGGCCACTCTCTATTTACCTTTCTTCTACTCCAATGTAGTTTACATGACCATAGGAATATATGAAACTAAAAATATCAGGCCCCATACTATCATGCACAAGACCCCCACCTCTCATATGACTAGTCAAACAAGATCCATCCACATTTAACTCTAAACTGGACCTAGGAGGAATCCAACTAACCCATACCAACTATCATCACTTAAAACACCATCATCATTCATGAAATATATTTGGATAAAACATTGGATGAAAAATGATGAATCAACACCAAGAATATGGTCTTATAGCTCTGCCAGTAAATATTTTATTTGAACAAGTATTTAATGAATAGAGTATAAAATTCATTCCCTTTCCTTATTCTTTACTTCCAAAAATATGCATTAAACATCACCAAATATCATGTTGTAAGCATTAAGCTCATATTTTTTATAGACCTATCCTTGCAAACATGACTTGTGGAACTCCAAAATGGAGTCCCTCCTCCAATCAATACCCATGTAGTGAGTGAGAAGGATCAAATATTAAGGGACCACTCCAATATGAATAAAATATTCTAAATAGATTACGATGACAAATAAACATAAACCCTACAATTTTTAGCTATATGTATACCTATATTATATATGTTTTCATCTATGGGTTAATTATAGTTACACAGCTATTAAAACCAGAAATTCATCTTTAATGGGGTCACATTACACCAATGCTTCATCACCAATTCCTTATTTCAACTACTAACATGGACCATTTAATAAAATTCATAACCATTGAAATAATTGGGAGCTGATTTATAAAACACACATCAGCCAGAATCATCTATTAGACAGATATTACCAAAAAACTCTTCTTTGGATGTTATAAAGGACCATTTATAAAATATCAGAACTTGTTGGCTTCCCTGAACGATATATTTGGAATTGGGAAACCTGAAAAGAGCATATATTTTTTTATATAAAATATTATATATTCTCATTATTATCTTATCTTTTGTAAACTATTTTAGTTCTTCATAATATTTAATTATAGGTGGAAAATATTTTTATACTTTTATTTATTATGTGATATATATGATGTTTATTTTAGTGGTAGAGGCCGAAATATTAATCTTGAGTACTCATATTTATTATAAACATGTGATATTGTGGTAAAATTTTATTAAAGGATGAAATGATAATATTATAATTAATATACCATTATAAGTTCTTATTTTAGATAGTAAAAGGATCCCTCAACATTAAGAATAGGATTTTAAAAGAAAATGTTATTCAATTATGAAAAGCAGACAGTCTCTTCTGTCATAAGAATTTTTTTAACCTTTTATAAAAAATGGTTCTTTTTACAAATTCATTTTTCAATTCCCCAAAAAATTTTCCTTATGTTCAAACCTAGTTATTATTCATATTAGATTACTTCCATACATCTCTTTCCAAATTTTTATGGTGAAATTTTATGAACCATTTTTACGCTGAGGGTTTTTTTATATTTTTTTTAAACAAATTACAAATAAAATGTTAATATTTCAAGGACACAATTTTTTAAATTGTGGAAAAATGTAACATCATATGAATTTAAAATGAATACTATGCTCAATAGAATATACGACATGAAATAGAGATCTCAAATTAATAATGAAATATTATTATTTTAACATGATAGTTCAATCCTAGAAAATAAATTCGTTTATATGTATAATATGAAATAATTTTTAAAAAATATATTAATTTCTTATGTTATGTAAATTAATAGTTTCATTCCTAAAAAATAAATACTCAATTTATAAAGAATAAATTTTTTCATTATACTATATGTGTTCTTCAAAAACTATTTTTTTGAGATAAAATATTAAAATAAATTTATTAAAATTTTATTAATTTTATTTCATAATATAATATTTTTTAAATAATAATATAAAAATTATCATAGGGTGAAATTTGGTTAATTTTAAGAAATTGTTTATTTTTTAGTACATTGTGAAGATTTCAACATTTTCAAATACAAGCATTTCATTTATTTAAATAATATAATTTAAAGGTACCTTTATATTTTGAATTTGATATTAAAATATAATATGAAAAATTTTATTTTTAATATTCAAATTAACTTCATTTGAATAAAAAATTTCCATTATTTGTGTATTACATTATTTATATGCTTTAAAACATTGTTTTCTACTAGATGTTTTGATGTTCACAATGTTTTAAAATTTTATTTATTAAAATTACACATAATAAAAGAATATTGAAAAAGAATGCGTATATTATATATATATATATATATTTATGGAGTTAAATTCCTACCTTGATTATTACTAATCATATTATTAATATAAGATCATATATTGATAGAAAAATGTATTTCTTGAAAACCCGTTTTGCAAAAAAAAATAGGATTGATTTTAAATTGAATTCCTCCACTTATATAATTTGAATTTAATAAAATTGAATAAATATTTGGAATGATTATAATTAATATTATTTAATATGATCAACATAATGTTGGGAAATAATGAATAATATTAACAATGAAAAAACATGTTACCATGGTGAAAAACTATAAAGGTAAAAGTGTTTAAACATAGATGTAAGTACAATAAAATGTTTAAGAAAAATTAATTTTTGAAAATTTGAGGTGTGGATATAACATTTCACCCCTCCTGTCCATTATTTATCAATATTTGAGGCATTTATTTAGAGAGTGACTTACCTTTATTAAATTTTATTGAGTATTTTAAAAATGAAACTCCCTCTCACTTATAAAAGATTAAATCCTCACATCTCTTTTACAGAAAAAAAAATCCTTGTAGATCAACCAACAGCGTCCTAAATCCCCTAAATAATTCAACTCCCAAATCATAGAGGAATGGAATTTATTATAATCTTAATCTAGGATATATTTTTGTATAATCCTCGAGTTGTAATCCAATGAAGAGGAATCATTACTAATCGAGTTTTTGGTTTTTTATATACTTCCAAACCAATATAATATTATAAAAAACTATTATACAAAAACATAATTAACTCTAATATAAGGATATTTTATTATTTTTATTTAATAACACACATCCTTCTTTTGTTCAATCAAATAATAAATGAAACCACCATTCGGGTGTAAGGTCGACTACCACCTCACGATTGGATGTATTACTTTTTCCGTTATAGTCACTCCAAAAAATTTATGAAAATAGATTTAATTGAAATATATAACATTCATGAAATATATTTCATTCCTGAAAATTTATATATCATATAAATTATTAACTCACCATCCATTGAAAAATGATATTGTCGTTTATGTGTAAGGTGGAATAACACCTTAGGATGTGATATGATTTGTTTTAAATCACCGAATTACATGTATTATATATATACTTGTATAAAAAAAATAATATGTTATTTTTTATATAATTATCATTATTTGAAGATAGAATAACCATTACATTATTTCCATCAATATCTTTGAACAATAAAAATGTTACTCATGCTTATATACAAACTATCATATCCAGGATTGTAACATAGATTATTTTTCATAACCATATTTAATTTATAGTTTTAAATGAAGGTTTCATTTATTAAATTATTATAATTTCATTATTAATATCTTGGTGAAGAAAGAACTATGAACAATGATCAATGCACTAACTTAGTTTGAAAATTATGAAGTAAACATCCTCGAAACACCCGACATAGACATAGCTGATTAAATAAATAAATATATCATTTAAATATTTTAATTAATTATTTTAAATATAAGAATGAAACATGGAAAATATTACAAAATAAAAATAATAAATGGTATTATTTTATCAAATAGGATATAAAATTCATACACTATAAGTATGGAGTCAATTTAATGGTTTTCATCTCATAACGTTTTTTTGAGATTGATTTTATTTTATGCACCTATTTTTTTTTGAAAAGATAATACATTGAATAAATAATATTGGAAATAATATATTATTATTATTAATTTTATTTTAACATCAAAATAAACCTCTTTATATTTCTATTGTTTTCTATTAAGACATCTTTTAAACTATAAAGGCTTTTTCTCAATTTCCAATCATTGAGGAATATTTTAAAATTATGCACTGATCTCCTTAATATGGGTTATATATAGAAAATTTTAAAATTAAAATAATTAATTATACATATATGATTTTATATCCAGAATAAATTTGAAATATTTCATTGAATATGTTTTTACATAATAGATACCAAGTGAAAATGAATTTATAACTCAATTTCTTTTCATAGTGTTAAATTAATTCTTCATTTTATTTCATATGAAAACAATTTATGTGTTATGAACATTATTATTTTATTTTTTACTTAAACCTTTTTATCAGGGATTCCATTTGACACTAATTAATTCATTGATTAAATCTAGCTTAAGTTGTCCAATTTTTTAAAGGTATTTTATAATAAATTTACTCAAATTTTGAATATTTTATTTTTTGAACCTAATATATTATATATGGTTTATACACATACATTTATAAATTTTATACCATGAATATATATTTGTTTATTATATTATTAATTTCAGTTGAGGTTATTTATTTCAAGGGGATTATGATTATAAAGTTACCATAATAGTTGGAGTTTATTTCACAATCCCATTTTTATCAGGGTTGATTTTGATTAAATTTAAAATGATGAAAATTTTCTAGTAAATTTGAAATAAACCCATTTAATATTATTCTCAAAATATTCACCATTATTTTTAAAATAATAAAACCACCTTCCACACATTTATTTTTAAAATGATTGAGAATATGTTTTTAAGTGAAGTTGAATTTAATTGTTTCTTTGGTCGAAAAACATTATTCATCCTTATACATATTCTATAAAATACATTTCAATAATGATTTTAATATTTTTCTCTATGTTTAATGAAACTTTTACCCATGATTTACTTTTTTCAATATGATTTAAAGGAACCATTCTATATTTTTTTGAACAAGGGGATTTTTTTGTTAATAGAATGGTTTCTTTTAAATTATACTGAATGGATGGAATTTCTACCATAATGAACACTCAATTATTTGAAGCTTCCAAAACATGTTTCTATTATTTTTCCATAGGAATTGTTTGAAATAAAATTATAGAAATAATTGTATTTCAAAAAAATTGATTTTGAAGTGAAAATTTTATTTTGCCGAAGAAATATTCCATATAATATTTAAAATGATATTTCATCAAAAACAACAACATTCGATTTTATGAATTTCACATAAATTATATATATGTTATATATTTACCTAGATTACTTTTTATTCCTTTGAATGGGTAATAAAATCTTCATGTTCATCACTTAAATATATTCATTATGAAATTTCATTTTATTGTGATACGAGGAATGATTATGTGACCCATTTCATTCTACGGGTATTTAATAATATTTTTATTTATGATTGATTTTTTTTCAGCATACATAATAATGAACATGTTATGATGGGTAAAATTATATTTTTCTCTATTGAACTGTGTAATGTTTTAGTATCATGAGTCTTTATTTATTGGATAAGGAAGTAGTCCTAATATATTATAGTATATTGACATCAATGTTATATTGTCTTCGTAGTTCACCTTGAGTCAAGTTATTAAAATGTTATATGATATTTTTACATTTTCATTTTTACCATGTTCTTATGATAATATGTTATTTATGTTAATATTTCATTTTATTACTGCTGATCATTTTCTTTTAGGATATAATTTATTACATATGACATACACGCTATGTTTCATTATTATGTTTATTTTTTTACTGGTATTTTTAGATCATCATTTTATTTTTTGTATTCCATAATTTTTCTTATGATGTTTTAAGAGCTTAAAGATATTTATTATTTGACTAAATAGAATAAGTAAATGATTTTTTTTAGTTTTATTTAATTTGAATTCCAAATACACTATGGGTCATGATCTTTAGGGTTGTATTTATTTAATACTAATATTTATATATGATGTTTAAAAATGTGTAAAAGGCTTGAGTTACTAGATTTTTTAATGGAATTCAAACACATGGAACAATAATGTTAGATTCCAAGGTGGGATATATAATATTATTTATGTATCCATAGGGATAAACATTTCCCACATATTGTTATTTGTTTCCCTACAAGTAGTTTCCAGCTGAGGGTGATTATGAACACATCTTAGGACACATTAAGTTTTTTCTAGGACTTCATGTATTGGAGAAACCTATGTTTGTTTTTGAGTGATTTAATAATAAAATACTTATCATAGAGTATTATTAATTATATTAAATAAAATAGTCATAATACATTTCAGTTACATATCATATTCATTTTATTACAATGATTTATGATGGAAAATCATCTTATCAACAAGATAATAAATTCTCTTTTATTGTGATTCATTATTTCTCTTGTTCGTTTATGTTTTACTATAACTATTATCTATAATCACTAGTATATATTAATTGGTATGTTTTTCATATATTCACTTCTCATTTCTAAGGTTGATATAATACAAAATATAAACTATATGGATCCCATTAGTGGTTAGACCACAACTCTAATTTAAATCGATATAAAATAATTTATAGTAATGTAACAATTAGATGGGTTAAATTAGTGTTACTATATTTTTATGTTTTCTATTTTAGATTAACTTTAAATTCATGTTATAGTATAGTTTAATTCAAAATCATATTTAAACTCACTAATTTATAAGAAAATAAAATCAAATAGAGTGAAAAAACTAAACATTAAAATGGTTCTACAGTAGGGTGGATTTTGGAGTACTTTATGTGATCAAAGAGATTTTATTTAGAAATTAATCACTAATATTATACTGTTAATAAAATAATTTTATGGATAGATAATTATCTAATTACCTATCTCCAAATTGACACATTGGTCTCTCAAATTTAGAATTAAATTATGATGTTAATGGAAAATATCTCAATTATTTCTATCAATATTCCAGAAAATAAATAATTACATCACCTTTCCTAGAAAATATTTTGTATTACAAATTTAGTAATTTTATCATCCTCTATAAATAATTTTCTCAAAACATAGTAAACATACAGGCCATTATGCTATTGATATTAGAATTTTACCATTCCAAATATTCATTCCCACTCATTCTGTAGTGTTTCTATAACTTTATATCCATGTTATTTTTCCATTTAATACAAAATATTTTCATTCATATATAGTTCATATGTTTAATCAATATAATTCAACTGATAAGTAAATTTTGAAATTTTACATTAAATCATCTATAATATATCATCAGAAATAAGATTAAACAAATTATAAATTATTTAGAATAAAGGATAATATTTTCATTAAATGGATAAAAAATAGATATTTTTTTATTTCATAATGGTAGTTCAAAAAATATATTTTGAATAACCCTTTAATTATTGGTATATTTTTTCTATAATATATATGTGTTAAATACTAAAAAAGTAAGCTATAATTTTATATATCTAAAGATATATTAATATAAATAGAATTCATGGTCAAGTAATATTCATAAAATCATCATGATGATAATCATTCAATTCCATGACATTCACATTATGTATAATATTAAAAAATTCATAAATATATTTTTGGATTATAAAATAAACATTTCTAATTTTATCATTATTTATGAAACTAAATATCATTATAAAATATATCCCACAGTTATTGAAGTAAATAACTTACTGTCCACTATTTGAAAACCATAAACCAATCTAACCAATATCTTGGAAAATATTTCATATGTGATAAGATCAATTAATATGGATGTGTTTATGATGCACAAGCATGCTAGATGAAAATCCATTATTCCGGGTAATGACACAATTATGTGAATATATGGATTTCATGTTAGGTTCTCCATTATTTAGAATGTATAATCTTGGTGGTGTCTTATTTTTAGTTGATGGAAAATTTCATTCTAAATGTTTGTGGTAACTAGGACTTTACTAGGAACACATGAGTTTTCGACTGGTTGAGTGGATGTGGTGTCAGGTTCATTAAAACGTTTTGAGGGGAATTATTTCCCACTCTAATACTCCTTAAAATATAAATGTTAAATTCAAGAACAAAACCAACATCCCAATGTGGAATGGGATACCATATTCTATTGAGATAATGAAAATCATATAGTTATTTAAACGTCGAAATACAGTATACAATTTCTATATTTATCATTAGTAAATACTAATACTTTGGTTTGAAGCCACACTCCTAGGCTCTGTGTGATTTTACATCATATCGGAAGATGGTTTTTTTAGTTTGGAATCGCTCTCAAAGCCTCAAATTCATACATATTATTATGATTGGCATTATAACCATCGTAGTTCTTCTGTACGAATTACAATACACCGTAAACTTTTAGGATCATGTGAAAAGGAACACCATGGATTATTTTTATGGTATTTCATCACTGAACTATTCCATTTAGTTTTAAACCATACAATGTGGAATTATTAGTTTGGAGTTCCAATTAACTATTGACATTGTAATGACACATAAATGGTCCCTCTAGGATGACCTCAAAGAGAATAATTCTTTTGAATATGATTACTATTTAAGGGGAGTGTAGTACCTTGATATGTATATGATTGGTTTTATAATGGGGATATCTCCTGAGGAGTGTGATATATACTAATCAATAAAATGGACTAATGAGTATGCATTCTAAATAATATGTCCCTTGTAAAAGGGCACATTGTCTTGAATGGAATATAGCCTTGTGTGTCTAGGAATATGTTATTCTAGGGGTAATATGGTCTTGTAATGATGGATTCATATAGATGTGTACCTACTGAACTTAAATTGGGTGATCATAGGGTATATAACCAAATCAGCATGGACAAGCATGCTCATAGAGAAAATGTAATAGTGAAAAATCAAATAGGTGGTTCTAATGATTGGATTGATCCTTAAAGAGGATTCCAATATATCAATATGAAATTGGAATCAAAAATACCACAATCTGAGTTAGACATTTTAATCTCTTGTAACAAGACCAAATCATGATGATTAACATATTCTAGTAAGGATGTTATCATATATATTTTAATCGTATGAATATCACATTATTGTATAGTTTAATATCATGTGTCAAAGAATTATGTGTAGTTAATATTATGATACTATGGGATCAAATATGGCTAAAACAATGGGTATACCCTAATAAAAATTCCCACATGAAAAATGTTCCTTTAATATGGTGATTTGGGACATATAATTATAGTGGAAAGAAAAATCTTGATGTTTATATACTATAGATTAATGATTGAAAATGAATGAAAACCCATAATAGCAGAGAATATTTCCCCTTGGGGAATGGATTTAGGTTATAGATGGAATGTCCATTCTATAGATCATTGTACATTGGATGAATGCAAGGTTTAACCATCAATTATCACATGATTTGGGAATATTCTTAAGATAAGGTATATTATTTTTTAAAGAACTAGGAGAACATGAATGGGGATTTGGATGAGTATATGATTCAATAATATGAATTTCCCTAGTTCATCAAAAATTTTAATAAATTAAATCATCAATATGGACATGAAAATGGATTACACATTTAATAGAATCACAAAACCTCATAGGTCATTAATTTGATTTAGGATTCTAAGGGATAAGGCTGATCAAGGAGAGACTGATCTAGTATCCTCATGATAGGTGTAAATTCACATCCTGGATTGATGTATCACTGATAGAGGGAGGGGGTGAATCAGTGATATCTTTTCTTTTAAATTTACTTCCTTCTGAAATAACCTTAACCTCACATTAATCAATTATAACTTTGATGATAACAAATCACACATCTATAGGAACACTTGAATTTACAATGTTCGATACTCAATAAGAGTAATTAGGTCATTTTCATGGTTTGAAGACAACCCAATACCACAAAATCCCTTATAAAACAATAATTTTGTGTGGATAAAACAATTGAGATATACCATTACACATTGGTAGCACAATGATCAATACAATAGTGAATTATCTTCTTCTAGAATGAGTTATGTAATAATGGTTTTTATGAATATTTATAAAAACATCCCCAGTTAGTTTAAAACGTGTTAGTGTGAAACATTATCAACTTTTATTGATATAATTATTGAAAAAATAATTCCTCACATTCACACCCAGCATATGGTAAGAACATTACTTTTTTACATTATACAAAAACTATGTTCGATAGCTCAATTTGAATCCACTATATGATGATTCATTCCAAAAAAATTGATATGAAATATTAATTTGGAAACAAATTCTATACCACATCCACATTTAACAATAAATCTACATCTTATGTCTTGTTATTATGCAATTACTATTTCTTTCTTATCATTTATCCAAAGAACTTCCTCAAAATTATTTTTTCATAAAACATACTCTCTCTTCAAAAATATTTGTTACATTCTCTCTCCCTATTCCAATCTGAACACTACAATAATTGTTAGAATGTAAAATGTAGTTATTTTCTATTTTTAGGTTTACTAATAGAGGAATTGGATAGATTTTAAAATCACTTTCCCACTCAAGAGCATTTTGATTAACTTGAATTCAACATACATTTAGACAACATCATTGACTCCTTCTGTGCTTCTCAACTATTTTTGAAACTTCTCAAATCTTATCACAACATCAACTAGCATTAAACAATAAAATATTTAATTCTTCCAATAAAAATTTCATTATTAATTTCCTCATTAAAATGAAAACATATTTAATATATTTGACTCGACATTAAATTCCACCATACCATTTTAAATATATAAATCTTGGAAATTAGTCTTCTAAAAACATTTGTTCAAATTAGTTATACATTTAAACCCCATTCAACAACAATTTCAAATAAAATAAACATGTCAATATCACATCAACATCAAATTCATATATTTCATCCATTATTCATACCATCAGAAGGATGATCTAACATTCAATGACTTCTCGGTGTTAGCATACTTCTTATATAATAGTATTTGATTAATTTTGATGAATTAGTGTTATTTTCAGTCTGATGAGTTAGTAACCCTTATTTTCTAGTGAATCCTTACTAAATTTTAGAAAAAATAAATACAACTTATGTTAATGAACCGCGTAATTATAAACAACATAGATTTTTTTTTATAAAAATGGTTGAGTATATTGTTTATATTCATTTGATCGATCAATCTCTGAACTCATATGGGTTAATGATTCAAAGTAATTGTAGATAAAACTAATACTTAGTCGCCATAATAGACACATAAAAATATGAATAAACAAAGATATTTTGCTTTAATTGTTTATTGGGATATCACATTAGATGGACATGTACAAAAATTAATTCATTATTCCAACTGATGAAAATTCTTTGGGATAATTTTATTCAATAAATTGGATAGTCTAATGGATCAGTCACTCCGATGGATCTTTCAATTAGTGCTTTAAAAAATTGACTTCAGTGACCCCGAACATCCCACCCATTAAATAATTTATTTTATGGTGATAATCACACCAATGAACTGAGACAAGAAGTCATTGAAATTGTATAATTTATTCTTCCATAAAATCATTATAATCATGTATTTCTCTTAACATTGGCATATTTTTGATTTGATGAACATCATTTTATTTTATATACCAAACTCATATTCTCTCCCTTTACTTCATAAGTCACGCATCACACTTTTTTTTGCAAACCCAATGATATTTTAGGGCAAACAGAAAAAATATACATCCTGATGTTTTTATAGAGACATTAAAACCTTTATACAACTTCTCATACTGAAAAACATTTTATACCCATGGTGTGTTTTAAAGACAACTTCATCCAGAAAACATATTTAGAAAATGATAGAGTTTATTATTCATTGTAAGTACAATATTGTGTGTATAAATCCTATATTTTTAGATTACGGTAACATAAAAATAAGGGTGATTTAATTTTATTTACAAAAAAAGAAAAAATACATTTGATAAACTTCTTTCAACATAAAACAAATCATTCAACATGCTTGGTTCCAATAATTTCTACTCATGGATTTTGTTTTCTACTATGGTTAATAAATTTCTGAACTTTATAACCTCAATATATGGAATACGTATCAATAATTGTATGCTTATGTGAGCTATAGTATTGCATGAAATAAGAATCATTCACTACAAATCCATTACTTAAAAAGGTATTAACATACAAAACATCTTCATCTTTCAAAAAATAATTATCATCCACCTTAAAAAAATATGCTTCATTCCTATAAAACAAATTCATATAAAACATAAAAAAATTGTTAGAAAAGATCAGAAACTTACGTGTTGCATTCACATCTTACTGACAAAAAACAATACATACATACTTCCTTAAAATGATTAGTACATACTGATGGATAAATTTATGAAACATTATCCCCCACTGACAAAAATATCTAAATACCATATGAGATAAGGGAAATAAACAAATAAAAAAATAATGGAGAAAAAGATGTCGGATGACCTTGTTCAACATCAGTTTAAAAACTATTACCTTGGGTAAAGTAATAATAAACATGTCAGCAACTTGTTCGTATTTTGGAACATACTCCAACTTGAGATTATTCTTCACAAATTTTTTTGAAAATTTGATATGGGGTATAAATATTTATTAAATGATAATTTTTTATTGGGTTTCCTCAAAGGTTTTAAGAAATTTTATTATCACAACACAATAGAATAGGAATCTGTACATCAATATGTAAGCCTTCTATGTGTGCCTTCATCCATATAAGTCTTATTGCATATTGGGTATAAGAAAAATAATTCGTATAAAATGAGAAAAGAGTTAATGAATTTTTTATTAATATTCCAAAATAAAGAACATTTACCTAAAATTAAAACAAATCTAGATGTGTATCTTATATATTCAATACTTCCTACCGAATCTGCATGGGTTTAACCAAAAAAATCAACAATTTCTGATCTATCATCCATGAATCTAAAATATATTTTTCCTTTGATATATCTAATAATTTTCATCTTTTCATTATGTGTGATCAAGTTAGATCACATTGGAATATTTTACATAGGGTAACAACATAAAAAATTTATGGTCTTCAGGTAGTATGATATCAAAAACATCCAATCAACTTTTGAAACACTTTTGAGTCAGCATTTATAACTTCTCCACCATTAGTAAAATTGATTTCCACATAAAATCGTATAGAAAGTGGATTTTACTTTTACATTTCAAAATTATTAATAATTTCATTATCAGACTTTTATTGATAATGAATTTTATTCTTATTTTGTGTGCTTTTCAACATAAAAAAGTATCTCATTTCACAATTAATGGAAATATCAAAAAAATATTTCATCCTCAAACATTTAACATGTTATTTTATTATTCCTGTAAAAGATAATTTCATCAACATAAACTGTGTAAATGAGGGAAATATATTAATTTTCATTAATGTACCTATTACTATCAAACCATCCATCATTAAAAAGTATCATTATTAGGTAAGAATCCAATTTGGCATACCATTCCCTAGGAGATTTATTTTATATATAAAAGAAATTCTTGAACATAAAAGAATAAATTTCATCCTTAACTATAAAAAATACCAAATAATATTTCATCATACAATTTTCATTATGTTATATATTAAAAAAATACTAACTTCAAATCCATTTGAAAAAATTTATAACTACATTGTGGATTAATAAAGAGAATAATTCTAATAATGTACAACCCTACCCTCAATGAAAATTTATCATCACAATAATTACATCCAATTTTTGGGTATCCTTTTTATAATAATCATACTAAGAATTTAATCACCTCACTATCTTCATTCAATTACTCATAAAACACCCACATTGTACAAATATGTTTTTCATTTTTCATAGGTACCAGTTCCCATGTATTATTCTTCTCAATATGATATATCTCATCATTCATTGAATGAATCAATTTTTTATTCTCAAAATATTCCTTCACATATTTAATCCATAATTTTTAATACAAAAAAGTATGTGTAATGCCATTAAATTATATTATTATTTTATTATTTTAAAGATGGTCACCAATTAAATTATTTAGCATACACCAGTATCCATAGAATACGATGATATTATTGAATTTTGATGAAACAATTTTCATTTTCAATGGGTAATTATATAAATAAATGAAAAAATGTTTTTATGATATTTGGACATACATATGAACATATTATAATTATGTGATGAGTGCGTTCATTATATCCCTCATGTTAATTGGGTAAATATTAATTTTTATTGATTTTAAATGGCATAAGAGTGGTTATACAATACTAAAAGAGTGTACATATGAGAAAATAACAAGCCAAATAAAGGGTATAAGAGAGATCATCCCTTGACCAAAGTAGGTACATGACTACTTATCCAGAGACTAACATGTGATGAATGACATGGTGGTTATACTTGAAATATGTTTTTATGATTTATAATATCCACCACTCTATATAAAACTATATTATTATAAGATATTATGCCAATTTTATGATTCCATTACTAATGTTTACCAATTCCATTATAATTCATTTCTAATGTAGTTATAAGGATTATTCGATGAATTTTGATTATGTTCTATAAATTGTTGGTAATGATTCATAAAATTTTATTATAATAAAATAATACTAATTTCATACTAAAAATGATCGTTGATTGATATATCCATTCTTTACCCATAAAAAGCCTCTCAGATCACCCATTATTAAGTTTCATTTTTGTAGGATATGAATAAGTATTCTATGTATGATATGTATAAGAAGAGTTCTATTTGTGAAGATCATAGTGTAATATGATATAGATATTATATGTACTAATTTTTTATCTATCCATGTTTCCTAGTATACAATACTGGTTTTGTTCTGAAATAGATTTTAATAATATGTAATGAAAATTACCCCATAAAGGTAAAATATTTCTGTATATAATGTTTCTCTTGTCTCTGATAATATTTAATTAAGGTTTATTTATTTTATATAAAACTGGATCATATGACTATTATGATAAATGTTAGGATAATCGTATATATTGGTGATAACCCTATTTAACGGTAAATAAAGTAGTGTGGTTTTATTGAACACACACCCCAAATTAGATACTGGATTTCGTATTTGGATTATGAACAAATGCACTTATGGGTAAAAACATTTAAAGGAGTGTATTGGGTATTAACTAAATCATAAAAGACTCACAATGAGTGGACCGAAGACTGAACACCTAGATAGACACTCATAGCGGTGATGCTTATATTAATTCAAATTTCTTTTAGAAACCACTATGATTGACATGAATAGATAATTACCCTTGATATCCTATCATATACCTATTGTTTGATAGATTAAAAAGAAAGTGTGATGATATATACATTCGGTGATTGATTTTTTATTATTATAAGATTAATATGTAAGAATATTTTTTATCATAATTAACCATTTGTTTTAGTTAATGAAGAGACTACGAGAATTCATGTTAATACTAAATGTTATTGACATGAAATTAATTGCACTCATACTAGAAAATGAAATGGGATACAGTGTATGAAATATATTAATTATTATTATCTATATATCTCGAGATATTTTCATCAAATTCGACACAGGGGAATTTAATGACCGAAAAAAATGAAGTATACTAAAAAAAATTATTGAAATCTGATTTAAATTTCCATATATAATTATAAATTATTAAAAAGAAATCAGGGAAATGTATTAAAAGAATTATAATTTGTTTTATCTATGAAAAAAAGGAAACATTGAATATAATTACTAAAAAAATGAAATATTCAATTAAACAAATTTATGGGAATAATGGTTTTGATAAGGTATCATTGAAGGTAAAAAAAATTAAATGTAAAATGTATGAAAATTATGAAAATTGATGTCCTAGAGGGAAATCCCAAGAAACTTGTTGGAAATGTTCTATGATTAATGGTTTTTCATTAAATATAAATAGAATAAGATTGAAATATAAAAGGTACAAATTATTTCAATAGTAATACTTAAGTAAAAATTAGGTAAAATGATTAAATTAGTGGCTGATGATTCTTTATAAAAGCTTCAAATTTTATATCCCTAGAAGAAATTATTAATGAATAATGTAACAAATACCAGTTAATTGTACAAAAATGAAGTTGAATGATTGATGTTTTTTGTGTCTTGGCATTTCAGAATTATACTGTAGAAGTTTTTTGTAAATGGTATTGTAGTCATATGAATCATTTAAAATCTGATGATTTTTATGTTGATTTTATTCAATAAGTATTTTCATGCATATGTAGGATGTCACATAAAAACTAGAAATGTGATTTAACGGTATGGTGATATTTTTGGACAAAACATGATTGAGGGATGAATAACCATTAATATTTTCTATATTTTTAGTTAATAATGTTCATTATGGATATATTCATGATTTGTTTTAATAAATTAAATTAGATATTCATTGTATCCTTGAAAATAATTTGAGGCTTTATGACATTTATATATATGTAATCTCTGTTTAACTATATTTTATTATAGGATTTATAGAATATATTGGACAATTTGTGATTTAATACATTAAAATAATGATGTAGTTAATTTGTGGAAGCATATATGATATCATTATGAATTTATTATGATTCAAGTTATTATCATGTTTCAGTAGGATATATGATCATGGTATTGACATGTTTTCATTGTGAAATTTATATATTCATTTTTAGTTTATGGATTAAATCAAATTATATTGGATAAATTGTTAGATTTTTTTTTTAAATTTATGGGTTTTGAATATTTTTTCACCATGCATTATGATTTTTTGGAATTTATTTATTTGTGGGAATAATTATATATATATTTATTAATTGATATTTAAATATTTGAGAATAATATTTGATAAAATAGTTTATAAATATTAGTTATCTTATCATATTATAGCTATTTTCTTATTTTGAAAAAATAATATGTATACGGGGAATATATTTTAACTATTTTATAAATGTTATGGAATATGAGAGGTTAATTTAGTGCATGAGGCATGAAAAATTAATATCATTCTTTCATAATTAGAATGCGAGATTAAAATAAGTGGGACATATATAAAACATGGATCCAAAGGATGAAAATTATGTTTATGTATTTGAATAAATAATGTCTATTTTCTCATATTCCATTATTATAGAATAACTAAACACTAGAATAAATTATCTATAAAATGAAATATTTTTGTTTTTAAAATTATTTATGAAGAATTTTTGGTTTTTTTCACCCCTCACTAACATATGGTTGGGTGGTCATTAATATTTTTGTGATATGGTTTTCTATCATTATCTATTACTAGTTAGAAATTATATTTCACCTCCAAGTCTATATTTTTACATCTTTTTAATTTTATACTAATTTGGAAACATGATTATGTATTAGATCATGTAACATTTATGTATAATATTTCCCCATTTCAAAGGAGGTTTTATTATCCCTTTGAATAATGGGGACTTTCAACAATGTTACTTTCAAATATTGAACTCTTAATTTCCAATATAAAACTTTAGATGATGAAAATTAATTAAGATGTGGTAGAATGTAACACCCACAATATCTTATTTAATATAATAATTTTCATGTTATATTTTATAACACAAACAACGAGATTTATGAAAACTATGATATATAATAAAAATAATATCATATAAATATTATAGTTATAATGTTGTAGGTTAATTGGATTGTATGAATATAAATGAAAAAATTATGAAAAATTTTTATTATGGGTTTAAACAATCCAAATATATTTATTGAGGCATAATAAATAAGTAGAAAATTTTTTTAACATCATTTTATGCTTCGAAGAAATGTTTTCTAAAAAATGATTTTTATTAATCATTGTGAATGAAAATTATAATTATTATCTACCATTTTTGGAAATTTAATTTTATTGAATAATGTTTTTGAAATAATCAGGTTAATATTGTCTTATGTTGAAGTTTTGGGTCTTTTCTAAAATGTATTTCCACCTAATTGGGAAATTACCAATTATAGTAAAACTTCCATTTATTTTCAATAAATTATTTATATCATATGTTAAATTATATATATAATTTTATATTTTAGTAATATAAGAATACTATTATTTTATATAACATAATTATTTACATATTAATATTCATTCTTCATGATTTTGGAATAAGTTTTTTTTGGGTTAAAAACACACTTGTCTAAAAATTGATTTCATTAATTCGATATTTTTTACCTAAAAAAATAAAATAGTATTGTTTTATTAATGTTTTTAATGAAAATTATAGATTATATATTATATAAACTACTATGAAAATAATTTCTTGTTTTTACAATGCATGTAATGGTATTAAAATAAGTCTTATAGATAAAAAACCATTACTCTAAAAGTAGTTATAAATAGTGTTTTTACACGCTAAATTAAAAATAAATTACTCATCTATTATAAGAATAATATAATAAAATTGATTAAATATTAGGAATTAGAATAATTAATATAATATAACAGGGATATTTATTTTTTGATCCAAATCAATAGTAAACACTATAAAATTTCGTTTCCAATATTATAGTTTGAACGAGTGTACAAGGTATGTTAAACCAAAAGATAAGACTATCAATTCCACATAAACATGTATTGATATTATTTTATAAGGACATTTCGACCATATAATATATTATTTTTTAATTATTATGGTATTTCTTACACATTCTGATGAAAGATACCTGATGTTGTGGAAATCATTTCAACAATTCCATGTGTGTCCCTCCACACACATATAAAAGGTGACATATTCTATTTCATTTTCACAAAATTTGAACCATATTGATCGGTCGGTAACTAGAAAAGACATACCATATTACATAAATTCATCACATAGATCTTTTTATTTTTTTATAATCATTTAATTAAGGTTGAAGATAAATCCATACAATATCTCTCAAATATTAGATATAAATCATTACAGATCTCTTTCAATATTATTTATTATTCCATCATCTACAAATCTATATTATAAATCATAAAATTTTTAATATATTATTACAGATATACTAATGTTTTATTATTATTATTTCACAATATTTACCACCTCTTATTAATGAAATGGGAAATTAATGTATTGATTGCGCGTATGTTTGGACTACAACCTACACGCAATGATTTGATTCATTTTTGTCAACATCATTCATGATTGGTTATTATAGTGGATTAATTTTTTATATATAATATTTACGAAATAATTCTTCTTCTATAATTAAAAAATATTATCATCCTTTTAATGTTATAATTAAATGGGAATTGACAACTTCGCTTGTGCATACGTGTGGACTACCGTCTCCACTAAGAAATGTGATTCATTTTTTGTTACTGATGTACATGGATGGTATTAGAGATAGATTTAATTAATGTATATATATATATATGAAATTTATTATTTAAAAATTAATTTTTAATTTTTAATTTTCCATGACATTTTCTTCATTTTGTTCATTAAAAAGTAAGAAGATAACTCATTTGTATATATAGGTTACTATATCTATTAAGCGATGTCATACTTTTTTCATCAACCATTTATTTTAAATTTTATAAAAATATATATAATAATTATTATATAATCATTATTAATTGATTAAATCAATATAAATTTTGTAACCATGAACTAATTATAATGACATGAGCTTAAAAAAACAAAACACAAATGAAAAATGAAGTAGTTAACACACAAAATAAAGAAATTAGTAATCCATTTTCACTAAATAGTTGTTGAAATGTTATAAGTTTATAATATATGATATTATAAGTATATATATTCTTAAAAAAAGATTTATAATTATTCAATATTTATTATTAATGAGGTGATATTTCATAAAATAAAAATCATAAACATGTTATGGTTTCTTAATATCAATTTTGTTTCATTGATAAAAGCTTGATGTTACATAACTAATTACATTTATGTTGTTTATTTCAAAATAAATTGACATATAAACCATATATAATTATTAGTTCATGGTGTTTAAACATTAAATTAAAACTATATAATTATATGTGATTCCCCTTGAAATTTACCAAATGTTAAAGGGGAAACTATCTCAGATTGTCATATTTGAAAAAAAATGTTTTTTTAACCTATGTTATTTTAGGCGGTGTATATACTAAAAATATAATGTCTGGAATTTTTAATAGACTTATTTTATGGTTATTTAATGTTTCATTTTATGTAATTCTCTTTATGGGAATCAGAGCTCAAAAGATAACAAAATAAAAAATATTTTCTTATAAAAATATTGTATTTTATTAGGATTTATTATTCATAATGTTTTTATGATAAAATTATATGATATATCAATACAAAATATTATTTATTTACTATTAAAAATAATATGTTAATAAAGCATATCTTCATGTTAAGTGTTTTGATGACTCAAAAACCACTATATTGATTCTGAAATTTTTATCTTGGAGTGTTTCTGATTATGTTATTTTTCAATGTTTTTATTTTAAAATATAAAAGAGTACTATGTTATGATAATTATGGAAAATTATCAGTTACTCTGAATTTAAAAAGTGTCATGTATGAATTTATCATGCAAATATTCAATCATGTTTCTCAAGATAATGGTGTAGTTAGAATGAGATTATAAAATTACTTTATATTATGAAAATGATATTCGTTAAAAGAAAAGATGATGAATATGAGTGACATATCAGTGTAACACTTTACCTAATACTGGAAGATTATATTACACTCCATTAATGTCAGTTTATCTTATGAGGAAGAGATACTTTAGCTTATAAAAGTTATATTTTACTGAAAATATCTTTGAGTTTATATCTCAAGAATATCTATTATTAGTGAATGACTTAAATAATTTTATAATTTTTTGATTGGTCATATCATCCCCATAGATCACATCAAAATGTGATTATCCATTTAGGGAAATATTGTTTTGAAAAATACTTTCTTGAGTAGGTCACTCTGATAAATGATAGTATTTATTCTAGAAAATAAATTCATATATTTAGAAAGCTTGGATGCATACCCTAAATAACATGTATCATCTAGATCACTACATATGTCTTCATGACCCTTAAATTTATCCATATTCAGTTTAAATAAAACATAAAAAGAATATTTATCCACTACAATAAAAGGGAGAGATAGAAAAAGAAGAACAATAACTAATCAATCGTTGAGCCCAAAAAAAAACAATTTACACATATGCATAGATAAGAAAGCAAATCATTCATGGTTTTCATATCATTTATATCAGTCGCACTAAAGATCATCTTGATCAACTTTGAAGTCTATATTTTTCTCTCAATGAAGCTTCATCTAATTCCATTTTCTTTTTCTTATTGTGTGCTGAAAATATATCTCTCTAATATTTTGTTAACTTCATCATGTTTGTATTCAATATAAGAGTGTGATTTAGACTATGAATAGGTCCAATAAATGGATATTCTAGTTTAATTATCTTTTACATTTTTATTAAGTGAAAACATCTTATACTCAGTTGGGAGCCCATGATAAATGTGTTGTTATTCTGAAAATTACCTTACTCATGAAGAAGACTGTAAGTGGAGTGGACTAGGGGACTTCTGTCCAATGGAACACTATTAATATATGTGATCATTTTTAATTCTATAGGTTTTCATATTTCTACTACATATATTATCAAATAAATAATTGAACTTGAATACATTGATGAGGGTGGTCTAATATTTATTTAAAAGGTTCGGGCCGAAGCCTCATTTTCTTATTAAAGCAAAGTAAATACCTCTTTTATCTGGGTAGATATAGGCCCATTACATAGCCCGAAGTCCTACTGGGCATGTAGCCCATTACATAGCCCACAAGCCCAAATTTTTGGCCCAGGGCCCATTTATTGAATCATTTTTTATGAACTAAATTCACCCCCTATTTAGTTATTTATTCAGTCAGTATGTGGGATGACAATTAGTGTTAGATATTGTGACTCTCAAGATAATAACTATCTATGGCTGATTTCCAAATATCTCATTGAGTGGATCCCTTGGAAGATAAATAATAAGTATTGTTAATGGTCAATGGTCAGTACATTAATGGTAAAACATTGGTTCTTAGAAATCATTCATGATAATTTATCTTCAAAATCAAATTTATATTGTCTACATCAATGCTGTTAATCCCTATGAAATTGGGAATATAGAACCTAAAAAATGGGACGCTACATGAAAATAAAATAATTATTTGAACTCCAAAACTATGAATACAATCAAATATGGGTTAGGAGCAGATGAGTTTAACAGAATATATCAATGTAAAATAGAACCTGAAATTTGGACCACTATAGGTGTTTCATATGATAGAACTAACCACATAAAAGCTCATAAATATGATACATCTCTGGTTATATTTGATATAATAAAAATGGATAATTGATAGAGCATAACTTAAATGAATAAAATACTCCGTGAGATTGTAAATAACATTTCTTATCTATAAACTCTTATCACAGATATTGAATAGGAATTTAATGTTCATTGAATATTACAACCTATGTAGAGCATAATCCCAACCTCTATCATACAATCAACTGAAGGTAAAAATTTCATGATAACAAACCTCATCGGGAATCCCATGATGGATGAAGTAGAAATGGAAACTGGAAGTGATAGGAATAAAATGTTCAATAAGGAAAATGATTCCTTGATTATATCCACATATAAAGTTGATAGAAATATAAAAATAATTAAAATCTTGGAAGCATTTATTGAATAATATTTCTAATGAAAATCTGCATCCTGTTCTCATAACACTCCCTTTTCAAGAAATATTAAAAAGTTCTATAACAAAATTGAGGATTCAGAAGACCCTTTAATAATTGAAAAAAAAATCAAAGTGACAACTTTATAGAGTTGAGATACTATGAGTGAAAATTTTGAGACACTTTATGATTGACTGTCTAAAAATAAATTATGATAAGAAGATAAAAAATAAATACATAAATAATATTGTATATATGAAATATAAGAAATCTATTAACGTCACATGGAGAGCTTCTAACGATTCTAAAAAATGAATATCATGAGAATTAGAAGATAATTATATAACTCAGAAGGACAATATATGATTCAATGCACTATCAGATGAGGTACATTCTAATAACTCTTTTAGAAATGAACAAGAATCATAAAATAAAATTTTCTCATAGAAATATTAAAATAAAGTTTTAAAGATGATGGAAATAAAATATAAAATGTTTAAAAAATAAAAAAAATCCATTTGAAACTATTATAATAAAATTGTTAGTGATGATGAAAATCTAAACAAAAATATTTGAGACATAAAAAAATTATTTGAAAAAATCTATATCCTCAAATACTTAATTAGCCATATAAATTGATAAACGAAAGAAGGAGGTTCAAAAATTCATATATTTTTTAAGTGTATTTTCCAAAGGGTAATAATATTAAAACAAAATATATGGTCACAATTAACCTAAAGAAGAATAATTCAAAAGTGGAAACAAAGGTTAAAGGCTCAAACATTGTATAAAAACTTTTGGGGCTTTCTCCAAAAACAAAAAGCTTAGAAATGTTACTTTTGTTGCTATAGTGGAATCATACATTTTTCATTATAATTTTTTGATTTTAAAAACCACATTTTTTTGGAATCAAAAGTGTTTTCATGATAATGATATTTAAAAATAAGAAACAATGTTTTCTGGAAAAAGGGAAAAAAGTATAGATGTTTATACATCATAAGGCTAACATTTCCAGACTGAAAATAATCTGGGTACCAAATAACTCTATTGTTTAATTTTTTATTGTAGGGAACTGGAGACATAAATATAAATAAGATTGTTTTATAGATAGTGGAAAATATTAGTGGATATTACTAGAAAATTCATTCCCTATCCAAATTAAATAGACGACATGTCTCATTTGGTTTCAATGAAAAGGAATGATAGTTGAGATTGGATCAGTTGGAAATCCTTAAATTATTCTCATCAATAAGGTAAATTACATTCGTTTATTAAATCAAAATATTATATGAATTGTTTTATGTTGTGATGATCGATATTTTGATTATTTTTCTAGAATTTTTCCTTGGGTTTTAAAGATAAATGTATCATGTTCAAAGAACCTATAAGAGACATTTTTTACATACGAGATCTTAATTTTTTTTTAGAAAAATGGTAAATCTATATATGTTCAAATAGTTGAATAATGGATTTGGAATTGAAGGATTTGACATTTCAAGGTTCATTTGAAAAGAATGTTGTCTAAAATAAATTTCATTTCTGACTTTCCCAATCCCAAATTGGATAGAAATAATTTATGTGATGCATGAATAATGGGTAAACAATAGAAGTGATATTTCAAACTAATTAAACAATATTCTACTTCTAGACCTATTTATATTATTCATATAGATCTATTCAGAACCACTAGAACTTCGGGTATTTTTGGAAAAGCATTTTTTAAATGTTAGTTGATTATTTTTTATGATTTAACTCATTTTACTATTTAAGACTCAGAAGTTAATAATGTTCTACTATTAATAATTTATATAAACAAGTGAAAAATTATAAAGGATTCAAAATTGATTGATTGGAAAGTCTTCATAGAGTTTTGTATGAGAATCATGAATATAAGTCTTATTTCTACATTAAATGAATTAAAAAAGAATTATCTTCCTCTATGACACATGAAAAAAATTGTGTTGTCTAAAGGAAGAATATGACTTCGTAAAAAATTTCCTAGAATTTGTTATGTGAATATTGTAATCCCAATCATATATGGTATGATGATATTAACACATTAAATTATATCATTATTAGAGAAATAGTAATTCCTACCTTAAATAAGACAACCTATTTGTTGTGGAATAATATAAAAACCAAGGTATGATAGTTAAAAGTATTTAGATATATTTTTTAAATCATTAACACCAAGGATAATCCTATAAACATCGATATAAAGGATGGTAAATGTATATTCCTATGTTATTATTATACTTATAATAATTATGATCTTCTCAATAAATGTTCAAGGATTTTTGAAGAATTAGTTAATATGAAATTTGATTGAATTTATCCTTTATGTCAAAAAATGATTAAAATTAATGATAAATATGATTCAGTAAAAAATATGTGACCTAAACCTATCTTTAAGGAAAACATGGAATATAATTTAGAACATGATAACTAAAAATTAAATCAAATAAGGTTATATTATAGTGAACTAGAATTTATGTTTCCTAGAATATATATAAACACTAAAGATGACTCTTTGTAAATAGTTATAGGAATAATAAATGAATGATTATGAACTAGTATAAACATAAAAAATCTACTAGAATTATCTAGTTTAATAACCCTATAACTATACTATAATTGGATCCAATGGGTTTTTAGAAACAAACAAGATGTTCATAGTATAATAATAAGATGAAAATCAAGATTTGGTTGTAAAATGATATAATCAAGAAGATGAAATATATTATTAAGAAACCTTTTCTTCTATAACTAGATAATAAGATATTATAATCTTTCTATAATATGCGTATTATATGAATTTTAAATTAAATTATATGTATTGTAAATATGACATCTCAAAGAATTCTTTATTAGAGAATTTTATGTAGAATTTCATCCTAGTTTTAAAGATCCTCATTTTCAGGATTATATGTTTGAACATATTTATGAAATGATTGAACTTAAACATGCTCTAAGGGAACGGTATGAAATATTATGTTCTTGTCATTTAACAAATGGATTTACATTAGGAATAGAAGATCCTACTTTATATAATAAAACATCTTTCTCTGATATTATTTAGTTCAAATAAATGTTCATGATGATGTTTTTTGATCAATTTACCAAATATTCTACAAATAATATTAAGAACATATGAAAAAAATTAAATGCAAATTATATAAGAAATATAATACTTATTTTGATTTGAACTTCATAAAAATTATTTTGGAAACATTTCAAATAAAAAAATATATACTTGATTTACTTATGACATAGAGACTAGAAAACTATAAGAACTACCCAAATCATATGAGTTCCAATACCAAACATGACTCAGATGAAATTTGAAAACCAACAAACTTCAAATTTTATAAGGGAATCATTAGATGTTTTATGTACCTTACTATGTGTAAATAGAATTTTTTTCTCAGTATTATATTGAGAAAGAGATCAATATAATCCAAAAAATCACATTTTAGTACTAAAAAACTGAATTTTAAGGTGTCTAAAATGGACTGCATATCATTCTATTCTTTTTCAAAGAAAAATTATTTTAATTTCATTTGGTGATGTTTATTTTTTGGACAAACATTATATATGAAAAGAATATTTTGAAAATGTCATTTTCTTAGAAAACCTCTAGTGTCATAGTCAAGTAAGAAACAACACTTTGCAGAACTATCAACTGTTAATGAAAAATAATCTACCAAATGATATTTTTGTTTATATATTCTCAGAATGAAACACATAATAATGGATTTTTGGATTTATTTTTAATAGAGTTTCAATTAGATGTGATAACACGAGTTCTATGAATATATCATTGAATCCAATAACCCATTTAATAACAAAGAAATTTTATTTAAAACATAATTTATTGAGATATCATGAATAGAAAAATTCTATTCAATTAGAATTAGTTTTTATAAAAACCAATTAGAATGTTTTTTTACAAAACCATAGACTACTAATAGATTAGTTATTATTACTTCCTAATTATGTATGTCTAATTTTACAAAAATATTTAAAATTTATTTCTTGTATTTAATTTAAATGAATTATCCTCATAATTTCAATTTATTTTTGTGATTCCATTTTGCATATTGGTCATATCCGATTGGCCAATTATCAATAGAAAGAATAGGAAACCTGATAACTTGATAAAAAATCCATTCCTGAAAAATATCAAAGGGCGTTTTGGATCCTGATGGTTTGGTGACTAGCACCTGTCATCATAAAAATTGAATGTGGGAACCATTTTGAAAAATATTGAAAATGTAAAAGAAACAAGAGAATATGCTTATCAAACAAAAATTCCACCAGGATTAGTGTACTATAAGATAAAAGGTATAACTATCCATCTATCAAAAAATAAGAAAAACTTCCAATTTACCAACTCTGACATAACTCACCACATCTACAGTTCAATAACCATAACCACCTCCGCTTGATAACTTTCCCTTACTAGAAACTAGAAGAAGATAATTCACCAACAATTGAAGGTATAAGTAGGGAGTGATCCAAATCATCGTATGATTTCCCCAAGGATTACACAACAGAATTCCAATATCAAATTAACAAATAATGTGTATTTAATTTTAAATAAAAATGATTTTCAAAGAAAAAACACATTTAAACAAATCATTATATGATATAAAAAGCATGAAATAATTTATAAAATAATGCTTCAAATTTAAAAGGAGGGAAATAAACTTATAGTAATTGGGTTTACCTTTAAAACATAAAAAAACATTACAAAAAATATAACATTTAAAAAAATGGATTAAATAAATTATTTTATATAAACTAGTTTATTTAAACTCACATGGAATGAAAAATATTTTACCACAACAGCGTATATACATTTGAAATTACAATAAGCACTCACCAAAGTCATATGAAAAATAGTTACGATGGTTCTTGGATATAGGGACCCAATATTATGTAATGGAAAATATGTACAAACTCTCTGCTAGACCTATTTTAAAAGGGACTAATCACGATCGTCAAAGAGATGTGATGTGTTGATATGTTGTTTTATAATGATCTATGATGATAAGTGTCACCCAAAAAAACTCACAACATACATAAGGCTTCCAAATTCTCTATTACAAAACAAAAATAAAAAATTAATTTCAATAATTCTTAAAAAACAATCTATCCCATTTTCTATTCCAAATATGTAAATTTTCCCTTTAAAAATAATAAAGATATTTTACTCGAGACCATGAATTTTAACAAAGATGACACCCTAAGGTTCCATCAAACTATTTTAATACATTTTCAAAAATATGTATATAATCCCAATTAATGAAATTTCACAATAAAATTTTTAAAATTAAATTCTATAGTATACTATTCAATAAAATTCCATCAATTCCATAATAAACACCATATTTAATGAAATTGGGGATTTTCAAAATTTTCCAAAAAATTATTATTCACGATTAAGTTTAAAAAATTTCTTTTTCAAAATTATATGAAAATAAAAAATTTAAATTAAAAAATTTAAATATCACAAATTACTATTAATATACCCCAATTCAATGAAATTTGGGGTTTTCCAATTCCATAGAAAGACTAATTTTTTTTCTTCAAAAAATCAATTTAAATGGGATAGGGTTTTTAATAAAACCATTGAAATATGTTTAATATTAATAATGAAATTTCATTTAAATCATCTATTAAATTTAAACAAAAATTTATGGTTATGATAATATGGGCATTGTAGTGGAACCATATACCAGAAACAATATATCTATTAATACCAAACAATAATTGATATTTTTGCATAATTAATTATGACCATGAAAATGTGAATAAAACTGATGTATAAGACCCTAAAAAATATCATATTAGATCCATAAATAAATATTGGGATCCATGAAACTATAGAGAGAAGAACATAGAATGCAGGAGACTGAGATTGAGATGCGGAAAATAATAGCAAGAAGATCATAGTGACTTCCTCTAGCTTCTAATCACTTCCAGGAGGGATATGGGGGATACAAATTGATTCTTGGGATCTCCAAGGATGGAATAAACTGGTTTGTGGTCATACCATCCCATTAGAAGCCTAAATGATGGGTTTGTAAATTTTTTTTTATAATTTGGAATAAGGGAATAATCGCCTGCATGGTTTCAAAGGAAGAGGGGATGGGTAAGAAAAACAATGTTTAATATGTGTTCTTGTGATATTTGGGATTCATGTTTCTCCACAAAATTTTGTATGAATTTTCAAGTAGTTCTCAAGTCATGTGGGACCCACTATATGATTTCTCTAGTTTGGTCCGAGAGGGCGCACTTTTTGGGGAAACTGTAAGCTAACTGTGCACCAACCATGTAGTGGACCAAAAACATCTAAAAACATTAAAATCTAATTTTAATCCACTCCAAACAAAACCCAACCAATACATGAGTAAAACTATGTGTTAGGAATACCTAAATTTAGTAACAAGATGTTACAACCACCCCATAATAGATAATTTCAATTCCTAGATAACCTATAAAAAAATTTCCATGCCAAAAAAGATGAGGCCACTCTTCTTTCATTAGTGCATCCCTCTCCCACATATCATGACTATCTGAACTGTTGTTACATTTATCAATAACCAATGGCATCATACTCCATTTTAGTACCATTGTTTTAGACAAAACTACCCTTACTGTCGATTTAGTCATGGATAAATTAGGCTCAAATTCAAGATCACGCCAGCTCAACATATCAGATGTATTTGATAAATAATTTAGTATCTGAGATACAGGAAACACATTATGTATGGATTTCGTTTTTTAGAAGTTATAAATGTTAAGGAATTTTACCAACCTCTTCAACAACTTCGATTAGTATAACAAAATGAGGAGCATGTTTCCCTTACATCCCAATCTGTCGATGACCCATCTAAAGTGAATCATTCCAGAACACCAGGTCACCAACTGTAAACCCCAGTGGTTAGTGAAAATTATCATCATTATACATATATCATACATGTGGCATCAACATTATTTGATAAAGAAGCTAAATATTTAATGTCATCTGTTACACCAAACATGGTCCAACCGATGAACATTCACCCATCTTCAAATAACACAATATATATTTACATGTTCTTCTATAGAAATCCTTGAAATTATAAATCCATATCACATAATAGTAACTATTGTTATAATAAAACTTTACTATAACCAAATGATCAACCTAAGGCCCACCATATTTGATATCACAATCACAAATAATATACTCAATAATATGTAGAGCTCTTTTATATTTGGTCATCTTATTGTGGATGGTATTCCGTTATCAAATAGATATTAGATCCTAATACCTCTTGAAGTCCTATACCAATGTTAAAAGTCAACCAATGATTCCTTTTAAAGACTATATAATATGGGAATTTATGAAAATGTACAACCCCTTTCACATAGAGATTTCTTAAATTCACAACTTCGGATATGAATGAGTATAATATTAGAAAATTTCTTCCGCCAATCATTCACAACCCTAATTACATTCTTTATTCTCTAGGTTCATGACAACCGGACCACAATTTCCATAGAGTTATCATCCAACTTCCAAGTAGGGACTGAATTTGGGTAACGAAAACCCAAAGGCTTTTGGGGCTCTACCTTTAACTAAGGAAATATATATAAATGGGAGACAATCTCATCAACGCCCCATCTCATACAAGACCACTAGAAATTTCACTACATATCATAGAATTACATTATGGTTACTTGGTGAATTGACCACTATGAACAATGAAAAACCACCATCGTATATTTCCCTCTAGATTATGGTACCCTGAACTGATTCTGATAGCTCAAAAGTACCTCTTTAGAGAAAGAACACCAGAAAAATGTTTCCCCACCATAAAGAAAGTCTATAATTCTATTAGACCCATAATCAAGCTAATAATCATGAAGAATCATCTCAAAAAGAGATGATTCAAACTGAACATTGTCCAAGGTCACATCGTCCCCTTTCTCTTGATATCTGATATGCTTCTATGCAGTGAGAGCTATCATGTTCCAATCTTCTTATGATTATTTCACTACTTGGGCCCGATGTTTCCTACTCAGAGTATCTACAACGTCATTCCATTTACCTGGCGTATATATGATGTCAATTTGAAAATATTTTATGTATTAGACCAAATGCCTCGGGTGAAGATTAAAATATTTTCTATAATATATATAAATCAACATATTTTGGTCATAAAATATGATAAACCATTCCCCAGAAAAGTAATTCCACCAAATCAAAAGTGCATACATCACTGTACCATGTTAAAGGCCATGTTTAATAATTTTATTCTTCTATGTCCTAAGATTACGAGATCTATAATATGCAACATGAACACCATTCATAAGAACTCAAACCAAGCCTAAACCCAATGCATCCCAAAAGACCATATAACCCTTACATGCCTTCAAAATAGTAAATAGAAGCATAATAGAAATAATTAATTTCATCAAAAAAATAACTCTTACAATAATAATTCCAAATGAAAATCTCTCCCTTCTGAGTTAGATCTGTCATCAGAGAATCCTTTATTGATAAGTACATAACGAACAAGAGGTAATACCAATCTAGACCAAGGAATATCCAAATATCAATATAGGATTCTCTGATGACAGATCTAACTCAAAAGGGAGACAAGAAATGTTGAATATATTCACATGTCATGAATTCTTTTACCATATTTGGGACAACTATAATAGAATTATCTTAAATCGAATGTCCCAGTAATTTCACTTCATAGATTGAGAAGTCACACTAAGAATGCTTGTCTTAAATTCGTTGATTTCTGAGCAAATCAAAAACTGTTCTCAGATGATGTAGATGATCCTCACCAGGCATAAGGTACACAATGATATCATCCTTAAATCCCACTACAAATTTATATATTTATTAATGGTATGTCTAGTGTATTAACACAAAAACAATTTAGGAACATTGGTATTGGAAAAGGGCATAAAATGGTACTCATAATGGTCCTTCCTACATCATAATGTGGTTTTTCAGAATGTCATATTCTTTTATTATCAATTTACGGTAACCATAGAAAATATCAATTATTAAGAACTTAATTTATTCTTTCAAATAATCATAAATATTATAAATATTTTCCAAAAGATTTTTATTATTTACCATTACACAATTGATATATCTATAAGAAACAAATATTGAGAGTGAACTACCATCCTATATAGAAAAAGGATCCACTACTTCCCATGGTGTCAATCACATGTGTATAAATCTATTATCCAACAAAACATTCAAATGGGACTTTAAATAGATCTATGGGGTAATATGGTATATAAACTAGTAAAGTATCACTCACTATGTCAATGGAAAACTAAACCTCTCTTGTACGAAGAAAACTATATATTCCCAAAAGAGACAATTCATAAAATAATACAGTAACTGGAGAGATATCACAAATCAAAAATGATTTCAAAAGAACAATGGAAAACATATATTGAAATTTACCCAAATTCAGATAATAGGGTCCATCTAATCTCAACCTTGGGTACCACTCTCCTTGAAATATAGGGCATACATCATTGCCTATAGTGAAGGAGGACCATAAAAGATAAAAAAACCCATTAATTATTGGAAATAATCTAATCCATCATAAAATGGATTCCAATAAATTTTATTTTTAGAATATGAAAGATACATGCAGGATCGACATCAGATTGAGAGAATACATAAGTGGGACTACAGATACATTACCCTCACATTATATGAAGAGTTATAATATAATCCATTTCCAGAGTCAAAATATATATAGAATTATTTAGTAGGTTAATAATAAAGGATAAAATAAACAAATTAGTTGCACCATTATCAAAAAGACTTGTCACTAATGATGAAGCTATAGTAATGGTACCTCTAGCAGACATTTTACTTCTATCCATTTCTACTAGAGAATCATCTACTTCATGAAGAAGTATCATTACAGATTCCTTTGGATGGAACCCTTTTATACATGAAGCACGTGATTATACAACAGTTTTTGGAGAAAATTATGATCTCTTTCAACTACTCAGATTAGAATAAACATGAACAATCTTTGTAAGTGCCCCAAGATTTTGTAGGAGTGATAGTTCCTAGGTGACTTAGTAAAAACCCACATAGAATATTCTACCTTCCACCCTTGTACCAAATCTATGTACCTCCTTAAATAACTGAATGATTTCTAGAATGGAATGGATTTTGAGAACTACCATGAGAACCATCGTGATACCTTTTTTCATTGAAGGAACTCACACTGCACTGGGAACGAATGAAACTCCCAATAAGCATGGCTTTGTAGCTATTTCCATTTCAACCATAAGCGGTCTATCTAAAACAACAGTAAAAAGAAGTACGATTTAGTAATAAAACATTAGAATTATTATCTTAACTATTTCCCAACTCAATCATTATAGCCTTTATCTTATCCTTCGATAAAATATCAGGAGCAAAATTCATGATCTCAACAAAACAGTTTCTATACTCTGTTACAGTCCCATTAGCCAACGTGGGTCTGAAAAATCTATATAGATGGTTAAAATCATCTAATATATGTATAAATAGAGTGTAAAAATAATCTTTATATCCTTACACTATAAGAAATCATGTTTATTTTTTGTTACCACAATGTCACACCATCACCGACTCAGAACTTTAAGCACAATGGTGGCATACATCACATTGATTTCATCATGTGTGTCCAATTGTCCAAAAAAATGATCCATCAATGTCAACTATTCCTCATCCTATTATAGATTATTTTAGCCTTTGAATAGTTCCGGATTATGGGGAACAATTAATTTAGAAAAAATATTGGGAACTATGATTTTTGGTTCCACTCTTGGAGCCTGAATGGGAAATAAAGGTCATGCCTATCCTAGAGCATGGAAGGATCACCCAATCAACTATACTAGACTCGGGTCTACAACAAGATTCACTCACCGAAGATCAAAATCACTTTTTTTCTTCGATATGATTCACTGGTCTTCTCGGTGGCATTATGCTACATGATATTAGTAGATAAAAATGATGACATCATGTTATACTGAAACTCATAAATAATGGAAATGAATCACCCAAATAGATTAAAAATATTTGAATTCTTATTATCCAAATAAAAATACACTAATGAATTGAACTAATATACAAGAATTCATCCCCTAATAACACCTGGTTACTTAAGGTTCATTTTAATGTGAGTTTTTTAGTCCCTCAATGAAAACATAATCCTTTGTCCGGACAAGATTTCATAACGGTATATTGACATTAATAAAAATGTTCAACTTAGAGATCAAATAGAAATTTGTCATGAAACATCCTGGATACCTTGGTAACCCAATAACTTAGAGAGTATTGACATGGCACAATGTTTACTCATAATCCTCAAGGGTTTATGAATATTACATGACATTATAAAGGAATTAATTTTAGAACTATTTTTCCACAAAAATTTTAGAAGAAAAAAAACAATATAATATGAATTTATAAAGAAACCCCACCGGGAATAGTGTATTAAATACAAATAGTTATAATAGCCCATTTACTATAACTATGATCTAGAAAAATAGTAAAAACTATTCAAGTCCAAACTCATACTCTACTCAACACATTTATGGTTCAACAGCTGGCGCTACCTCTATGTGATCCCATTCCCTTTCACGATCATTGATGGAGATAATCTAAAAACACTTGAAGTCATAAACAGGTGTGATCCAAATCCCTATATAATATTACCATGGATTATGTAACAAGTTCCACTACAAGTCCCATAAGGGCCCATGTTTTGACTAACCCAAACCCGCCACTACTATGCTAGGGGCTAGTGACTAGCACATAGTTGGCATATCCATAAGTACCTATAATAATGAACATATATCCAAGTCACATATGCTGAAATGTAAAACCACTACGTAAATAAAGCATGAAAATCACTATAACCCACAACCAAAGTACAATAGTGACTTTGATAGAAGGTAAACTGGGAAAGAATAAAAATCCACAAAAAATAATATCCTTCAACAAGTGAATGATAATCATCTATTTATAACTATACCTAATTCTATCTAAAGGCAACATACTAAGGATACTATCATAAGATGTAGAAAAAACACAATCATCTTGATCTCACAAGGCTCTGTCCGGTCTTGGTCCACCTTAAACCATTTCAAAAGATCGATGGTCTTTACAAGACATGAAATGTGAGGGAAATCTCGTGTAGAGGTGAGTATAATAATACTTAGTAAGAAACCATGAAAAAAAATAAAAACACAATGTAAAGGTACAATCAGCTCTAAATAATAATATGAGTACATCTTATAAAAATAATATCTATATATAATCATACCATACCACACAGTCTTGGGTATTTCATAAACATTGCATACAAACAGTATGGATTCAGTTTGAATACTCCACAGAGCACACATCAGAGGGAAAACATTCATATGTACAATAGAACTACCAACATTCATTCAAGAAATACCATGTGTTAGGAACTACCAAGAGATAGGGAAAGGTTGAATGATCTGAAGAGAGATGATACATCAGTGGAGTATCATAGCCCCGACCATGGGGTGATACCAACAACTAAATCTGGAATAACCCTTTAACTTCAGGATCGATGCCTGGTGAATTTGGTCAACTCAATATTGAACAATCTACCTTGGGAACAAAGAAGGAATAATGGATCTGCTCTAGGCCTCCTGAGGGATTCCAACGACTCTATACATAATGTCATGTTGAAGGGATCATACTCGAATACATATGATATTAAAATATAAAACCTTTAGGGAAGAAATAAATGATCTAAATAAACCGAAATTCAACCAATATATTGTGGATGAGAGAATCAATATGCATAATAATGGAGGGATCATGATGAGTAGTGTTCATACCCACTGTGTCTCTTGACCCTTGGGACTACCCATGTAAATAGCTTGTGTCATTGGAATAATTTATTTTAAAAACCCACCAATTGTCTCAAAAGAACCGTCTCCATTTCTGGGTACTAACACTATAGAAATATCATCAATAAAATTTACGTTTTGAATTGTACAGCTATTTTAGGGAAATGGTCTGACCCTGGTCTAGTCCGGGTTTGACAGGGCCCGCTGGAAAACCCGACCCGGTCCAGTCACTCAAACCAACATGCCCAGATGAACCGGGGTGGACATGGTCTATCATTCTAGTCATTGTCTGTCCCAACCCGTCACTCCCAATCCGTCCTGGCTAGTTGGGATTGGTGGGCCGACTATCATGTCCCGACTCTCCTAGTCTTTCCCACAAATATGCGGGATGGTTTGTCTACCACACACATTCCAACCTGGTTGGTTACCCATATTCCCCGTGGTTTCATACAAAATCTGATTTGTGGTTGGCCCTCCACATTGGTGCATGATTCACACACTCTTCCTTTCTATGACCATAATTCCACTTCATACTCCCTATCTATATCTGATCCATGTTCCACCTCTGTCGACCACCTCGTCGGCAGCTCACCGTCCACCTCACTATCAGCTTGGACCAAACCCAAGACCCATGCTTCCTCTTTCATAGACTGACTCAAGCCACTTCCATGGTGGCCACCTTGGCTCCCCCCTACCCCGCCGTGCACCACCATCCGGACCAATGTCGCATTGCACCATCGTTGTCGCACCTCTGCTAAGTCGCCCTGAGGTCGAATCATCAATTTTCTATATTTTCACCAATGATTTTAGGTGCACTGATCATTTTTTATATCCCATTAATAATGATGAACATGTAATAAATTGGGAATAAATTACATGGAACAAACCTGAGGAATGAACACCAACAATTTCTCATTCTAGTCTCGATATGTTCTCAATAAAATGATCAATCGAAAATAAATAGTATAATAACAACTATCCCAAAATATTTCCATCAATCAAACCCATCCTATATCAATATTCAAACAAAGGGTCCTCCTATCTATGACAACCCTGCTTTTAATTACACACTTATCCATGATTTATTACATAAAATTCACTTGATACAACATAGAAGATCAATATATTTGGAGTCTTTGGGGATTAGGATCATTACATAGCAACTTAATACATGAAATACAACATCCTTATTGAAAACATCGTTTACATGACCACTACATTCCCTCATTCGTAGCATAGCATGGGATAACCTGAGGACATGAATAAGAAAAGGGTGAGCTATAAAGCCCAGTAAAGGAATAAACATGGAATAACATGAGGAATACAATACATGTTAGATAATCAGAATCACAATAGATCACAAGGAAAGCATTCATTTAAGTGCATGATAATGCATGGTAATCATAACATGGAAATGTTGGAACAACACTTAACATGGAATTAGCATGAGCGAAGGCTCATTGCACATAGTGCATGTGTAAACCATCATTTCACATGAGGCATGAGTAAACCCTCATTGAACTTTTATTAGCATGAGTAAACACCCATTGCACATATGTATCATGATATTATACTTTACCCAATGCATTGGAGCGCTATTAGTGCACACCCTTCTTAAACATTTCATTTAATGCATAAGTGTGCCATATGGATTATAATACATTGAATCATTAAACGTAATTGTTATTCCATGATAAAAAATTTTTGGAATACATACTTCATACTCTGTAAAAGATATGTAAATGTTCATAATGGTGAATACCCTTGATAGAGTAATGGTCATGGTATTCACTACACAATGACTTTTCCTAGAAAAAACACGGTACAATTTCGGAAGTATAACGGCGTGACATAAGAACTCATAAAAATGGTTGATAAGAGAGAAAGGGGTGTCTCATCATATTTACATGACATGGACTAAAATGGGTACATTTATATACATTTAAAACAAATGTAATGGAGATTAGATTCAATATATAAAAGAATTTCTTGAATGTAAATGAGGAGAGGGAAATTCCTTCAAATGTTTTTCATAGTAACGAGTGTATAGGGGATGTATTTAATTATAGATAAAGGGTTTTAACATCATTAAAACACAAAGAGTGTGGTATAGGGGAGGTTCGAAACCATACACCAATATTTATAATTGAAATTAAAAGGGAATAACAACTTAATGAAAAGTGGACAAAAAATGAGACAGGAAGAAAAACCCATACATGGATGTGTGCTTCCAAAGGCTTGAGAGAGGTTTGAGAGAGGATTCTTGGGAGCTTAGGGCACCTTTTTATATTTCTAGAGATAAGAGGGAAGAGGTTAGATTAACACAAAAATATTTGAGTGAGGAGGAAGTGGGAGCTTGGGTGGGTTTATCTTGCTAAGGTGGGGGAATTATTTATTATTTATGTTTGGGACCCTCACATTAAACCAATCCGAACCACAAAAAATCCCAAGGTTTTTCTCATGTTTGTTGGAAAATGGATTTGTAAAGCAATATTAAATAAGGCAAAAGTCCAAACTTATTAAAATAATGCGGTTGCTTATGTGGAGGTGAGTCACACTCCCAAATATAACAATTTCAAAAGACAAGTTGTTTAATAAGTCTTGAAGGGTCCATTAATGCTTTGTAAAATAAGTCAAACATACCAAAAATCACATTAGGATAATATTAAAACATATATTGGCCGAACATAAGGTTTATAGTATTTTATTACATCCCAAAAATTTTACTGTCTCATAAAATTATAAAAATTCAGTATTGGATAATTTCGATGTCCTGATTCCAGAAATAATATTAATTTTATTTAAATAATTTTATTAATATTTTAATTTTCATTTTTAAAATAAATATCAACATTTATCGAAAATTAATGGGTTTTTATAAAAATGGCTTTCAAACCTTAATAAAAATTATCGTTGCATTAATAAAATTATATGATCATTTATATTTAATAAAAAATAACTTAATAATAATAATTATTTATTAAAATAAAATTTAATTAAAAATTCTATTAATTCCTGAAAATGGATTTCTTAGTTGAACATTAACTAAAAATACTTATTTGGGCTTTAAAAACTATTTAAAAGGTAAAAATAATAAAATGAGAGTATATTCATTATTATAAAAAAATAAAGTTTACATAAATATATTACTAGGGTCTTGTTAAATAACCCCTTAAAACAGCCAGGTGCAGGATGGTGATAGACTCTTGGGGTGGCTCAGATAACATTGCACAGGTGGTGATCTCTATCAACTTCCACTTCTCCCATAGATGGTTCCATTCAAGCATAAACTGTTGAAGCTCGACTTGGGCTAGGTCAAGAGAGAATCCCAATCACACCACCTCCTTTAAGAGCTCTAATAAATGGGCTTTTTATGGATCCATTCTACTGGATGAGGCAATCGCTTCCTTAGTCTGAGTAAATTATATTGTTAAATCCCATATTTATACTAATAATGTGATCACTGTTCAACAGCTATATTATCAAAAATCACAATTATTAATGGTATTTTAAAATACAAAAACATAAAACAAAATAAGTTCATATGTTTTATGAACATTTCACATATTAAGGAATTTAATTAGATCAAGTGGGAATTTCATTAACCAAAGTTTGGGTCATTACAATCTTCCACCATTAAGAAATTTCACCCTTGAATTTTTATTATACATTCTAGGGAAAAAAGATGCAGGTGCATTTCCTTTATTTCTTCCTACAGTTCCCATGTTGCTTCTTCATACTTATGGTTTCTCCAATGTATGTTGACCAGATGAGTATTCCTTTTATGTAGAATTTTGTCTCTACGATCCAAGATCTTCATTAGCTGCTCCTCATAGGAATGATCATCTTCCAATTATACCACCTTGGAAGATAGTACATGTGAAGGGTTCGGTATGTAAATCCTTAAGAGGGACACATGAAAGACATCATGTACTTTGGCCATGGTAGGTTGAAGTTCTAGTCGATAGGTGACAACCCCAACATGATCAAGAATCTCAAAGGGGCCGATGTATCTTGGACTTAACTTCCCTTTATTTCCAAACCTCATGACCGTCTTCAATGGAGATATGCGTAGAAATACCATGTCTCCAACTTTAATCTCAAGGTCTCATCAATTGTTATCTGCATACCTATATTTTCCACTCTGGGATTCCTTGATATGCTGGTGAATAGTTTTCACCTTATCCACCATTTCTTTGACCATTTATGGTCCTAGTAGATTACACTTACCGACCTCATCCCAACATGCCAGTCTTCTACACCATTTCCCATAAAGGGCTTCACATGGTGCCATTTGGATGCTTGAGTGGAAACTACTCTTATATAAGAACTGAACCAAAAAAATATATTGATCACATCCTCCTTTGAAGTCCATTGAGTAGGCTCTCAACATGTCCTCAAGTGTCTGGATAGTCCGCTCGGATTGGAAATCAGTTCGAGGATGATAGGCCATACTGAAGTTCAGTTTAGTACTCCAAGAATGTTAAAGACTTTTCCAAAACATGGAGGTGAATCTTGGATCTCGATCAAACATGATAGTTAGTGGTACTCTATGTAGATTTACCACTTCCTTGATACATATCCATTCCAATTGATCCAATGAAAAATCCTCCTGAATAGCAATGAAGTGTGCATCTTTTGTAAGATGATCCATAAAAACCCAGATAGCATTGTTTCCCTTGGATGTCTTCAGAAGTCCAGTGAAAAAGTCCATGGTTATGTTATCCCATTTCTATTCTGGTATGTGCAATGGTTGCATCATCCACTTAGACTACTACCTCTCTGTCATCACTTGATGACATACCAGACTCTTTGATGTATATTCGTCAATCTCCCTTTTCATATTGTCCCACCAAAGGTTTTCTAAGATTTCTCAATACATCATTGTGCTCCCTAGGTGGATAGAGAAGGCTGAGCTATGTGCATCATTCAATAGATCCTTCTTTATCTCTGTATTTAATGGTACACATAATCTCACCCCAAATCATACAACTCCTTCATCATCAACTTTGAAATCAATGGATTTCCCGTTTCTAATAGCTCCCACCCTTTTCTGAATTTCCATAACTTTTCAATGAGCATCCTTTATTCTCTCCAAGAGTGATGGTTGAGAAATCATTTGAGAAAGGATTGATGATGTTCCTCCCTTAAGTATTACCATGATCATCATTTCCAAATCTAAGAATATTGGATCCTTTTTAATTATCATAATTTCATAAATATGAAAGATCCTTTCTACATAGAGAATCTGCCACCTTGTTTTCCATTCCTTGATGGTAGTGGATTGAGGAGTCATAGTCTTTGATCAGCTCTAACCATCTTCATTGGCACATGTTCTTCTTTTTCTATGTGAATATATACATGAAGATTTTGTGATCCGTATATATTTCACACATCTCCCCAAGGATATAATGCCACCAAATTTTCAAAGATAAGATCACTGGAGCCAACTCGAGGTCATGTGTTAGATAGTTCTACTTATGAACATTCAATTTACTTTAAGCATAGGCAATGACATTGTCAATATGGATCAACAGAAATCCAAGGCCCTTCTTCAAATCATCTCTAAATACCTAGAAAGTTCCCCACTTGTGGGCAATGTGAGCACATGTGCAGCGATAAGACTACTTTTTAACTCCTTGAATCGTTCTTCGTATTCATCACTCCAAGAAAACTTTACTCCCTTCCAAGTCAACTTGTTAGGAGGGTTGGACAATCATGAGAAGTTTCTCAAAAATCGTCGATAATATCCAGCTAACCCCAAGAAGCTATAGATATCCGTTACCGATGTTGGTCTCGACCATTCCTCTATTGATGATGTCTTTGAGGGATCCACAGATAACCCATTTCTTGTGATGATATGGCCCAAGAATGAGACCTCATTAAACCAGAACTCACAGTTAATGTACATTGAAAAGATATCTTCCTTCGGCAAGGTATATAGTACAGTTCCAAGATGCCTGTTATGATCCTCCTTGGTTTTGAATTATATCAGAGTATCATCTATAAATACAACCAAAAATATTTTGAGGTAATCTCTAAAGACTCTACTCATCATGTCCATGAAGATTGTTGGAGCATTAGTGATTCCTAAAGGAGTTAAAATGAATTCATAGTGCCCGTATATAGTACAAAAAGAAGTCTCAGGGACATCTTCCGTCTTCACCCTTACTTGATAATATCCCGACCGCAAATCTACCTTGGAGAAGTATTGTGCTCCACACAGCTGATCGAACAAGTCATCAATCCGCGGTAGAAGATAATTGTTCTTTATTGTGATTTTGTTGAGATCGTGATAATAAATGCATAGGCACATTTATCCATCCTTATTCATGACAAAGACAACTGGAGCACCCCATGGTTATGCACTCTGGAAAATAAAACCCATATCCATATTCTCCTGTAACTGATTCTTCAACTCTTCTTGCTCTACAGTGGCCATTCTGTAAGGTGTCGTTGATATTAGTAGAGATCCACAGATAAGATCAATTGAGAACTCAACCTCTTGGTCAGGTAGAATACTAGGAAACTCTTCAGGGAATACGTCAGTGTAATCCTTCACGATGGGATTATCTTCAAGCATGATTCTCTCTTTTGTCTCAATCATTTTACCTAGATATGCTTGCTCATAAGGTAGAAATATCCATACATGAGAAGATGATTCTAGAAGAGATTCATCAGCCTCCTTGCATTTGTAATTAAATGGAGGATGCTTCAGGATGTGAAGAGTGATCTCCCTTTCCCAGCAGTTGATATTGGATTTGTATAAAGATAGAAAATCAATGCCCAAGATAGCTTCAATCTCCACTGAGGGATGTATGATGATATTTTCTAGGAGTTTCAGTCAACAAACATTAACATGAGAGTAATTATGAACCATGAATGCAATGATTTCCCCATTCTCTATTCTAACAGATAACATTTCAATAAAATTTTGAGGGGGTGTTTGAATTGTTCTACTAAATTTATAGGATATAAAATAATGAGTAGAACTAGAATCAAATAGTACATTTACTATTCCTTAATGAGTAACTAGCGTACTTGTCACCACAACTTTGTTCTTCTATACCGACGTGGTAGTGATTGAATATGTCCTTCCTTGTTGCCTCAGAGGTTGTTGTTGGTTGCCTCCAACAACCCTCGACTTAGGAAAATTGTTTGTAAAATTCCCATGCTCCCTGCAGTTGTAACAATGCACTGCCGGATGAGTGTTGATTTGAACATTCCTTTCAACATTATTTGGATTTCTCATATCCCTTCTGTAGTTCTAAGCCAGATGACCAAAATTTCCGTTTTTTAAGCAATTCCTGTTTTTCATGAGACACTTACTAGGATGTTTCATCGCACAATTTTTTCAATGGAAAAATTCAGGATTATTTCCATAATGGGATTTGTTTGATGGACCACCCATGTTGTTCTATATTTTCCTCTTCTTGTCACTGTGCTCACGAGCCCACTGACAGTCTACAATCTCCATTTCAACCTTGAGGGCATAATAAACAATATATTTATAACTGTCTAAGTCTCGAATTTCTAACGCTTTTTGTAAACTCAACATAAGTCCGCTAAAGAAGTGATCCACCTTGGTTTTGGTGTTCTTGAAAAAGGCATAGGCTTACCTTTCAAGCCTTGTAATGTTTTTTCATACACCCTGATGGAATCATCTTCCTTCTCCTTGAGTCCGAGGAACTATCTTTCCATCTTAAGACAAAGGGTTCGAGAAAAATATTTGTATAAAAAATTCCTCTTGAATTCTTCCCAATTCATGGAATAAATATCCTCTAGGGACTTTATATTCTTGATCAGTGTCCACCACTGATCAGCTTCCCCATCAAAACGATAGACTTCCAGTACAACTTTTTCCTCTTCAAAGCACTGGAGGACGGAGGATATATTCTCAATAGAGTTAATCCATTGTTCTTCAAGGAGGGGATCAGAAGATCCGCTAAACATGGTAGACCTTTTCCACATGAAGGATTCTACGACAACTTGATCTTTCCATGGTTTAGGAAGAAGTTCTTCCTTGTTCCAGTTATTATTCATAACTCGATCTATCTGAGCATGTACTTTCATGAAGGATTGAGCACCAGGTTCCATCATATCAGACATATAATTAAAGAAATATTCATATTTCCTATCACATTGGTTGTTGGAATGTGTCCTTCTATTTCCCACCATTTACTAAGAAAAATGATGTATAATTAAAGGACTTGAATACTTTTCAAAAATGAAACATTGAACATAAAAGGATAAACTTATAAAGAATATGCATATCCTATCTTTTGATCTATGTTACACTCAATTTATTTCATTAATTATATTCTTATGGGTTTTCTTTATCCCTAAATAACATTTTGTACTAAGCTTGTGAATTTACCAAAGCATATCCCATGGGAGTGTCATATCCAAGAGTGCATCAAGGCCCGTTTTCGTGCACCAGTTCCCGTTTGAGTCTAGCTCAAAGTGGTGTTTTCGGGTTTTACCCCTAGGATACATCTGTGTCAAAGCCACATCTACATGCTCTTATCCACACAAGGACGTATTTTCTTGATAAACCACTTACTCAATACTCACCAAAACATAAGAATTTTTTTATTATTCTTGTCTCTAAGGCTTACCTAAGGTTTTATAACCCTAATACCAAAAATAACTAAACCTATCCTCTAATACCAACTATGACAACCCTGCTTTTTATTACACACTTAAACATGATTTATTAGGTAATCATCACATGATATGAAATAGAAGATCGAGAGGTTTAGTGTCTTTGGGGAATAGGATCACTACAAAACAATTTAAAACATTAAATACAACATCCTTATTGAAAAAAGCCTTTACATGACCACTATATTCCCTCGTACTTAGCATTGCATGGGTTAACATGAGGACATGCATAAGAAAATGGTGTGCTATAAATCCCATTAAGGGATTAAACATGGAATAACAAGAGGAATACAATACATGTTAGCAAATAGGAATCTCAATAGATCATAAGAGAAGAATTAATTTAAATGCAAGATAATGCATGATAATAATAACATGGAAATGTGGGAACAACACATAACATAGAATTAGCATGAGCCAAGGATCATTACACGTAGAGTATGAGTAAACCCTCATTTCACAAGAAGCATGAGTAAACCCTCGTTTCACTTGTATTAGAATGAGTAAACGCCCGTTCCACATAACCTATCATAATACTACACTTTTCCCAATTCATTAGAGCGCTATCAGGGCGCATCATTCCTAAACATTTCATTTCATGCATAAGTGTGCCACATGGATCATAAAACATGGAATCATTCAACATAATTGTTTATTCCATGATAAAAGAATTTTGGAATAAATACATGAATCTTTTTAAACAATACCTAAATGTGAATTAAGATGAATACCCTTGATAGAGAAATGGGCCTCGTATTCACTACACAATGACTTTGGTGTGGAAAAACGCAGTGCAATTTCGGCAGCATAACGGTGTGGCATAAGAACTCATAAAAATTGATGATGAGAGAGAACGAGGTGTCTCATAATATTTACATGACATTGAAAGGAAGGGGGTACTTTAGAAACATATCCAACAAATGCAATGGGATTTAGATTCATTATAAAAAATAATTTCTTGAATGTAAATGAGGAGAGGGAAATTTCTTTCAGAATTATGACATATTAACGGGTGTACATTAGTGGCATCTTATGAGAGAGAAAGGGGGATCCCATAATTCAAAGACAAAGAGGGCAGTATAGCGGAGGTTATAAACAATACCTCAACATTTATAATTGAAATTAAAAGGGCATAACAACTTAAAGATAATTGTACAAAAAATGAGAAAGGAAGAAAAACCCTTATGTAGAAGTGTGCTTCCAAAGGTGTGAGAGATTCTTTAGAGAGGCTTATTGGGAAATTGGTTTACCATTAGAGAATTATAGAGAGAGGAGGGTAGAGTTTGGACAAACTTTGATGGCTTTGAGTCAGGAGGAAGTTGGAGCTTGGGTGGGATTATATAGGAAAGGTGAGATAATTCTTATTTATTTAGGTTTGGGACCCTCAAATTAAACTAATCCAAACCACAAGCCATCCCATGATTTTTGCCCATTATTATTGGAAATGGGATGTGGATAAAAAAAAATTTATAAGGCCGAAGTCCGAAATTCTTATATATTTAAGCGGTATTTAATTCTTTCCCAAAAAATTGACTGTCTTAGAAAATTATGAAAATTTTACCATTGGATAATTTAGACATCCTGATTCAAGAAATAATATTCATTTGATAAATAATTTTCTAAATATGATAATTTTCACTTTTAAAATAAAAACTGGCATTTATCGATAATTCAGGGTTTTTGACAAAAAATGGCATTCCAACCTTAATAAAAATTACAATTGCATTCATAAAATTATTTGATCATTTATATTTAAAAAAAGTATTTTAATAATAATAATAATATTTTATTAAAATATTATTTAATTCCAAAATTCATTAATTCATGAAAACATATTTCTTAGTTGAACATTAACTAAAAAACTATTTGTTCTTTAAAAACTATTTACAATGTAATAATAAAAAAATGAGAGTATATTTATTATTATATACCAAAATAATGTAAATAAACATAGTACTGTGGTTTTGTTAAAAACCCCCTTAAAACACCTACATAAGACCGAAGGGTGAGGTGCACGATGGTGACAGACTCTTGGGGTTTCTCGGATAACATTGCATGCGTGGTGATCTCTATCAACTTCCACTTCTCCCGTAGATGGTTCCAGTCGAGCATAACCTATTGAAGCTCAGCATGGGCTTGGTCAAGAGCGAAGCCCAATGATTCCACCTCTATTCTTATCTCTGAAAAATGGGCTTCGTATGGATCAATTCTACTGGATGAGGCCATCACATCCTTTGTCTAAGTAAATTAGATTGTTAAATCCCATATTTATACTAATCATGTGATCACTGTTCAACGTATATATTAGAAATGGTCAAAATTATTAATGGTATTTTAAAATACAAAAAAAATAAAAATAAAGGCGTGAATATGTTGAATTTCTATTTCACATATTAAGGTATTTAATTAGATAAAGTGTGATTTTTATTAACCAATAAAAAAAATTCTGGGACATTACATTTCTTGTACCTTAGGGATTCATGTCCTGAAAAATCCAAAATAAAAGGCTATTTTTTAAGATATAGATATTGTTCATTAATCAAAGCCTCCCACTCCCACAAACTATCTTGGAGATTATCATGCTTATAATAGGCACCAAAATAGGAATTTGGTCTGCCATGAAGGATCCGCTCCAAACCATCCATAATCTACACCGGGGACTCTAAAAATGTTTCCCAATCATTAATGTGCAGCTCACCCCTGTCAATTACTTGTGATGGTTCATGCACGTACCTCCTCAGTTGTGACATGTGGAAGACAACATGTACCCGATGCAACTGTGGGGGTTAATCTTGGTGGTATGGAACCTCACCAACTATAAGCTATATCTGTAAAGGGGTGATGATACTTTGAGATAACATTATGCCCCAAAAAAATCTCCACAACCGATGTCGATGTGTGACCTGATGGAACACATGGTCACCCTCCTTGAACTACACCGGTCTATGTCTCCTATCAGTAGATGACTTATTTAAACTCTACATAATCCTCATCAGATCCTGGATGATCTGTACCTTCTCAGTAGTAGTTCACACGAACTCTGGTCTCATGAGCGCTAACTCTCCTAGGTCAATCCAGTAAAGTGGGGACTCACTAGGTTGTCTATAAGGAGCCACAAATGTTGCCATTCCAATTGTGGAGTGGTATTGTTTTTTGATCCCAATATCCACAAGTGGTAAGTGATTCTAACAACTACAATCAATGTTCATGATGTAGGCCCACAACATGTCCTATATATCTTAATTGGTCCTTTCCTTCTATCTATTCATTAGGGTATGAAATATCATGCTCAAGCAAAACAGGGTTACAAAAATCTACTACAATCACTTCCAAAAATTGGATATGAATTTAGAATCATGATTTGAAATAACCATTTATTGCACTATTTGACGCTGAATTGTCTATAACACATAGAGGTACCCCATGCATTCCACTGAACTATGTTCCCAGATAGGTAGGAAATGTGATGACTTGGTGGGTCGATCAATGATCACCCATATAGAATCATGTCTCGTATGCATACATGGTAAACCCATCCCAAAGTCTATCGATATCCCATCCCACTTCCTCCTTGAAACATAAAGGGGATGATCAAAACATGCTGGAACCTGTTGTAGAGCCTTCACTTGTTGAAAAGTGAGGCACTGAGAAATGAACTCCATAACTCCCTTCTTTATTCTATGCCAGGAAAACATACATCATAGGTCCTAGTATATCTTCTCCACACATTGACATACTTCCAAATGGGATATATGAAACTCCCTAGAAACATAATACTACAATTTTATTGGTACAACTATTCATCCTCTGAAAACAATGATATGATCCCTACACATCGAATATACATCAAGACCATGTCCCGTGGATAATTGAGAATATAGATTGTCATTGTTGGTATCCCTAATATGTGCCTCCCTGACACTCTAAAAGAGTGTAGGAGTAAAATCGATCAACTAGAGGTAAGGTCCCCCATATACATCAACAATAGATAAATACAATGACAAAAAATGCCCTAATGTCTCATCTAGGAACAATTATCTTGATCTCATGCTAAGAGGATTTACCAATAATTTAACCTTACCAGGAGTATATATGATCTAAAAGTCATAATCCTAGAGAAACCCTAGCCACTATCTCTATGTCATGATCAATATCTTCTAAGATAAGATATACATGTGAATCTTGTGATCTGAGTAGTTGATAAATTTCTATCCTATAGGTTATTGTTGCATAATCTTAAATATAAGGACTACCACTACAAACACATGATTTTGGGTCACATAGTTCCTCTTTTGTGTTCTCAACTAGAATAAACCTTTAGAAATCATTGTTTTCCTATTCATCATGGTGCAACCAAGACGAGTTCCTAATTAATCACAAAACACTATATACTCGACACCATCTCATAACAATCTCATGATCAGGGTTCTCATCAAACTCTGCCTCAACTATTGAAAATCCTACATGCACATCCCTTTCAACATTAAATGATTCAAATTTTGAATCTAAGCTGTAATAGGTATGATGAACCCAATTTGTGTATACAGTTTCATATACTTTATTGAAAGATTAGAACAAGTTCTCAGCAATTACCTACTGATTGAAGAACAAATACTTTCATTTTTGTTATCTTGTTCATTTCCAGGAGGATTATGGACAAATACACAAATAGAGAAGAACAAAGAAAAAATATAAAACTACACGGCATGTACTAATATACACACCGTGTACATTCAAGATCATACATGGTTTGAACAGGACAAACACATGGCCATGTAACCAAAAGGAAGTACACGATGTGTTCCATTGATACACTCCATTTAAGACATTCTATAAGCAGTTGGTGGCCGAGAAGAGTCTACACACCCATGTGGCCAGCTGAAGGAGACACATCGTGTTCCATTGATACACACCATGTAAGACATTCTAGAAGCGGATGGTGGCCGAATTAAGAGACTACATGACCTATATGGCTGCGCTACACGCCGTGTAGATTTACCAACTATGAGGCGCTGTTTTCCAAGTCAAAGACGACGTGTTAGGCCACCTACCAGTAGAGAACATGGGGGAAAATGCGTTTAAAATAAGTGCATGGCATGTACTTTCGTACATGTTGTGTAGTTTAATTTTCAATAAATAGAGGACTTGGATTCTGGATTTGAGGAGGAAGAACACTTGGAGAGAGAGTAACTTAGGCTTCCATATTCCCAAGCCTCCATTGTGCCACTATTCCACCATTCCACCTTCCGACACATCTCCCTGAAGCTTATTTGATGATCTCTTCAGGTATCAAAGGTGTTGTTATTATTATGTCCAATATGTGTAACTAAACACCCATTGTGTTGGGGCTGTGGATGATGAGATATTTTGTATGTTGGATTGATTTATATGGTTTTGTTTGTTCTTTTAAATTCATCTCATTTTTCTTTAACCATTGTTGAATACCACTGGGCATTCTGATATAGACCAAGGGAAGAATTCTCAGTGATGTAAAAGAAGAATCATGGTGAATGCTTATATGATATTTGAAAGGATTCATCGATTCATAAATGGACTAAACTGAAATTAAGAATTGTGAACCATTGACTACAGGACCAAGGAGTCACAATTTCTTCAATTCTAAGAAAAAATCAACCAGACCAAGGGGATCTTGATATAATTGAGATCCAAAATGTTGAATTATCATGAACAATACAACCTATTAATCAATCCGCATAAATCTCTATAATCACCATAGCCCCAACGCACTCCTTTTCTGTCAATATCATTGAAAACCAGTATTGTTTTTTTCTTAATCATTAATAATTATTTTCAAGTAACCAAAACATGTTACATAATCCAAAACCAAGAAAATCCTACTCTAAATATATAATATTTCACCCAATTAATTATAAAGTCAACTGGATTAATACACACACCATGTTCCCGGTGGATCGACCTCGCACTTGTGATTTACTAGATTAAGAGTGGGTAATAACAATTTGGGACACCGATAACATACATTTGGTGAAATGATAGTCCAAATTTTGGCACTATTTTCCAGGGATATAACGGTTCAAGTGCTAAATTTAGATGTGACGGTAATTAATTAAAAGAAAATAAAAATTAAAAATTCTCAAAAATTTCTTTCCTAAACCCAATTCTGTTTATCATTGGTTTTCCCTTTTAAGCCTGGGTTTTGTTTTGTGTATGTGTCTGATCACAGGTGCATGAACCGATGCCTCACACGGTCCATCAGAGTTGAGTCATAGGATATTCTTCTGATTGACTTGGAGATCGAACGAACCTTGTTGTGACGTCGACGTGAACCAGTAGAGACGCACAGACAAAAATCATTACCTATGGTGAACAAGGAAGAGGGAACACTGACCACTGAAGTTGGAACTGGACAACCATTCCAGGACTAGCAGTCTCCCGCTACTAGTGCACCAGAGTAGGCCCAACCTGGAGGTTTCATGTAGTTCCTCTCGAGGGACTACCAAAAACAGCCACAACAACCACCTCCGTAGTACGGCCAACCCCAACAGTAGAGAAATATCTTTCAACATCCCTACTTTGCCCCTCAAGAGCAGTAGTACCTGTTTCCTTCACTCCCTCAGCATCCACCTCAACGACATACTCTCATGGAGTTCCACCAACCATCAATTCACAAAGCTGACACGGGCATCGTCCGTCCTCCATTACAGGCCTAGCACTTCGAGATCAATCCTACTATTATGCACTGATCTAGAACACTATTCAATTTGGCGGCCTTCTCAGTAAGGAACCAAATGCCCATCTCTCCAATTTCCTAGAGATCTTCGATACATTATGTTACCATGGTGTATCTGAGGACGCCATTCTTCTTCACCTCTTCCCCTTATCTCTACGGGCAAGGAGAATGACTGGATAAAAGGGATACACCAACGATCTATCCTCACCTGGGAGGAGCTCGCCCGGGCATTTCTATCCAAATATTATCCACCTTCGAAGATGGTAACCTTGCGAAATGAGATCCACAACTTTTAGTAGCACGTATCTGAATCACTTTACGAATCATTGGAACGTTTCAAGGAGATGTTACGTAAATTCCCACACCACTGACCTCCACTCTGGATGCAAGTCAAAACCATTAACAGAGGACTAACAACGAATACAATGTATGTGGTAGATGCAGCTGCTGGAGGTACGGTAATGAGAATGTCCCCTGAAGAAAATTTTGAACTACTAGAAGTTATGTCTACCAACATCTTCTAGTGGCATTCCAAGTGGGGGAACCAAAAACGAGGTATGCATAGTATTGATGATACTACCATGCATCATGTCCTGTTATATATAGTATCAAAAAATATCGACACAATAAATCTCAAGGGTGCATCTCAAGTCCATGCATCGAACCGTCAAGCATGTGGTGACTATGGTAATAGCCACATCCTGGGAGAATGCCCAGGACCTTCAGTCGACCCTTCGGAAAGCGAGGTGATCTATGTTGCTCAAAACACAGGGTCAAACCAGTATCAATAATGCCAGAACCCGACATGGTGCGAAAACCAGTACACATGATGGGGCCAACAGTAGCAAAATCCTCCGCCCCAGCGACCATCTGGATATAGTCATCACCAATATTAGAACCTATACCCAAGTCCATAACAGAACAAGTAGGGTTTTTACCATCTGTAAGGGTATCAAAACCCTCATCCGCAGCACCCAAGGTAGCAACCACCTCCACCAGGTACACAACCACCTCACCAATAGAATACCTCCAGGTTAGAGGATCTTATTAAAAAATGCATATCTACTTCTAAGATCAGATTTCAGAACCAAGAGGCTTCTATTCTAATCCTCGAGAACCAAATCGGCCATTTAGCAAACCAGATCTCATGGAGATAGCCAGTTACATTATGAGGAAAACCCAAGAAAACCCTAAGGGAGGAGGCCCATGACCTCACTTTACAAAGTGGAAAGAATCTACACCAGAAGGAACCAGGACATTCAGCTGCACCTATACAACCTGATGACAACAAAGGTACAGTTTCAAAACCCACTTCATCCAAAAATCCATCACCAGAGGTTCAAACATGAAAAGAAAAGGAGGTCATCCCACCATTCAAGAAAGCATTACCTTTTTCGGAGAGGATGAAGTAAATGAAGCTTGATCACCAGTTTGGAATATTCATGGAAGTATTTAGGAAGCTGCACATCAATATTCCATTTACAGAGGCTCTCACACAAATGCCCACATATGCCAAATTCATGAAGGAAATCCTCTCAAATAAAAGTAAGATGGATGATTTTGGAACCATAGCTCGGAAAAAGGAGTGCTCCACAGTCGTACACCATTCCCTTCCTTCCAATCTCTAGGATCCAGGTAGCTTTACAATTCCATGTACAATTGGACCCTATGAATTTGGAAAATCCTTGTGCGACTTAGGGGCCAGTGTCAACCTCATGCCATTCAGAGTTTTCCAAAAGCTCGGACTCCATGATCTAAAGCCTACCCGAGTCTCCCTCCAACTTGATGATAGATCCATTAAATATCAAAAAGAGATACTGGAGGATGTGCTAGTGAAAGTGTGAAGATTGATCCCCCTGCAGATTTTATTATCCTAGACATGGAAGAGGATCAAGAGGCACCTATTATATTGGTAAGACCATTCATAGCCATAGGGAAATTCTTCATCAACGTGCACTTGGTGGAGTTGATTTTCCAGGTAGGGGACAAAAGAGTCTCTTAAAATCATCTAAAGGCCGTAAAATGAGCATCATTACCCGAACATGAGGGCTGCTACATAGTGAATTCCATGGATGAACAACTGAGCATCCAAGAATAATATCTGGTATGTTCTTCCATTCGATATGATATGATTTTTCAAGACATGCCTACTGATGAAGCACCAAAAGTCCTAAAATTCATTGAAGGCCATGGCGGAAACAACTGGAAATGAGCTTACATTCCTGACATCCTGGAGAGGGCAGAAGTATAACCACTGGTACGTTTAGTTCTCAAGGCACCTGAATTAGAGCTGAAGCCTCTCCCACCTTCCTTAAAGTATATGTATTTGGTAGATCATTACACTTTTCCAATTTTACAAAGTGCAGCACTAACACAAGAGCATGAAGATCCACTCCTACAAGTTTTGAAGTAGATAAATCAGAAAATTGGATGGACTGTTATAGATTTTTTGGGTATCATCCATACCATTTTCACCCACAAGGTGCTACTCGAAGAAGGAGAAAAGCCATATAGACAACCCCAGTGAGGTCTGAACCCTCCCATGAAGGAAGTCATAAAGAAAGAGGTTATCAACCCGTTAGATGTAGGCATCATTTACCCAATATCAAATAGCCTATGGGTGAGTTCCCTAAAAGTGGTCAATAAGAAGGGAGGTATCACTGTGGTATCTAAAGACAAGAACTATCTCATCCCCACTCGCACAGTCCCGAGATGGAGAGTCTTGGTCGATTACAGGAAGCTAAATGACACCACATGTAAGGATCATTTTCCCCTACCATTCATGGATTAGATTATAGAAATAATATCATGGAATGAAAATTATTGCTTCCTTAATGGATACCCATGATATAATTAGATATCCATTTCCCCAGAGGATCAGAAGAAGAGCACCTTCACTTTCTCATACGACTTACCACATGATTTCTTTCAGTATGTGCAATGATCCAGCCATATTCCAGTGATGCATGCTTGTTATTTTTCATGACATGGCAGAAAAAATCCTGGACGTTTTCATGCATGATTTTTCAATTTACAGGAAGTCATTTACCACATATTTACGACACCTGGAGCTAGTATTGGATTGTTGTGAAAACACTAACCTAGTTTTGAACCGGGAAAAGTGTCATTTTATGGTGAAAAGTGGCGTAGTCCTTGGACAAATAATTTAATCAAATTTGATAGAGGTGGATCTAGAAAAACATTTAGTCATATCATGACTTCCCATTACAACTTCTGTTAGATCCATGAGCAGCTTCCGGGGACATGTGTGTTTTTATAGGCGATTTGTCTGTGATTTCTCGAAGATATCCCAAACACTAACCAACCTTCTGAATAAGGATTCTATTTATGAATTCTAAGAAGAATGTACCATAGCTTTAGATTATCTCAAGTAGTGCCTGGTCAAATCTCCAGTGATGATTACCCCCAACTGGGAGGCACAATTTGATGTAATATGTGATGCCAGCAACTATGCGGTGGGAGCTGTCCTGGGTTCGCAGCTGGACCGAATCTTCTGACCCATCTACTATGCCTACATGACACTCAATGAGGCCCAACTAAACTAGACTACTTCAAATATGGAGATGCTTGCAGTGGAATTCGCCTTTGAATGGTTTCGTTCTTACCTTGTGCTGTCTAATGATATTGTTTATACTGACCATGGAGCAATTAAGTACCTGTTAAAAAAGAAGGATGCAAAGCCCTAATTGATCTGATGGGTCCTCCTCTTACAAGAATATTATTTAGAGATCTGAGATAAAAAGGGGAGTGAGAATATGGTTGCTGATCATCTATCCCATCTAGAGATACCACACTTGGAGAAGGAAGAGGATCGAGAGATAAGGGAGGATTTTCCTGGTGATCATCTCTTTTCTATTATTGAATCCCCTAAGCCCTAGTTTACTGATATTTCTAACTATTTAGTTACTGGTGCCATCCTCCCTGACCTCTCCATCCAGAAGAAGAAATGATTCCTCTTTGATGTTAAGAGATACTTCTGGGAAGACCCACTCCAATTCTGATTATGTGGAGATGGGGTGATCCGACGATGCATCCTAGAGATATAGGTTTACTGGGTCCTGGATCATTGTCATGCCTCACCTGTTGGAGGACATCATGGGCCAGATCATACCATAGAGAAGATTCTACAATCTAGGTTTTTCTGGCCCACCATGCACAATGATTCTCAAGCCTTCGTGGCGCGTTGTGTTCAATGACAACATATAGGTAATATGGGATGGAGATCCAAGATTCCCCAACATCCCGTCTTAGAGGTCGAGATCTTTAATGTCTGGGGCATCGAAAAAATGGGACCACTTCCCACTTCTTTAGGGAATAATTACATCTTCATCTACATTGATTACATCTTTAAATGGGAGGAAGCAAAAGCTATGGTACATGACACAACTAAGGTAGTCATGACATTTCTAAAGATGCACATTTTCAGCAGGTTCGATGTTCCTCATGTGATGATCAGCGACATGGGGACTCACTTTGACAAGTAATTAATGAAAGGATTGTTGTTTAAATATGGGGTAAAGAATCACATGGGTACACCATACCATCTCAAATCATGTGGATATGTGGATCTCTCCAACCATGAGCTCAAAAAAAGTTTAGAGAAAACAGTGAATACTTCACGGAAAGACTGGCCCAAAAATCATGACGACGCTTTGTGGGCCTTCCGCACTACCTTCATGACACCCCTGGGGATGTCTCCATTCTGCCTCGTCTATGAAAAACTATTCCATCTACCAGTGGAACTAGAACACAAAGCATATTGGTTCGTCAAGGCCCTAGATTTTGATCTGAAGGCAGCTACAGAGAGGCGAAAGTTCCAACTATCAGAACTCGATGAAATCAGAAGGGAGGCATATGAGAACACTAAATTGTACAATGAGAGGACAAAATCCATCCAAGACCGGATGATTTCTCAAAAAACATTTCAACCCGGTGATCATGTACTCCTTTTCAACTCTCGTCTTCACCTATTCATAGGAAAACTCAAGTAAAGGTAGTCGTGACCATTCCATGTCATACATGTATTCCCCCACGGAGCAGTGGAAATTGCTATGGACGATGGTCAACCATTCAAGGTGAATGGCCAGCAACTGAAGATTTACCATCACATAGAAGATGCAGTGGGAACAATATCCACCACCCCTCTCAGGTATGAAAAAGTATGTCTGTCGAACCATCAACCTAAAACAAAGACGCTTCCTAGGAGGAAACCCAAAGGTTACATGTCGTATCTCACTTATATAAACGGCTTGTAATTATCATTTTAGTTTTTAATATTAATAGTATAAATATATAGAGTAGGTAAGTATAAACATGGATGATTTCAGTACCGATGGTAAGGTCACTGGAGTTCATCCGTGTCGACCCCATTTCGAATCCTCCCGGCCTACCTTCGGCACGGGGTCCCTCATTTTTATATTTTCTTACATGACGTGTGTAGCAAAATTCATGTATATATATATTTACATATAAGAAAACCCATGGTGGGGATGGATCGGTTGGCCACGATTGAAACCCAGTTTCCAAAAGACCAGGGTGAAAATCCTGACAACTGCCCTATTTACTTCATTTACCCTTTCAATAAAACCACACGACATGTCTTCCAAAATATGGCGTGTGTATTCGATACATTCTAAGTAACCTATTTTCTTTAGGTCGGACCCGTGTCTAACCCCCACATGGCCATGTTCCTCAAATAAAGAGCATTTCATGTGTGTCCCAAACACAGCGTTTCATTTATTCTTTGAACTGATTAAATCATGGCAGTGTCATTTTCTATTACACGACAATGTACACTTCGTATACACATGACATGTATGTTTTTTACACGCTGTGTACATTTACAAGGTCTAAAATTTTCACCTTCGGTGTGTTTTTTAGAGAACATGGGATGTTGCTCATCATGTACTACAAGCCATGTACTCTGGATATATATGTCGTGTACTTTTACTTTTCAAATTTCTCACTTTTACTTTTTCTTTTATTTCCATTTTCTTTTTTTTAAGTTATATATGATTGTGATCCATCCACGGGGAAGTGGCCGACCTCCGTGATTGAGGGAGAGAGGCCCATTTTTATGCGGATTCGACTCCAACCTCCGATATAGCCAGAACCAGATGCTCCGGTCTACGAGACCCCTCCATTGGCCTCCCCTTCACCCCTCACTCCCTCTACCGAGGCTGGTCTGAGAACCTTCATTCCTTCTCTCCCAGCTACCAATCCACCTAATATTTCCTCCACCGTAGCTGGCACTTCATCGACTGCCCCATCTAGTGACCCTTCACCTACTATAGTCGATCCACCCTGAGAGCCAGCTCCTACTGCTGCACCTCCACCTGGTCCAGGACCTGCAGGTGTTCCCTACCCCTGAATGGTGCTCCTGGTCACCGATTTGGCATATGAGATGGTTCAGCGCTTTTTGGGCCTTCATTACAACATGACTTGTTAGGTTCTCCCCAACAGATGGACTTTCTCATTCTCATTCGCATGGGATGGTACAAAAGAAGGGGGTGACTACATCTTTTCCCAGGCTCTTCCCCACCCACCTACTGACCCTCATTCCCTAGGTGATGCACCTACTCCTCCCTCCCCACCCCACCCATTTCTCCACCACAACCCTTCTGAATGATCCCACTTATTCTAGCATTCCTTCTTCTATACCACCACCAGCCCCGCCTACCCCCGCACACTCGGTCGATCTCGCCCTTTCCCTCCACCTGGACGCACTGGAGTAGCATTTGGTATGTATCAACAGCTTCCATGACCACTTGGAGCAGCTACTGGACCTTATTGTTCAACATCTAGGTATTCTCTTACTTCTGTTTTCTGCCTTTCCCTCTGTTCCTGGACCTTCTGCTACTGCTCCACCACCCCTCATTGCGGTGGCCATAGATTCCATTCTACTCTCTACTATGGGCCCAGTTGCTCCTCCTACTGTGGCCACCATTGTTTTCAGTCTATGGGGGGCTGCTGAGCTTCCTCTGCCGAGCCTAGTACATGTGGCTCCTACTTCATCAGCTTCACTTCAAGATGCCATGTCCGAGCCTCCAGCATCCACGGCTCCTGAGCCATCTCTATTGGGAGACTCTATACTGGATGATGACTCTTTTGAGGTGACCCCTTGAATGGTTTTGGGACACATGATCTTTATTATATATATATTTGTGATCTCTTATGCCGATGTTTGTTATGGCTGATTTCAGTGTTCTTTTTCTTTCCCCCTCCATGGTACTTTTTCATGATTTGGGTTGCACTTTTACCTCACATGCCATTTTCTTACACCTAGACACAAGGGGACTATTCACTTACCTTTTTTCACTTTCTAATCTAGGTTTCATTTATTTCTTACTTCCCCTCAGTCTGGTCCACTATTGAGTCCCTGCCTTCCCTTATTCCTATTTTTGGGCACTTGGTGGACCACGTGTGATATTTAGTATAGGGAGGGTGTCTCTCGAACTCTTTAGTCTTTTCCCTTTTTAGATTCTAGGAGACATCATTATTAGAATATATATTTTAAAATGTGATGACATTTTTGGTTAATCATAGTTTTAAATAATAAAGTTGAAAGTAGAAATTTTTTTTAAAAAAATTTCATGCTTATTTTGATTCTTAGGTATTTTAAAATGATTGTTGACATAATTTAAACTTGTAATCCTTGGATAATTACAACAATTAGACTTATCAATTACTTTGAAAGTCATGACCAGATTGTATATTTATTTAATTTTCCCACTCTCGATAGGTATTCTAAACCCCTTTATCATATTCTTTCAAATACCCACTTTCTTGAGGGATTCTTAGAATATACATTACAACCAAAATTTTTAAGATTTCTTTTCGGAACATTAGTAATTTTTGAATTACATTAAAATTATTGAGGCATAATATTGTTTTAACCCCTTTATCTTGAGCCTACCCTATATATTATCTTCATGCAGCCCGTAGAGACCATGAATAGCCTTTATAGGAAGCCATATTACAAGCCTATTTATCTTCCTACCCTAATTATTTTATGTTTTTTCATGAATATTCATTTGATCTCACAAGAAGGGATTGTCAACACAAGGTATAAAATGGTGAATTTCCAAATGAAGTATGGGGGAGGGCCTCTTGATCATTTGGGGAAAAAAGAGTTCCATACCTCTATTTTGGAAATTCCAAAAGGTTTCATTTGTTAAAAAAATGATACAGACAAAGGGGTATTATACAAATTTGTTGGTTTGTGAATCCTACTCAGCTAAAGTAGATAGTGGTGATTAGATTATTTGACAAATCTTCTTAAGGAAGATTTTACAATGAGTTTAATTTTGAATATCATGCATTTTATTTATGAATTTTGAAACCTTTTTCAAGCCTCAGAGTTATTTTTCACATATTTACCTACCAACCATTAGCCACAGAAACATATGATCATTATTGAAAATCTCTCTTGATTTTGGTAAATTAAATTTTCTAAAGTAGAGAACTAGATTTCTTGAAAACCTATGGATAGAGTGTATATATCTTTGATTGAGCATAAATTTGTTTAAAACATGTTGAGTGTTCAGCATATTTTTGGTGAGGTAAATCATCAAGTGGGTTGCTTATTTTTGAATGGTTGAAACATGTGTTAAAAAAGGGGATGAAAGTAGTTAATTGAATTATCTATGAGGCATGATTAGAATATATCCTGGATTGAAACTGCTTCATATTCTTTTTGAAATTTTCTCTTGTCACTTATTATTTACATTAATGATTAACAAAATTTTATTCTTTTAAAATATAAATTCCATTAATTAGATGTCGATATTTGATTCAGGGAAAGAAAATGACTATTTATGGGGGAGTTTCATGCACCCGATTTGTGTATACATTTTCTTATACTTTATTGAAAGGTAAGAACAATTTTCCAGCAATTACCTACTGATTAAAGAAAAAATACATTGATTTTGGTCATCTTGTTCATTTCATGGAGTTTTATGGCCAAATACACAAATGGAGAAGAAGAAAAAAAAATTACAACTACACAGAGTGTACTAACATACACATCGTGTACATTCAAGCTCAGTCACGGGTTGACCAGGACAAACACATTCTCACGAAACCAAAAAAAAAGGTACAAATCGTGTTTCATTGATACATGATGTGTAAGACATTCTTGAAGCAGTTGGTGGTCGGGAAGAGCCTACTAGCCCATGTGGCCGACTGAAGGAGACACGACGTTTTCCATTGAAACACGTCGTGTAAGACATTCTAGAAGCAGTTGGGGAAGAATTCGGAGACTACACACTGTGTAGATTTACCAACTAGGCGTCGTCATGTTCCAAGTCAAAGATCACGTGTTAGGACACCTACCAGTGGAGAAAATGAGGGGAAAAAAGAGTTGAAAATAAGTACACGTCATGTACTTTCGTACACGCCCTGTAGTTTAATTTTCTATAAATAGAGGGCTTGGCATTTGGATTTGAGGAGGATGAACACATGGAGAGAGAGGAACTTCTGCTGCCATATTCCTGAGCCACCATTGTGCCACTATTCCACCATTCCAACTTCAGAAACCTCTCCCCGATGCTTATTCAATGATCTCATCAGGTATTGAAGGTGTGGTTTTTATTATGTCTAATATGTGTTACTAAACACCCCTTGTGTTGGGGATGTGGATGATGACGAGATTTTATATGTTGGATTGATTTATATGGTTGTGTTTTTTCTTTTAAATTATTCTCATTCTTCTTTAACCATTGTTGAATACCACTGGGTATTCTGATCCAGACCAAGGGAATAATTATCATGTAAGTAAAAGATGAATCACGATGAATACTATCATGATCATTGAAAGGATTAATCGATTTTTAAATAGACTAAACATAAATTAAGAATTGTGAAACATTGACTACCGGACTAAGGAGTCACAATTTCTTCAATTCCAAGAGTAAATCAACTAGATGAAGGGAATATTTTCATAATTGAGATCCATAATGTTGAATTATCATGAACAATACAACCTAATAAGCAATCTGCATAAATCTCCATAATCACCATAGCACTAACACGCACTTTTTCTGTCAATCTCATTAAAAATAATTGTTGTTTACTTCTTAATCGTTATTCCTTATTTTCAAGAAACCAAACTAAGTTCTTTAATCCAAAACCATGAAAATACCGTTATAAATACAACATAGTTCACCAAATTAATTCTGAACAAAACTGAATTCATGCACTCACCAATTTCCCTATGGATCGACCCCACACTTGTGCTATACTAGCATAAGAGTGGGTAATAACAATTTGGGACAACAAAAACATACCTTCGGTGAAACGATAGTCCAAGGTACCTACATCATATATAATTCATGTTTGATTCTTCGATAGTAGACAACTTTCCCATGGAACCATCACATTTCCATCATGTTCCTAGGTAGCTCACATGCTAACAGTAGCTCAACCTTCATTGGGTCCACTACTACTCCATCTGATGATTTAACATGTCCAAAAAAGTGGACTTCTAGAATCCATAACTAGAACTTTGACAGTTTTTCATAATGTTAGTTCTCTCATAGAATGTCTAGAATCATCTTTATGTGTCTCATGTCCTCATCCTCATATGCAGAGTACACAAGGATATCATCTATGAAGACTAACATAATCCATTCTATATAGAGATGTAAGATCTAGTCCATGAGTCCCACGAACACTTCCGGGGAATTATTTACTCTTAAGGGCATCACCAAGTTCTCATTATCATCATAGTAGCATCTAAAATCCGTATTCAGTATATCTTAGAATCATAATTGTAGTGGACAACTGCCTAATTGATATTCATCCTTCAAGAACCATTATTCCTCTATCAATTGGTAAAAGAGGTCATCAATACATGGTATTGGATACAATTTCTCCATGGTCACCTAGTTCAAGCAACGTTAATCCCCACAAAATCTTAATAAGTCATACACTTTTTTGGATAATAATAATAGGGTAGCCAGGGTGAAACACTGGGTCACCCAAGGACCTACCATTGAAAATCATCCGACTTCACACTCAGCTTACATAGCTCTATACGAGCCATCTGATACGCTTCTTAGGATATCGGTGTCATATTGGGATGATGTCTTCATACACCGTCACTACTACAAGGATCTAGAAACTCAAAACACATACAACACATAGTATCGAGATAGTTAACATGGGAGTGATGGGATATACCCTCTTACGCACGAGTCTGTCATGTGATGCATTGTTTTCATTTTCCCTAAAAACCTAAAACCTCATTATATCACAATAGAAACATTGTAAGCTTAAACTAAAATTTTCACTCTGGGCATGGAATGAAGATAAAAAATCCATAAAAATAATGGCATCGTAAGGCCTGACACCACTTCTATTTGGTTCCATCCATAATTCACATCTCTAATGTTAACATCAATCTATTGACATATATGTGTGATCATTGAGATTCCTTCTGTAGGTGTATCCAGGGGCAAGGGTTGAGTCAATAGTTCTACGAGAATCTCATGGTATCGTATAAGATATATGGTGGGGAGGAATTACCATCACATGTGTATATCAATAAGACAACAAGAGGAGAAAAGACACTGATCATAAGAAAATTAATTTCTAGAGATCCTGGTACATAGGACATGACCACAGACACCTATCTCTTCCACTATACTCCAGCACCCTGGGCATGGTGTAGACCTCATAGGGGTGGTAGTGGTAACAAGTTGAAACTTCCACCACCTCCCACTACTCTCATAGCTCTTATGAGACATCTTCCACCCTGAAAATATGCCTTCTACTTCCTCTACCTCTACCATGGGGGTCTATCCACTATCTACATATTAGTAGACTAGAGGGATAAAAATTTAGGTAGATATCTCCCATTCTTTCACATGAGTAGCACTTCTTCTCCCTTTCATGACTGGATCCACCATATGAACCCCAAACATCATATCCTCTCTCTTAGGGCCTCCTCATAAAACATATTCGGCATTCAAATTCTTGAGGATGACTTCGGCTCACTATTATCGAGGAATCTTCACCTACGTGTCCTTTTTTGATTGTCACGTGTTGTCTCCTCACATTCAGGATGACCTGAACCACTAAATCCCAATTAAACACCCTTGCATATATATGGATTCTCATACAAATAATGCTGGCTCATATGACTATGTGCAGAACACCCTCTAAGGTATATGATTGAAAGTACTGATCTCAAAACATATCTATCGTGTAACTATAATGGATGGTAAACCACAATGAATAATCAGTTACTTTCTTACTACCCATTCTAAAGTTGAATAAGCTCCTCTATATGCACATCTGTTATTATAAGTCATACAAACTGCTCTTTGAAGAGATGCTCGAACTCTGTCTAAGAGATTGTCACATCCTTGTGAGTTTGGGTAGAAAATCTCAACCATCACCCTACTGATCCATATAAAGGGATATCTACCACGAGCACCATTTAATCCACTAATGTCCTCACAAGATGGAAAACTCATGTCACAGAATCATTCCAATCCTCATCTGCCTGAGGTTCGGGATCACCGCATAACCTGAGGGGTCTCTATCTTGGAAACTCAAGGAACATGCACATTATATTATCTTCGCCTACTGGTACCACTGGTACAACTGGTATCTCCATAGGTGGTGTTATAGCTATTTCCCCACCTAGAAATAACATCTAAAAAACTGGTACCTATACTGAAACATCATCAATGAGGGGTTCATCCTCATGATAAATATGATAAATCATAGATGGTATAAAAAATGTGGTATTTCTGTATTGAAACAAGACTTGGAATGGTGAATTATTATATGTGGATATATTACTCATGAAGGACAGGGAATCCACAACCCATTCATATATAATGTCGGTACCATTATATTCTATTTGACTGGTGTTATAATTTACTGACTCGAAAATATGGTTATCAAGGACATAGTTTATGGATATGATGAACTCTACACCAATACTTGAGGACCTAGAAAATTCGGAAAACAAAAAACTATTTCCCAAAACCAATCCCACATACTCTTAGTCCTAAGGTAGAACTGAACACTTATGATACGAGTCTAACCTGACCTGTCTGAGAGGGGACCATTCTGTGACTACCCAAAGGCTACCTCTTATAGGATAGGGTCTAAAGAGTAGAAATGATTAGGAATATCACAAAAATGGTAGGAATTAGCATAAATCACATATACACATGCCCAAATATCAAAGTCTCAAATTTTGAAATGAATAAACATGGAGTAAACAATTCATGAAAACAACTATAACCCAAAACTAGAGTACAATAATGAAATTTTAGGGATGTAAATAGGGATAGAATAGAATCCCATGTTCTTGAAACTCATTTTTTGAAAACCATACCTGATCTATCCAGATGGAAAGGCACTGAGACACATTCTAAAGCCGTATGAACACCATGGTCTATCTGATCTGAAAAGGATTCATAAAGTTTCTGTCTTCCCCATACTCTTTCAAAAGGTCCCTCATCTTCAAAAGACACATAATGTGTAGTAAAATAAATCCCATCGAAAGTATAACAATACTAATTAGGATAACCCAAAAACACAAAGAAAAACACAAAGGAATGTTACAATCAACAGTATGCAAGTATATGACTAAAACATTTAATAAGAAAATTCATATATACTCAAACCATAAAACATAGTTTAGGGTATGTAATAAACAATACGTACCAATAATTGGGATTTTGATTAAAAAATTCTTGAATCACACATCTAAGAGGACACAATCCTGATTCTGATAACACTAATTATTTCCATCTAAGAAATATCCTTCATTGAGAACCATATTGAGAGAGTGATATACTGAATGATCCAAATATATATACAATAAATCATATGAGAATCAAAACAAGGGATATGGGGTGATACCAACAAGTCCATCTAGACTGACCCTCTATGTATAGTATTGATGCTCGATGATTTTTTTCATGTCAATATAGAATACACTACCTACGTCTTGAAGAAGGAATATAGGATTCTCTCTAGGACACTCGGGGAGATTACAAAAACTCTATCCAAGAAGTAATGATAAAGGGATCATAATCAAATACATAGGAAATGGTAAAGAAAAACTTCAAGGAATGATGAAGGGAATAAATCATACCAAATAACATCAATGATATGGTGGACGATTGAATCCATCCACATAGGAAAGAAGGATGAATAGTGAGTTGTGGTAAAAAATGCATGCCCCTTAACCTCAGGTACATCCCACGTAAACCATCTGTGTAGTTGAAAAAATTACATGTTAAAACCAACCATTTTTTTCAAAAGGATAGTCTCAACAGCAGGGTCCCAAAGTTGTTGACGGCTCGTAAATCACACATATGGTTTGAAAGATATGGCTATTTTAGCGAAAAGGTCTGACTCGGGTTTGACCTGACCCGTTATCTGAACCAACCAAGTCCGGTCGACTCAACGTGACATGTTTCAGCCCACATGCGTGCATGATGGATTTTCTACTACATGTGGCCCACCCCATCTGTGTTCCCCCTTGGTCCCCATTGTCAAGCACCACGTCTCATGCTTTCGGCCCATTGTGTCTGCACACACACACCACACACTTCGCATGCCCATGACCTCACTACCGTAGTGGGTAGCAATTCAATAGCTATGATTTGATCCACCTTTACCAGCTGCCTTGTTGGCATCCATATGTCCACCTCACTATCAGCCAAGACTGACCCTAGACCCGTGCCACCGCTTGAACGAACCGACCAGATCCACCACCCTGATTATTGTTTGTCGTCACCTATGCCACCAGGTTCCACCGTCCCTACTAAATCACATCACACCTTCACTGTCACACTTACACAGCATATTCAAGAGAATGGATCATTAATTTCAGAACATTAAACCAAGAAACTATTGGGAGACAATCATTTGTTCATATCATGCAATGAATGTAGAACACACAAGAAAAAGGTGATGAAATCACATGAAGAAAACACAATTAACTATCCCCAACCATTGTTCATTCTGGACTCAATACATCCCAACATGGACTATCAATAAAAACTAATCAGTATAATAATAATCATCCCCAAATAATTCAAGCAATCAAACTCATATAGCTAGAACAAGAAAACTTCCAGCAAACCTATTCATTAGTTGATACATGTTCATCGATGATTCCAGAAACAAGGAATGAATGAATTGAAATCAAAAAACCCTATGTTAAAGGATCATTAACTGTAGTGGATTCATTACCTATGGCGATCCGTCCAGAAAAATCTCAATCCAAAATCCTATTGTCATCTATTCTAGAGAATTCTTAATCCATGAGTAAGTATAATTCTAGGGTTATGGAGATAAACTTAAATTCTCTAACATGGTTAAATAATAATAATCTATGCCGATGCATCACAACATAATGTTAAAAAAATACATGGTTAATTTATTTTACTCATTAAAATGTTGAAAAACTATATTTCATAGCTAACATGTACCGATCGATGTTTGGAATCAACTATTGTAAATTCAGTACCCAGAATACAACGATGCCCTAAGATTTCTAATTTGGGATCCAATTTATAAGTTATTCGACTTTTTCATGGAAGTATCTAGCTTGAGATATTTGATGTTTTATATTTTCCAGATATTTTTTCTAGGAACACCAGGCTTTATAATTGCATGATGTCTAAACACCTAGTCTCAATGCAATTCCATTTAATATTTAAAATAATACATATAAAATTCTGGGAGATTACAACCAGATACAAATATAAAATTAACCATGAATATGATTTCAATTTTAAAACATACAATATTTCACAGAAAGATCATATTTTAAAAAATCATGTTTTACAATTCTGTAGATTGAAATACTTTAGAAATTCATGATTAACATTTCAAATGACGTAAATACATTTCAAATGATGGAATTTACCATTTAAATAACCGGGGCTTCACAAAATTTTTCCATTTAAAAAAATGGGGACACGACACAATGAAATGAAAAATATGTACATACATAACTATGGGCCTAAGGTAAAGTGGAATCGTCACCATTTTCTAAGGAATATGATGAGATAATATGATGCTTTACAATGTTTTCTATATATATGTGTCACCCAAAAATCTCACTAACTACCTAAGTCATGCATATACTCTAGTAAAATAAAATGATGAACAATTTAGTTCCTAACTCCTTAAAGTACTACTATTCCCATTCTATATTCCAAATATTCCAACATTCCCTTTAAAATCTAGAGCACAATTTTAATTGAAATCATTCCTTATGACTTATATGAAACCATAAGGTTTCCAAAAATCCATATTAATCAATTTATTTTTTTAAAAAAATTATACTGAGTGATGGTGTATGAAAATCTACATTCACATATTATATTCAATAATTTAATATTACAAAAAAATATATCAATTTCATAACCACCCCGCAATTCAATGGAATTGTATTTTTTCACAATTTTCCATCAAAATCACTTTCACAATTAAAATCAAAAAATTTATTGAATAATTTTCACCAAATGCACAATTTAAATTAAACAATTTAAATCTTGAAAATTTCCATAAATGACCACCAACTTAATGTGAATGAGTGGTTTTCTAATTTTATGCAAAAAACCAATTTTTTCCAAAATCCACAAAACAGTGGAATTTGGTTTTTAATTAAACCATTTATATAAATTTAATACTAATCAAGAAATTCAATTTAAATGATCAATTTTATTTAAATCATAAATTGAGTGTTAACTAACTACGAAATGATTGTTGGGAATTTATCTAGAATTAGATCACATCCGAAAGTGATTTGAAGGAAAAAAAATACATATTGGGAGTAACAAGGATGGGAGAATCTTGTTTATGGTTATATTAGTCTATTTGGTGACAAAAAGTGCGCACATGAATTTTTTTTAAAATACGGATTATGAAAAAAACCATCTGGATGGTTTCCTAGGAAGAGTCACACTATTTAGATAAACTATGTGCAAGTAATGCAACTGATTTAAGTTCGCTGCATAGTTAACCTTTTAATTGAATGTGTTTATTGAAACCATACAAAATCTATAAATAACCCAATGTCTAATTTCCATTTTTTTTCTATGATGGTGCATAGTTTTTGGAAAATCATTCTCTAACAATTATTCAATCCTGAACTATCTAGGAAGCATCCAAAAACAATGAAATTTTACCTGAGTAAACCCCTAAAAAGTCAAAAAACTAAAAATAGGTGTTTTGGAATAATTAAAAATAGTTACATGATGTTACATAAAACCTACTAAAATTATTAATAATAACCATTTTCATCGCTGTGTGACCACATGATTACAACGAATGAAAAAAATTATGTATTAACTCAACTCAAAAAATAGCTTTCAAAACCATTGAACCCTCTTTATATTTTCATCAAACATTTTTACCATATACTTCCTACCCTACAAAACATAATACTCTCTAAAAATGGATAAAATGAAAATAACTCACAGTGCATCATCTATGTGGATGAAAAGAAAAAATTTCTCAAGATAATTATTAATTATTATAGATATTGATTATCAATGGATGAAAAATATGGATATGTTATTGAAGAAATTCATATATCATCAATCATGGGGATAATGTATCAATGAATTGAGAATATGATGTTTCTTTAAGAAGGATGTTTTTTAGTCCTAATAATCTACATTTCTCATTTTTTTGATGATGAAGACATGGTTACTGTATCTCTTTACAAGAATTTTTTTTCCGTTAAACTCATTCAAGTTAGTTGAGGACTTGGCAATCCCTCATGATGGATATACATTATTCAGAACCCCATTATATAACATATACAGAGTCACCACTTTCAAAATCATGATGTCAGTATTCATATCCTTTATCATAAAGAATATAAAAGTGATGAATCTAGAGTTAGAAAGAACTGTTTTGACAAAAATAATCTAGTCTAGAATCACTTAAAAAAATTTGTATTTGAAAATATTTTTTTTCAATGCATAACCATGATTTATTAATTTATTTTAAATAATAATCTTAATATGGAATGATATATTCTATGATATATGTTTCATGTTAAAAATATTTCACTAAATTCCTATCATCTGGGAAGATTCATATCCCTTATTGTTTAGAATACTAGAAATTATTTGGAATACAGTAACACAACTCTTTGTCATGTATTGAATAATTTAAGAGATAGTGTATTGTATAATAGTTGTTTATTTTTTGACGTTATATTGATTATGATGGTCCTTATATAATCTAATGTTGATGCATGACATGAATAGACTTAGTGGGAGTCATCTCATTTTATTCAGACACCATGGATAGTAAAATAATTGTATCATATTAATGAGACGATGGAAGGAAATTAGGATGAAGACACTCTTGGAACAAGGAAAATAAGGGTAATGATTATAATTCATACATTCCAAACAACTGATTTCCTAGAGATAACCCCTTTATCCCCTGCCTTTGAACCTATCTATGTTCAAAAAGGAAGGATAACACCAACTATCACTCATATTTTTTTATTCAGTCAAGAAAGAAAATAAAATAATATTGTGAATTTATACTCTCGTTATTTGGTATTATTATTAAAATTTTGAAATAATTTTTTAAATGAGAATTGGTAGGATATGTTCTCCTGATCTCCTCATGGAGATGTAGTTCCCAATGTTATAGAAACGTAGTATTTTGAGAAGATGGTGTTGATGTACATAATGTATGGTTTTCCCTATTCTTCAAGATTTTGGATATGAATAAGTACTAGAAGGTGATAATTGTATTTCTTAAAAATATCAAAAGATGTATGTAATGTTATTTTATGAAGTAAGATATATAAAACATCAAGTCGTTGAATATAATAACGAAGTAAAAGTTTTCTAGGATCAGATGGTGTCAATATATGATACTCTGGAAGTAAAATTAATAGTTCAATATATTACAGAAATGTGTTAATAAAAAAACCCTTTATAGGAGGTACATGTGGTTCTGATGATCAGTTTAAGATATGAGAATTATCCAATTCTATCAATTCAATGTATTTAACTACTTAGTATCATAAATTCAAACTCATATCAAGGTAAAGGTTTCATGTACTTCATATAATTGTTGTTCATAATGATAAAAGGATACCATTTCCTCTAAAGGAAACTTTTAAATCAGTTAATAAATTAACAAAGGAATTTTGTTCAATGATGTTAAAAATGATTCCAAAAGTGTAAGAAAATCCAATTCCAGTAAATAATGATTTATATTTCATCATCAAAGTAAAATGAAGAATAGTTTCATCCTTAAAAATCTACAATGAATTTTTAGTGAAGAATTTGGAAGAGCTACATTATTTATTATTTAATTGTACCAAATCAGATATACGATATGATGATGAGGTAGTGGTTGACCCCCTCATAGAATCCTAAAATAGTAATGTTCACTCAAAATAAAAGAAAAATATTTCTATAAATAGTGTAACAGATAATCATTTCATTGTTTTGAAAAGATTTATATCAAATTATGCAATGAATTGAGACTTATAGAAATTCACTATTAATATTTTGTCAACATGTGTGGAATTTTTTTATAATTATTTTCAAATAATGAAAAAATTAGATGGTAAAATAATTGATTCATTTTTTGATTCAATTTTTCAAATTTGTGGAAGATTATTTCATTGACTACAAATTGTTAGCCATCAAAATTAAAACTCTCACCAACTTAAAGAATCATTTCTTATTTCTGGTGTTTATAAAAAGTAAATTTTACGGTTTTATAAAAAATAATCTACATCCAATCCTAAACCCTCCACTAAATTAACATTTACACATATAAGATACTTAAATTTGGTGAGGGAAAAGAAATATTTTCTCATTATCAAGTCCAAACTAGTGCACTTTTATCATTAATATCGAGCTGGTATTAGATTATACTAATTGATGTTTGGTTATGTTATTGGAATGATAGCTAATGCTGATCTAAATTCATCCTTATTACCTCATGATCAACACTTATTAAAAAATCCACCTCGAAAACTCATTTTTTTGACAAGTAGTTGAAACACAAGAATTCGTGTTTATGAAATTATTTACCAGTGGTAGGGAATTATCAAAATAACCCATTTGAAATATCCCACTTTTATGGAATTGAAACATTTGAATTTATTTACATTAAAATAACTTTTAATGATTGTAATGCATTATTTTATAAAGTATATATATTTTTGAGAAGATGTTACTTTCTGAATGATCACAGTTCTTTAAAATTTTTAAATGTTATTTTTTACATAGGCCATATGTCCTGAAGAATCTGACTACCTTACCCTATAATTTTGTTTTATTATTTTTTTCAATATATGTTTATATCATTTTCATATTATATATTATTTTATTGTATAGTTATGAATTTTATTCAAGGAAATATCATATTAATCATGCAATATCGTAAACTGATTACTATTTTTGTGTGCAATATGAAATCTATACAGGATTCTACTTTTTCATGACATCGCAAAAAGGGGGAGAAGAAAAATAAAATACCAAAAATTATTATTTTTCAATATTCTAAAAAAGGGATAAGGAATGAAAATTTTAAGGTAAGGAAAGTATAATTGAATGGAGAAATAAAAAATTCGTTATTTATGAAATAATAATGATCAAAGTATGATTTTTCCATCAATTTAATGGGTTTTGTGATCATCAAACTGGGGAGATTGTTGGAAATAATATGTTTTTTGACTTGTCTTATTGTTAAGTGTTTTGATGAATCCGAAATTATATACATTTATTCTAATATGTTTCAAAAAAGTGATTCATATTATTCTATGGTTCAAAATTTTTATTTTATGGTATGAATGCATTCTTTCTCAATAGAGTTGAAGTACATCTTCAGTTTCTATGATTCTGAATGTTCCATGTATGACACTATCTTACAGATATTTTATCATGTAAATAAATATAGATTCTCGAGATAGAATGATATTATTAACAGAATTTTACTTCTAATTAAGATATTCATATCTAGAAATGTTGATGAAGTTGAGTGTTGTGTCACAGTAACACTTTATCATAGTTTTGATAATAATCTTATTCTACATTGATCTTAGTTTATCTTACAAGGAAGATCTGGTTTATCTTACAAAAGATATGTTAAGGTGAACAGTGAATTTAAATGATATATCATGAATATATTGTATTATATAATGTCATTATTACAATGAAAATCTTTCAATATGTGACATCATGAATTGAGATGACATCATAATGAGATTATCTATTTAGTGAAAGGTCATTTTTCACAAGACATTCCTTAATATGAAAATCTAAACAATTTTAGGATTTCACCCTCAATATATATCTCTATATTTTGAATGTTCATATACATTCCCTTAATATCCTATCTCAATAAGAAAATTAAATAAGTCTCAACCAACCATTATAGTTAACCAATATCAAGTTTAAATTTGAATATAAGAAAAATATTGAGACACTACAATAAGATGGATATAAAATATTAAGAATGATTATTGATCTTTTTTTAAGAACCTCAAACAAAAACATTTGAGGATTGTATATAGTTAATAATGATAATCATTATTGATGTACTTATTATTTCTATTAGATGTATTACAGATCATCCCATGATTCATTAAATTCAATATTTTTCTCAAGATGAATTTTCATATACTGCGTGTTTCTTCTTACAATGTTGTACATAAAATAGTTCTTTTAATGTTTCTATTTATTTCAAATTTTTATAATTTAGTATAAGATATTTATTAAAACCATGGATATGTATTTTAATAGGAGAGCCTAGATGAACACTCGTGAACTATTATATTGTGTGACTACTACTTGTACTCAACTGGGATCCGCTGAATAAATGGGCGGTTATAGTGAAAATAATGATATTTTTGGAGAATGGTATTGTTGGAGTGAAAAAGGGTATTTCTATTTCTTTAACCATGATAATCTCAGTTTTTAATTTCCTTTATGTCTGTATTCATATTTCCGCTATATATATTCTTATGGAACAAATGTAACATTTGTAACATGAAGAGGGTGGTCTAATAATGAAGAGTTTTTTAAGAACTCAATTCCCCAACTCTTGAGTAATTAAATTAGTCAGTATGTGGGAAATTATTTTCCTCCCCTATGTTTATTATTCGAATTTACATGATTTCCATGTATTATTCTTCGTCTATGTAATAAAATTTATGAAATAATGTTTTTTATACAAATTAACCTTGTTTTTATATTTGATGAGTAATTTTTTTTTATAATTTGACTTTGTTTTAATTTAAATGTTTTCCAAAATGTTTTCAAGATTTTCAAATGATATAGTATATATAATATTACCAAACATTGAATTTATATAATAATTTGTGAAAGATATTTTATTACCATTTTCTATATGTTGATGTTTTTTGAAAAGGTGAGAATAAATTAATTATTTTAATGTTTAGTAAATTAATAAATTTCTCTATCATCAATAATTCTAATTTCTTTAGTGATACCCTTATAATTTTGACAATATTTAAAAACAATATTCCTCAATATCATTGTAATATTTGGATTTTAAATAAGTGTTTTCAAAATGAAATGAGTATTTTACTCAAGAAATGTGATAATGGTTTTTAAAGGTATATTTATTTGTAATAATGTTCTTTGATGTTTCTTCCACCTTTTCTGGTGATATTATCTAATTTTACCATATTTATTTTCCATTTGGATAGCTATTGATTATAATGATGTAATATTCACAAAACATGGTTTCTTTTTAATGAGTTACGGTACGATGAACTGAAAATTTGTTTCATGATCTTAGGGAATATATATTAAAGGATAAAAATTATTTTATGATTGGTTTTTCTCTATATATCTAATTTGGGTATGAATTTATATTTTATCTACTCAATGGTTTCAAAATATTTAATCCCTATCACAAAATAGGGATAAGAGTGGTAATCCCATGAACAAAGTTTCTTATGAGGGAGGTCATCCCACGGCTGATGTAGGTACAAGGGTGGCCAGATCAAACCTAACATGTGATAAACGTACTTGATGTATCCTTGAAATAAGATATCTATGATTTTGATTAAGCCAATGAATATTGAAATGATCTTAAGCTAATGTTTTTCTCTCATAGCTCATGTTCATTGAATCAATTATGATTCATATCTTAAAACTATAGAGCATTATTCTATGACTCGTTATTACGATCTATGAATAACTACATATGATTTTTTAAAATGCAAATCTCAAACCCTTATAAAAATTTTATTGTTAAATATGATTATTATTTTTAATATCCCTTGTTTAACCTTACAAAGCATATGAGATCACCCTTTTTATATTTATTTTTCCATTGGACATGATGATTTATTCTAATTATGATATTTTTATGAAGGGGTTTTGTGTAATGATCATCTTGGGAGATGATGTATATTGTTTATGTACAGGTTTTTTATGATTCCATGCTTCCAAATTCACTAAAAGATTATAGTTCTCGAAACTATCATAATAATATCAAATGAATATTTATTTATTATGGGATATAATTATATATATAATTGTGTGTCATATTATTTTTCCTATACTTTCTTGTGACTTTATACCCTCCGTTGAAATGATATCCACAATTCTTTTTTGGAGAGACTCTGGTAAGTAGATTTCCTATTTTACAGACCACATGGTAAGACATCATGAAACCTTATGGTGATCTATCACTGTGTTATTGGTGAAGGGATAACACATAGACAATGATAATTCATCACTGGATCTATTAGTGAATCAAATATGATATGGTCATTGTATGATTATCTGGTGGACATAGTGGTTTTTGTTAATTCACCACATATGACATGGTCAATGTATGGTTAGTATATGGTTATAGTGGGTTCTGTTAGTGTTCCTTATAATAAAGATTATTTTCTTCTATGTGGGTGTCCTCGTAGAATATCCCAGTGTAGTCCATGTACATGAATGAATATCTTTTGGGTGGTTTCCCATTGACTTAATCATTTTCTTGATTCAAAATACCTAAGATACATGGGGTTGGTTTGGATGATCATAAAAATTTCTTGAGTATCATAAAATTCATTCCAATAAAAATTGTTTATGATTAGAATGAATATGATATGATTCAATGATTTTTATCATATCCCACATCACTTCCATGGAGTCTACATAAGATTCTCAGAATCCATGTAGAGAATTGTATTGCCCATTTTGGGGACACTAGGATAGATAAAAGGTAGTACTCTGACCTTCTATCTGCGGAACCACATTTTTTTATTCCCATCTATGATCTATTATTTGATTCTTGAATTTTGGTTCATGAACTAATATTATATTTCATTATATGTAAATATATTTCCTCTATAAACTGTTTAAGCTGATCATAGACCTATAAGCATACTACACCACCCACCTGATCATATTGAAGCATTTACACATTTGTGTAGACATGACACCAACTTCTTGGTCACCACATAGAATTAGTATTGTAAAAATAAATTCAAAAATACTTTTGTATTATTATTTAGTATTTTATTTTCTTCATATCATTAATGTATGAAATGAATTGAGAATAATAAGTCAAACGGAATCATTAATATACATTATTTCATGAATTATTGCATAAATGAACACATATTACAACCCCAAAATATTGTGATGCCTAGAGTATTTTGGAAATTTGGTACCTAAAACATCAATATGAAACATGGGAACAACACAATTATTGAGAATATACATACATTGTTCATAAAATTCCATCTTTGATGTAGAATTGTATGAGATAGTATAGGGATTACGTAAGAAAGCGGTGAGATGTAAAAACTAGTAAGGGAATAAAGAAATATTACAAGGTCATGTAATAAATGTTTTATAATAGGCTTTAGAATATTAATATTGAACAAAAAGACCATATAAAACATGATAGTATAATGGAATCATGTGAAATTGTTGATAAGAGTAAATATGAAGGAACTAAAATAGGTCAGGGATAACCACCATGGAATAATAACATGGTAAAAAAGTCACATTATTGATTAGGACAAATCCCAAATATAATACATTATGTATCACGAGACTAAAATATTAACCAATGCGTTAGATAACTATCTGGTGTCACCCATTATTATAATTATATTCTCATGTACTCTGTATAGATCATTCAATAAAAGGACTTATTTCCCAACATTTAATCCCTAGATTATGAAGTGTTGGTTATATAAATATAATTACCCTATAAATATCATATAGGTACATATATTTGAATAGACTGAGTGTAAATGGTCATGGGTATTCACTACAGAAATTATTGGCATCAAAAAGTCATAGGATACTTTCAACAGGACAACATGGTTATTTAAAGGCTCATTAGAGGGAATAATGACATTTTAAAACGTATATCATCCTTTTAACATCATATTGGAAGTAATTAGGATGTGTTTGAAAATATACCAACATGATAAAATAGAATACAAAAGGCATAACATAAAACCGATGATTGAATCATGGTGATAATGAGTGGATAATTTCCCATAATAGGGTGATTCCAAATGATTAGGAAGAGATTTTTTGTATATTTGGAGATCCTTGGAAGGACTTTAGCGATGTATGGTTTTCTAATTCCATTATTAAATGTTTTTCGTAAAGGGGACTGATATTTTTGAATGGTTTATATAGAAAAAATAATAAAATTCTTTATTAATTTTCAAATATAACTTTTGGATGCAATATAACAAACGTAATCAAAACCCCATGCCTTTTAGTACCCCCGTTTTGAGGTATGTATCCTATTTTATGCATTTTTATGTTTTTAAAGTGCATGGGATGATTTGGGAAGATGCTGGGAGAGTATGGAATGGTTTTGGATGAGTTTAGAGGCTTTTCTATGGGTGCACGTTTTGGGAACGGTTAGTGGAAACCGTGTGGATTCTCCAGGAAACCGTGAAAGGGAGAAAATAGTCTTTTCACGGCCTAGGCACGGTTTTCCAAACCGTTCATGGCAACCATGTGGACCATTGCTCTCTAGGCAGTAGTGTGTGCACGGTTTGTGCACAATTTTCCAAACCATGTGGGCTAACCGTGTGGCCAGTTAAAGTTGCTATTTTTAAGTCCGGGCTCCCTTGGGCTTGACCGAAACACTCCAATATTCCTCCCAATAAAGCCTCACATGGGAATTCGGGTTCTCAGGGGCTGGATGGGCTCTCCCACTCAGTTTTAATGAATTTTTAAGAGGTTTCATTGCGGTTTGAAGGTGTTTTCTCATGGGTCAGTCTCTCCTCTTGGTTTCTTTGTGTTTTCCTCTTGATCTACTTCCCTATCATTCTTGGTTTTCTAGATCTCCACTTTTTTGTGTAGATATAGGGTTTTGGTATCCTTGTATGTTAATATTAAGGCTTATAGATGTTAGGGAAATGGATCTTGAGAGGTTTCGGTGGTGTGTTCGCCAGATTTGAGGTGCGGTTGTTCGTGTATCGATTTCTCGAGAACCCTAAAGGTAGGTGGATTCTTTCTCAACTCCACTTGATTAGAACTAGTGGTTAATTGTTTAAAATTAATTTTTTGTGCTAAAATATTAATTGTGATTTGTTGTGCGAAATTGGTTTAAAATCCCTTGGGTGATGTTTTGGGGATTTTTGGGAAAAATTGGGTTTTATGCTGAACTTCTTTTGTTGTGGTTTTTAAAATAGAGATTTTAAAATGGGATTCTACGGTTGATTTTTCAAAATGATTGATAGAAATGGTTTTCAATAAAATTTTTTTATTGAAATATGGTTTTTCATGGAAAATGTTTTTAAATAAATGGGTGATTTATTGAAGTGGATTGATTTTCAATGGAATTTGGTTGATTGCATGATGTTGTGACCTTGATAGGTTATATGCTTGGTTATGATTTATTTGAATGTTTTGTGGAAGTGGAAAGAATTAGCACTATAAAAAGAGGATATTTAGTGGATGTAAGGGCCACCATCAAAGGTTAAGTGGAAAGGAAGAGCCACTAGGTGTGAAAGGGTGAACATGTTGGATGGAAGCTCCACCGTTTCGATTGATGGTGTGAAAGGGTGAATGGGTTGGGTGTAAGTCCCAACGTTTGGTTGTCTGTTGTGCATTTCTTTGCAAGTTGGGAATGGTAGTGCTAGTGTATGAAGGAAGAAATTTCTTGTGGCATACTTGGTTGGCATTCCCTTGGGTTCTTTGTTTTGGTTTGATGGCTAGGTAAGGGTGTGTTCAGATTATGGAAATGGTTACAGTTGTGGTTATTTTATATAAATTTTTTTCTATAAATTTTCTAAATGTTTTATCCTAGTGGCGTGTTTAGGGAATTCATTTAGGTAAAACATATTGAGCTTTAGTAATCACCCCCTGCTTTGGCACATTGGTGTCTTTGCAGATGTTGTGTATCATGACGTGGGAAAAGGTAAGGCATCTCCCTCCTTTAATGGTGTGTTGTGATCCCTTAGTGGAGATTAGAGTTGGTGCATGGTGTGGAGCTGTGGTGGGGTCATGGATTGTAGTGTTTGTTGTCTGGTTTCCTCTTGTACTCTAATGTCATGTAGACATGTCTGGTTGAATTGGTTTTGTGTTGTATTGTGGTGCAACTTGGTTGTCTTTTGGGAATGCATGTTAGGCTGTTTTATTGACATGAATCCTATTGTGGTGGTTTGTGGATTGTTTGGTTGGTTTTGTCTAAAAAGGTAAATCGTTCCCCAAATTTGTTCTCGGAGCTCTCGGCATTTATTTTCAGCCATTGGCACCTTGGGAACTTCACTTAAGGCCAAGTAACTCTCACCGCCTGATCAATCCAATGAGGTAGGGGTAGGGTGTTACAAGTTGTATCAGTTTTTTCGGTCCTTAGATTTCAAGTGAGAGCAGTTGGTCGGTCGCTTTGGCGCCTTGGTTTTGGAGCTGACATTTATTTTGGTATAATCCCTGAGTTGGGATGGAAGCAAGGCGTAGGAATGATGGAACATGGAATGTATAGCATAAAAGAACATAGCTAACAATTTTCTATTGAAATTGAAGTTACCAGATAATTTGGTACATATGTGTTTTGGAGACACTTATAGGCAATGGAAATCTCATTGTCGTGGGTGTAGCCAATGAGATGAGCATGGCATGAATGGTATAAATGACTACCCTCTAGGATACATATTTCATTGTGGTATAATGATTTATGATGTGATATGAATTTGTGAAATTGAAATGTGAATAAATGGGTATTTTGAAAATGGTTTGGTTTTCAAAATGGTCAAACATGGAAAATGTGAACTTGTGGAAAGCCTTGTGAGATAGTGTTGTGTAATGTGATTTGAAATTGTATTTCGTGATGTCTATAGAAGTGAGACTCATATTTTTTGTTTTCTGTTTAAAGAAATGGCACCGGGTAGGGGTCATGAAGACCAACCGGAGGAGAATGCTGAGAATTTGGTCACACCTGAGCCTCAGGTGAACCGGCAGCTGGTGCAAAGCATAGTGAAAGCTTTCCAAGCTTTGAAAGTGGAAATAAAATGGATGAACCAGGGCATATGGATCATGCAGTTCAGTTTCAAAAGCATAATCTACCCATCTTTAGGGGTGATTCAGATATGGAGATGGAAGAAGCAAGGTTGAATAAAATGAACAAGATCTTAAAGTTCTTGGGAACACAGGTAGAGTTAAAAGTGATGTTGGCCACATTTATGTTGGAAGATCATCCCCTTCAGTGGTGGGAGTTGGTATTCCAAGCGGGGAAAGGCTAGGATATGACATGGTAAGGATTTGAATAATTGTTTAATAAATAATTCTACCCACATATGTTCAGAATTCAGCGTACAACTGATTTATTCAGTTTGAAAAAATGGATTTTGTCTGTAACGCAGTATGGAGCTATGTTTATGAACATAGTGAGGTTTTCACCCGAGGTGGCGAGTAGCAAGTCATTTAAAGCAAGGATCACTGAATTGGGGTTAAGGAAATAAATCTGTTCAAAGATAGCAGTACATGGTATAGATGATTACACAGAGATGGTGAATAGAGACTCGGTGGCTGAGTGAGATCTGGTGGGCGCTTCGGGTGGAGGAAGAATGGTGGTACCCATGGGGAATAGTGGGATCTCTAATGCTGGGTTCAAGAGGTGGAGGGACACTTATTCCCAGGGTGGGAGTATGACATATAATCAGATGGCAGGATTCGTGAATCTTCCTCCGAAGCCCCAGAGCAAACCGAGATGTTTTTAGTATGGTTCAATGATCCACAAAAAGGGAGATTGTATGGAAAAACCTCAAGCATTTCATAATTGAAAGAAGATGGGCATCTACAGCGTTATTGTTGGAATTCTCGGAGGTCCGGTGCGCGTGATACTTCCCAAGGATCGCAGACATCATATGCTCTAACGGGACAGAGGCAGCAGCACACCCCTCGTTAGTAGAGTAATGTGGGTCATGGTGATTCTTGGAATACCATGACGCCTCAGTAGGGCAATAAAGAGCAGGTTGTGGCAAGAAAACATGTGTTTGCAGCTGAGTAGGTTGTGGTGGATGCTCAGTCCAGACCATCCACAATGCGAGATACCATTCTTTAAAATTCTACCTTGATGCATGTGCTGTTTGATATGGGTGGTTCACACTCTTTTATTTCTACACGTGTGGTTGATTTTCTGGGTTTAAGGGTAGAAATAAGGCCCTTGGTTTTGGAACTTCAAACTCCTATGGGTCAAAGAGTGTGTCGAGCCTTCTAGTGTAGAGCATGTTGTATCATTGTGGGTGAGGTGGAGCTAGTGTGGAATTTTTCAATTCTTGAGATTGATGGGTATGATGCCATCCTGGGAATGGATTGGCTGGTGGAATTTAAGGCCCACATTGATTGTAATGCATGGAAAATGGCTTTTATGACACACGATGGATTCATAAATCTCTTTAGAGAAGAGAGGAATGAAATGAAGGGTGCAATGGGTTTCTGGAACTAGTAGTGAGAACATTAACGTATCAGTTGGTGGTGTTTTCATTGGAATCGGTAGACAATGTTGAGTATAGTGTTCTTCTAGCAGTTGTGGATTGGTTCATGGATGTTTTTTCTGAATAATTCCCTATGTTACCTCCCGTAAGTGAAATGGAGTTTATGATTGATCTCCTTCTGAGGACCAGTCCTATCTCACTTCCGTCTTATCGGATGACACCAGCTGAATTGTGGGAATTGAATGTCTAGTTAGAAGAGTTAGAAAACATAGGGTTTATCCCGCCTAGCACATCTCCATGGGCAGCTCCTGTGTTGTTTTTGAAAAAGGCGTATGGAACATTGATACTCTCTGTTGATTATTGTAGACATAACCATGTTATGATAAAGATTAGATATCAACTTTCACAAATTGATAATTTATTCGACCAGTTAAGGGGAGCCCAGTTGTTCTCCAAGATCGACCTGAGGTCGGGATATCAGTAGTTGCAGGCGAGGAAGGACAATATTCCTAAAACAGCTTTTAGAAGAAGATATGGCTATTATGAATATGTGGTTATTCCCTTTGGTCTAATGAATTCACCAGCGGTGTTCATGGAATTGATGAACATGGTATTTCAGATATATCTGGATTCATTTGTGGTGGTTTTTGTAGAGGATATTCTGGTGTATTCAATGACAAGGGTGGATCATGAGCAGCACTAGGAGTCATTTATAGGGATCTTGAGGGATTATCGGTTGTATTCCAAATTGTCAAAGTGTGGCTTCTGGATACATGATTCTCATTTCCATGGACATGTGTTTTCTGAAAGGGGTATTTCAGTGGATCCAGAAATTATAGAGGCTGCTATCTTGTGGCAACCGCCAAAGAATGTGTTTTAGATACAGAGTTTCCTTGGTCTAGCTGGGTATTATCAGTGTTTTGTTCGTGATTTTTCACGTTTGGATTCACCGATGACAGCTTTGGAAAGAAAGAATGTTCCATTCTAGTGGAATGCATAGTCTTAGCAGTGTTTCGAAGAGCTAAAGGGTCACCTTACATCAGTACCAATCTTGGTTTTTCTAGAACCTGGAATATGGTACGTGGTATATTGCGATGCATCAGGATCAGGGTTGGAGTGCATTGCCATGCAAGGAAATCATAGAGTTGTGTATGGCTCACGGTAGTTGAGGTTGCATGAGAAGAACTACTCAACTCATGATTTGGAGTTGGCAGCAGTTGTCTATCCTTTGAAAGTGTGGCGTCATTATCTCTTCGGTGAGAATTTCACGGTATATAATGATCATAAGAGCTTGAAGCATATTTTCTCTCAATGGGATTTGAACGTGAGGCATAGGAGATGGATGGAATATATCCAAATGTTTTATTTTGACTTAATGTACACACCAGGTAAGGTAAAATTGGTGGCGGATGCATTATGTAGATAATCATATGCTTCGATGGTGAAACAGGCATCGACCTAGGGGTAGTTGGTGTCAGTTATAGCTGATATGTGGTTGGAATGTGAGGACCAGGGTGATAGAGAGATCTTCATTCCGGTTTTGTTTATTCATGACATGGTTGGCCTGGTTAGAGAGGAACAAATATTTGATTCTGAGTGTGTGGCCATGGGGTCAAGACACAATGGTGGGGAGACCATTGAGGGTTGGAAACTGAATGGAGATTCAGTTTTGCATTTTTAGACTCAGATCATTGTACCAGTTTTATGTCCATAGGATATTCTCAAGGCGTATCATCTTTCTAGATGGGATTTTCATCCTGGAATTTAGAAAATGTATAAAGCATTGATAGCGCTATTTTGGTGGATTGGTATGAAAACAAGAGTGGCTAAGTTTGTTTCGAGATGCTTGACTTGTTAGTAGGTCAAGGCAGAACATCAGAGGAAAACATAAATGTTGCAGTGTATACCAATCCTTGTTTGGAATTGGGAGCAAATAGAGATGGATTTTGTTACTAGTGTCCCAAGATCAGTCAAAAAGCATGATTCCATTTAGGTGATTGTGGATCAGTTAATGAAGTCGGCCCATTGCATTTTGATTTGTGAATCTCATTCAGTGGAGGATCTATCCAAAATATATATCCAGTAGGTTGTAAAGAGGCATGGAATTCTGGTTTTGATTGTATTAGATATTGGTCCATGGTTTACATCTCGTTTATGGAAATCCTTACAGCAAGCCCTTGGAACTAGGTTGACTATGTGCACGGCGTATCACCCTCGAATGGATTGTCAATCTGAGAGGAAGACACAAACTCTAGAAGATATGTTGTGGGCTTGTGTTATGGGTTTTGGTGGCTCATGGGAGGAGCAATTTTCATTTGTTGAGTTCTTGTACAATAACAGATATTAGGCTTCAATACATATGGAACCATTTGAAATGTTGTATGGGTGGCCGTGTCGTTCTCCACTATGTTGGGTGGAAATGGGTGAGTGCTTGATGGTTGGACCGAGCCTTTTCGATGAGACTATGAAGAATATCATGTAGATCAAAAATAGAATGGAGATGGATCAATGATTACAGAAATCGTATGTGGATCATCTTCGACGGTCGTTGTCGTTCGAGGTGGGTGATTATGTTTTCTTGAGGATCTCTCCTAGGTTGGGACATCATCAGTTTGGGAAGCATGAAAACTTATCTTCGAGGTATATTGGGCCTTTTGAGATTATTGAGTTGTTTGGTGAGGTGTCTTATAATTTGGATTTTCCACTTAGGTTTAGTGTGGTGCAGAATGGGTTTCATGTGTCACAGTTGAAAAAGTATCAGCCGGATCGTGACCGTGTGATTCGATGGGATCACGTTGAGCTAGAACCAGATGCTTCGTTGGATCATGTGATAGTTTGAGCTGTGGATCGGAAAGAGAATTTCTTTCATGGTAAAAGCATAATTTTAGTTTGTGTTCTGTGGAAACATGGTCAGATTCCATAGGAGACATAGGAGTGGGAGAAAGAGATGGTCAAGCAATGGCCCGAGCTCTTTCGGCAAAGGGCAGGTTCAATACATTTTGAGGACGGAATGTCCAATGGTGGAGAGAATATAGTTCCCCGGTTTGAGGTATACGTCATTTTTTATGCATTTTTATTTTTTATGTGCATGGTATGAGTTGGGAAGAGGTTGGGAGAGTTTGGAATGGTTTTGGATGAGTTTGGAGGCTTTCATATGGGTGCACAGTTTGAGTACGGTTAGTGGAAACCATGCAGATTCTCTATGAAACCATGAAAGGGAGATAGTAGGTTTCGAATGGCCTGTGCCCAGTTTTCCAAATCGTGAAAGGCAACCATGCGGACCCTTGATCTTTAGGCAGTAGCATGTGCACGGTTAGCACACATATTTTCAAACAGTGCGGGCTAACCGTGCGGCCACTTAAATATGGTGTTTTTATGTCTGAGCTCCCTCGGGCTTGACCTAAGACACACCAATATTCCACCCACTCGAGCCTCACTTTATATGTTGGATTCTCATGGGTTGGAGGGGCTCTCCCACTCGGTTTTGAAGGATTTTGAAGTGGTTTCTTGGAGGTTTGAAGGTGGATTCTCCCGGGTAAGTCTCTTCTCTTGGTTTCCTTGTGTTTTCTTCTAGTTCGACATCCCGCTATTTTTTGTTTTCCAATATCTACAATTGTTTTTTGTATATATTTGATTTTTGTTTCCTTGGATGCTAATATTAAGGCTTTTGGAAGTCATGGAAAGGGATCTAGAGAGGTTTCAGTGGTGTGTTCGCCGGATTTGAGGTGTGGTTGTTCGTGGGTCGATTTCTCGGGAACCCTAAAGGTAACTCGATTTTCACTCAACTCCACTTAGTAAGAACTAGTGGTAAATTTTTTACAATAAATTTGATGTGATGAAAAATATATTATGATTTTTTGTGCGAAATTGGTTGAAAATCCTTTGGGTGATGTTTTGGGGATTTTGGGGGATAAGGGGGTTTTATGGTGAAATGCTTTTGTTGTGGAATTTAAAATGGAGATTTTAAAATGGGATGATATGGTTGATTTGTGAAAACTATTGATGGAAGGGGTTTTCAATAATAAGTTGTTTTATTGAAATATGGTTTGGAATGGAAAATGATATAAAATAAATGGGTGATTTAATGATGTGGATTGATATGCAATGGAATTTTGTTGATTGCATGATGTTGTGGACTTGATGGGTTATATTATTGGTTGTGATTGATTGGAATGTTGTGTGTATGTGGTGAGAATTACCATAATAAAAAGGGTATGGATAGTGGATGGAAGGGCTACCATCAAAGGATAAGTGGACGGGAAGAGACACTAGGTGTGAATGGGTGAACCAGTTGGACGTAAGCTCCACCATTTTCATTATTCGTGTTAAAGGGTGAACGGGTTTGGTAGAAGTCCCACCGTTTAGTTGTTTTTTGTGCATTTATTTGAATGTTGGGAATTTTTGTGCTAGTGTGTGAATGATGAAATGTCTTGTGGCATACTTGGTTGGCTTTCCCTCGAGTTTTTGGTTTGGGTGTGATGTCTTGGTAAGGGTGTGTTTGGCTTATGGAAATTGTTTCACTTGTGATTATTTTATTTAAATTGTTTTATATAAATTTGCTAAAGGTTTTATCCTAGTGGTGTTTGTAGGGAATTCATTTGGGAAAACCTACTGAGATTAAGTACTCACCCCCTGCATTGGCACATTGGTGTCTTTGCAGATGTTGTGTATGATGACATAGAAAAAGGTAAGGCATCTACCTCCTTTAGTTGTGTGTTGTGATGTCTTGGTGGATATTGGAGCTTTGTTCTTGGTGTGGAGTTGGGGTGGGGTCCTGATTCGTTGTGTTTGTTTTTTAGTTTCTGCTTGTACTCTTATGTGGTGTAGACATGTCTGGTTGAATAGATTTTGGGTTCTATTGTGGTGAAACTTGGTTGTCTTTTGGTAATCAATGTTTGGCTATTTTATTGACATGCATCGTATAGTGGTGGTTAGTGGATTGTTTGGTTGGTTTTGTCCTAAATGGAAAATTGTTCCCCAAATTTGTTCAAAGATCACTCAACATTTATTTCCAACCTTTGGCGCCATGGGAACATCGCTTAAGGCCAAGTAACCTTCACCAACTCCTCAAGCCAATTCGGTAGGGGTAGGGTGTTACAAGCCTTACCATGGTTTTTGATGATGGTGTTTTCCAATGATATATTTCTTTACTTATTTTTTGTGTTTGTCTATTGATCTCATTAATTTAATAACCATTGTGATTTGGAGGTGAGTCACATTTATATGGAATTTATTTTAGATCATTGGTATATAATATAGGTTTCAGAGGTCTAATTCAGTGTTTATAAAACTATGAAATATCCTAAAAAAATTAATATAAAGGAGAAATATAAATATTTGGTCATGGATACCTTTAATGTAATATATAACATCACTTTTGGGCCACTATATTCTCTTAATATACATTGTATATTTATATCATATTTAATTTTAATCCAAAAAATTTAACTCTCTAAAAATTTATGAAAAAATAACAATTGTCCAATTTCAATGTTTAAATTTTGAAAATAATAATATTTTTTCCAAATACTTATCTAATTTTTAGTATCTATACATTCAAATAAAAAATCCACATTGATTGAAAAGTTCTTGTTTCAAAGAAATTATAGTTTGAGGACCCTTATGAAAATTATTTTCCAATTCATAGAATTATGTTACCATTTATATTTAATAATAATTATATAATAATAATATATATAAAAAGTTATTTTAAAAATTATAAAATTCATTAAAATATAGTTTATTTTTGGAATTTAACATTTCCATTTTATTGTTTAATCATATAAATATATAATTTGTATCGAACTCATTATATAATTATATGTGATGTAAGAATAATAATAAATAATAAATATAATTATTATCTTATGGAAAATAAAATAAAAAAAATCCACACTATTGGGTTCCATATACATAGACATTCATTATACAAGTCAATTATGTATGGGTATGTTGTGATATGTTGAGATTTTATTAAGGTGGTTTAACATATGGGGTTTGGTCTGTGATCTTGATGAGTGTCAAATTCTACTCTAAATCATTTTTATCATTCTTAATTTATTAAATCACATCTAGGTATTAATAAATGTAATATAACATTGATTTTTTTACTTTCTGTATGCTTTGGTAAATGGTCTTAATAAGGTACAATTAGACAAGTCAAGGCCATCACTTATTCAGTCTATGCCAGTTGTAATATATCATAACCCGTCATATAATCCTCTAATTTATTCATTTTTAAATTAATGTATTATTAATAATTATTAAGAATACTAGTATTAAAAATCATATATAATATAAAGCTCCAAAATAACCAATTTAGTTTATGTATTTTCTATAACACCAATACATTATGAGGTGTTTAATAATCAAAAAATAGAATTTCATTTATAAATGTTCATGTAACTACATTTTTCCTGGATTTAGAAATTTATCCCTAGAAATTTTCATTTCATACACTAAAATATATGGCAGTACTAATCATTCATTTTTTCTTCCTCTTCTTAGGTCACATCGTAAATTTTTTTGTTCTGCCACAATATATTGGCCAGGGAAGTTTTCTTATTTCATTGAACATTTTTTATACAATCTAATATCCTCACTATCATATCATTGTATAAAGGATCATTATCTAATGGTTTTACCTTTTGATTCAGCACATGTGAGGCTAAAAACATGTAATTCTTAAAGATGGATACATTGAACATCTCGTGTACTTGTGATAGATTACATGGTAGTGCTAATCGATATGACACTACTCTGATGGGATAAAGGATATCAACAGTGTTATGGACTATTTTGTTAAACGTTATCATCTTTCAAAACCACTTAAATTTACTTAATGGTGATATATTAAAGAACACTTTATCACCAACATCAATCTCCTGGTCTTGACAATGATTATTCTAATATCTTATATATTGAATTCATGTGGTAAAATTATGATGATGAATGGTTTTATCCTTTTTTATCATATCTCAGTTAAGATCATGACCCATTAACATACACAATACAACTTTATCCTAAAATGTCAGAGTATGAAACATCTTCCAATATTATTCCTTTTAAGGTTCATTTAAATTATGTAATGGAATATTTTGTTAAATGAGAAATTTTCAAGGGGAGAGTTCTAATGCCAACAACATCATAAATACATCGTACATGATATCATAATATCATAGAGATTCTCCAGTGTTAATTCAGGTGTCCATCCAGCTGATAGTGATAATAAGTGATGAATCTCAATTATTTTTTCAACACATACTGAAGGATTTTCTAAAACAACATGTTAAAAAATGTATCAAATTTAGATAAAATATATATTGTAACTTCATGATGTTTTAGAACTTCCCATATGTATATAATGATGTTTTTGTCAAAGTACAAATCATACTTGATATAGATTAATTATAAAAACTTTTTAAGGTGATCAACTACCTCCCAAACTATGTTTATTGACATAGGTGTCCTGTGGATTCCTATGAAAAAATACATTGTAATTTGTTTCCTATTTACTTATTGTTATGTGAAATGGATTCATAATAACTTTATACATTAGTCACACTTACTATAATTATTTTAATAACAAGCATCGAAATACATGATCCATAATATCCCAAGTCATGATATCCCACTTGATGTTTTTTTTCAAATCGTTATATGTCTTAGTAATCCAAGATATATAGAGAATGATGATATATGAAATTATCCAAAAGTTCCCTATGTATTTCTAGATTTTATGGGACATAAATCATGGTTCCAAAACCTATAAATCGATCTTTAGAAAAGATGAAATCAAAAATATTATCTACCCTCTTCATTAGCAACTCATCATTTATTGGGCCCCCTTGAACGTCAAATTAATAATTATTTGTTATGTTATTTATCTAAATTAGGATGGATATCCTTTTTTATTCATATATACAACATATTCGTGTCTCAAAAGATTATATCCCATAATGTAAACACCATTGATAGTATTATGGGATCCTTTCTACTCAGAGAATCTGCAACATTATGTCACTTCCCATGATGGTAATGGATTGAACAATAATATTCCATAATGAGCTCTAATCACCTTTAATTAAATATACTATGATCATTATTTGTGAATAAATAGATGAGGATTTTATTATATGTGTATATGTCACACATCTGCCAAGTTATATAATTATTCCAAATATTTTATGTAAAGAGCATCAAAACCAATTCTAGATCACGTTTTGGGTAGTTTTGGCCAAGTATCGTTAGCTGGAAGAAGGAATATGCTATCACTTTATCACCATTCACTAGTATACATGATAATAACAATTTGGATGAATCAATTTAGAGTAAAAATACATTCTTAATAATGGGTAATGTGAATATAAATTATGTGATAAGCCTTATCTATATTTCTTTAGAACAATTTTCACATTAATTAGTGTATAATAACTGAACTCCCTTCTCATTGAGCATGGCTAGTGGGGTTAAAAATTATGAGAGGTTTGTCAAAACTCTATTATAATTACCATCTAACCTACGTATACTATGGATGTAGATCATAGTGGTTGGTCTATAATATTCATGAATTTATTCTATTTTTTGACAGTTTATAGATATCTCTTTGTAAATGATAACATGCCTGAATAATATTACATGATCCAAAAATAATTATCATTTATTATAATTCAAATATTACTCTTATTTATCAAAGATATTTAGAATGGAGTTTAAATTATAATGTTTTTTCATGTGGTATTTTTATTTCATCAGAAATTAATCTATAAATAGAACCAATAATTTTTTGAGGCAATCCCTAAAGAATCCACTCATCAATTCCATTATGATTGATGGAGAATAAGTGAGACCAAAAGGATTCACTATGAACTTTAAGTTCCTATAAATTGTATGAAAATTAATCTATGGTATATCCTCTTTCTTTGACAATAACTGAGAATATCCCGACCTATGATCGACCTTATAGAAATACGAGGACCTAGGTAGCTGATTTAAGAGGCCATAAATCCATATAAGATGATACTTTTTATTTATCATGATATTGTGGATCTCATGATAATCAATATTGAGGAAAATTGGCCAATCCTTCTTCTTGATGAAGAGGATCAGTGGACATCATGATGAAGCACTTGTGTATTTGAACCATTTATAACGATTCTCTTCTAGTTTCATATTATGATCGTTTAGATCAATCACAGACACACAATACTAGGTTTGGTATATTGGCAATGATCCGAGAAATATCATAATTTAATATTCAACCTCTCATCTAGGAGGAAGTCTAGAACATTATCAAGGAGAGATGTCAGTGTCTTCACTCCTAATTGGAATGTCTACAAGAATGATCTCTTATTTATTCCCAATAATTTGATCCATATACACTTTATCGAAAGCTAGTATTATCCATTATTGATATGTTGGTATAAAAGAATATTCTTCCGCCACTTTTCACTTTTATATAATCGAAGAGGGATTCATGATACAAAGGGTGATTCGAATGACTCAATAAATTATTTTGATTACTATAATGAAATCTAGTCAATTCCCAGAGTAATATAGAATTATACTAAAGGAATTATCATAATTTTATCTATGATTTTTATAACACAAATTTGAATAGGTTTAGATTTTTATATAGGGGATGTAATAATTGTTCGCTTATTTATTTTAATCAAAATCTTTACTTCCATGATTTAGGTTGATGATTAAATAGTGTTAATAATCTTGAGAGAAAATAAGGAATGGGTAGAACCATAATAAAATTTGACACACTCAATCAAATAATGAATTACTAGCATACATGTCAACACATTTTTATTGGGATCCACCTCAATAACTGTAATACAATAGTATCATTGTTGATCTCTTGAAGGATATTAGTATTGATTGTCTCTAAAAATACATGGCATAAGAAATTGTCTTGCATTATTTTTATGTTCATTTAAATTGGAACACTATAAAATCATATGATGGATGAGTTTAAAATTATTTTCATCAATCACATTCCTTAGGTTTTCCAATTGAAAATTTCTAGAAAGGTTCTCATCCTTCCCCCACCTAGAGAATTTTCTTGTCCCTCTTAAGGAATTACCTAGATTATTCTTTTAACACTTTTAAGAGGTTTGGATTTTGGATTTCATTCCAATATAATATTTATCATTCATACCAACAAAATAAATATCAAATTTACCCATCTGTTCCAATTGAAAACCATGAGATTTTACAATCTTAATTTGAATGTCATGGGAATATAGGATAATTAAATAATAATGGTAAACATCTCAAATGTATTGGGATTTTCATAGTGTCTTCTTCGGCCTATAGAATATGTTTCCATCTATACATTCTGGGGAATAAAAATTAATTTGGTTCATCATGAATGTCTTGTGATGTTTTCCTCATTAGACCTACTGGATTCATCATATATTTTTTGATACTATGGTAGTACCTATATATTTTTATTTGAAGTGTACAAAAAATAGTTTTAAAAAAAATTCTGTAATTTCTTCGACTCCATCACTTTAATTTCAACCTCTGGTTTTTTATTTAAAAAATAATAATCCTTTGCTATGATTTTCCATCCATCCAATAAACAAAAAAAGGTAATTGTTTTTTTGAGACCATTTATTTGTGGGGTATATAATAACAAAATAATTGATCTACTTCTATGTGAAAAAGGGAATAGAATATCAAATGAAAGTCAGAGTGTTTTTTATAAAGGTATCAACTGAAAAATGGTATTTCATATATGAATTTTAGTGTTTCTAATGATTCAGGTTTGGGTTAAAAATTTTACTTAATTGAGGATGTATTATAATTAATTTTTCTAATTACAATTCTCAATAAGTTGGGAATATCATTTGGGAAGACATCACATTTTCATTCACAGTTTTTATTGACATAGTTTCTCCTCTTTCAAAGAATTTAATTAGAATAAATAAAAATATTTCAGATGATATTTTATAAACTATTAATCACCTAAATTTGAAACCATAAACATTAAATGGATTACACATAAATGATATTAATTATTTATCTTATGAATTTCTATGTTTTAATCTGTATTTTCAGTGACCTATTTCATAACATAAACTCTTATGGGATTGTTTTCTCTTATTAATAGTTTATAAAGAGATTGTAAATTTACCATTGATTATCCAATAAGAGCATCAGTCAATATGTGTAGTATGACCTTTCGTAGTGCACATAGTTGTGATCTAGTAATGCTCAATGTTCCCTTTTTGGTGTTATTGTCACTATATACATTTGTTCTAGATCCATATCCTTTTGAGGATTTCAAAAAGGGATTAATTTTTAATGAAGACACTTAATTTATACATTACCAAAATTTAAAAATGTTTCACTCCAATTAGTCTTAGATGTGAGTCTTTAGCTAGAATTTTCTAACCCTAATCCAAAAATACCTATAATTTTCTCTGATACCAGCTACAAATACCCATATATTTAATATACAAAATTTAATAACATATTATATAAATGTTCAAATAATAAAATAAGAAAATCTCATCATGCCTTTTATAAATTGGGTTAATATTATATCAACATGGAACATGGATACCTAAAAAATAATGATTATTTTTTTAACATTCTCCTAAAATTCCATCATTCTTCTAAAACTGTACTGGATTCCCACTTAATGAACTTATAAAATAGGTGAGATATAATTCATAGAATGGGAATAAATAAGTAATAACATATTATAAAATAGTATGTATGATAAAAATATAAATATAAAGGTAATATAATATGGGTTAGAAACATATATTTAATAATAAGGTATGATATAACTTGATACCATAAAGGAAAGATATGAATCTTGCGACAATAGTAAACATGAAATCCTTAAAGTAAGACAAGGATAAACAAAAAATACTAACATGGTTAAGAACGTTTGATAATGCATTAGGATTTTTCTATAATACCAAAAAACATTTCTCATGAGACTAAAACATTACTCAATACATTTAAGTTATGTTTCAGTGAACCTGTTATAACATTTACATGCACATGTTTTCCATATAGATCAGTCAACATAAGAAACTATTTGATCACATTTAATCTCATGGTTAATGTGTGTGGGTTAAAAATAGAGAATTAATTTATAAATGAAGAATATTTAATTCTAGTTGAATATAATATAGTAGAAATGGAAATAAGTATTCACTAATCAAATGTTTAGAATGGAAAATTGTTAGATGATTTTAATAGCATAACAAGGGAATAGATATTTTAATTAGAGGGATAATATAAGTGATGCTGGATTATAACAACTATGAAATAATAAGTGAAGAAATATTCATATGTTAGAACATATCCTAATCTTAAAAAAATGAAAAACAAATTCATAACATAAAGGAGGTGTTTCCATAAAGTGAAGAATGAGAGGATACCTTACCATGAAAGGGTGTTTCCAGAAAATTCAAAGGAGATTCCTAAGAGAATGGGGGAACCATTATAGGTTTTTAGATAGATAATGGTGCAATATTGTAATTATAAAAGGGATTTTAGTGAAGAATAGTGGGAAGTTGGGTGAGTACATATATGAAAAGCGAGAACAGTTCTTTATTAATTTCCAAACCTAGGTTTTTTAATCTGTACGATTAAGTAATAAAAATTGGAAACCATCTGATGGTCTATTCCCTTGGTTTCGGAAAATGTGATTCTTTTTTCAGTATTTTAAATTTTTAAGAACATTTACCATTTAAATAATACCCATGGTGTTTGGGAAGGGAGTCATACTTATAAAGGTTCATTAAAACATTAAAATATAATATGGGTGTTGGAGGTTTTATAAAGGGTTTATGAAATTAATAAAATAACATGTACAAATTTATTTTACTGGATAAATATATATATTCAATCATCTATACCTTTTATGTCATATATTACATCTTATTTGGGTCATTATGATATCACAATACACACCACATATTTATATTGTATATATTTTTGCCCAAAAATTTGACTATCACAAAGAATTATGAAAAAACAACATAGCATAATTTTGATGTATTAATAAAAAATATATTTTTTATATCAATATAATTCTATAATTTTGATGATTTATAGTTTTAATTAAAAAATACACAATTATGAAAATTATTTCTTTTTTAAAATAAATGTTTTATGACCATTCTAATAATCAAATTTTCCTTCATAAAATTATATCACCATATTTATTTAATGAACATTATTTAATAATAATATGTTATTAATATATGATTTATTTTAAAATTACATGAATTCATTAAATTTATATATCTTGATTCAAACTATAAATTTTATAAAAATCTAAATTTTTTTGTTTCATCATATCATAATAAAATATTAATTAAACTCAGTATCTAATAATATCAATTGTAATAATAATAATAAAGGATAAATATAATAATTATTTTATTAATATATATATATATATATTCTATTATGATTTAGAAACATATCCCTTTATTAAACCAATGATATTTTCATTGAAAGATATATGATGGTAAGATCCACTTAGGGTGGTTGTGCAAAAATGTTTTGGGACATGATCTTGTTGAGTTTAAACTCTCCTATAAACATCTGTAGTTGTACTGTATTTTTTTAATCTCAAGTTGGGATTGTTCAAGGGGAAATCATGTAGATGTTTTCTCCCTCTTATAATCTGATAAATTGGATCCACAGTGTATGCTCCTAATATTTAAACCATCACATCATCCGTCTATTTCAATTGGTATTTCTTTCTTACCATTTATATATATTACTAATATGATCACTGTTCAAAAACCTAAATAATAAATTTTTAGGATTCCTAACATTATAAATAATCTTAAAAGATATTATATTTAAAAATAACTATGGTAGTGCAAGTTTTATTTTCTTAATTTCATTACTTAATGAGGTATTTAATCATTGTATAAGGGGTTTTAATTTATAAAATTTTCGGTTGTTTTAAAACATGTAAAAATGAAAAAGATGATCAAGAGAAATAAGAAATTTTTACACTATAAAATTAATTCAATTACACTTATCTTCATTTATATTATGGATTTCGGGCTTTGGTATTATTCATCATAAGGTGGGATTCCCTTATATGGGATTATAATATTATATGATATTGAAATTCTTGTATGGTTTGTAAGAAACTAGTCATTTCATTAGTTAAAATATATTCGAGAGGTTGTTATAGATAGTGTATCCATAAACATTAGTTGCATAAATGAGATTGTAAACCATAAAGGATAAAACCTCCAGTACTCTCACATGACTTTAGTGGATAAGTAATGTAAACTTAGGTTAAAGATTTATAATGAAATTTCAATTCTAAAATTTTTATTTCCAAGGAATGTACTTGATGGGATTAATGTGGGGCCATTTTTTTAAAGGGATAACTGGTCATGATTTGGGTTTTACATTTTCAATAAGACAAGTCTATAAAAATATAAACAAAATATAACTAAAATAGAATTATATGAATCTATCCATATCAATTAATTTTTTATTATCATAGTTGGAATTTAATTCTGTAATTCATCAATAGGTCAATCTTTTACACAAATACCTTACATTTGGTTCAAGGAGGGGTATAAATAAGAAAATGGGACATATATATTTTTAGTGACATTTTTTTCATGGAAGGAATATATGATGAGTTTCTTCCCCCAACCATTGTGTTGGAAACACCTAAATGAACCACCCCTCACTAGTGAGTTATTCGATCTAAAATTACGTTCAATGAGATTAGAACCTTGTTCTAATGTTAACATCCCATTATGGATCATTTTATGAAATATTAATTAAATATATGTGGAATGTATGAAACACAAATATACCATATAAATTTTTATCCATCAGAAATGGGGGATTACCAATTCTTATTGGATAACATTGGAGGTGTTATAGTACAATAAATTTTTCTATAAGGTCATTTCTAAGGAATTTAAATATTAAATCATAAAAACATATTGGTAATAAATATAAGTGGATATCTTATTTAGGAGTAAATGTTTTTTGATTGAGTTAGTGTCATGTCCTTTTTTGTGGTTTAGGAACATGAAATTGGTGGGTGGGTCAATTTTTATTTTCTAGTTATGGTGATATTATACAACATACATGGGAACAACTATAATGGTAAAGACCCATTCTGAATCGATTGACGCATCCATGTGAAATAGTGGTGGCTACTGGACCATTTCGGGGATATTTTATTTTTTGAATTTCCAATTAATCCTTGGTTCCCAGTTATGTCCATCATTTGAAGTATAACAAGGGTCATGCCAAGTTCTAATATTGGAAAATTTCCTTATAGTGGTAGTTTTTGTTTTGAATATGGTGGCGGTTAAACAACATCCATATTCATCAGTAGCGGATTCCAAAAAAACACTAATAAATTGTGTGTTGGCATAAAATAATGGGTTGTTTCTTTAATTTGGAAGTGGTTTCTGGTAACAATTGTAGATATCTCATTTTGTGGAGGTTTTTTGTGGGTTTAGCGGTAGTTTTCAAAGAAAAAATGTTTTTCGTTCACTAAGGTTTAAACCACCATGAAAAAATTATTTTTTCTTGGAAAACTGCTCTAAATCCACACCTGACAGTCACAAAATGTCAATGGAAAATAAAAAGTATATTGCAGCGGTATTAGTGGATGCTAAATTATTGTATATAGAGGCATTTTTAACCGCCTCCGGTAGTAAGATACCAAATTATAGAGGTAGTTAAAACTGCCTCTAAAAATTGACAATTTATATAGTAGTGATTTAAACCCCTACAAAAGGTAGAATTGTAAAAATAATTATCCAATTCGGCAGCACTAGTACCAGTTCCCTAAATAAAATGTTACAATTTTACATGAAAAAAACTCATACATCCAAAATAATTCAAGAAAACAAAAATTTTCTTAAGAATAAACACTTTCAAATCCACACACTTATTCAATTTGGAAACACATAATAGAGATAATGAATATGGTAGGGTGAGGAAATATTATATTATAGGATTCCACATTGGGGTCTAAATATTGAATTGTAAGAGTTATAAAAGAAGAAGAGAATTCCATGGTGAGAGTTACCATGCCATTTCATTAATAATGTCATTAAAGGTCATATACTAATCAATCCAAAACCCATAACCTTTCCTCCTATAGTATATTTACCAAATTGTTGGGATCCAGATTGACGGTGTGAAGTATTATGAGTTCTTCCTATAGGGAATATGTGGGAGGACCATGAGAAAATTCCAACTCTTTTGGGGCTATTTCCATGTGGGGTGAAAGGGACAAATGAAACAAGCTACAAGTAAAGAAGATACCATTCATGATGTAGTTGAACTACTTCATGAATGAGCTAGATAAAAATCGATATGGGTGGGAGAAAACATTCCATTTTGTATTCAAATGTGGAAAAAGGAAATGTACATAAATATTATATCAAAGAGATAGTGGATGTTGTAGGGATATAAAATAATGTATAATTCTCCCATGTTTAGGATTATTGGGTTAATTTTCAAGCTGATATATAGCTGGATTCTTCTTATGATGGATGCACACATGGGGGTGTGTTCAAGGACCATCATTAAGGTGGTTATGTTTGATATAGGGTAGACCATCAATTGATATGTTCCTATATTGGAGGAGTTATACAATGTTATGTATTAGATTTGTCTAGGGTAGAATATTCCCCATGTATGAAGGCCCTTTAAATTCTTATATTTCTATTTTGTATCAGGAATGCGGGATATGATTATTGAGACCAAATTTATCCACCCAACACTGATTTCCGTCCAACAATTTGGGACATCTCTTGAGGCTTCCCACTCATGTCCGACACTATAGATGTTCTTGAAATTGTCAGATCAACAGTACCATTCATGTTCCACACATTTCTCTTCCCAATAGAGATGGTTATTGATTATAGAGTAAAATTTGATATAAAATCTATAGTTTAATCCTTTATGGGAACCATCAGTAGTTGAATATATAATCTATACAATTCAATCTATTGGTCAAGTGTGTGTCGGGAAATCAAGACAAGTAATGGATCATGTATCATAATTTTGTAAGAAGAATCCACATGTCTTTAGTGTTGATAAAGAAACCTAGTAATCTGAGGAGTATCATGATTAGATTGAAGGGATCCTCAATTTCATGAATACTCATAAGGACTGGATGGTGGGTTTCTCTATGTATATGCTCGAAGGACTAGGTAGGAGATAGTGGGACTCAATCATGAAAGCTAAGTTTCATGTGGGAATTACCTAGACTTAATTCAAGAAAATATTCAACCAACAGTTTTACCCTAAAGAATTATTTTTGTAAATTATTAGTAGTTTCTATCCTTAGAGAAGGGGAAGTGTTTGGTTATGTTATTTCCCCACCCCTAATTTTGTTGAGTTGGTGCTTCTAGTACCGGGGCTAGTCACCAATGAGTAGCTAAAGGATACAAATTTGAGATAGGATTCATTCCAGATATTCAATAAATATTGAATATCATGTGTATTTTTACCTCATAGAGGTAGTTTAAATATAATTTCTAAATTAAGAAGATATATCTAGAAAAATATGTTTTGTTGGGGCATCAGTTGGAGGGGTTGTTACCCATGGTGTATTTTTTGGCATGAAAATAATACACAAGGGAGATCAATTTAATTTAGGATTTGTTTTAGGGGCTTCATCAGGTTAGCACAAAGATTTCTTATAATATTGTTTAAGGTGTGTTCATAAAATAACTAATTTTGTGGAGGATCCAAATACTTGTCATCATTATAAACAGTTTGGTTATCTAATGTCTTTTGTTGAATAGATATCCCAGTGTAGTAAAGAAGGATCTACTTTCACCAAGGGTTCAAAGGATCATAAGGATGATTCCAAGGGTGGTGGGTTTAATCATTAGGTCAAGGGTTATTTTTATTTGGCAACTACTATTAGGATTGATGTGAATGAGAATGTGATATATGAATATAAATAAGGTCTAACTACTATTAGAGGTACAATGTTTATTTAATCATTTATGGTTCTAGTTGTTTTTGAAACATGTGCTAATTGTTCCCTTATATATTCAATGTTTGTTGACATTTTGGAAATAATTTTAGAACATAAGTCATTCTTATTTTATCATTCCATACCTTTGGAAAATAGGTCCAAACTTGGTTTCAATTGTCCCATATATTAGGAGATGATAGGTGACTTCAAAGTGGTGTGTGAATTTTTAGTTCATGATGATTACATCTTCAAATTGATAATTGGAATGGATTAAATGATCAACATTAAGGCCCACATATACTTTTATCTTCTAATGTAGCCACTCATGATTTTTATAGTGAGTGGGATGCAAGATCATGAAGGGCGGGGTTTGTTGTTACTTATAATTGGGTAATATGATGCTAGTTCTCAAAAATAATTCTTGATGTAAATAAACCTTGTTTGGGATGTTAACAACCTTATATGGTTTGTGCTTACCCCAAAGTCATTTAGGATGATTATTATGGTTTACCCTAACATATAGAGGTCAAATTTACTATTTATATTCTCTCTAGTATGATTTCAATTTCTATTATATATTATCAAATTACTCCTAATGTGTTGGTGAAACATAATGTTCAGCTTATAGACCTTAAGCTGAAATGACTTATTCATCCTAGCATGTCACTGTGGGATTTTCCCATGCTCTTTCCAAGAAGGAAGATTAATGTCTTAGTCTTTTTTTATTTATTGTTAAAAGGGAATGTTGTTTTAGATGCATTGAGCATAAAATTACTAACACAAGCCGTGAAGGAATCATTTATCAACTGGTATCTTATTAGTTTATTTACTATGATAATATTGGGAGAGGAAGATATTGGTGGAATGGTGTTCTTGGATTTGATGAATTTTGACACATCCTTTGATGGGTGGGATTAGAAATAACAGGTTATAAATATCAAGTTCAAATTCATTAGTAAAATCTATTATTGTGGGGAGACCATAGGTGAGTGGTGTTGGTCTACCCGTAGAGCTTTATTCTTTAATAATAGGTTTTTTGTTCATTTTTCTTTTAGGCAAGAGTTGATGGAAAATAGAAATTTATCATGTTAGTCCATGCACACAAGAGTTACCTAGATTTTGCACAACATGAGATGTAAGCATTGATGGGTTTGAATGAGGAGGAAAATTAAAGATTTTGTCTCATGGTGTCTCATTTTTCAGAAAATTAGAGTAGAACATTAGAGACCCCAAGGTTTCTTTCATGATTTTTCCAATTCCAATATGAATGTGGGATGATATTTATATGGTTTCATGATTTGTTTTCCACTTAATCCTAGTGGGGAGGATGTGATTTGTGTGATCATTTATCAACTTAAAAAGACAATGCTTTTCTCTCCTATCAGGAAAATGATATATGTGGGGAAACTCAAAGACTTGTATGACTAATATATTATAAGACTTCATGGGATTCCCTATATAACATTTTAAGAGTAACACATCTTTCACATATAGGTTCTGTATAGGTTTGTAGTAGGTGATGGGTTCCAAGATAAAACTTATTATGGATTATCATCCATAGATGGATGGATTAGTAGAGAGAGTTATCTATGTTTCTAAGGATATGATTTGTAAATAAAAATATTCATTAATAAAACATTAAGATCTTAAATTACTAGTGTATTTGGATGTCAGGGTTTATTATACATAAAAGGAAACATAAGATATCAAGAAAATGATACATTATGAAAGTGTTAAGTGAGAATTCTGTTCCACACATGATACATATTGAAAACTACTATAACAATTTTATTCAAACAAATCAACAATACCATTAATCACTATCTAATGATGAACACATCTCATCTCTCTCCCCACATCCATCTCTACTTCCCACTATAACTTATAAGAACATTATATTTAAAATTAAATAATGTTTTATATTTATATTTAAACATAAAACCATGAAATATTTTAAAAATGAATTATTTTGAATTTTTGTGATTTACATACTCACCACTAGTAGATGAAATACCGCTACGGAAAAATATGATCATCTTATAATATAAATCAATCTCCAATTTCTAAGAAGATGACATATGAGTCCCCACTTACTATACTATGTTTCATAGAAAAAAACTCTCTCTCTGAGTATCTCGGGGTATGGTCTAACTACAACCCGGAGTAGATGTAGCTTCAATCCCCGGTGGCCTGCCAATAACCTTAGATAGTACGGGTCCCAAACAAATCCAATGAACTCGACCAAGATACTCCTTCCCAAGAACATTAATAATTGGAACATCATTGGAGACTGAGTAGGACCGCGTTGGATTGGCATCCCATAGTTCATTAATTTCTAAATATAAATAAAATATCATTAATATTTTAAGAAATGTGTATTAACATAGTGAAAACTAATAATAAGTTATTATAATTAAACATAAATTCATACCCTAACTTCTTTGGCAATTTTATTAACAAAATTTCCTTCAGATTTTTTGTGAACATTCAACCACACATCTGTTCGGCATGCTTAGTGTCCTAAACACTGGGACTACATTAATCAAACATAAATAAAAAATTTCATATAATATACATATAATATTGCCTTATAAAAGATAAAATATTTAAATGTTTACCAAAGCCAATTAACATCTAAAAAAACTCATTGACCCTGCAGTGTGAGGGATGACTTGCTTAGCCCTGACATGATGTATTCTTCCTTGAATGTTATTGAAATAAATAAAATGTAATTTAATATTAATGTATCCAATGTCATTTCTTCTTCATATACATGTATAAATGTAAAATGAGAACAATATAAAAATATATTCTGTAATACCATCTACTACTCATAACAATGTCTTTTAACAAAAAAATTACATTTCTTTTTAGGTACCCCATCAGTTAGCTTGTCGTACATCTATTAGGAAGTCAATGACATATCATTGAAATTTCTCCACATTCTCCTTTTAAAATATTTCCATTTCTTTCCTAGAATTTTCAATGACCACATTCTTGCTATCACATCAGCAACTGCAATGTGGAAAAACATCTGTACACTAAAATTCATTTAGAAAATATTATTATTTAATAAAATTATGAAATTCAATTATACCAGAATTTTATATATTTATCTCTAATTGGAAATAAAAAACATCATTTTCCTTGATGAAGGCATATTCCTCCAATCATCATATGAAATAGGAAGGGAAACCGGCTCCGCGACTAGGTGTCCAAGAATATGGACAAGTAATCATGTGGCGTCATCCGTAGGGACCCTATATGAGTAAAATGGGACAACAATTTTCTCTCTAGTCAGATTCCATAAATCATTACTTTTTATATTTTTCTCCATATTTTCATTGTTTCAATATTTAATGAACAAAAATTTATTATAAAATATTGTCAATAAATTTATTCATATTAAAAATTGTACCTATAACAGTCCACCTCCAATATCCATGGGATGAATTAGCTGTGGCATGCTTCTCCCTCAATACTAAGGATCTTAAAGGGGGTGGAAACAACTGATATGATAAAGGGATTCTCACAGAGGGTGTAAAAGATGGTGCATAGGGAGATGGTGAAGAGGGGAAAGCAGATGGTGGTTTAGATGTCATAAGGTGGGAGACAAATGGATTATCATATTTCGTAGTGGTCGATGAAATAGTATGATGCTTCCACATTGGAATTCTTGTCATTTAATAAAATAAAATAATGTTTTGAACATATATTACAAAAAAAAATTGTATAAAAAATAATTAAAAATGATAAAATATTCACAGTACTAACAAACAAAATATATATAACAATGTAAATGAATAACTGCACTAATGATTTAACTGGTTACTAAATCAATGAATAATTGTACACACAATCATTTTTCAATTTAATAATGTCTGATTCAAGATCCATTACTTCATCCACTTCATCCATCCTTGTTAGACTAATATTTTTGATATCATGAGTGACATATAAGTCCAATTCTTTTTGTTTATGATATTCAGTGTCAGAGGTAAAATCTTCAACTTCCTCACCCATATCAAACAAATCTCTTTGTTTTACATGAGAAACTACACTCCCCCCTTAATCTAAAACATAATTCACAGAATATAACATTTTTGATTGTGATGAAACGACATAAGGATCATGTAGTTTATGATCACCACAATCCATCAAGCAAGATATGTTCATAGATGTAAATTTCAAGAAATATCTTTTAACAAATCTGATAGTATCGACCCAATTGCATTTGAATAAAAAACAAAAAAATACCCATGGTATATTAATACAATAATATTAGTCATATTTCCATAGTATTCAACTTCAGAAAATTTAAATACACAACTATTATATGTTTTCAGACAATCTTTTCAATCGATTGTACGAAATCTAAAGCCTTTCGTGTTGTAAGCGTCGAACATTATAACTAGTTTTAGAGGACCTCAAGAAAAAAAAATTATTATGATAACTCTACTCTAGTATCAGTATTAATGATCTAAAAAACATTATTATATTTACAAAATATATGTTCAACTTAGTATCTATATTTATTGAAATATTTATGAACAGACACATCATACAAACCATTATAGAATCTCTTTATTAACATATTTCATTATAGCTTTCTCAAATCATGTTCGACATCTCATTCATCTCATTGTTTCTTAATTTAACACTTAAATAAATGGATTTCAAATTTTTCAATCCATAAGAGCATATCTATGTGCCTGTAATAATTATATTTCTATCAGTGTAACATTTGAGGTTATCAAAACTAATCGACCAATAGGAAAAAATATTTGGGATTTCCCATGTATTTGAGAATCATTTGATGGGTCATCAACACATCAACCTCATTTAAATTTTGACTAAATATCATCCCAATATCTAGAATAAATTGTAAGAAACACCTCTATAAAATGACTTCATCAATAGAGCCATCCAGTTTAGCTTTATCCTTCACGTATGACCTCAAATGAGCAAGATATATGTGAAATAAAACAAAAAAAATATTAATAAATTAAATTAATTTTAAGGAACGTTTTACATAACTAATAAACATATAAATATAGTACCTTTCATTTGGATACATCCATCGATAATGTATGGTCCCTCCATATATAGATTCCTCAACTAAATGAACAGTTAAATGCACCATGACTGTGAAAAACGGAAGAGGAATGATCATCTCCATTTCATAGTGTCAACAAAAACCTCTCTTGATGGTTGTCAAGCACAAATGAATGTATATATTTTTCAAACACTTGTCTTAAAAATGTGTATAATTGTATTACAACAGCAATAACGTTTTTAGGTACGAATGTAAGAAATTTCAAAGGAAGTTACTACTGTAGAAAAACATCTGAATCGTGAATTTTCAATCCATTTAACCTATGATGACTTCTGTCAAGACACATTGAGATGTTAATTGAATTTCCATCAAATACCTTCACCTGATTTAAAAATCAAAGGAATATCATGTTATCCCGATTTTTCAGTGAAAAAATATCTGTAGCTTACTTTTGAATCTCATCTGGCCAAAGATCACATTTAATTGTCATGACATGTAATTATTTCTGAACATTGAGATTATCCTTTGATGTTCCATGATCATTATGAATTGTGAAGATAAAATTGTCAAAACTATTCTTCTCAATATGCATCACATCATGATTATTCCATAATAAATTAAATTATCAATATGGATATTTGAAGAATATCCTTTTTTTGTTCAATTGTTGTGTTCCTATTTCACTTGATGATGCACTCCGAACTCATTTCCCGCTATAACTCAAATGATGCACCTTCCAAAATTCTGTTTCAACATTTCCATGTGGTGCCAATATTTCAGAACCAGTTAACGACTTTGTAGGTGTACTATGATCAATGAAACCATTAAATTTTGATTTTTTCATCTAATATCTACAAGATGCATCAAGAAATCATTGATGTTACAAGAAGAACCTACTCTGAAGTAGCTTTTTGTGCTCAAAATAAATGATAAAAATAAAAAAAATCCAAACACGTGTACATGTTACAACTAGATAAATTCCCAAGTCCAGGGATTTCACTAATGTTCCATATTAGATCATCATGCAATTTGAACATTGTTTTTGAAGACGCATCATATGTCTCAATACCGTTGCACAATAACTCCTATAATTATTCAATTAAGGGATGCAAGTATATATCAATATTACATTCATGAATTTTTTTTCCAGGAATAATCATCAAAATGATAAAATATGTATGTTACATACACATCCACGGAGGCAGATTGTAAAAGGTCAAAACAATTGTCTAAATGTTATAACTGGTAATAAAAGTTCTAAATGGGTTGAATCCATTGACAAGCAATCCCAATCTAACATACCTAGGATCTGATAAGAAATATAGATGTAAGAATAAAATTTCTTCTATGATTTTGAATCTCATGGATGTCCAATTACCTCATCATTATTATTATCTACAGGATTACACTTCAGGTGTTTGGATGTTTTCGATGACATGAATAATCTTTGCAATATATGCATTAAAAAAAGTAACGTAATGAATTTATAGTTGTGTTCCTTTTCATCTTCTTCATGGTAGTATATAGAATCAAACGTCCAAGATCACCCATTGACTTCCATATAGAAGAAAAACATTTTTTTCAGTCCTGTCTACTTGAATCCTCTCACCAATAAAGCATACACTCATTGGGACACACATGTATTTTTTTATAATTTAGATCAATATTGTTATCATCCTCTGTCATATCCTAAAAACACTCGTTGAGGTTTTATTCCGTAAATTCATCAAGAAACAATTCAAATAGAATGTACATTTTTTATTTTTAATTCCACATTTGTATTTGATATGGTACAACATCAGCGTAAAATAATTATTTGAATATCTCAAACATCCACTATACAACTCTTGATTTACATCATCAACTAAACCTTGAAAATTACGTTCCTTAGTGACGTTTTCTCTTACATTAGTCATCAAATAATAAATAAGAGGATGCAATGATATGTTACAATCCTGATCATGTTGTCTTATAGTCTAAAAAACATTACTTCTCACGTTGGTATTTGTAACACCCTGATCTGGTTGTTCGGATATATCCTGATATTCATGTTAGTGTCTTTCAATGCAGAATTCATCATTTATAAGGTTCTGCATTTCATTATCCATTTTCAATGATTTTGGGATCTCATTATGTTGAATGATATTCATGATTAACATTTCTGTAACATTCGATTTTTCATGCCTAATCTGACAAAAATATTGAGCATGGAATTTCTTCAATATTAAATGTTCATAAACATCATCTCTCTTCATCAATATTATAAATTTAGAAATTAGGACATCAAAATGTTATTCTCCCTTCAAAAGATCGATTGGAAATTGAAAAATATATAAACTCTTCCAAACCCTTAGCATACTGAGGTGCGTTCATCAGTAATGTGATCCAGCTTTTATCCATGTATTTCGAAACGAGCCAACACAATAATAAAATAAAACAAAAAAAACTACTAATAAATAGGGAATGGGAGTCATATATACTAGTTGAAAAAATATAAATATATTAATAATGTTTTCCTATATAAATACATATTGTATATAATGAAACCACCCACTAAAAACCCAATGAATGAAAATTAGAAAGTTCCATAAAATAATAGGAGAACAAGGATCCCATCCCTGTAGTTTTTTGTATTTCATGATACAAAAAAACAAATAGACAAAATGATGATGCCATAACTTTCATATCATTATGTTAATGGCTTGATTAATCATATAATAATTTAATTTAAGTTAGGAATATGAAATGAAAACAAAATCCTACATTAAAAATGACTCACTACATTGAAAAATACATGGAGAACCAAGATGTAGAACTTTATAGGAATCATCAGGTGAAAAGATTAATGGCTATGGCAGATGAATCAAAGGCTTATGAGTAAGGTATTTATTTTTTCGGACTAAAAAAAATCATGAAATTCTTATGATAAATGTAATTATGTATATTAAATTTCACAAAATATATCCTGGAATAACACTGAAAATTTTTATTGTCAATTTAACTTTCCAATTTTGATTTAATATTTTTTAAATTATAGAATGTGGGATAACCTAATTAATTAACATTTTTATGGAATTAAAATAAAATATTCAATCCCCAAAACATATCAATATACCATTAATGGTTATATCATAAGTATACCGTAAACATGAGCATGGAATATGTAAATTATTAAAAATGTCAAGGATTCATGAGAGTTGATCTCATGTCATGATAGAAGGGCATGTAATCACAAATGCATAAACATATACCATAATGTAATATTATAGAAACATAATATAATAACGATGATCAATTTAAAATGTTCATATCTGCCATTATGATTACAAAATCAAATTTATATATTTTTTATTGAATCCTAAATAATTGGTTTACCTTGGAGAGTTATAATTATTATTTGAGTTCATGTTCTAGAGGAATGCTTTATAATGGGGTTTTTTGGTGTCATATATCTCCCCTCCACTATCTCCTTCCCTCGCACTAACATGATTGTGTGGGGATATAACAACCACTTATCTATAACTCTATGAAATGGCCAAAAAGGGTTAGATAAGTGAAATCAAGCGTGCTCCATGTATGCTAGAGGCTATCGACATACCATAGGGGTGTCAAATGTATAATGGATATCATATTCCTCCTAGTATGAAGTGGAATAATAGTATAAATAATCCATATTATTGAAATATATTTGAGTCTAAACATATAGAAAAAAATAATAACACACAACTGTTTAGTGAAAATAATAATAGTGAAATCATATAATGATGAGCTGGAATGTATCAAACATTCATGCTATAAACAATACTAGTAAATTAATAGTGTACTAAAATACTGAATAAGATGAACCCAATAACAAACCATATTTTCCTCCCCATATAAACTCCATTCCATCTTGAAATAAATCAATCAACAATAATGTCTGTTACACTTGTCCAACATGCCTCTACCTAATCTGGTCATGTATTAATCGACTATGATAATGGCGAATGACTATAACTCAATAGGTAGACCCCACCATGTCTAAAAAATAAATATGGATAAGACATCGATGAAATAAAGAGATGAAAATGTGTATTAATTACTTCACTAATTAATAAAAATAATAGAACAACATACTTCAGCTTTATGCCAGAATACCATTGATTGTGTCTCATAACAATTTCAACCATAGACCTAAATCCATGGTAAATATATCTTAAATCGGTATCATTCCATAATTTCACTGAGAATTTCTCAGAACTATCCCAATGAAAACCATATATCCATAGAATATACAACGTTATTTGGGTAGTAAGGCATGGTGAGAGGTGGCGAGACACATTTAGGGCTTCACGGGGGTCGTGAGGGTAGCTGGGGTGAGGGGGGTCACTAGGGTCGTGGGGCTCACCGGGGTTGATGGATTATAGGGATTCCTAGGGATACCAAGGACCTGATGGGGTCTCATGGTCATCGTGGTCACGTGGGTTTCTGGGTTGCTGGGGTCTTCGGGGTTGCGCCTAGGGTCACGGGGGTCGGGGGGTCGGGGGGTCTGGGGGTCACAGGTGTTGGGTTATTCAGGGGAGTCGGGTGGGGGGAGTACAGTCATGATTTAAAACAACCTATTTAGAAGTGGGTTTTACTAAACTGCCACTAATGGAGAATAATGTCGTAGTGTTCATTACATGACCTAGAAATGAATAAAAAAATATGTATTTATAACACATTTATTTTGGCACATTATGTGACCCCAACAGGATTGATTATTGATAAAGAAAAAATTAGCAGTAAATTGTGTTATTTTCTTATATCCCTAAGTTAGGATTTCGTATAAGGAACATCAACTGTAGAACCCATATATAAGGGATATTTTCACTAGATATTTAGGATTTATTTTAGTGTTTTGAAAAAAGCAGTTTTATGATCCTCCCTCAATAATATGATCAATGTGGGTTGTTGTTCTATAGTAGATGATTGGAAGGCCAAGTTGATGAGTGTACCCCTAAGAACTAAACGATATTTTTTTTGTATAATTTCAAGAAAACATATCTTGAACCCATTTTAGGACATAAATATACACCACACAGTCTTTATGGTCCATGTTTGTACTAATAAATGTAAGTCACTGATCCTACAATATACCATGATTATCCTACTTGATCTCATAAATGGTATTAGAGATTACTTCTATAAATGATGGAGGTGCATCATTGAGCTCATCATGTATCTATTCCTTTTTTTCCTTGATTATCTTACATTAAGGTTAAAAGGGTTTTTTATTCCAGAAGATTTCATCATCAAGTTTTTATCTCTGATGAATGATAATGATGAATTTATTGATCTCACAGGTATTGATGAAGGTGAATCAGAATAAGGGGATTCAGGACTATCTTATTAGCCTCCCTTAAAATCATCAGTTTGAGGAGATGTTCTATAATCATATATTTGGGAGGTGATACATAGATATCTAAAAACATCACCTATACTTATTCAAGGCTTATTAATTTGATGCATTATCTTCAATGATGTCATTACCTATGGATATTCTATGATCAACTTCTTATAATATCACCTTAGATGAAATGATTTGTTATATTAACAGGATAAAGTGATGTATTTTAACCATAGAGGATCCTTAATTCTTGGATCTTCACCTCAATCAGGATGATGGAAATTACATAATCCTCATAGAGTATGATCTAGGATATTGTTGGACCAGTTCCCATGTTTTTAGGAGATATTAATCAGACAATGTTATAGTAGTAACTTTTTTCCTACAATCTTGTAGTAACCTATATTGATGTATTAGTATTCATAAGAATCAAATAGGAATTATCCCCACAAACGATGCCAATGTTCCCATTAAGTTTTTACATTAGGCATTGAAGATATAATTATTATAATTTTTTATCCTTACACAGACATGAACATCCAAATATATCATGAATAATTATGTCTAATGGAAACACCATGAGTAAATATTCATAGATAATATCTTTGGATTGGGATATATATTTTTTATTTTAAGAGGGTTTTATATAACATTTTCCAAATATTTTAAAGGTTAATTTTGTGTGGGTTATATTATCCTCTCTATAAACAAAGCATTATAGGGTCTTGGTTGGGATAAGCGTGATTCTAGATTCATTAGAAATTAATGTTTTATGACTGAAAATTTATAAATATTTACTAAAATGTATTCGGACTCATATTTAATTGCATGGTGATATCCTAATCAATAATTTTGAATGAGATTATTTATTTTAATTAAAATAAGGTTTCAATTGAAAATACACGTATAAAATAATAAAATTTCCATTAAAAAATATTGTTCTTTAAATGCCATCAGAAACGGTGTCCCCAATCTCTATCAATAGGTAAAGAGTTTCCAAAAGTGATTTTTTGTAGGATTTATGGATTACTAATCCTTGATATAATAATTATACAACAATGTACAATGCATCCCAATATAGGGATTCTCCCTATGCAGGGGAATTGAGGTTGAATAATGCGGTGGTGAGAGTTCCTTTTCCTAACAATAATTTAAGGGCCTCTTTGTCACTAGTGGGTTGCGTCATGTTAGAATATCCACATGGTTATGTTTATTAGTATTTTGATCATATTATAGTGACCAGTTATATTGAATCCATTAATATTACTTCAAATTTTATGTATATATATTACAACATATAAAAAAACCATTACAACACTGTATAGGTATAATGTCTCTAGAAACATGGAAACATAATCAAGTCGATCATAAACCGTCCACATTGTATGCTGTTTATTTCCTCATAACTACACTAATTTTTGTAATAAAATAATTAATACCCATATTCCTGACCTATTGAAAAGAAACTTATGAAAATGGGATCTCAAATACATAGTAAAATTAAATGAAGGAAATATCAATCATATCATATTCATAAAAACATAACATCTGAAAATCTTGTCCTATATATAAAAGATCATAAAATAATGTCACGAGATAAATCATAAAAGGGAAATTTAATCCCAATATTCATAACATGAGACATGAAATTTTGTTTCATACAAACATATAAAGAAACAAATCATTTCATATAAGTCAATTCTCATTGATAATACCATTATAGAGGACAAAGTGCCTTACTGAACCCAGTTTACTCCTCATCCCAACCATATATCACCCAACCAGATATACTTTTCATTCCATTTATTTTTATCTCATGAGATTCAAATAATTACCCAATGAATTGTATGAAAATATCGGTCCCATCCATCTCATAAGGAATCCATTCCTATGGGTTCCACAAAAACGTAAAAACATTTACAAAAATATAACCCATAAAATAAAATGGGTTTCTTAAACATCATTCCATCATAACATTATCCATATAAAATAAATGTATTTGATAAAAATAATTTCATCAAAAACACAATAAAATAAAAGTAATAAAATGTATTAAAACATATCCCTATGTCATATTATATGGAAAATAATTTTGATAAAACACATAAAATTAATTCTATAGAAAAATGACATTTCTTCTTAAAAAATGTCCTCCTTTCTCAAAATGAGATGAAATTTTTAGAAGAAAATATTTTAATTGAAAAAATTTGAAATATTTTAACGTAATTTTAATGTAAATAAGTCCTTATTAATGCGTAAATATCTATTCACAACATATAATTTAATGAATAATTCTCCTCATACTTTAGTCGAAAAAGTCAAAAAGTACCATGTATGTTAAACAAAAAATGACTCCTTCCATGAAATGTAGTAAAAGTCCAATAATTGGTTAAAATGAATTTAAAAATACATATTATAATTTAAAAAATTTTATGAAATCATTTTTATAAAACATTAACATGGATGGTAAATATATCATCAGTAAATACTTACGAATTAAAAACTAGAACAAAAATGAGATTGCAAAATTATCTCTTCCCTTAGGTCTGATATGCTTCGTATGTATCTAAACCTACACTATAATAATTTAAATATTTATAATAATTTATTACATAATAATAATTATTTTTATGATTTTAGGATCATATTTTCATCCATCGGTTTGTAATATTTCATTGTTACTTGTTATTAGGGTATTATATGCATTATGTTCTTATGCAAGATTTGTTGGATAAGTACATATGTTTATTTTTACATAATTGATATATCATTTAAATAATGGTTTTAGTATAATATATATCATATTTATTCATTCAATTCATTTATATAATCATTATTTAATGATGATTATGTATGAAAAATCACATCGCTTCGTGGAGATGGTAAGCCGTACGCACGCACATGCGACGATATCGTTCCTATAATAGTTTAATGGTATAGAATTGGATGGTGTATAATATTTCATAATTATTATCATGTTATAATAATTATATATTGTTAATTTTTCCACAATTATACCCATCAATGTAATGTGGTGGGGGAAGAAGAGATTACACCACGGTGTGGAGATGGTAAACCGTATGTACGCACACGTGGTGATTTCATTTTCATAGGGTTGATAGAGGGTGAAATAGGTTGTTTCAAATTTATAATTAAATATCAGAATATGAGTTATTTTTATTTTGTTACATTAAAATTAAACAGCTAATTAAGATGAAGTAGAAGAAGAATTAAATTTGAAATAATATGTAGAAAAGATTACATCTTCCTCGATGTGCCTCCATTAAAATTCTCTTATGGCACTAGATACGGTATTTTAAGAAGACTGGAACCTCTAGAATGAAAATAGAGAATTCTATTGGAAACAATACAAGGGGTGGAAGATCGTAATGGCTCAAACTGATGTGAATATGTGAGGGAGGATGTGTCCTTTTATAATTGAGGTGAGGGGAACTTTTGGAAATACCAAAAATATTAATTTATAATAAAATCAAACCCCAGATAAAAACATCCAAAATATCACAATATCAAAGATGAGATAATATATGGTTTTATTCTCATCATTAAAAAAAATTAGACATGTTTTTATGTCAATTTATGCATTATAATTTTAATTAACACTTACATATTCTATTTAATTTTAATTGTGGTAATAAAATTATAAATATATAATGATTATAAATATTTATTTATATGTTGTTAACTGAGCATAAATGGATATTTTAAGAAATTATTGACCTTATAGTTATCAAATTATAACTTTTTATATATCTTTATAATTTTTAAATAATTTAATAAAATCCAAATGTTGTAAATTTTGACACTATTCATTTATTTTACTATAAATAAAAATCACACAGAATATAAATTAAAAAAAATTAATACACTTTTACCATGTCATATTCAGCATCAATATTTAGGCAGAACATTAATTAGTTTATATGATATTTCTTATAATATTTTTAAAATCATTTATTTGATATTTCTATTAATAAATAAATTTCTACATCACTATTGTGTCACTCTCCATTAATGGTAATTATTTAATCTATAAAAATAAAAAATAATATTTATGATGTAGGTAATTATTTTAGATTTCCATAGAATATTTATAGTTTTTATTATATTGTCCTTATCCGTATATTAAAATCAATATACTTATATAAAATGAGATTGTGACATTTTGTCACATTCATTAGTTTTTATTACATTCATGTCATATTTATAGGTAAGTAGACAAAATGTTATTTTTTTGACTGATATATTATATGGATATAATTAATCATCCAATAGGATATTTACAGGTGTTATGGAAATTTTATAATATTAGCTTTACCCTTAATAACCTGATTTACCCTTAACCATGGTAATAAAAATAATTAACAGTGTTACTATTCATAATGCACAAAAAATAAAATCTACCTATTAAAATAATTTGTTCCAAATGATTCTAAATATGGAGTTCATTTTTAAAAATACAAAAATAATGAATTTTTTGTAGTTAATTTAAAATCATTCCTATTTTCAGAATGAGAGAACAAGTTTTTTTAAAGTTAAAACATTGCAATATATTATAATTTTTTAACCTATGAATTTGATGTAATATTAATTATAATGACATACATTATATTGAATGGTAAAAATTTATTCTAATTATACATTAAAACCACTCACTATTATAATATAAAAATATAAATTATCTCGATGAAATAGTTTGTTTTCAATTAAAATTTAGCGTAATTTTTATATTCATCAAAACATAAATGTTATTAGAAAAAATACCCAAAATTTATCCAAAGTAAATTTTTATATCCAATATCAAAATAAAAAATTTATATTTTCATACAAAAATTAATAATGTGTCAAAATATAAATTTAAAAGGGGTTCTCCATTCATTGGTGTAAAATTAAACATTTAAAAAATATGATTTTATACATACATTAGGGTTTCCATTATAACATATGAATAAAATATTCATTTGATGAATATAAAAATATATTTTTTTTAAGTATATAAAACATATATATATTATTAATCTTTTTACCAAAACTAGTTCAGTCTAAAATAAAAATATCTAATTGATTTATATTTTTCATAAATAATTCACAGCCAATGAGTTCATAATTAATATCCATATGTTAGTTAAAATTATTACCATAATCATAATGGATAGGCTATAACTGTAATTTTCTAATAAGGGAATATTGTAGTTCTTTTTTACCTCACGATTTCATGAAAATAAAAATACAGAAGAATAAGAAAAATTAAATAAAATATTTCATGAAAACATTTGGGTTTTTCACATCTGCTAACCAATCCCTCTATATAGTTGGATTTGAATGAATCTAGTAAAATTATAAGGTGTCTTTATTTTCCTAATAGTTTATTTGAGGCATTTTAATTTGATTTGAGGTTACATATATATGGTTCCAGGGGTCATGTGGCTCAAATATTAGGATATAAGACATTCATATCTTCCCCAGTTCCCCCATCGTATATGGAATCTTATCCAAAATCCCTAATTATGGGAGGAAAACACAGGTTTATTTGAGTGTTATTTTTAATTAGTAACTTTCATGGGAACATCATCAATCTTATAGAAATGTGATTCTTCACACAATGAGTGTTTCATTTGATGGGTTGGATCTCACCCTAACAATTATTGGTTAGGAAATCAACAAGGGTATGAATAGTTATTATAATTTGTCCAAATATATCCTCATACATTCTATTATTCTAACTCTGATTATGTTTTGCACTATAAGATGGAGTCATATGTTTATAAATGGTTGTTTTAGTGAGAATTTGTGTCATTAATGGTTGATTCCAGTGTTCCTTGAGAATAGAGTGAGCCCAGTTGACATTATTTTGAATAATATAGTCATTAAACATAAATTCATTATAGTTTGTGACATCAATATAGTATATAAATTCCTCTTTTTTGGTAATGGAATCAAATTATACATATATAAGTTGTTTTACTATATGACATGAACCAAATTTACAATTTACTTATATAATGTCCATAAAAAGGAATCAAACATGAATATTGGGGCATATCATCCTTTATTAAAGAAAATAGATGTGATGGTTAGTGATTCAAATTTAATTAGTTTCCTTGGATCTATGATGAAATAACCAAGAACCCTTAATTTTAATAAGGATTTTATTTTTTTCTTTGGTCACTATATCATAAGATACAACTGTATTTATTTTCATCTCAGACATGGTGGTGTTTCAAATGTTACCACTCTAAGGAAGGAACCATATGATATTGAACTTTTCATGGAGGAATAATATTTTTTATTACTGGATTATATATGGAAATAAAATATTAGTCATCTTTGTAATTTTTTCCTTAAGAATAGTATACATGATTAGATTCAGATTTAGTTCATCAAATGGTATCTTTTAAGAACTATACCACTGATGTAAACTCTAGAAGTTTTTATAAGTTCTTTTGATGGATTAATGTAAACTGAAACTCATCTTAAATATTATGAATGAAAATATATATTAGTTACCCATTTTTGAGATACATATCGGGAGACTATGTAAGACCATTTCATCTATTGATGAAATCAGGGAGACTATAATTTTTACAATGCACGCTATTAGAAATACCAAAAAACGTTTTCTTTTTTAATATAGAACTAAATTTTTAGTGGAATTGATGTAGATCATATTAATAAAATATAATTAGTAAGGCTGAAAAATATTTATATCATATGAATTATATACCCTCTAGGGTTAAAATGGAATATATATGTTTCTCAAACTCAGGATTATCAAGATTTCCATCATAGGGCCACACCGAGACATAAAATGTGTCAATTTATTTTTTAAAAAATATAGTTCCTATGAATATTGGGGTTTTTTTATTCTCATTGCATAAATAATGAGGGGTAATATATATGAATTCATGGTATGGATTCTTATTATGATACATAGTTTAACTCCGTGCTTTTATGGATTCCACGTGAGAAGTAACAGACTCGATGGTGTTAAGAAGGTGTAGAGGTATTGTGGTTGGAGATGTGAACTAATATAGATTACAGGTGAAGAATGACATGGTTTCCGTATATATACCATCATTTGAAACATATTTTTATATAGAATAGTATTACAATATTGAAATTTTTGATGTTTTAAATAAAATAAGAAACTCATAGTCTTTCTTAGGCACTTAATTTCAATAGATATTTTAATTGGACCCATAACTAACTTTTTGATTATATTCTTCTCTTATTTATTGAGTAAATCCTTATTATTTAAGGGGATTCATAGATGGTGGGATAATCACCTCTTCTATACTATTTAACTCATAGGAAATATTTAATATAATTCATTCTGTATTGAGCTATTTCAGAGCCTATCTCTCACTATCATATTTTGATAGATATTTTTTTTTTGAGAATTTCAACATCTTTATGTGGATATTGGTATATTTTGATGACTTCACCTTTTCCATTATAAAATTAATGATGAGTGTATGGAAATAGATTTTTAATGTTTTCTAGTGTGAACCATGGCTAGAGTATATAATTATTTTTCCTATACCTATATGTTTGTTTCTTGTCCTAGATCCTTCGCTGGATTAGAATCAATTATATACACCAAGGAAAATTGGGTAGAAGAAATCAATCCTCACCACCACCAGAGTAATTTTCCTAGTCCCAATACCATATGTACTCTTCAAGAGGAAAATCTGGATCCCCCTTATTATTCCCTCTCCTATAATGATTCTTCTACTTATCACCCACAGATGGAATAATCACTCAAACATATCATTTTTATGAGAGGGATATTTGGATTATTATTTTTATGGAATTCAAGACAATTTTTTTTGGGTTTTACCTAAATGATAGGTGGATATATATAGTTTTAGTAATGATGGGGTTAATTTTTTCTTATGGTCACCATGATGTATGTAAAATACTAACATTTTTTTGGTGAAGATGATTGGTAAAAATTACCCAATCCCAAAGTTATAGACATTCCATGATTCTATTTCCATTACCATTTTCGATTGATGAGGTGTCAATTACCCATGGCATGGTGGTAGTTAAAAACTATCCTAGAACCATATAGGTTGGTTGGTTTTGAGATGCCTACCATAGTAGTTGATTGTGGATTTTTTTAATATAACATGATTTCGCATACGTGTGATCTAGTGTATTCTGTATTTGAAATATGATCTATACATTAATTAATCTTGCATTAATCTTGAAAACATTTACAATATTAATTGATAATATCATTGGAATATTTTAATTATTACCATAGATTTTTTTCATTGGATCATTTCATTTAGTCATGCCACTTTGAATCATTAAATACATTATGAATTTATCTTGTATAAGGAATGTGATATATAGATATCAGCCCTGATAAATTAATGGTAACAATTAGTTTTGTTGATTTATTCCATTGATGAATCTTCCAACGGGTTAATCGAGTATAATGAAATTATCTGTACTAAAAAAATTCTCTTATACGTACAATAAAAAGAGAATTAGTGGTCTTTTATTGAAATTATTTTACATGATAGAATAATGTTTCATATTATTATTATTTCCCCCCATTATCTGATTTTAGCTACTTAGAATAAAACAAAGTAAATGTGATTATAGAGAATTATTATCTCATTGAGATGGTCATAATACCCTTTATAGGGAATATTCTTGGATTTTATCTAATGAAGTGTTTAACATAAGTTATAAAGTAATAAAGGCATGGTATACTCCATTAAAACCTTTAAGATATTATACTTGAGTGTTGATATAGTATGACCATTAAAGAATGGATTATAATTATCTAATTATTTTGACAAATCTATTTCATCCTCCTAATATTTTGAAGAAAACAATTTGACCTGGTTAGAAAGTAAAAATTGTTTTCTAGACACATTATCAAGATGTGGGATTCATAAATCTCATATGACCAAGATATATTATATTTATATTTAGGAGTCGAATTAAAATTATTATTTCCACCAAACATCTTATTAGTGACCATGAAATAAATTCGGATTCCATTAATATTGTAAGTGAATTAGGCCTTAGATATTAATGTTTCTCTCGGTATGAGGGAATTCACAAAGTGACTTTAATTAGGGGATGTATTGCACTCCATAATGAATAATTACTATTGGTATGTCCATCCCAATGACAATAATGGTAAGGAAACCGAAGGATATAGATATGTTTTATATGGGGAGTAACATTATTGATAATAGTCAATGTCATAGAATGTGGAGGAACTCATCATTATTTATTCTTATAACTAGAAGGTTGAATTTTAAAAGTGGAATCAAGGGAATGGTTCGTATTAATGATTTTAAAATTCCTTTGTGGAAGATCCTTATATAATATTCTCATGAGAATCCCTCTAGAATATCAAATTATAATATCACATAGAAGACCTTTGTAGATGATATTCCTATCATATTATAGTAATGAGTTAAAGGCCTACTGGGCCATCACATACAGGGGTTGCAGGGACTCAAAAACATCATCCCTAAGCAATTGAATGATTTGAACATTTAGTTGGGTCATTTGTTTCAGTTTGTGAGATAACCTCTTAGATGATCCCAATTAAGAACAAACATGAATTTCTTTAATGATAGTTTTCTTCAATAGCTCCTAGTTAATAATCAAAGAGTTATAATTAGATCTATAATTTTGGGTAAAAATAATGGTTTTTATTCCATTCGAATATTCTATTGAGTCAATTTTTGTCTAGTATAAGTGTGCACTTTCCTTTCAGTTTCCTCCGCAATATGTTTTCAATCTTCACTAGATAGAGTAGGAGACAAAATTATTATTTACTCTAGATACTCTTTATAATGTACTGGTAGACCTCAAAAAATATGTTTGGGGATATTGGATAATATTATATTTTCATTCAGATATGTATGATATTGTCCTATGAGGAGTAATAGTAAATTCATGTTCTAGTAATTTCATCCTAAAATCAGGAATTTTGGAATGTACCATTATTTCTAATGAGATATATAGAAAATCTATATATATGATAATAGGGATGTTAGCATAATCATATAATTTATTCCATATAAAATATTACTATAATTATAATAAATTGGAGTGAGGATATGTCCCTCCTTTTGGTGGTATCCACTATAATTTTTCATTACGCTTCATTGGTTATATAGGAAGGAGTTTGATTATCAACCAATATGTTGTCTAAAAGTTATGAAATACCTCAGGGGTTAGAGAGGGTATATGTAAATAATGGTATTCTTCCATCATTATAACAAAATACAAGAGAGATTCATCCTAGAGGGAAGATGTAATATTTTCTCATTATTATGTTTTATCTTGGATATACCAACATGGTTCCATGAATGATGATAAAATGTATTATTGGGAATGTTAGAAATGAGTGGGAATATGGCCCAATTCCACTGGCTTCACTAGGTCATGCTATCAGATTAAATATACTTAAAATGAATATAGACCTGACCAATTCTCTTTCACTACTATTGAATATCCTTACTATATACCTCGAGATGAATAATAGAGGCTTTATAATTCACATTAACCTACTAAATTATCACATGTGTACTATAGGATTCGTGATATCCACATTTTTTATTAAAAAAACGACACATATTGAGTGGATACTGATAAGTCATATAGTTGTTTTTTAGCCACTACTTCTTGTAGAGGTATGAATGTCTTGTATTTTCATTACCTATTGAGGGAATCCCAAATCAATTTGGGTTTTGGGATAGGATACACTAGCTTCATTATAGTAATCCTAAAACAAGTTGGACTATGATACATTATCTTGTAGAGTCTACCCTAGAAAACAAATAGGGTTGGGATCAGTCCATTGAGGTTGTACACCCTCAAAAATGAATTGGGAACTTCTCTCTAGGGACAAAATGTCTATAAAAACATTCCCCTAGAAATTGGATATTATATATCTAAAATGGTTTGGATTGTATACTATATAATGATTTATTTAATTTGGATCAATGGTGGACAATAAAAGAATTATAAGTACATATAAATCCAAAAAAATCAAGAAATATGATTGTCCGATATCATTTGTAAGAATATATTTAATCAATTCCTTTCATAGTTATATGATTAATTAAGGGTTCACTGTATTTTGGTATCAAATGTGGAACTATGGTTAGATGAAACGTAAATCACCATGTTGTGAAAGAACTATTCATGGTTATTGATTTTACATCAAGATCATAATTATTTGTTCTTATATTCTATCACTTGTTCATTATTTTTGTGTCAATATGGAATGACCTTACAAAGGTCTTCTCACTTAGACGTTACAAAAGACACTTGTTTCAGAATTATCTAAGGGAATGAGAGGACGAAATAATCTCACCCTTTTTAGTGTAATTTTTTCATACATAATTATTCTATTATTTATTTAGGTTATATTCATGAATTATTACCCAATCCCACATAGGATTGGTTACACCTATACAAAATACATGATCAAAATAATTAATGGATTTGAATATTTAATGCATCAGAAACCAGATATATTTCACTATAATATATACTAAAATAATTTTATAAATCAAGATTGTGGGGAAATATAAAGTTTAATTCCATCCATGTAGATGGATGATGTTGACATGTTTTGAGTTTACCCACAAAGGGTGATGCAAGGAATCCCTATAAAATGAATGAAAACCCATGTTGTTTAGTTCCACTTAATTGGGAATTTCATACCCTTTAAGGTCATTTTATAATTAAAATCATGATTCCTTTTATTATTATGAAACCATGACCTATTCTAAGTGGTTTGAACTCATTTATATTGGACTTATATATAAATTATTCCTAAAAATATTCGATGTTTGAGTTTTTTATAAGACACTTTTTTGGATTGACCACAAATGAAATTAACTCCAAAGAGGACAAATTTAGATTTATTATAAAAATAAAATTTTGGGACATATAATATTATATTAAATTATGGTGATATATATAAATAACAAGGATATGGCCACATAAACAATATAACAAAATGATGATCGATCCCAGAAAATAAATCCCCAATCAAAGGACATCCATGATCATAGGAAATATATCTCGGTGATGGAGTTTTTATCAAATTGTAAGATGAATATAGTTACATGATTTTGAATAAATAAGGAATATAACCCGGTGATGGTGAATGGGGAATCAAGGTGAAGACAACCTAATGAGTAAGGACTTCTAGAATTACTAGGAATAAGGTTGAACAAGAAACATTACATGAAAATATTGTGTTTGGTCTGATCCCGTAGATGGTTTCCTATATATCATTCTAAAAAAGAATCAAACATCATGTAGAACAAGTTTCATAATTAAGGGACATGTAATATGGATTTACTATGCATTTTAACATTATACTATAAAGATAATTTCATTATTTTTTCTTCATATGACTAAGACTTTGTCATATAAGTTAATTTAAGGTGAACATGACATATGTGTCAAGAAATGAGTGACTATAGAAGTTGTAATGAGGATTACACCTTTGTGTTTACCTTCTGAAAAGTGGGGATGAGAATATTTCCCATTTAGAGGGTGAGTATGGGATTAAAATTAAGTAGGTGACCGAAAAATTGTCATTTAATTCTAGGGTTCTGATTATTATATAGTACAGGAATAATGGAATCATGGGTTTTATTTCACCAAGAAAATTACATCGGGATTAAACATTAGATACGAATTATAGAAATAATAGACCATTGGACAAAAAATGTAGTTTAATAATTGTTGATCACATTAACAAGGAATATTCATTGGATAAGGAACGTGATTCTACCCTAGCGATGGGAAAACCATATTGATCCTTACACATGAGTATATATTTCTCTTATGGGAATGGTTCAGGATCACCAATGGATTAAGGTGATAAAATCAATAATGAGAATATTATTAGGGCGTCCCCATTGAATAGATTCCCAAAAACCCCATGGATCAACAATTCAAATCTGGGTCCTCGAGGAACATATTGACCTAAGAGATTCTAATTTAGTGTACCATGATAGAGACCGTCATTTTCAACAAAATACATGAGTTGTAAAATCCAAAGTGTTCTACCTATATTATAGGACATTTCTAGAGACTTATTTTATAATTGGAATATATAATTAAGGGGGTGAGTGATGCTGGTCAATCACTAGACATGTAGATATTATTGTATCTTAGGAGTATTGGATTTTTCAATTTTAGGGTTCTATCCTTAAATAAATGATTTTATAATGGAAATTTCAAGATGCTTGACCAAATTCGGCGTTATGGATAAAAAATATAAAATAGAATTTTTTTGATATCCATTTTATGGTTTCTATATGATGGTATCATAAGAGTGTTATGTGATATGGATGTGGGATCCAATATAAATAGGTTGTTTAAAATACAAGGGGTCCATTAATGTACATCGTGTGCTACGTGGTTGGAATTTTTTTCCTTGTGAACAATATATTATTTATTGGAGGCTAGCGTGTTGAGTAATTTAAGGAGGGTTCACATAGTAGTCTCACACAATGTTTATATAAGAAATATTCTCATCATGTGACCTCATAAAGGTGGAGTATCTACATAGTGAACTCACATGGTGAATACATGGGATTGTTTATCAAACAGATACCCCACGATGGAGGAATATTCATGTAGAAAGCCCGTAGATTACCAATAGTAAATGAGAATCCTGGAACATACTTGGGAAGATTTATTTATTAAATTTTTGTTTGGTAGCATTATAATTACCTTTTAGATTATTAAAATCATATTTCTAATTATTATTCATTTACTCACTACTATTTCACAAGCCTTTGTTCCAATTATTCAATCTGTAAACTAGTATTTACAGTTGAGTCACTGGTATGCTTCATTCAAATGTTTTGTTCACATGGTAAAATTTCATTTGAATGCATTGGGATCCATCAATACACCAAGAATTATTGGATAATGAATAGTCCATAGGAATCCATAGTGGGTTACCTCAGTGAACTATATATGATGGGGTCGGTGCATGATGAAATGGTAGTCAAATAGGTTTTCATTAATTTGGTTCATAGATTGGGGTCTGTAAATATTGATTTGGTGGTCATGGGGAATTATATTATCGTTTTGGTTTTGATAGCTTCCAACTTATTTAGTGTGATTCCTTGTTTAATACCTTTTTATTGTTCTACTATACATTTGCATACGGACATAGATGTTTCACAATAGATACATCCTTTTCTCGTGTTGATAATTATCGAAAGCATAGACATGGTTTGGTTGATAATAAAATTTTATTGGTATTTATATCCTTAATGGAATTAAAAATTTCCCAATTACACATTATTATTTTACATTACATACTTTAAAATATGTATGTTTCATTTTATATAATATTTTTTTACTATATTTGAATACATCTGGATCATTTAATTTATTCTAGAATATCAATAATGACAAATTCATATTACAAATTTTAACAGTAGTAAAAAAGAATTATCAAAAACGTTAGAATGATTCTAATTTTATATCATGATACAAAAAATTTTACGGTTAAAAAATGTGTTATTCTATTATCATGATCCAAAAAAGGGTCCCTCACTGAGGTACCGCAAAATCTTGATGGTGCCTACATCAACAACACCCCCTCAAATTCATAGAGACATCACAATGAACTAAAAATAAAATGAATTATCCAAAAATCTAGAAATGAAGTGTTAGTAGTCATATTATATAATTGTTATAGAATAAAATATTTCAATTATAATAATAAACAATAATATTTTTGGACGATTGGATATAGATATATATTACATTTAAAAATATATTATACACAATCAAAATATTGCAGGAACATTATTATCTCTTCTATAATATCAAATAAATGTAATCATAGTTATATTGTAGGATTTTTGATAAATGTAATCCAAAAAAGGATGATATTTGAATCTTAGTATGGGCTATCATACAATAGATGTAAATAGAATATAAACAAAGAATAAGTGATATTGAATGGAAAAATATGTAGTCATAATTAACATAATGTAATGGCATGTCATTTCCATTATAAAAAACATTGATATAAATAATCACTGGTGTCATAATGGTGGTATTAATAATTTTAGACATAAAAAATGTTTTCACTGCTTTATAAAATGACACTATACTGATATAGGGTGATGTATCCACCAAATTCAATGTTGTTCTATCTCATATAACCCATCAATTCAACGGGTGGCGGGGTATAATTTCAAGACACACCCATCACCAGATTATTCCCAAATCATTCAATATAATAGTAAAGAAGCCATTTCATACTCTTACCTATGGAAACTATCAGGGAAAAAATATTTATATTTATTTAATGAGAAATGTAGAAAAAACATCTCCATTTATAATATAATATAGATATTTAAAATAACGTCACCAAATCAATGTTGATGTTGTGGGGTATTGTTAAGGAATAAAAAAAGTACAATTATCAATGAATTATTGTCATCACGTTAATTTTAATGTGTGATTTTATCTAGTGAAGAAAATAATTGTGATTAACTGTTTTAATTAGTTAGTTACCATTGAAATATTATGAAAAAACAATTTTTTATTTCTTAATGTGTGTATCAATAATAAGAATCATGTCACCTAGTAGTTTCTATCCAAGTTTGGCGTTATAGGGACACTCATAATGTATATGAGCGTTGCGTTATTTAGTTATCAACCAATACTTCTTGTGCTTATTAATGCTACAGGTATCTATGAAACAATAATATTACCATTATAGTATCCATATATGGATGTATTTTCTAAAAACTACACGCTCCTTTGACATTACCAAAACATAGTATGGTTTCTCCATAATGGAAATTATTGTGTTGTAATTTTTTTTACTTACTCATGAATCTTATAATTATAATGGATAGATAAAAATATAGAATGCTAAATTCCATATATTTTATGAGAAATGTGGTAAAAATTATCCCATGGAAATTTTTTAAACATATAAAAGGAAATAGGTTGTGAATATATTATTTCACCCTATTAATTACTATCTAGAGGAAAAACCACACTTATTAATTGGTAATCAATTCTATCAAAACAACATGAATGAGTGAGATTATATGGAATCTTAAATTTATAAGAATAAATTAATTTAATGATATAAAATCAAAAAAAGGTTGTATATACCACAAATAAAGAATATTAGGTATATAATACACAATATTTCTTATATAGAGAAATCAGAGACACAAAACCCATAAAACTCTTCCTTACATGCATAAACATTATTTAACATTTAGTACAAAAAAATAAACCTCAATAAATTAATTTATAACTTTATTCGTTTCAATTTTCAGTTTTAATCTTTATATATAGTAATTCAATCTATGAATTCATGTTATATTACTTATATTCCCAAAAGTGTTTATAGTTTCATCATTTGTATTAGTTCCATAAAATAAGTGTTATTGTTTATTATTCTCCAAAATTTAATCATTCCTAGATTATATAATGAATCAGAATAGATTAGTTTTAATGATTTATAATTAAATTATCTTATCCCATTATAATTTTAGTTATGTATTGTGATTTCTGAATAAGTGTTGGATTTATTTAGTAATTTTATCGATAGAAGATGATATTTAAATATTATGTTAAGTACAAAATATTAGAATTATCAAAAGATAAATAATTATTTTTTACCTATAGTTATGTAGTAATATAATTTTTTATGTTCTTATAGTCATCCATGTTGGTGATTTATAGTGTTTTTCAAATAAGTGGTTAAATCGGGGAAAATGTGAATATACTAAAATTAATGGATGTATATTATTATAAAAGTTACCAATTTGGAATTTAGTGAAATTGTCATACGATTATATTGATATTATTTTTATTGGATTATATTTTTGATCAATAATTTAGTTTTTTTAAGAAATAAGAATGAAAATAATTGAAATAATGATATATAACATCATGGAGGAGGTAATCCAGAAAATGGATGATCAAGATTTTTATTTCTTAAACAATGAGAGAGAATTAATGTTTATTATAAATTTTAAAATAATAAATATAGTAATATTATATATATATATATATATATATTTGTATATCACATTTATTTCTGAATCTCATTATTAAAATATACCATGATGGGGTACACAAAAAATGGTTGACATCAATTCATAGAGGCAGTGGTCTAGATAAACTAAGTTGCAACTCTATTTTTGCTAATTGGTGGAGTGGAATAAATAATCGTAGTTAAAAAGATATAAAAAAAATTCAATAAAACAATTACATTTATTTAATTATATTTGTATCAACATAATAAGTAAATAATAGGAAGATAATGTGAAATAAACTAAAAGCGTGGTGATACATTTATCATGAGCTTGAATGTTTTCTTATAAATATCCTTCAAAATGAAAGCCTAAAGATAAATAATGATGATAAGTGGAAAATTTATGTTTTATAGGTTTCTATGTAGAAAAAAATACTATATATTATAGTAGATATTAGGATAGGTATGTATGGTATAATGTGAAAGAAATGAGTCCCTTTATATAAATGGAAAATGGAACTTTTGTAAATAATCTTTACATTTCAATAGTATCATTACACATCAAATGGTAAAAGAAGCCAAATAGTTAGAAAAAATAAAGCGTGGTGTTTATTTGGATGGTTAATCTTAGATAAATAATTTCAACGCATGTTTTTAACTTGTTTTTAGTTATTTAAAATTATATTTTTATATTTTATCATTTTCTATTTTTACACGCGAACCTGTTTTTTTCTAGGAGATTTTTTTAATTGTAAATATAAGGAAACCCATAATAAAATATTTTATTTTTTAAAAATATATTTTTAACTGTTTAATCTAATTATATTTTAAAATAGGATAAAATTTAATTTTAAATTAAAACATATAATATAGAGAAGAATTTATTTCATAGGAAAATGATGGTTTAAAAATTATATCTTATAAAATAATAATTTTTATTATTAGATTAATGAGTGTTAATATAATTCAATATAGGTTAAGGAATTATATTCGGAAAAAATTAGAGATGAATAATTTTTTTGATTAGATTAAAATTAGACAAATGAATAATTATTTATGATAAAAACAGTTTTCCCAATATCATAGTAATTAATATTATTCGTTATAGTCTTTTTTATGGATTTTGATTAAATTTACCATATTATATTTTAGTTAAAAATTGATATCATCTTTCAAATATATTTTCAACATACTATTATTATAATTGGAATAAACATTTTTTAATATAAGTACTTGATTAAATTTTTTTAGGGTGAAATATTACTTATGTTTTGAAAATGATAGACCCATGTTTTATAAATATAACATAGTACTATTAAATGATTTATTTTAATATATATATATATATATAATATAAAATTGTTTCAAAAAAATTTATGTGATTATTATATTATGATTATACCATAAAAGTCATTATTCTAGGAAAATCAATATTTTTTTTACTATCCACCATAAAATCAATATTTTTTGGAAAAATATCAAAACATTATCTTAATCTAGTAACTAATTTCATTATAATAAATTTAAAATTTCATATTACATTATAAAAAAATTCTAACATCAAATAATCTGTATATTTAAATATACTCATAAAAAAGGAAATTTGGAGTGTGAATTGTATGATATTCTAGTATACGGTGTGGTCATTCTAAAGTTGGGACTCATGTTTTAAATTCTAACTTCATAAATAATTTCTTCATTAAAATATGGATACATATTAACTATTAAAATTTTGGATATTCATTTCTCATATATTCTTCAATACCTCAAGTTTCATCTTTTGGTTTTTGATTTCTCTAACGGAATTTTATTAGTTGTGTTATCGTATTCATCAACACTAATTTTCTGCTGTCTTAAATCTGGAGAATATATTCATTATAAGACATGTCAGGATCAAAAAATATTCAATCATATGTAAGAACGCCTATATAATCATCTACTTATTTCATCAATAGAGAAACATGGAAAATTTCCTATAATTTATTAATGTTGGTAAGAATATCCAATCCAAAATCTGAAGTTGCAATTTTATCTTGTATTAAAATTGGGAAAATGTTCATCATGATTAACATTTATTTTTATGAAATCATTCAATATCCATTGTAAAACCAAAAATAAAACCAAATTCTTTAATTTATATTAAATATAATTCTGTCCACTTCTATCAAACTATTTTTTCTACTCTACGATACATTAATTAAATCCCATGTAGTATGTACATTAATATTTATATCTAATGCAAGATTTATGACAACTATCTTTCATTCCCTTTCATGTTCTTAATAGGTTGGATTTGTAAACTTCTTCCCCTAAAATTTATTTTATAGATCATTAATGAACTATAAATTTAATATATTATTTATGTATATTACACCAATGGTATATAATGATTCATATATTCCTTGGAATCCCAGAGAACATGATCTAAAAGTTTCTCCCAATGTTTATATATACTATTCATTTTGGCCATATTTTTCTAGATGATAAGTGGAATTTAATTAAATATCACTGTGAATACCTGATAAATACTCTTCTATAATTTCATTGTTAATTGAGGATCAAAAGCAATTACAGTAGATTTAGGTTCCACAAGAATCATTATAATGTTATTGATATAGAGATGGGAAAGGTACTCAAGGGATATAAGATATCTTTTTACTATGAAATGACAATACTTAATAAGGTGATCAAAAATGACTTATATAACATCATCTTTCCATAGATTCTAAAGAAGACCAATGAAAAATTCCATTTTAATAAATTTCCACTTCAATATAGATATGATAATAGTTTCAATGAATCCTTTATCATGTTTTTGGAAATCAATTACTTTTTAGAATACTAAAAATATAGACATATATTCTATAATTTAACATATCATTCCATCTACTAGATATGTTTTCTTAAATCCTAATACATATTTTTTCTACTATGGTGTATAGATAAATATGATATATGTGATTCATATTGCAGATCACTATTCAACTCTAGTATGGATGGAGCACCTAACATCTTCCAAAAAATAATGACTCCATCAATATAGATAACGTATAATAATTTCCCATTATATTGTACATTAATAATACTATTTAATTCATCGTCATCAGGTTGGGAATTCTCTATCATTTCTAGTATATATGATTTAAGAATTTCATATAAATGGAATAACAGATCACCATTACTAAAACCGCAATATAAAACTTTACTAGATAATTGTATATATAATCCTTGTTAATCCTAAAAATGGTCATAATTCTATTGCCTCAACAACTCAATGCATCAACCTCTTTATTTTTCTTCCTATGGTGATAGTGTATAGATAAATTCTACTCCATTAGTATTTGTAACCATCTACTGTACCTCATGTTGAGCTCATTCTCAGAAAACATATACTAATAAATCATGTACTCCATATATATATATATCATATCATTCATCATATAGATATTTTCTCTATATTAAAAAAACATATTGTGGATGATTGATAATGTTCATGATTTGGAATGTTCAGTTCTTGGATATTCAAATTTCATGATGCATAGGAAATTAATATATCATTATATAAATCAACCAAACCAAGTAATTTATTTAATTTGTATCGATATGTTACAAATAATTGTTTATGAGATGGTATGGTTAATAATGGTGCATTAATTACTCAACACTTTAGATCATTAAAAATTTCCTATATTACATTCCCTAAGTGAAATTAACAATAGTACCCGTTAACATGGAGAATGGGTTGGCTAAATAGGTGAAATCATGAACCACCCACTAATATCAAACAGTTATATGTGGGAAACATTGGTTCTTAGAAATATTCATTATTATAGACCAATCACTGACTACCGTATTCATAAAAGCATAAAAATATATTCCATCAATGGAGACAATATTTCCATGAAATGAAACTACATTTATATATAATTTATATTTACTTTATTTCATATATTATCCCTTTTTTGAGGATATCTGAGTTTATTAAAATATTAGACTCATTATATTCATAGAACAAATATTATTTTCTGAAATCATTTATAAATACAAACCCAAATTTATCAATATAAACCTTGAATACTATTTTTATCAGTTCCATAAATATAAAATTTTAATTAATTAATCCAAAATTCATTACCGTGAACTCATAATGTCTATATCTTTTTTTGAAATGTCATTTTTGGAATATCATCCTTGTTCACCTATAGCAGATTATAAATAGAGAAAATATTAATCATTGATAAATATTGGTCATCCTATTATTGGTAAAGTAATTTATCAACTTATAGAAAAGTAAACATATTATTTATTATAATAGAATTTATCTCCCCATAATCGATGCATAGTCCCATGGTCCCATCAAACTTTTTATGAGTAAAATAGGGTCTAGCCAAACTAAAACAATATGGCGTATAAATACAATATTACACCAATCATAGATATTTATTATTGACTAAACCAACTCCATTAATATTATAATATTCGTAGTTTTAGATATAGGACTTACATGAAGAATGAGTATGATAGAGAAGTCATATTTATACTAAAATGGATGACCATATAATTCTTCATGTAAAACATCTATATATTATTATACCATGGGAATATCCTATATTATAACAATATTATATAGATATATTAATATATCTTATATATTCCTCTATAGTTTTTTGAATTATATAGCTCTATTGTTTCCCATATCCCTTAAGATGATAGAACACCATGATGAATATTTATTGTTCAATATTTCTTAATTTGAGCATGATTTATCTAAGGACATGGTCTACTACAAAACTACTAATGCATTTTCCATTCAACTGAATGTTAGAGATCAATTATACCATATCCTATCCAAAACTTTAACAACATTATACGGATCGACATGTTTCTTTATGTGAGAGAGATTATATTACATAGCCAAGGTGAATAGTTATAATATTGTTATGATATGATTATCCAAAACTCAAGTTTTATTGAATTTCTCAGAGGGAACCTCTCTACATTAACGATAAGCATTGATTGTTTTGTCATTCAACTTTGTAGTATTAATCTATTTACAATAGAATACTAATATTTACCTTATAATATTGAATTTAAGAATAAAATTCCTATTATGTTATATATAATTTCCCATGTTTTTTTCATAGTACAAGATGAACATTACTAGGTTACTCTAAATCTAGTCACCATGATTCTTACTAAATTTTTTTTGATACCTATTTTAACATGTTGGAATCTAGTTTCCTGAAGCTATAATTGTATTTCATTATTTTTACTGAATAAATGATTTCCAATAGGATCTAATAACTTAGTAGTCTTGAAAGACTATATATATATACATTAAATTTGTAAACATAATATATCAGATGAATATATTTTGAAAACGTTTCTATCACATTCATCATATAACTAAAATTTATATATAGTTCTCCTATATGATTCTTGGGGAATGAAAATCAAATTCAACTGAGAACATATTCTAAGTATATATTATCATAAAGTGGAATATATCATTACATAAACATGGTATGGTTGATATGGTAGGAATAATAAAATAATAATAAGCCATAATCAATAGAAAGAAACATCTTGCTACCTAAATATAATTATATTAAACTATTGTGATCAATAATAATTGATCCCAAAATAATAAAATTCATACTTATGAAAAAGAAAGCATTATTTCAAGAAATTATAAAATGAAACTACACTATTATTGGGAGAGGGATGCCCAAAACACAATGTTGACTTGTCTCATGAGACCTGTTGATGCTTTAAGGAACTATATAGTTTTATTCCCCATGCATCACGTAATAAAAAACAATGCATTCAATATAAGTGTCAAAAAGGCATTCCGTACCATAATTTAAAGAACATGAAGATGAATAAGAACATGGTAATCCATATAATGGGGATTACAGAAAAAATACATAACCATTTAATTGAATAATTTTTTTATTGGGAAATATCATTTAATAAACAGAGAAGTTGTGGGGTATCATCAAAGAATCATAACCTCCCTTTTAAAACGACATATAGTGGTGGGGGTACTTTCAATGTATTGGGTTATAAATGTAAAATAATATTTGGGTTCAAATGTTTTAATGAGTAGGAGACCAAGGTTGTTGTTGGAAAATTCCTCCAACTTAGTTTATAGGGTATGAAAGAATATTTCACATCATATCCCAGTGTATATTTTATCCTGGTGTGTAGTCCAAAATCAAATCATCAAGCATCAGGATGGTGATTGGGTCAATGATGAAGAATAAAATTTTTGGATGATTACCCCTAGGTGAATAATAAAAAATATTCACCAAAATTCTTGTATCATGATGGGGATTTATATTCTTTGGAACTACAAACACATTTACATCACCATAACGTATAATAGATTTCCACCATAGAAGATATTGAGTTTTAAAATAGTTTCGTGAACTAATGAATCATTCAAATTAATGGGGGGATAATAATACATAAAATTTTGAATCCCTCAAATTTCATGAAGAATATATTAAAAATTAATCCCTGATAATTTAAGAACCACATAAACAGAATTATGGGTTAAGTATAACATGAGACCCAAATAATGAAAATTGAGATGAAACACCACTCTAATGGAATCATAAGCAATTAATTAAATACCTATTAATTATATGGATTAAAATTGATATTAGAATACAATAAATAATTTTGTTTTCATATATAACATATCAAATAGATTGTATAAACAACACATAAAAGAAAACTAGTGTCTAATACAAAACAATTCGAAAATTGAAGAATTTAAAATGGAACACACTTACCTCTTATCTAGAAATCCATACATTAACTTTAACATCACATATTAAAATTATATATATACTAATAACTTAATTATAAACCTTATTCATACTTATATTCTATAAATATATTTTTATAGAGTAATTATCTCTATGAATTCGTGTTAGTTGGCTTATTTTCGTACAACTAGAGTATACAGTTTTAGTGTTTTTAATTGTTTATTATAATAGTGTTATTATTTATTATTCTCCAAAATCCATAATTACTAGTTAATATAATTTACTAGAATAGAAAATAGATATTTCTTAATAATTATATTATTGTATTCTATTTTTGTTTTAGTTATGTTTTGTTAATGTCGAATTAGTGTCTAATAATTTTTATAATTTTAGTAATCGAAAAAAATATTTCTATAATAATTTAAATACTCTTTTTAAAAATCCCTAAATCAGTAAAAATGTATTATTGTATAATGAAATTTTAATAAAATATATTATTTTCATCAAATAAAAATTTTTTATGTAATTTTGTATTATTCTTTAATACTAGAGAATAATGATTATATATAGAATACTAAGGATTTAAGATAAATTTTAATGGTTTCAAATAAATATTAAATATATACGTTTTCAAATGAGATATGTTTCATTATGGAGGTGGTACTCTACACAATACAATTTTAATGTTTTTTATTTCCCAAAGAATTGTAGAAAATGTAGGTAAAAGAAAATATGAAATTATAGAATCAATGATATTATATATATATTTCATATTTATTATTCAATCCCATTATTAAATCCTACCATGATTTGTGGTATTAAAAAATTGAAAACATTGATTCGTGGAGGTGATAGTCCAGACACATACACTAAAACATTGTTTATTAATTGATAGAAATGAAAAAATAAGGTTTGTTTAATTTTTATAATAACATATAATTATAAGAATGATACTTATTTCATTCTATTTATGTGGATATAAATTGTTAATAAGAGTTATATTATGAAGAAAATACTAAGAGAAAGGTAATACATACAACATGAGCATCAGTTTTCTCTTAGAAATATCCTTGGAAATAGAGAAATAAGGATATCTAATAGTGATTCACAGTCCAAATAACATGAAAGGGGGTTCTATAGAGAACAAAATTAAGAATTTTTAAAAAGTAATTATGAGTGAAATATATAGTATTAATATAATTAAGTCATCCCCTTTTTTGATTTAGCAAAATGTAGATTTTGTTAACACTATTTACTTTTCAATTAAATAACTACACTATTCAAAGGTCAATGACATTGAAAGATTGATACAACAGATTTTTAGATGTTATTGGGTTTATATATGAAAAAAATAGTTTCCCAATATGTTTTAAACCCAAATTTACTTATTTTAGATTAGTTTTTTACATTTTCTCATTCCATTTTTACCTTGTTAACAAGTTTTTTTACAAAGTAATGTATATATAATTATAACTAAAGGTATAAAATATTACCAAATTTTTGTTTTTTGACTCTAAATTTAAAAACTATTTAATCCAATTAAATAATTCAATATTATAGAATTAACATTTATAATAAAATATATAATATATAGAAAATTGGGTTTTTGATAGAAAAGATATATTTTCTAAATTAAGTGTTCCTAATCATATTTAGTATTGATTTATAAGTTAATGATTAAAAATAAATTTATATTTCTTTTTAAAATTTATATTATAACAATTATTTATAAATGATTCAATTATTTTATTGAATAAATATTACATAATAATAATAAAACAATTCCTTGAGAAAAATAGTTTTAACAATATTTTAGTAATTAAAATTAATCCTCAAAATATAATTTTAATTTGAAAAAAATAAATTTAACAGATTTTATTATATTATAATGTGAATAAAAAATATTAAATAAATTATATTATATTACATTCGTATAATTTATTTTGTTTAATATAAGGAAAACAAAATGTATTTTAGAATTAAATATTACATAAGTTTCTAAAATGATAATCAATAGTTTTATAATTACAATATAGTTATACTAATTTTAATATATTACATAATAAATATATATTTTATAAAAAAGTTTTAAGAGAGATCAAATTAATTCTTATATTATGATTTAATTATAAAAGTTATTGTTTTATCGGAATCATAAATTCTTACTATATAACTAAAAACAATCGTTTTAGAAAGATCCCAAGATTTCATCTAAGGATAACATCATTACGAATAGTGAATAAATTATATTTTTATATTAAATAAAACAATAACTATATGAAAATTATTCATTAGAATATAATTAAGAATAAAGGCTATTTAGAATGTGAATTATATGAGAATCCAAAATATAGTGTATTCCTACCACAATAGGATTGTGGGTATAAAATAAGGAACTTCTAACCATGATGGTCAATAAATTATCATTAATTAAGAACCTATATATTATTATGTATTGTGGAATATTTTACCACATCACCATCTTGACGTCCCTAGCCCAATTTCCAATAACACGGCCAAAAAATCATATATTCAGGGGATCCATTTATTATATCCTTATGATAAATGAATAATGTTCTCCATTAGAGCTAGGATGGACTCATTTACATTCCTTATATCCATGAATTAATATTTGGGGGCCTAAAGCATCATTATGTCACCAATCCATCTGGTATATACTATATTTCAATAGAATACTCAACACCGTAAATATAACACAAAATTGATGAGGCTGGTCACTTCCTGAGACAAGATAATAATAATTATTTTTTGCTCTATTTTACAACATTAACAAAAGGTATATATGAGAGATGTAACCTCACATACAAATATATAATCCCAAAATAATATCCATTCACAATAATGATTTCATCACTCGATTCCACAATCTTGAGTCTCTATATATCTCTCTCACTCACGTAGAGTAGACTCTGCATAATGACAATGTGAACTAAAATTGTAAATCAAGGGCCACAAATATAAACACATATAAAACCCCATTATAAATATAAAAACATTAAAACATTCATGTGTTCCCCTCTAATAGATGTATTTTAGATTCTATATAGATCCTTTACATCCATAGTTAATCATATATAGACTAATGAGTTCTCTAATATAATTCTACATAGGTTGACAACCTTTTTTAGATCCAAAAACACCCCCTGGATGAGACTATAATTTTATACATTGTGGCATTGAAAACCATGTCGGCCTCATTTTATTGAGGTCTATGTATAAATGTGGTCACTCTACCAAGGTCTTATACATTTCCAATAGCAATACATGATCTATAATATCAATTATCAATCATGTATTGCATTGACACTGGTGATACATATCATCATGTGACTAGTGGAACTAATACTACCATAATACACTCAAACTTACTATATTGATCCAAAATATAAATCTTTTGAGTATGTGGTAAAGTACATTTTCCACAAATTAATACATGGATCCAAATATCTATTTGATCGAACATATGCCAAAAATTTACCATCATCTGACATCCCATAACATTGTGTCTATTCATAATTACATGTTTATATATTTTAAAATTGATAGGGAATGATCTTGATTGGTCCTTCACCTTAGTTTAATCCCTTACATAACATCTCCAAATACCTTGATTATATAATACCTAAATGGGTCCCTGTTTGTGTTATTAAAACCATAAAATATTTCCATTAACCCTTTCACATGTAGTATATTCTAAATGAATTCAATATACTAAAAATTTGTCATAGTCATATTAATGTAAATTGTTTATCATAATGTTTATAGTTTTTTGATCATAAGGGGTACATAAATGGTCCTGACCACATGATAGTAAAATATATGATGTGCATTGATTAATGGAACCAAACAATATGGGATTTTATTCTATTCATAATGATATAACAGTCAAAAATCATAGGCCCAATCTCATATTGACTATAACTCTATACCCCAATTTTGATGAGATAATATACCAATACACATAGGATAGGCCAGTGAGATTAATCCATCATTGGTGATAAGTCAATGATATCAATATTTAATTTGTGATAGCGTGATAAAATCCATCACCCAATATTTATATTTATGTAACATGCAATCCATTTATAGTAGACAATAGATATATATCACCACCTATATATAGGCTTCGAAAATTTAATATTCATTGATGGTAAGAAAATCACATCCATTTTTGAAAAATTGGTGAAATAATTTTCCAATAAGAGATTGGATAATAAAATTCAGTTTCCACATGATTCGAAGAAAAAATATGTTATCCATTATGGATAGGCAAGTGACATCGATAAATCATTGGTGACGTGATACTGATTTAAAAAGCATCAGTATATATTATAAATATTTTTGTGACATATATTTCAAATAATATATAGTTTTTAAAAATGAAATCCATCTGTATATATTTAAGAATTCTAGGATCATCCAATGATAGGTTAAAACCATATATTGTGCCTTGGGGACAAGCTAGTGCCCTTAATCATCTATTATTAGTGAGTTTTTCCACTAACTCGCTAGTTATGATCGAAATAAAATAAATTTGTATTGTTCATGATGGAAAAAACATGAAATTCCATCTCAGAACAAAATATTATCTAGACTTCATCTCTCAAATTCCTTTCTACTTTGTATAAATTAAAACCTCGTTTTCATATATTTTAATCATTGAATAATATTAATTTATCCTAGAATTTCTTCACTATTTTGATTAATTCACCCTTTAGTTAGTTATGATTCATGAATATTTTTTAGGTGGTAGAAAAATTAATTATTATTGTTTTTGAAAATTACTTCATGGACATATTCTTAAATATATAAATAAATCGCTTACTAGGAACCATAATTTCTACATTACATCAATAAATGATATTATAATAGTCACTAAATCAATTTTAATTGATTTACTTCATTTGATAATACCCCACCATTAAAATAAAATAAAATATAAAAAAATATGATGAAACATTATTGAAATATATATCCTATAAAACTGATTGATTTATCATGTTTTATTGTTAATAATATTTCAGGGATAGTTATATTTTTTTGTTTCTTTCTTCTGATATATTAAAATACAATATCTATTATTATTCACAGTACAATTACCTCATACAAGTGTTATAGTTCTTCGAAACCCATTTCTTCCCCTTTGACTCTTAGACACCCTACTACAAATCTTCAAACATATATTGTATTATTGTCTACGTCTAGCATGGGGAAAAGAATGAAACCCCCACTCTACCCTATATATATCCTACATAATTATATGGAAAATTTACTTTTGAAATTATATATCCATGAAGGTGTGAAATTGAAATGAGATACTTATCACGAGAACAAGAAAGTGATGAGGTCCTACAAACACTCACTATGTCTGAGAGAAAATTGGGGTGCCTGGTCAATATCAGTACTGTACACTTCTTCATTTGTCTCTCCATCATGTAAGACAACATCATACCCGCATAATTATAGTATGTTATAGAGGATGTAATGAAAATATAGATATATAACTTGGACATTATTATGTGGTATTCCTTTCGTAATGGTTATTTATACTACCCAATTTACTTTCATACCCTAGAGGTTTCCAAACAAACCTGAATTATATCAATGATCACTTGAATATAGGGAATTAAATATATTACAATAATAATATCATCACACCAATTATCATAATGTAAATTTGATCTTGTTAAAAATATCGTGGTACACTAAATGTACTACCTTTATCTTTGTGGAAAATAGATTTAAACTTATGTTCATATTGTCTTTTAGGACAAAAATACCTAACATGTGGCAATTGGGTGGACCATGTGTAATAATTTTCACCCATAGTATATGATCATTATCTTGGTGTTAAAACCTGAATTATAACTGACAAACTATATGGAAAACATATACATTTTGTTAAAAAACAACCCATGATATCCTTGGCCATGATCTTTCTAGTCAGCTTGTAGGTCATAACACTGTTCTAAACTTGGAGTCCCCTTATGAAATGACATGATAAATTTTACAATAAGTGAAATGTTTAGTCACACTTATATTACCAATGGAATACATTTACCATGTACTACATAAATAAAAGAAGTATATATATTGGAACCAAAATATTGATAACAAATATATTCATATTTGGCCCAAATATGTTAGAGTGTGAGATTATATCTCAAATAATAATTTGACCAATGGATATCATTCACGTTTTGAAGGCAAAATCACACTATGTTATTATCATGATGTTTTAACCTAAAAAATTAATCTGATTATTAATAAGTGATTACCTCTCACAAATAGTAGACATATTAATAATTACTTCCTGATACATTAAATCATTACCAAATTTTAAGAAGATTAAACTAGAGGATACAATGGAATTCTTGACCCTTCCTGATAAAAAAGAAGGAAAAATTATGTTTAATAAAAAAATATACAATTTATAAATATTGATTCTTACCAAGATGATAATTGGAATGATTTTAATTATGAAAAATTACAAATCATGAACTTACCCTTTTCACCATGTAATCATGAGGATCCCAAAATAATAAATGAGTTACACAGACCATACCAAATTCATAAACTATATTAAATAGTAAATAAATTTTATTTATTGGGAATATCAAGTCATTGTTGTATAGTGAATATTAGTATACATAAACCAGGTTTTAATAATGTCCACCATTTTATTCTTTAAATAAAAGGAATCTATAGATATGGGAAGCACCATGAGTGTCTTTAGGTGGAGTATGCCAGGTAAATAAAGAATATAACAATTTTATATTTATTAATATTTTGGAATTAAATATTTATTTTACTTTAAAGGGTATTTTATGTTTGATGGTGTACCTGATATGCAACAACTTGGTTCTTTGAAATCTTAAATTGCACACAATGTTGCGTCATACTAAAAATAAAAATATAATAATATTTTAAATGGCAGCTAATGTCGAGACATTGTATTGGTGGGAATGGAAATATCTAAATACAATATTAAAATAAATGTTTGTTAAATGTTTTTTCTTTATCCAATAAATTTTAGAAACTCAAAATAAGATAGAATCTGATTTCAAGCATGAAGACTCTCATATTCATTAATAGGACTATTTACCACCCTTTGATGGAGAACCATATTTAAATATAGTTTTAGTCACTTTTATATGTACTATTAGAGAAAATAATATTATTCTATAGAATCAGGATATAAGTATTTACTTTGGGTAAATTTTTGGTATTTTTGAATTTGGAAAAATGCATTCCATATTTGGAATGAGTAGGTAAAAATTTTGAAAATGGGTAACTTTTATTTTTAGACATGATGAATAATTTTTCAGCAAAAATTTTATTTACCATGGATAAAGGGTAAATCTGAAAATGATGGTAACAAAATATTATTATTGTAATATTAAATTACACCAAAATTTGTCCTAATCGTATTGGTTGATATATATACGAACATGGGCATCCTTGGGTCAATTTTGGGACCCCATGGAGTCACGTGGGAGTGATAATGACACTTTATATTAATTAATTTAAAGTAAAGACAAAAATGACACAGAAATATATATTTTAGTAAATGAAATATTACTGGGGGGATATATAAGTTATCTATTAGACTATAAATATTCATTAGAAATATAAAAATATTTCCTACATCATTACATTTTTTATAAATTTTATACATCAAATAAATAAAAATATTTATGACACAATAATGATGCAGTGTTTACTTCATTAATAAATGATTTAAATATATAAGATTATAAAGATTAAAAAAATATCCAAAACCCTTCCAATTCTTATTGGATGATTTTCGTTCAAACAAGATTCAACGTATATTTAACTTTAATAAGTTTTGGACCTTTAGAAACTGACAATCATTATATAATAAAATAACATTTTTAAACATTCCTAATGAGCCCCTCCTCCCCCTTTTAAAAATACCTCACTTCTAATCCTTTCCAACACTTCTCCACCATCTTGGAATTTCCATCCTCTGCCCAATTATACTCCCAACATCCCTATACTCCTTCTAAAAGATTTTTTCTATGCAGACGATAATTCAATTAATCCTTTTGGTTCAAAACAAATAGAGATACCTGATTTAAAGGTAACGTCTTCTCTTAAGTTCATTTTTTTGTTTTACTTATCAAACCCACTAAATTTTTTTTATTACATTCATTTATAAAAAAAACATCCTCAATTTTCTAGGTTTTTGTTATGTGACAGATTTGAACTACACTTACACACACATCTATTTAATGGGTAAAAACATACTGTTTCTGTGGATGACAATCTAATGCCTCAGAAACGATGATTGTTCAATATTTTCCTACAACCTATTATGGTGTCCATTAATATGAAACTACATTTATATGTGATATATGTTATATTTATATTGTTTATATTCTTCTATATTTTTCTTTTATATAATACCATTATGGTTTCCATAGTGGGAAAATATGATAATTTCATTTGAGGAAGTGTTATAACGCCCCGACCCCAGTTACCTAGAGTCAGTGCATTATTACATAACATTGGCATGATCACAAGAAAGATCAAATCTCGAAAGACCGATTGGTTTAGTATCCTTGGAAACACTAGATATATTCATCAAGTTTTACATTACATCATAAAGTGAAAAACTACTACAACAACATAGTCTCCATATTCCACACTCATATCCCCAGATACTATCCCTGTAGGTCATTCATAACATACTTCTTCACATCCTGGGAAAAATAAAACATAGAAAAGGGGTGAGTTCAAATGCCCAGTAAGGATAACATTATAGTGGAAACTTTCAAAAATAATCATAAACATTTAAGGCAATGTATAACTGAAACAAAAGCCTTTTAAACTTGAACTTCAACATAGTATGGAAAAAGTTAAATGAAATAATTCCATTTACTTATTCACATTGATATTCTACTAATCGAATAATCACATGCAATATCAATAACCACTTTCATAATGATGGAACACATAATGTCGGACTATCATAACCACATATCCAAGGCGTCGTGCCAAGAATACAAATAAGATTTTGCCAAGGCCTTGTGCCAAGAAACTAGTTTGTCTCATGAGACCTACCGATGCATCGAGGAGCTATAGCAGGCTCCACCCGTCACATATTAAGTCCAATGCATTCCCATATAAAAAGGTTTAAACATAACATAAACATTTGTATTAAAACTAGCATACGAAATATCAATACATTTACCATAAACCATGAATGGTATAAAAATAGCACATCCATAGTCAAACATATCACAAAACCTTCAATACAATATAGATGTTTTGTATCATAATAAATCAACGTAAAATCCATCAAAAGATGTTGACATAGATGAAATCAAAACTCTTTTTAGAGAAATATCTCTTTCTATTTTGAAATAATTTAAGAGTCATATATTTATAAAATAAAACATTTTCTTTGAAAATATTCTTATAAGCTTGTAAGGGAAGCTTCGATGATTTTATAATAGCCGCACCCACCATATAAGTTAAAAAAACATTCTCACCTTAATTTTGTCGAAAAGGTTAAAAAGCACCTTGTTTGGAAAACGACAGAAATATTCCTTTATAAACCGCTTATAAAAAGTCAAACAAGGGTATAAATGACTTTACCTCATATTCTTGTAAATAGTAAAAATGTTTTCAAATACATTTTTAAGAAACAAGGATGTGGATGATAAAGAGATCCCAGTAGATTATTACGTATAAACAACCTCGGATAATGAAGAGATTGTGAAATAACCCTTACCTTGTACTTTTACTTGGTTGGAGTTGGTTTACCTCCTGTATAATGGTGAAATAATTGTTATTAAATTATACAAGAATCATATATATTAATATGATATCATATATTATCTTTTAACATTGATTTGTTAATAATATTGTAGAATTATCGTTGTTCCGGGTGTTAACTTACTCGTTTTCTTTTATATGTTTTGTTACATAAGCCGTGTTTGTTATGGATAGTTTGTATCTTATTCATATCCAGAATGATATCAAGTCCTTAAACATCATTTTTAAATCATCAAATGATAATTATACTTTAATGGATACGATGGAGAATGAATCTTATCGCGTTTGTGAAGACGGTAGTCCGTATGCACGCACGAGTGAAAATATCATTATTTTGATATTTAAATAATATATAAATGGATGTTATATCATATATAAATAATCATTAACATGTTATATTTATTATTTACATGAGTTACACATCATTATTATATCCATCCAAATAATAATATATTGAATAACAATTACACCACGACGTTGAGACGGTAAGTCGTACGTACGCACGTATGGTGACATGTTATTCAAAGGGTGGATAGAATACTGAATATGGTTGTACCATATTTATAATAACATCACAATATATATAAGATACTGGAGTTATTATTTTAGAATGGTAATAACAAATAAAGAAGAAGTGGAAGAAGAAAGGAACTTGAAAAGGGGTGGTGAAAACATTACCTCTTCTTCGAGTTCTTCCTTTTGATTTGATCAAAAGGGATCCTGAGGTTGGCTTTTTGATCAAACTAAGGCTCCTAGGTTGTAGTTAGAGAAGTTGGGAGAGTATTTAGGCCGAGTTTGGCCGAACCAAAAGGCTTTGAAGGTGTGATGAAATGAGAAGGAGGAGTGCCCTTTTATAAGAGGGGTGAGTGGCACCTTTGGAAAAGCTAGAAATATTAATTTATAATAAATTAATATTCGGTTTATAATGGCTCCAAAGTTTATTATTTAAATGTTAAGGTGGGTATAGTTCGAAAACCACTCAACCAATAGAATTTAGACAGGTTTGGGTTACTATATTACCCTTATCTTTTAATTTTAACTCTTAGTTAATTAGTTTGACATCTACCATGTCACTTTGTATTTTTATAATATATAGTTAATAAACTTACTATATACATCCAAGAGACCCCCAAGTGGTCCATTAATTATGATAATATCATGATATAAGTCTCTTGGCCTAACCTTAGATATTTAGGAATTTAATATCAATTAATAATATAATATTTTTTAAAAAAACTTTTTTATGTCAATTTTGACACTATTCAATAATTGATTTTTGTGAAACTCATAACAGAATGATTACTTAGACTAAAGTTAATTAAATCAATCCTAACATGTCATATTATCCTATAAAATTATTTTAATTCATTAAAAGTCTCAAATTATATTTATTTGGGAATTTATAATATCATTTATTTTAATTTTTTACAATTATGGTAATTACTATATCATCATTGTGTCATAAATAAATTAAATTTTTTAAACTCTAAAAATTATAAATAAAATATAATTATGTATTAAATATTATTATATTTCTAATGAATATTTACAATCGAATTTATATTATGTATAACCCTATATTAAAAATGTTTTAGTAAATAAACTTTGATTTTAACTCTTTTAACTCTTCTTTGAATTAAATAATAATAAATGTACTAATCTAATCCAAGTGGACCTAAATGATAATATTTTATTCCTAAGGTTGTTTGTGGTCGAGATACATTTGTCCAATAGAATTAGGACATGTGTTAGGGTAATATTAATATCATTTTTACCCTTAATTACCCTATTTTACTTTTAACCGTGGTAAATAAAAGTAAAAAGTTATTATTCACCAAAAATTATTTTCATCTTATTGAACCACATTTTACTTCTTGATATTAACTGTGTCTCTCGGATTTTCGAAATTCCATTCACAGAAGCGGTAAAATTAAGTTTTATGAAAAATTCCATTTTTTAACTACCACTTAGTAGTTTCACTATTCATCAAAAATTTAAGTTTTTCATAACAATGCCAAAATTTCACCCTAAGCTATAATTGATATTCCGAATTCAAAAATGATTTCTATTTTACAAAATTCCAAAAATATATGTTTCATTATTTAATTTTATAATTAATTCCCGCTGTCACAACAAATAGCGTGTTTTTAAGAAACAATATATATCAAAAGATTGATAATTGTTTATGTCCAATTTCAAAGTGAAATTAATTCTAATGAACACCATTGGATAAAATGGTAAAAATATATTCTAATTATGATTTAAAACCACTCAATAATATAATTTATCACTATAAATTATTTTGATTAAAAAAGTTGTTTTTAAGTATTTTTCACTATTCATAAAAATTGGAAGTTCTCAAAAAAATACAAAAAATTCAACTTAGGATAATTTCGATATTACAAATCCAAAAATGAACTCCATTTTGAAATATAAAATATATATAATTTCAAAAAGTAGGTATTACTATTCACAACGGCTAGTTTGATTGGTTGTGGGGTGTTAGAACTCGATGTTGCGTACAACACACGCTATCGTAATATTCAAAGAGAATCGTACCGTAGAAGCTAGGGGTGTAACATTCTCCCCTCCTTCAAATAATTTCGTCATCGAAATTTCTAGAATAGTTATCACATGAAAAGACTCGGGTGGTTCTTCATCATATGTTCTTCAGGTTCCCACGTTGACTCTTGCATCTTATGGTTTCTCCACAAAACTTTTACCAGACGCGTCGTCTAGTTTCTCAGTACTTGTTCTCTCGTATCAAGAATCCTGACAGGCACTTCACAATAGGACAGATCGGGTTCTAGTTCCAATTCCTCATAGGTGAGTACATGCGTTGGGTCAGGCTTGTATTTCCTCAATAGAGATACGTGGAACACATCGGGAACTTTGGAGAGACTCGGCGGCATTGCCAATCAGTAAGCTACAGCCCCAATTCGTTCTAGAATTTCGAAGGGTCTGATGTACCTGTGACTCAATTTACCTTTCTTACCAAAACGTATGACTCCCTTCCATTGAGATACCTTCAGGAAAACATGATCACCGACTTGAAATTCCAAATCCTTCCTTCGATTATCGGCATAGCTCTTCTACTTACTTTGAGCTGCTTTGATGTGATTTTGGATTACCTTCACCTTTTCCACCGTTTCCTCCACCAGTTCTAGGCCTACAACTTTTCTTTCACCAACGTCATCCCAACAGGTTGGTGTACGACATATCTTTCCATATAATACTTCATATGGTGCCATCTGAATACTCTAATGGAAGCTATTTTTATAGAAAAATTCTACCAGAGGTAAATATTGATCCCACATACCCTGAAAGTCAAGTGAGCAAGATCTCAACAAGTCTTCTAAGGTTTGAATAGTCCGTTCTGATTGTCCATCTGTCTGAGGGTGGTATGTAGTGCTCAAATGAAGTTCAGTATCCAGGGATTTCTGAAGACATTTCCAGAATCTTGAATTAAAACGGGGATCACGATCAAAAAAAATTGATAGGGGTACTCCATGAAGTCTCACAACATCATTAATATATAGTCCTGCTAGACATTCCAGGGGTAGATCTTCTCTTATAGCAAGAAAATATGCTGACTTGATAAGACGATCAACAATAACCCATATTCCATCGTTCCTTCTAGGAGTCTTTGGTAGCCCCATGAAAAAGTCCATCGTAATATTGTCCCATTTCCACTCTAGTATGGGAAGATGTTGCATGACTCCTCCAGGCTGTTGCCTTCCAGCATTCACTTGTTGAAAAACCATACATCTTGACACAAAATCAGCAATCTTCCTCTTCATGTTGTCCCACCAAAAATGTTCCTTCAAATCACTATACATTTTGGTGCTCCCAAGGTGTATAGAGAAATTAGAACTATGAGAATCATCCAACAATTCCCTTTTTAGATCAGGTAAATCGGCAACAAAAAGTCTCTTCCCGAATTTCAAAATTCCATCTTCATACACAAAGTCTCTCAATCTCCCATCATTAACAGCTTTAATCTTCTTTTTAAATTCTTCATCATCGGTCTGAGAAATCTTAATCCTTTCTAGTAAAGATGGTTTGGCAACCATTTGAAAAAGAATGGATGTTTCGCCTTCCCTGGTTATTCCCATGTCCATTTCACTAGATCCATGAAAATTGGATCCCTTTCAATTCTCATATTGTTCAAAACTCCATGGTCTTTTTTTCTCAAAGCATCTGCTACCCTATTTGCCTTCCCCGGTTGGTAGTGTATCGTGCGATCATAATCCTTGAATAATTCAAGCCATCTCCTTTGCCTCATGTTGAGTTCTTTTTGTGAGAAAATATACTTCAAACTCTTGTGATCAGTATAAATCTCACATTTTTCACCATAGTGGTAGTACCTCCATATCTTCCTAGCAAAGATCACAGCTGCTAACTCGAGATCATGAGTAGGATAGTTTTTTTCATGAATTTTCAACTGTCATGATGCATAGGAAATAACCCTATCATTATGCATAAGGACACAACCAAGTCCTTTCTTCGATGCATCACTATAAATAATGAACCCATCATTCTCCGATGGTAGAGTCAATATAGGATCATTGACTAATCTTCTCTTAAGTTCTTCGAAACATTCTTCACACTCTTTTTTCCAAACAAATTTAACCCCTTTACGTGTGAGCTTCGTTAATGGGTTAGCCAATCAGGAAAAATTCTGGACGAATCGTCGATAATAACCTGCCAAACCAATAAAACTATGTACCTTAGTTATACTCGTTGGTGATGGACATTCTTGGATCGCCTTGGTCTTAGAAGGATCAACATAGATTCCATATTTAGAGACAATATGGCCAAGAAAGGAAATCTCATGAAGCCATAATTCACACTTGCTAAACTTCTCATATAATTCATGTCTTCTTAGAGTCTTCAAGATAATGTGCAAGTGATTTTCATGATCTTCGTTGCTTTTGGAGTATACCAAGATATTATCAATAAATACCACCACAAATTCATCAAGATACTCCTTGAAAACTCTATTCATCAGATCCATGAATACAGAGGGTGCATTAGTCAATCCAATAGGCATTATAGTAAACTCGTAATGCCCGTACCTGGTTCGAAATGCTATCTTCAGAATGTCTTACTTCTTCACACACAACTGATGGTATCCAGATCGAAGGCCAATCTTTGAAAATTATTGAGCTCCTTGTAGTTGGTCAAATAAATCATCAATGCGTGTTAGGGGATACTTGTTATTTATTGTTATAGCATTGATCTCCCTGTAGTCAATACATAACCTCATAGATCTGTCTTTCTTTTTAACAAAAAGAACAGGGCCTCCCCATAGAGAAACACTAGGGCGAATAAATCCCTTATTACTCAATTCCTCTAGTTGTTTCATTAGTTCAACTAATTCTACAGTGGCCATTCTATAAGGGGTATTTGATATAGGCCTTGATCCAGGAATTAAATCAATGGAAAACTCAACTTCTCATTCTGGAGGATGTCCAGGTAAATCTTCCGGAAATACATCTACAAATTCTTTCACAACAGGTACATCCTCTATTTGAACATTCCTTTCCTCACCGACAGTTATTTCATTCTCTTCCTCCCCAATAATAGAATTTAGTTTAGCTAATGGGGGTGGATCTAAATAAGAATTAGGTGGTGACGATTCTGCTCTAAAGATAAGGTGTTACTTATCATTATCATCAAGAATCGTAACCTCTTTCTTATTACAATAAATCTTCGCATCATAGTCCGAAATCCAGTCCATACCGAGGATTATATCAAACTCAATCATAGGTATGATGATGAGATCAGAATATAAAGAACATTTATGTGCTCTAATGGGGACTGATTCACAAAACTTTGTTGCAATGACACCTCCCTTAGGAGTTTTAACTGACAACTCCCTTGTTAAATCAAATTGGAAATATCTAATTTTCTTATCAAACTGGGAAGATATGAAACAATTCGATGATCCAGAATCAAATAATGCAATTTCTAAACATGAGGAAACCATTAAATTACCTGCCACCATGTCTTTTGGAGCTTCTACCTCAGCAGTAGTGATAGCATAAGCCTGGCCTTGATCCCTTGGCCTTTTCTGAGGTAACTTCTCTTGACGCTTAGGACATTAATTTGCATAATGCCCCCTCTCCCTGCAATTGTAGCACTGAACATTGGTAGATTCCTTCTTCCCTTTGCAATCAGGAGCTTGGTGTCCTTTTTCACCACATTTGTTATAGATGCCCATTCCCTTCAAGAAAGTACCGGGGTGTTTCTTCCCACATTTACCATAGGATGGATATTCAACCTTTCTTTTCTTCCCCTTATTTCCATTCCTAGAATGATCAGCATGCCACTTCTTCTCTTGTTTTTCTTTAAAGTCATAAGACTTAGAGAATTCCTTTTCGGTCTTGATAGCACATGAGACAATGTCTTCATATGACGAGAAGGATTGTGAGACTAATTCTCGACGGAGAAATGGTTTTAACCCATCAAAGAAACGATCAATCTTACTTCTTGGGTTACGTATATAATAACCAACATACCTTTCTAACCTTGTAATTTTAGCCTCATACTTTGTGACATTCTCATCCTCCTTCTGTCTCAGACTCAGAAATTGACTTTCCATATCTGCTCGATGGTCACGAGGAAAGTATTTTTCTAAAAACAGATCTTTGAACTCGCTCCATTCCATATTTGATACTTCATCATCTTCCTTCGTATTTTGAATCAATGACCACCATTGATCAGCATCTCCAGTGAGGCGGTAAATTTCCATGATAACTTTTTCCCCTTCATTACTCCCCAAAGCCTGAAATATTTTCTCTAGGGAAAATATCCATTACTCGGCTACTAAGGGATTTGTACTCCCATTGAACGTTGGTGGTTTTTGCCTCATGAATAGATCTAACATTGATCATCCACGCTGCGGATCAAGGTGCTCCATACGGGTAAGGTTATTATTCATAACCTGAGTGAGTTGTCCCAGTATGTTGATTAGCTGATCGGCACCAGTTGCATCACCAAATCCGCTATAATTATCTTGATCAGGAGGGAAATCCCTACATGGAGTGCGTGCATTGATACGATTTCCATTTCTTCCACTAGGCGCCATTAATAAACAATGGCATAAACTAGATCAGTTTATAAATCAAAATACATAATCCGATACTTATAAAACACTTAACATAAATTGAACTATTTATGGATAAAATCCATAATCATAAAAATGTTTTCTTTGAGGAAGTATATACTCAGAAACCCTTCATAATGATTTGTAAAGAAAATGAGAGTTATCCTAAGCATATCCCCCGGGAGTGTCGTAACCAAGAGTGCAGCAAGGCCCGTTGTCGTGCACCAGTTCTCGTTCGAGTCTAGCTCAAAGCGGTGTTTTCGGGGTTTACCACTAGGTACATCTATGCCAGAGCTGCCTCTACCTGCTCGTATCCATATAGGGATGTATTGCTCGGAATACTCACAAAATCTCTACAATATCAAAATTCTAGGAAGTTCTTCTATACTAATCCTCAAAGTTCATCTTAGGATACTAATCCTCAAAGTTCATCTTTGGTATATGTGCTCTAATCAGAGTTTATCTAAATCTAGCTTCCAAGTTTTGTACTAAACTTCCTCTGATACCAACAATAATGCCCCGACCCCAGTTACCTAGAGTCGGTGCATTATTACATAACATTGGGATGATCACAAGAAAGATCAAATATTGAAAGACCGATTTGTTTAGTAGCCGTAGAAACACTAGATATATTCATAATGTTTTACATTACATCATAAAGTGAAAAACTACTACAACAAAATAGTCTCCATATTCCACATTCATATCCCCAGATACTATCTCTGCAGGTCATTCATAACATACTTCTTCACATCCTGGGAAAAATAAAACAAAGAAAAGGGGTGAGCTCAAATGCCCAGTAAGGATAACAATATAGCGGAAACTTTCAAAAATAAGCATAAACATTTAAGGCAATGTATAACTAAAACAAAAACCTTTTAAACTTGAACTTCAACATAGTATGGCAAAAGTAAAATTAAATAATTCCATTTACTTATTCACATGGATATTCTACTAATTGAATAATCACATGCAATATCAATAACCACTTTCATAATGATGGAATGCATAATGCCAGTCTATCATAACCACATAGCCAGGACCTCGTGCCAAGACTACAAATAAGATTTTTCCAAGGCCTTGTGCCAAGACACTAGTTTGTCTAATGAGACCTACCGATGTATCGAGGAGCTATAGGGGGCTCCACCCGTCACATATTAAGTCAAATGCATTCCCATATGAAAAGGATTAAACATAACATAAACATTCGTATTAAAACTAGCATACGAAAGGTCAATACTTTCACCATAAACCATGAATGGTATAAAAATAGCACATCCACAGTCAAACATATCACAAAACCATTAATACAATATAGAATTTTTGTATCATAATAAATCAACATAAAATCCATCAAAGGATGTTGACATAGATGAAATCAAAACTCTTTTTAGAGAAATATCTCTTTCTATTTTGAAATCATTTAAGAGTCATATATTTATAAAATAAAACAGTTTCTTTGAAAATATTCTTATAATCTTGTAAGGGAAGCTTCAACGATTTTATAATAGTCGCACCCGCCGTATAAGTTAAAAAAACATTCTTACCTTAATTTTGTCGAAAAGGTTAAAAAGCACCTTGTTTGGAAAACGACGGAAAGATTCCTTTATAAAACGCTTATAAAAAGTCAAACAAGTGTATAAATGACTTTAACCCATATTCTTGTAAATAGTATAAATGTTTTGAAATACATTTTTAAGAAACATGGATGTGGATGATAAAGAGATCCCAATAGATTATTACATATAAACAACCTCGGATAATGAAGAGATTGTGAAATAACCCTTACCTTGTACTTTTCCTCAGTTGGGGTAGGTTAACCTCCTGTATAATGGTGAAATAATTGTTATTAAATTATACAAGAATCATATATATTAATATGATATCTTATATGATCTTTTAACATTGATTTGTTAATAATATCTTAGAATTATCGTTGTTTCAGGTGTTAACTTACTCATTTTATTTTATATGTTTTGTTACATAAGCCATGTTTGTTATGGATGGTTGAATATTATTCATATACAAAATGATATCAAGTCCTTAAACATCATTTTTAAATCATAAAATGATAATTATACTTTAATGGATATGATGGAGAATGAATCTTATCGCGTTCGTGGAGACGGTAGTCCGTACTACGCACGAGCAACAATATCATTCTTTTTATATTAAAATAATATATAAATGGATGGTATATCATATATACATAATCATTAACATGTTATATTTATTATTAACATGAGTTAAACATCATTATTATACCCATCCAAATAATAATATATTGAATAACAATTACACCACGACGTGGAGAAGGTAAGCCGTACGTACGCACGTATGGTGACATGTTATTCAAAGCGTGGATAGAATACTGAATATGGATGTACCATATTTATAATAAAATTACAGTATATATAAGATACTGTAGTTATTATTTTAGAATGTTAATAACAAAGAAAGAAGAAGTGGAAGAAGAAAGGAACTTGAAAAGGGGTGGTGAAAACATTACCTCTTTTTCGAGTTCTTCCTTTTGATTTGATCAAAAGGGCTCCTTAGGTTGGCTTTCTGATCAAACTAAGGCCTCTAGGTTGTAGTGACAGAAGTTGGGAGAGTATTTGGGAAGATTTTGGCCGAACCAAAATTCTTTTAAGGTGTGAATAAATGATAAGGAGGAGTTCCCTTTTATAAGTGGGGTGAGGGGCACCTTTGGAAAATCTAGAAATATTAATTTATAATAAATTCATATTCGGTTTATAATGGCTCCAAAGTTTATTATTTAAATTTTAAGGTGGGTATAGGTCTAAAACCACTCAACCAATAGAATTTATACAGGTTTGGGTTACTATATTAACCTTATCTTTTAGTTTTAACTCTTAGTTAATTATTTTGACATTTACCATGTCACTTTGTATTATTATAATATATAGTTAATAAACATAATATATACAACCAAGAGACCCCCAAGTGGTCCATTAATGATGATCCTATCATGATATAAGTCTCTTGGACGAACCTTAGATTTTTTTGAATTTAATATCAATTAATAATATAATATATTTTTTAAAAACTCTTTTATGTCAATTTTGACACTATTCAATAATTGATTTTTGTGAAACTCATAATAGAATGATTACTTCGACCAAAGTTAATTAAATCAATCCTAACATGTCATATTGTCCTATAAAATTATTTTAATTCATTAAAAGTCTCAAATTATATTTATTTGGAAATTTATAATATCAATTATTTTAATTTATTACAATTATGGTAATTACTACATCATCATTGTGTCATAAATAAATTAAATTATTTGAACTCTAAAAATTATAAATAAAATATAATTATTTATTAAATCTTATTATATTTCTAATGAATATTTACAATCTAATTTATCTTATGTGTAACCCTATATTAAAAATGTTTTAGTAGATAAACTTTGATTTTAACTCTTTTAACTCTTCTTTAAATTAAATAATAATAAATGTCCTAATCTAATCCAAGTGGACCTAAATGATAATATTTTATTCCTAAGGTTGTTTTTGGTTGAGATACACTTGTCCAATAGAATTAGGACATGTGTTAGGGTAATATTAATATCATTTTTACCCTTAATTACCCTATTTTACTTTTAACTGTGGTAAATAAAAGTAAAAAGTTACTATTCACCAAAAATTATTTTCATCTTATTGAACCAAATTTTACTTCTTGTTATTAACCATGTCTCTCAGATTTTTGAAATTCCATTCAAAGAAGCGGTAAAATTAAGTTTTATGAAAAATTCAGTTTTTTAACTACCACTTAGTAGTTTCACTATTCATAAAAAATTATGTTTTTCAGAACAATGCCAAAAATTCACCCTAAGATATAATTGATATTCCGAATTCAAAAACGATTTCTATTTTACAAAATTCCAAACATATAAGTTGCATTAATTAATTTTATAATTAATTCTGGCTGTCACAATAAATAGCGTGTTTTTAAGAAACAATATATATCAAATGATTGATAATTGTTTATGTCCAATTTCAAAGTGAAATTAATTCTAATGAACACAATTGGATAAAATGGTAAAAATATATTCTAATTATGCTTTAAAACCACTCAATAATATAATTTATCACTATAAATTATTTTGATTAAAAAAGTGGTTTTTAAGTATTTTTCACTATTCATAAAAATTGGATGTTCTCAGAAAAATACAAAAAAATCAACTTAGGATAATTTCGATATTCCGAATCCAAAAATGAAGTCCATTTTGAAATATAAAATATATATAATTTCAAAAAGTAGGTATTACTATTCATAACGGCTAGTTTGATTGGTTGTGGTGTGTTAGAACTCGATGTTGCGTACAACACACGCTATCACATTATTCAAGGAGAAGCGTACCGTAGAAGCTTGGGGTGTTACAAGTGCGGATTACTGTCCCCTAAAAGTGATACAAATCAATCATGACACATATGAAAACTATAAAGGATGGTGTTAATGAAATTATATATGATAATATTCTGAAATTATAATTTACCTATATATCATTATGTTATCATTTCATTAAATAAAAAATTGAAATGAAAGTAGCGTTCAAGAGTACGTAAGACTTGCCGTCTCCATGAACGGTGCAATTAATTTATTACCTCCAATTGTTATGTACTATTATAAATACATAAATATACTAGATATGTATGATATATATAATATATATGATATCTAAATCATGAATTTCATTCTGGAGTTAATGGAATTTCGACCACATGGACAATTTATAATTATAACATGTTCATTTTTAACTATAGTTCTGAAAATCAACAAAATATATGATATGAAGTCAAATAATTAACTAATTGTTTTAGAAAGGTAATAATTGATATAAAAGGAATAATAAACAAGAAAATGTTTCCTAATAATGTAAAAAATAAATTTTTATTATTATTTAAGAGTCTAATGAATGATCGAGTAAATTCGGATACGAGGTAAGGCACTTCGTCTCAATCTCCTTTCATTGAGGCATATTTTGTTTTATAGATGAATTTATTTTATACAGTGTATAAAAACCATTTAATTATCATTTCATTCAAAGGGAATATTTTTCTATGAGGAATTTTACTAAATGAAAAAAATATTGTTTCTTTTTAATGTAAGCAGTGTTAATGACCTTTTCCACTACTGCGAGTGTAATTTAATATTTGGATTCAATAACAATATGTAATTTTTTAAAAAGGAAAATAAATACCATATAATCTTTTATGTATTTTGGTTTTGAAAATGATTTTGATAATGTATCTTTCATGTAAATATATGTAAATCATATATTATGATTGAAATGTTGAAATGTTATCTTTCCTTTATGATTTTTTTATGTGTTATGAATGTGTTATAGTTCTTCGGCATTATTTACGCATACATGTGGTTTTGTGATAATCCAAAGGTGGGTGAGACTGGGATATCTCTCCAATGAATTGGGTAACATGATAGAGGTAATCATGAATGTTACTCCTAAGAGATTTGGGGAATATACTATGGTGGGTATTCCAAATGTAACTATGTACATAGTTGTGATAGCTACAATGCAAGTATGTTATGTATTCCACAAGTTACCTTTAAGATTTATGATTTCTATGTGTTATTTATAAGTATTATGATTTCATGGGTTATGTTAAATAGATTATGTTATGTATGTATTGATGATCTACTGTTTTCTTTCATTTTTTATGACCCATACTGATATTTTTATACTTATCCCATGTTTTTTATATGTTTTTTACAAGACATAAAGACGAATAAGGTAAAGGCTTGGATCAAGGGAAATTCATGATATCTAAAACATAGAACTACACATGATTCTTTTCTTTCAGGTGTTTCTATTTTATGAAAAAATGGAAACAGAGTAGAATTGTATACTTGGTAATTTTTGAGATGTAATGTAATAGTTATGGCCTAATTATCTAAAACTCTAAACCTGAAAAAAATCCTCGATGTGAATTTTTTAATAAATCAAGATTATGTAATTTTTTAAGGTAGGGTCCTTATAGTTGGTATCAGAGTTCAGTTGAGGAAAAATTAAGAGTTAGGATATTGTTAAATTAATTTCCATAAATTATTTTTAGTGTACGTTGTGATTGAAATGATATAGCATTTTCAGATTACCATGTTGCTCCACTTATGATATTTCTATGTTTAGAATGGTTTTCTGTATACAATACATAGGAGCTCTAATGGGATACATCTAGAGGAAGAAAACCGTCCAAATCAGAAACCTGAGATGGTTAGAATCGGAACTGAACTATTCCTTGGAATGTTGGAAGAGTTGACTAAGGATAAAAATGGCGGTGGTATCCACGCACAAGATCAGTTAGAACAACCATGATCGAACATGTCGGTAGTGGTGAATTTATTGAGGTAGCATCCCACATCATTCAGAGGATCATCTGACCATGTGCTACCTGGAGGGAGTATTAAAGAATTAGAGAAGATTTTTGATGTCATGGAGTGTTCAGCAAATCAAAATCTTAGCCATGTTGTTTACCATTTTGAATGTGAAGCTGATAAATGGCGGTCGATGGGGAAACATATCTGGGATAATAAGGATATTGACGCTCTTGTTTGGGATGAATTCAAAGGTATGTTTCTTCAGAAATATTTTCTTAAGGGGTTCAACTTAAGATGGAAAAACAATTCTAGGAATTTAGTTAGGAGGATGACTTAGTGGCTCCTTATAAAGAACAATTCACTCGACTGGCATGGTATACTCCAATTTTCACATGAGATCATGATAGTAAAATTAGTCATTTTTTACATAGGATTAAATCCAAAGTATCGAAGTGAATTATATTCTCGTGTTTCCAAAATCTAGGAAAAACTTGGTCGATTTATAGAGATGGTTGAAATAGAGTTGGGTGATGATCAGTTCTTCTTTGAAAAAACAACAGAACAAGAGGTTTAGGTTGAAAACAAAAGGGAAGAACTCTTCAAAAATATCTGATGGTAAGAAACATAAGTTTATAGTATTTGAAAATTGTAGTAAAAAGCATGTTGGGGAATGCCTTTGCAATTTTGGTAAATTCTACCTATTTGGTAAAATGGGAAATAAGGCTCATCATTACGCTGAAATGGATTATGGTAATGGTAATAAAAAATCTGATTTATAGTTAGTAAAACTTTTTATGTTCAATGAAATTGGTCATTATGCAAATGAGTATCCAAAGAGGAACTCAACTGAGGGAAAGCTTCTAGACTACAAGCATAAAGGGTGGTTAAATCCATTGAAACTACTTCTGCAGATGAAATAACATCAAATGAAGTAGTATCAGGTTCCTTGTCTCTTTCTACAGATTGTGACAAGATGTTTTTTGATTCAGGGTCTACACACTATTTGATTTCTCGGTAGTTTTCTTGTAAATTGGAAATTCCATCTCATTATATGAATCCTGACCTTATGGTAAAAACAACTGTTGAAAATGTTGATACAAAAAACCTAAGAACCTTCTGGTCCATGTGTGAGGAAATAATCTACCTGTAAACCTTATTTTTTTTTCCTCTAGTAGAGTTTGATGTTAATTTGGGTATGTATTGGATTTTCATTTATCATGCTATGATTGACTGCATGGCTAAAAAGGTTTTTTTTCAGAAATATTTTCAATTTCTGTACTACAATAAACCCTTACATCTAATAACATATTAGGATGTTGAGAAACTAGTAAAATATAGAAATTAATGTTACCTTGCACATATATTTGAAATCAAAGTAACTATTAGGATTAATGATGTGCATGTGGTAAATGAGTATCATTACGTTTTTCCATATGTGTTTCCTAGTATAATACCTGATCGGGATATTGAATTCAATTTTTACTTAGTTCCTGATGCTAATCCAATTTCAAAACACCCTTATTGAATGGGTGAAATTGATTGTTTAGTGTTAAAGAATCAATTATAGGAGTTATTAGATAAAGGTTTCATTAGACCTAGCACATCACTATGGGGTGACTCTATCAAGTTTGTTAAAAAGAACGATGGTTCAATGAGACTTTTCCTTGATAATAGAGCATTGAATAACATCACTGTTAAGAACAAGTATTCTTTGCTTAATTTAAGGGATTTTTCTGATCATATATTGTGTGCTCATTATTTTTTGAAGATTGATTTGAGGTTGGGGTAACATCAGTTGATTTTAAAGGAAGCTGACATTCCTAACCCCGCGTTTTGTACTAGATATTGATATTATGAATTTTTTGTCATGCATTTTAGGTTAACAAATGCTCCATATTTATTCATAGATTGTATAAATATAATTTTTTTGAGTTAATGGTTAAGTTTCTGGTTGTGTTCATTGATTATATTTTAGTTTATTCTAAAAGTAAAGAGGAGACCCAAATTCATTTAAGCGTTGTCTTGGAAACTTTAAATGAAAAGAAATTGTATTGTAAATTCAACATGTGTGAGTTTTGGCTACATAAAATTTCATTCCATGGTTACATTTTCATAAAACATTGCATAGCTATTGATCCTACAAAAACAAAATTTGTTGACGAATGGCCAAAACCCACAAATATAACCAATATTCATCATTTTCATGGATTTTTAGGTTATTAATAGAGGTTTGTAGAAACATTTTCACAGTTATCTATCCCAATGACTATACTAACTTAATTTCATTTCGTCAAAAGAATGTGATGATTTTTTTAGGAATTGAAAAGTATATTGGTGAATTATTTAGTTTTGGAACTGCATTCTAGAAATATGTAGTTTAATATCTACAGTGATGCTTAGCTGAATGTACTTGATTGTGTCCTTATACAGAATATCGGGTAATTTCTTGTGATTCATGTCAGTTGAAACCTCCTAAGTTAAATTACCCTACACATGATTCAGATTTAGCTGCTGTTGTTTTTTGCTTTAATAATTTGGAGGAATCATCTATATTGGCTAAAATGTGAAATATATACTGACCAAAAAATTTTGATTTATATATTAACCTATAAAGAATTAAACATGAGATAGAGGATATGGTTAGAATTAATCAAGGATTATGATTGCATGATCCATTAACATCCATAAAAGAAAATAAATTTGATGATGCTTTCAGTAGAAAATTTAATGATTCATTAACAATGATACTTTTGGAACGAGTTCATTTGGTTTTTGATTTGATGAAATTTGGAATCGAATTTGTTGGTGTAGGAAATTCTCGTGTTTGGTTTTAGGTGTCTGTGAAATAATCTTTATCATACAGAATAATGAAAGGGCAGATGAAATATAGTGACTTCCAGAAAAATGTCTAGTTGGTTTAGAAGGGTATGTTTCTAGATTTTAACATTGATAATGATTGTTTTTTATGGTTTGGGAAGATATTATGATTGCCTTGTGATTCATAGTTCAAGAATGAGTTGTTATGTGAAGCTCATTTTTCTCCATTGTCAGTTCATCCTGGCAGTACTAAGATGTACAAAGATCTTCGAAAGTATTACTAGTGGGATGGAATGAAATGAGATATTTCTGAATTTACTGTGAAGTATTTGACTTTTCAATAGGTTAAAGAAGAGCGGATATTACTGAAAGGGATGCTTCAGTCATTTCAAGTTCCAGAGTAAAAATGAGAAAATATATACATGGACTTCATTGTTGGATTACCAAATACATATCGAGGTAAAAATACTATATTTTTTATTATTGATTGATTGACTAAATCTTCTAATTTCTTTCCTATTCAAAAATAATTTCTCTCTAGATCAATATTCTCTATTGTATATTAAAGAGATAGTCAAGTTTCATGGTGTTCCACTCTCTATTATATTTGATCATGATCCCAAGTTTACTTCTATCATTTAGAAAGGCCTTCAGATGTCGTTGGGTAATGAATTAAATTTTACTATATCTTTTCATTCTCAATTTGTTGGGCAGTCTGAATGAACAATTCAGACCATGCATGTTATGTTACAAGCTTGGTCGATGGATTACTAGGGATGTTGGAACCAACATCTTTCATTAGTTGAATTTTCTTAAAATAATTGTTTTTATTCCATTATACAGATGGATCCATTTGACGAATTATATGGTAAGTAGTGTCGAACTCTAGATTTTTCTGATGAATGAGGTGAAAGGAAATTTATGGGACAATAATTGGTAGAAAAGTGGACAGAAAACATTTAGTTGATTCAAAAGCACAGGATAATAGCTCAGAGAAGACAAAAAAGTTGTGCAGATAACCAGAGGAAGGGTCTTTTTTGAGGTAGTGGTCATGTCTTTCTCAAAGTTTCTCCATGGAAAAGAGTGATGTGTTTTGTAAAGAAGATAATTTTGAGTTTTAGGTTCATTGGATCTTATGAAATCTTGGAGAAAGTTGAATCAGTTGCGTACAATGTGGATTGAACTCCATGTTTATCCCAGGAACACAACGTTTTACATATTTCAATGCTCAGAATGTTTATTCCATATCCATATCATGTATTGAGCCAAGAGGTAGTTCAGTTGGGAGAGATGTTATCTTATGAGGAACAACCTATCCAGATTCTTGACTGGAGAGAGAATGTGTTGCGAAATACGGTAATTAACCAGGTAAATGTATTTTGGGAAAACTATATGGTTGAAGAGGAATCATGGGAATCTAAAAAATGCTATGAGGGATAAATACCTTCACTAATTTGATAAGTCAATAGAATTGTGGTGAAACACTTTTAAAAAGGGGGAAGGATATAACATCCCTGGTAAATAAAGAATAAAAAATTTGATATTTATTAATATTTTTGAATTAAATTTTATTTTTAATTTAAAGGGGATATTATGGTTTATGGCGTACCCGATACGCGACAACAAGGTTTTTTAAAATCTGACGTTGCATACAATGTTGGGTCATACTGAATAATAATAATATAATATTATTTTAAATGGTAATTAAAACTTAGCAGTTTTATTGTAAGGAATAAACAGAACTAACTACAAAATGAATATACATGTTTTTAAATGTTTTTAAATTTATTCATTAAATTTTATAGTTTTAAAATAAGAAATAATCTGATTTTAAGCATAAATACTCTTATATTCATTAAAAGGTTGATTTACTTCATTTTGATCAAGAACCCTCTTTAAATTATATTTTTGTAACTTTTATATGTTCTATTTGACAAAATAAAAGTTTTCATTAGAATCGGGACATCAAAAAAAATTAGGGTAAATTTTTTGTATTATTTGATAAAATTAATTATGTTTTCAATAAATAGTGAAAAATACTGTATTTTAATTCAAAAATGCATTTTAATATAATATATTTATAAGGTTAGATTACATTTTTAATTAGTTTTAAAGTGTAATGTTATTTTTATTACTATTAAATCAAATTATTTCCATTGTATGTAATTTCACTTTAAAATTATAAATAAACAACTTTCTATATTTTGATGGTTATTATTTCTTAAAAACACTGTTTTTTGTTTTGACAACAGTAATAAATTTTATTATAATTTCTTCCACTATATTATTTTGAATTTAGAAAAAAGGATTCCATATTTGGAATCAAGAGGTCCAAATTGTGTAAATAGATATCTATTATTTTTAGACATTATGAATATTTACTTTATTAAAAAATTTATTTACCATGTATAATGGATAAATCTGTTAAATAAGGGTAACAAAATAGTATTATAATAATATTAAATTTCCCTAACATGTGTCTAAATCCTATTGGATGATACATATCTGACCATAGGCTTCCTTGGGTCGATTTTGGTACCCCATGGAGCCACTTGGGAGTGATAATGACACTTTATATTAATTAATTTAAAGTAAAGACAAAAATGACACAAACATATATATTTTAGTAAATAAATTATTACATGGGGTTATATAACATATCTCTTAGAATTTAAATATTTATTCAAAAGGTAAAAGTATTTCCTATGTCATGATATTTTTTTATAATTTTTGGACATCAAATAAATGAAAATATTTATGATACCATAATGATGCAGTGTTTACCTCATTAATGAACGATTTAAATAAAAAAGATTATAATAATTAAACAAAATTCCAAAACCTATAAAATTATCATTGGATGATTTTTTTCGAAAATTATTATTATTATATTGTAATTTAATATGTTTTGGACCATTAGAAACCAAAAATAATTATATAATAAAATAATATTTTTAAACATTTCTAAATAGCCCCTCCCCCTTATAAAAAGCCCTCACTTATAACCCATTTCAAACACATATCAAGCTGATAGGATCATAAAATATCTTCCCAATTAAGCTTCCTACATCCTTATACCCTTCCAAGAATCCTTCTCTTAGGCATAAGGCAATTTAGTTAAACCTTTTTATTTAAAAAAAGGAAGATACCCGATATAAACGTAACCTCTTCTCTTAAGTTGTTTTTTATTTTATTTATCCAACAACATAAATAGTTTTTATTCATTTATTTTATAATAACACCAGTATGCTCAATATACTAGGTCTTTTTTATTATATGTATTCTAACTACACCTACACACACCTCTATATAATTGGTAAGGAACATACTATTTCTGTGGACGATAAACTAACACCTCACGAAACGATGATTTTTCAATATTATCATACCACCTATTATAGTGGCCGTTAGGATGACAATATAAATATATGTAATATATATATATATATATATATATTATTTCTATTATTTCTATTATTCTATATTTTTCATTTATATTATACCATTATGGTTTCTATAGTGGGTAAATATGATAATTTCATTTCAGGAAATGCTGACTATCGCCCCCTCAAAGTGATATAATTCATTAACGCCATACGTGGAACATATAAATATTGGGTCTAATGAAATTATATATGATATTATAATGAAATTATAATATCCCTTTGTATCATTATGTTTTCATTCCATTAAATAATAAATAGAAATCAAAGTAGCTTTCATGCGTACGTACGACTTACCGTCTCCCGGAATGGCGCATTTCATTTCGTACATCCAAATGTTATATACTATTATAAATACATATATATAATTGATATATATGATATATATGATATCTAAATAATGAAGGTCATTTTTGGGATATTGGAATTTCGACAACACTGACAATTTATAATTATAACCAGTTCATTTTTAACTCAATTTCTGAACATTGACAAAATGTTTGATATGAACTTAAATAATTAACTAATTGTTATAAAAAGGTAATAATTGATATAAAAAGAATAATAAAAATAAAAAATGTTATTATGAAAGTAGAAATTTAATTTAGTTTATTATTTAAATGATTAAATAACGATCAAGTCAAGTTGGACACGAGGAAAGGGACTTCGTCTCAATATTCTTTCATTAAGGCATATTTTTTATATACATGAATTTCATTTATACAGTGTATAAACACATATGACATTTCATTTCATTCAAATATAATCTTTTTCTGTGATTCTGTTTAATCAGTGGAAAAAAAGAATGTTTCTTTTTAATTTAAGTTGTGACAATGACATTTTCGACCACTGCGAGTGTTATATGACATATGGCTTCCATAAAAATCTGTAATGTTTTTAAAAGGAAAATAAATACCATATACAGTTTTACGTATTTTGGTATTGAAAATGGTTTTGATAATGGATTTGTTATGTCAATATATTTTAATGATATATTATAATTGAAATTTGGTAATGTTATATTTCCATTATGTTTGTTTTATGTGTTATGAATGTATTATGCTTCTTGGGAATTGTTTACGAATACAGGTGGTTCTGTAATAAACCAAGGGCAGGTGGGCCCAAGATATCTCTTTAATTCATTGTGTAATATGATAGAGGTAAACATAAATTTTTATCCTAAGATATTTAGGGAATATATTGTGATGCTTATTCTAAATGTAACTCCCTACGTAGCTGTGATAGCTACAACGTAATTATGATATGTATGACACTGGTTACCTCTATAATTTATTATTTCTATGTGTTATTCATAAATATTATGATTTCAAGAGGTATGTTAAAGAGCTTATGTTATGTATTTATTAACGATCTAATTATTTCATTCTTTGTTTTATAACCCTTACTGAGATTTTTATTCCCATTGCAGGTTTTTTTATATGATTTTCACAGGACACAAAGATAAATAGGGTCATGGATGGGATCAAGGTAATGTCATGTTAAAAAAACATGGAAGTAGACATGGATTTTTTTTTCAATATTTTTTATATTATGAAAAAAATATAAACTGAGTATAATTGTATAGTTTGTAATTTTTGAGATGTAATGTAATAATAATGTCATAATTCTCAAAAACTTTAAACCTAAAAAGATCCTAAATGTGAATTATTCATTTAATTCAAGATTATTTAATTTTTTATGGATGTGTCCTTATATTAGGATACATTTATTGAATGACATAGAAAAATCATATTATTTCTTAAATAGGTTATCCCTTAAATATGTATTTGAGTATGGGTAGTCAAAAGAACACCTTAACATTTCCCCTCTCAATCATATAAAATATGATTAATAAAATTTAATAAGTTTTTTTTGAATATATAATAAGTGAGGCATGAAAAATCATTATCTATTATGACACTCCATATTTTGGAGAGGTTTCAAGAAGGTTTTAATTTACTCTTTTCCCATCATATTATGCACAGATGATATGAAAGTAACAGTATCGATATATTCAATGGCTGATACAGAGATAGGAAAACACATTGAATATATACCAACCTCATTTCTAATACAACCATCGATAATGTTCGAATCATCGAAGGTGATTCTTATACTAATCCTTCATCTATTCAATGTTATAATACAGGTTTGGGAACATAAGAGACTAGAATCCTTAGACATGTCACTTTATAGTGATATAAGTAACTTACAATATTGTGATAATTTTTAACAAAACATATAAAACCCCAAATCCCTGGTTTCAGGGATTTTTTCCCAGACATTATGACCACATTAAACATTGATAATTGTCAAAATGGGCCCAATAGTAACAATGGAATAATCATATATGAAATTAGTGATCCAAAGGCCATGAAGGATATCTTCAACTACGTATTATGATGAATTAATCCCCAAAACTCATTCATCGATGGTGGTGGTGGACACCTTCATAAAAGCACTATTTATAGATTCCTCCTACATATTTAGACACATTTATCCCTATGAAAAGAATAAATGTTACCAAGTTCACAACGTATTGAGTTATTTTAAGCTTTAAGTTTGAATTATTGATTTAAACAATACATATGACGGGTATTCCAAACATGATTAAAACTCATACATCATCTATGTTGATGATGATATAGTTTGCTCAATATAAAACATAGTAACTATCAACATCGATAATGTCAATGAAAAAAACTACAATAATGATCAATGATTTAAAGAATCACTATTTAAAAAAATTCAAACCAATAAAGATGAAAAAGGAGTGTGAATCTTTCATCAACTATGGGTCCAAGAGATATGGTCCTCTCTAGATAATCCCCCAATGACAGACCGTACCATTCATTGTAAAAAATAAATATAAAATACCCATTATGAGATCATTCCATCATCCATCTTATATAATTAATATATTCACAACCAAGGAAGGAATATAGATATAAGAATAAAAGTAAAATCCTAGAATAAAATGCATTGAATTTTGAAAAAGTTAATAATGAAATTCAATCCCAAAAAAAATGAGATCTACTTAAATGGGAAGGAACATATCATTTCAAATGATTTAACTAACACAAAATATCATTTAAAATTCATATTGAACTATCAAACTACATTTATCCAATGTAGAGCACTACATTTTTCATCTATCAAATAATTATACAAATCCATACCAAAAGTAACACCCATGGTAAAATATGATATACTGTATAAAAATGATCATATAAAAAATTCATGAGTCCACTAATTCCTCATTATACACTATAATAGAATTGATCTCACTAGTGCACCTAGATGATAGTCCATAAATTGTTTTAGCCAATTTGATTCCACTATCACCTAATAGAAAAGAACAATAATTTAAGAAAATTAAATTTTGTAGGGTTTCTGAATAAGTATCTAACTCAATTAACCTAATAATGTGGTCTATTATTGTTAACACCTAGGAAATATGATGTAGAAAATATGGGTTATTTGTGAAAAAATTAGAGCACTAGAATTCCCATGACACTAAAAATATCCTTCAAGATCAATCAATAGGTAGAAATTACATCAATGAAAATTCCTATATCCATTCGACTGAACATTGAGATTAAAAAGTACAAATGATCTCTATAACTTCAATAAAATAAATAATATAAGGGTTTTTAACTTTATTTCAATGTGTATGAGTTTGGAATAACCTATTTTAATGAATAATTTCAATATCAACATCAAAATATCTATATATATAGATTTTACAATTAAATGGATGTTTTTTCCACCCTATATATATACCATGATGTTTGTTTGAATTTTATAATATAAAATATTTCATCAACGATCTACTTTGTAGAACTATGAAAATATCATTCTCATTATATCTTTTGATAATTAAAAATTCTTTAATTATAAAAATGGTTTTTTAATTCATATAAATTATAGCGCATATCTTGAATCATAAAATTATTGGTCTACTTGAGGATCCACTGTTTAATCCTCAACCTTTATTGAAATAGTATTCATATCCAAACCCAAAAACATTAGATAAATATGAGGAGAAATTATTACATGAATTATTGTAAAAGAAAAAAAATATATCCCTTCTATGTTAAAAATATTTATAGATTATTTATATCAATCACATAGAATGAGTTGATCATATGTTCTTTGGCTAAAAAATCAAATGAGGTGAGTCTTGAAAATTTATTTCATTGTTTTCCTTTTTTCGGATGTTGGATTATTCAATCCTATAAATAATTTTTCAAGAAGTTTACCTCTATAAATTGGATGATGATGTAAATGATACATCACCCCGAAATCTTTTTTCACCTAACAAATTTTATCACCACTCATTGAAATGTGTATGTAGATTAGAATTGTATATCAAATAACCATTCTATATGTTTAACATGAATTCCATAAAACATACACATTCCATCACCATGATACATATTTACTTGCTAATAATTAACACAAATTATTGTGTAAATGTGATAGTAATAAGTTAAACACCATAAAAATCATAAAGTCAATGAAAAATTTTCTATTGGGATTTGAAGAATGAATAAGGGCCTATAAGGATCCCAAGATAGTCCAAAAAAATTCATATTGTGTGACCCTTTCAATGGGGGGATTAGTATTGCCTAAATAAATGGACCTATCCCCATCAGAAGAAGTGAAATATATTCTAGTCAACATCATTATAATAATGGGGATTTTTAATTCATGGGAAGTACCTGAAATGTTATTTTTTTAGTTTTACTCATGTGAGATACTATTGAGGTTAATTCTAAAGTAGGTGTGATGAAGGATTTCCTTGGATTCAAGAAATTCTCATGAACTAAGTCAACTATTCTATAAAACTATATTAATAATGAAATAATAAACACAACTAGGATAGAAATATATGGATATAAATCATTTTAGATTCCATCAATATCTTATATGGATTTTTTACTATTTGTGTAGATGTTTAATGTTTGGATATTATCATAGACCCATAAAACCCATATCATCACTAGTAGATTATGTTAAGGTTTATTACCCTATAAATTTAAGATATACATTTAATAAACTCCCTATCCTATATAAATAAAACTATGTAATGATTAAGGAAAGAGACAAATCCATTAGCCTAGAAATATAGTATGTAGTAAAACATTTCCATGGTCTCAATTTTACTTTCAATATTGGATATTATTCAACCATTTAAGAATCATAGTGTGTCCCATCAATACGTACTAAAAAATCATTACAGTTTTGATATTGAGTTGCTAGTTGTTTAGGCATATCATTTTGAGAATTTATTTTGTAACAATTGTGTAGTGATTCATTGCACATAGAGTTATCAACGAGTATTAGTCTATGTGAACATATGACCCATATACATTGTTTAGATAAAAAATAGAAACTTAATGGGCATTAGTTTATATTGTTCTTAGATCATTCTTATCCCATCTCTATCCCTCCATAATATTTGACTAAAAAATTCTAACACCACCACATACATGCAAATAATCAAGGGGTATTAAAAAAGAATGAAAAATCCTCTATGAGTAATTATGTTATGAATATAATTTAAAATTTTAGTTCTTGAAACCAAATTATTAGTAATAAACATGGATATATAACTCAATTCTATACTAATCCAACCCTATATCCTTAATAATATATCAATTAATTCCAAATATATGAATTTCTTTATATATTCAATTATTTTTCATATATAATTTCTTCCTAGAGATAGTTTTCTTCTTTATGAACATAAACTCTTAATACCAAAATTATGTGTTATAAAAAAGGAAAAAACATCAAATAGATAATGTAAACAAGATATGTTTAAAATGGGTTCCATATCACCATTTTTAGTCTATAACCATATGCGAAATTCAACATCTAATTACTTTTCCAACACATTCAACCATTTAAACTACATATAAGAAATTTTCTGTTATATCATAAATATTCAATATATTCCCAGAATAATAACATTTATTATAAGGGGTAGTCATATGTTATTGTGGGACCATTATCACCTATAATAAGGGGAAATCCTCATACTCACCCCTGACATTTATGCAACAAATCCTGAGAACCTATCAAACAAATTGGAAAACTGATGTCATACAGACATAGTTTCTAGTTTTATATTTCATACAATAAACTCACACTCACATGAAGACAATATATTTCTTAAAATGATCTACTTCTATTTATATAGTCTCTATAGATTTAGATATTCCAATATAAAACTTTAACATCATGAGACTTAAAAATAATTACATAGATGAATAAAAAATGTAAAAAGAACCCTAATTAGAGGTCTTAGGGTGGATCAATCCTTCATTACTCCACAATAAAATAAGAAGTAACTAGATAAAACTCCATAATTATTTTGACGTGGTTATATAGAAAACATATGATTAATATATACTCATAAACATAGATATTAATGAAGAAACATGGACCAAATGAATCAATACTGTCATGATTATTGATTATTAGGAGTAGTGGTTAGATATCCCAAGAACAACATTCGTGAATCCAATGCTAAAAATAATATGTATTTATTTATAAATTAAATAAAAATTTTATAGTAATTCATACATCCATGGAACAATTAATTCCATTTTTTTAAAGATTAAGAAAATTCTAAACATAGTATAATGGTTTTATATAATATCAAATATTACATTTTTATTTGGAATCATTTATTATATCTCATTAAATAATAACAAACACCATTGAATCTTTTAATGAGATTGTGAAAATTATTTTAAAATGTATGTTTTTTATAAAATTTTATTGCATGGGTTTTAAAATAATGAGTGATGTATATTTATAAATAATGTTATACAACTCTTTAATTTTTTAATATTATATCAAATATTAACCATTTGGTAAATAAATTTCAAAAAATAAAACTCTTAGGATTTCAAAATATATAACCATAAATAATATTTTTCAAAATCTATAAACATTCACATCACATTCAAAAGCCATTTAATTTTAAAATATAAAAACCTTTGAAAATACATGGATTTTTCCCAATGGTTTCAAAAAATATAACTGAATATTACAATTTTATTGTAGAATATTATGATACATGGAGAATTATATGGAATTCAAAAGACCACTAGAATCATCAATTTTAGAATAATGCCTATTTAAATTCATCGGATCACTCTTCATTCCTCAAAATCACCATCGATACCCAAATTCTATATAAAAAATCAGATTTTACAAAGCATTCATTTCTCTTTATTATTATATTAAAACCACGTTTCAAAAAAATATTATTTTAACTAATTTATTTAAAAAATAAATTAAAACAAATCAATTTTAATTCACCTCCTTTAAAATTGAAATAACAAATATCAATTGAATTTTAAACAAACTCAAAATATATAAATCATGAAAATAGAAACTCTTTTAAAATGAATAGAATATTAATTACATAAATAGTTCATGTACATTCTCAAATATTTTTGTGAAACTTTCATAAATTTTAAAATACATTTTATGAATAAATTAAAAAATTCAAACCCCACTAATAATTATTCAACTTACATGACTCTTTAAAATATATTTTAGTAAATAATGTTTTAAAATAATAATTCATTGAGAATTAAATAAAAATTGTTACAAATAATTTGGGTACAATAAAATAAATAAACAACTTCTCATTAAAAAATATGTCATTTAAAAAAAATAAATTATGTTATTCAGTTACATTATCCATTACATATAAGGTATTTGAAAATAAAACACACTCATTTGATAATAAAATTTACCTTAGATAATTAATAGGAAAAATATAAATAATTAATTTTATGAAAATATAATTTATGAGGAAATATTTCCTTAAATAAAATAATAGTAATTCCATTACAAAATAGGGTTTTGAAATAATTAAAATAATTATAAAATTCATCATTTTGAAAAATAGCGGAGAACATGAAAAAATTAAAAATACGAGTTTTAAAATTATTCATTAATAGAAAAATGTTCCTAAAAATAAAATATATTTTTTAAAATATATTTTTCCTTGCACGGTAATGGTTTATAGAATTCATAATTTTTTTAAAAACAAATACACTTATATATATAAGTAGTTTTTAAAAAATAATCACAAATACATTTCTCTAAATGTAATCAACATACATAATGATATTTTTGAAATAGAATGTAAAATAAGTTTTTTATATCATGGAAATAAAAGATTTCATTTTATGATATAAAATGACTTATTTTACAAAGAGTCCCCTTACATGATTTCCAAACCAAAAATTAATTGTACAATAAAATGATTCACCTTCCAAGCTTAGAAATTATAGTATAAGATCAATAAACAAAATGACGTATTGGGAATGTGTTTTATAATGTGTTAAGAAGAGATTCTTTATACATGTATATATAAAAGTTCATAATATTAATTTTAAGAGGATAAATATAGTCGAAGAAGTTGTGATGTTGAAGGGGATAACTATTTAAATTAAAACATTGTACATGTATTCTACATGCATGATTATTTTTGGTGTTTAAGTCTTGATCCATGTATTATAATGGATGGTCCATTTTATATTGGTATATTTATAAAATATAACTTGTAAATGTAATGTCACTTCCACGGTTAAAATTTGTTTTCTAAACATGATTACTCATATATATTTATGTTTATTCCTGACATAACCAAGATTTTTTTTGAGATTCCCAGCTTCTAATTGTTATTCATTGTATATTGTTTGATAAAAACCTAAGAATAATAGACCAAAGACTATATATTTTTTTCATAGGAAATCAATAATAGAGGTTGGTAGTTTCAAGTTGAACCATGTCTATGTAATACTTTTAGATAGTGTCTTGTTATGGAAGGTGAAGATTAAGACAACGAAGGCCACCAATGTAAGGTCGAATATGGATGTGTGGATTATATCCAACATGAATAGTAAGATGATGATACTTAGGGAGATCAAATAGTTGTTATTGATTTGGTCAAACAAATGGAAGATAAGAGGTGATTTTATATATGGTTCAAAAGTACCAAAAAGATCATATCCCATATTTTACTATTTGGATTATTGAACACTCCCTTAAATTACAAAAGATCTCTCATGACACTCAATCCAAAGAAAATGGGTTGTTACCTAGAAAAAATTATACACACCTAAAAAATCATGTTAATAACTTATTGACCCTTCATATGGTTCTTGGTGGACAATGCACCATATAGGCGTTATTCCAATGTCAGATCAACATGCAATATAACCATGCCTGACTAGATTTACCTCACCACCCACAACACACATGGGATTATTGGATTATCCCTCCATTATGGGGTGAGCATTCTCCCCACATTTGGATTGATGTGATTTCCCATATGGCTCCCAATTATGGAAATATTTTACTAAATGTACATTTTAAAATTATCTATTTAACATTATAATAGTTTACTATAGGTATCTCTTATTTTATCCTCTTAATCATTTTTTCACGTTACTTATTGATTATCTGTTAAACCAATATAATAACATATAATCCTAAACTGTATTAATTTTAATACATTTCACTATTTATTATAACAATTAAATCAAATTATATATTGTTATTCGACATAAATTTTTGTCACTGCATATTTGACTAAGGGTTACATATATTAAATTGGATGTAATATATTTTGAACGATGATTTCTTAAATTAATTTAAATATACTATAAAATAATTATGAACTAATTTTATTTGTTAAAAAAAGTATTTTTTAAAGACAATATTTAATATATCTATCCAAAAAACAAAGATTTACGAGTTTTATTTCTATTAATATTTACATAGTATTATAGAAATAATTTTTTATTTACTATGATTTAAAATAACATTCATACAATAATAGTATCAAATTATTTTTTACTGAAATAATTATACTTATTTACTTATAACTAAAATTTGTTAATAATTTTAATAAATGGAGTTTATAGTAATTTAATATGAACATATATATACTTGTTAAGAAAATGACACCAAATTTATATTAAAATAGAGATTAAATAATATTTGTTATTATTTGAAAATTAATTTATAAATAATATATATTTTGAATAAGGAAAATTCTTTTGTTTGATAAATAAAAAACATACCATAGTTTTTAATATATAAAAACCCATTTATTAACATTTCTTAAAATAAAATTATGCTATAATTATGTTGGTGTTACAGGAGGATAATATTTTATTAAGAAGAATTGATAAATATTTTCATTTAATTATATAGATATATCAAGATTGGAACCTTATTTTTTCTTACGCTACCTATATCTCCAAACTAAGTATTGTGTCTATAAATGTGTCTCAGGGTGGATACATCCATCTCACACAAAAAATTGATGATGGAATTGTGTTAAAATATATCAATTATCATTTTATTTTGTAATTTCCATATCCAAAATTATTATCAAACAATATGCAACACAAGAAGAATAACAACCAAATTAGCGTCTCCATTGATTTTTGAGACATCATTCAAAACTAACCATAGTATGAATTCATGATATCAATTAAATAATGTTTGATTAATGAATATATATATTTTAATTCCCTTTCTCATATAGATGGATATTATAGTTATAAAAAATTTAAGATAGATTAAGAAGATGGTGATGTTATATCATTTAAAGAAACCCTAGTGTTGTACACAAAACAACCTAATATTGTAGTATTTATATTTCATTAAATAAATTCTCTGTTGAAATCATTGTATCACATGAGAAACTAAAATGTTATTAAATTTTATATATTTATTACAATGAAATATAAAAATTAATAAATGAATATAATACAATCTAAAACATTATTAAATAATATCCTCGAAGATTAAAACCTCATTTAAATTAAAAAATAGTCAATTAAAATGAATTAAAATGAAGAAATAATTTTAGTTTTTTTAAAATAAAGGTTTTATTTCTTCCAAACAAATGAAGTTATAATTCATAAATTTTAATCTGAAATGATTACAATTATTTAAAGTGAAAACTAATTTCTTTTCATATACATATTATTTAAATTTTGTATGGTTTTTATAAAAAAATAATATACTATGTTTATAGAATTATTATAATAAAATGTTTGAATGTGAAAAAATATATAAAAACATCCTTTCAATTGGTAAAATATATAAATAATATTGATAAATTATTATGTTTAAAAAACATATTCTAATAAAAAAAATTCTCATTGTATTTTTGGTTTTGTTTAAAAGATAAATTTCAAAATAATATAATATTAATTTCATAAAATGAACTTTTTTTTCATTCTTCATGTCAAAATTAGTTTAGGGTTATATTTTAGGATTTTTCAAACAAAATGATTCTAATTTAATAAATAAGGGACCTTGCATTTATGAATAATATAATTGCAATGATATTATTAGGATAATTACATTACGTAAAAATTTATAAATTAATTTCCATTACCAAAAACATATATAAGGATTAAAATAATATATTTTATAATTTTTTTAATTCTAATAAATAAAATTATTCATATTTTGTAAACTATGTTAAATTTTGTTCTAATAAAAATATATTTTTATTCCCTTTCCACCATAACTTTTATTTCATATAATAATGTTTTTAATGTCAAAATAATGGTTCTACTGGACTAAAGTTTAATAGTTTATTTGTTACTATTAAAATATTAAATGTTTGAATTTAATGTTAAAATTTTATTTTAAATTGATTATTTTATTTAGGTTTGAAATTTATAATTTATGGTATAATTATTCCAAATAAATTTTTTTATTAATGTTTTTATACTAAATTTATAATTTTTATTATCATTTTTTATATTCATTTTTTTCAAAATAATATTTTTGACTATTGAGTCTAATTTGTTAATCTATGTATTTAGATTTAACATTTTTCAAAAAAAAATAATTTGAAATATATTAATTTTACTTCTATACTTATTTACTTAATTATATCTTTTTTTAATTTTATTTACTTTGTATTATGTATTACTTTCTCAATTTATTTATTTATTTTTGTAGAAAATTCACATTGTGGGAACTGAACTAACTGTTCCCACTAAAACCACCATGTATATCCTGTACATGTGTATTCCAACAATTTCTCACCTACCTGAAACATCATCAGACATTAGATACCGTTGAGTTCCTCTAACATACCTCCATCATCTACCACCCATTTATATCACTATGTTCCACCATAAATATCTTCTTTTAATACGAGTACAAAACCCTAATTTTATGTTATAGATATCTATTTCATATCATCAAACCGCCACATGACAGAGACACAACTAACACTTAATAAATTTCAATATGTGAGAATCATAATGTGTCAACATATACGACAATTTTTACTACCACCATATCTCACCTGCTACCGTTTCACTATTATTGATACCTTCTAGGAAGTTGACTAGAGAAACATGAATTACTGAGAACTAGGATCTTGAACAATGATTATGAGACGATATCGACCATTCCATAACAAGGATTCTCCAAATCTACTATCAAGAATGACATTTACGTGATCAGTATTTCCTTAATACTCAAATACTATTAACGAAATTTGGAGGAGAAACCATATCCAATCAATTTTCATCTACCTCCATTGTCCCATTATCATCATGCACAACTATGTCACACTATAAGCATATGATGCCACAAAACCTTTTTTCTGGGAGCGATGAAAATATCGAGGGAAGAAGATTAGAGAATGATCTATATCAGTAAATGAATTTATCAATGTGTCTCCCAAACATAATAAAAGTTCTTTCTTGAAGAAACTGAGAATGAAGTTGCGATTTACTTTTTGAAAAATTATTTTTCAAACTGATGAAGTATAGGGGGATCATTCCTTCCCAATGTTATAACATTAAAGAAAGAGGTCAACACATAGTTGTTTATTGAAATCTTATTTCAATAATTTAGAGTCACGTGAATAGAGTTCATAAGGATTAGATTTCATGTGTTCAGATGTCAGTGAATGATTTAATTGATTAATGATTGGCTTGGATATTTAGGCTCGAGAGTCAATTGGGAGAAATATAGTAAATAATCAACATGAGGGCCAATATAATTTGACAGTTCTCAATGATGAGTTTATGGGTCAACATGTGCACTAATGTGAAAGGAATATGTATTATAGGATGTGAAAGGATTTTTTCAAACAACACAGAATTTTCAAATGTCGATTCATGAATGTGCAGTAATGCCAGGTAGATATTGTGAAATGTTTGTAAATCAACTAACATTTTTTATCAATTATTATAATAAAATTTTTGGAATAAAAGGTACATTAATATATTCATTAGTATAATATGTTTAAAGATTTTATCTCATGTCACATGAGGGGTTTTTTTGGAATTAATGTTTCTACATGGAGGATATGGAAGCTCACTCTTATGTAGTTATTTAAGACATAAATATTGATTCTGATGTTGGTGTACATCTTTATTTTAAATAGAGATCAGAGTAGGGGATTCACAATATGTATATGTTGGTCCAGTAATCATCCATTCATTAATATATTACTTTAGAGCACTCAAAGTAGAGGAAAATTCCTGGTTTTGGAGTAGAACCTGCTTTGGAGGAATAGATTACAGAAGGAGGTGGCCTCATGGGTGGTATTTTATATTATCTTTCCTTTTTACATAAGGATTTTACCTTCCATGAATCACTATGATTCAAAGGGGAATTAAATTAAAATGTTTCAAAAAAATTATTTTATTCATCCCTTATTATCATAATAGTTTTAATTGTATTTAATTTTAACTTTTTTATTTATGTTCAATATGAGTATCTCATTTACACTTAAATATGAACCAATATGATACAATAGTTAATGATTACATCTTGAGATTTTATTAAAGTAATTAATATGCGAATGATAGATGTTGATCTTAAATTTTTTGGACACATCAATCTTTAATTTATTTTCTGTATGTCATTAATATGGTATAAAATTAAATAGTGTCATATATTGAAAAATAGATCACCGAATCAACACATTTTATTAATGTTAATGTTTAATTTTAATTTATTTTATTGAAAATATATTTAATTATTAATCAATTTCGGATGGCACAAAACCCTATTATTCATCATAAGGCCAGTTTCATTTTCTTCATTTTATTATCCTTCAACAACTTTAATTCACCTATTAATTCTCTGAAACTCTACACTATCATAACATAACCATCTAGTTTATTTTGATAATATTTTTATTTTTTTTGGTGTAGTTACTCAAACACCATTTCATACTATATGAAATAAACTCAAATACTCTCCATTTAGTTATTTTATGTATAAAGTAACATAATATAATTATTATAATTTTGGGAAATTTAAAATACCATTCTAGTCATAAAATATTATCACCTCATTTAGATGGAATGAGAATACATTAAAAAACAAAATAGTCAAAAAAATGATATATAAAAAGAAATAATAATATATAAAAATGTGATTTGAGTTTTCGGGAAAATGATGTCTTTGATTAATACACACAAGATCTTCTAAGACACTATATGAAACATTGATATCTAAAATGAACAGTAATATCATTTTCATAACGAAAGATTTAATAATAACCAAAAATATGGATGAAAATGCTAAAAAGAACAAAAAGTAATATATTGCTGCTATTAGTTCTTATCCCTGAGAGACCTAGACTTTGGTATTCACAACATCCAATTGTTTCATGTAATCCATATTACATTCGATATTCAGATAGGTTTTGTATCAAGGATAAAAAATAATCTCTCCTCTCCATGAAACCATCATTGTTGCCCTTCCTATAGTGGAATTACTTCATTTTATTAGAGATTTGTATGATTCGATCCCACACTTTAATCTATAATAGAAGAGTGTGGAATTTTTTAGGTTTATATTATATACATTATATCCTAATAGGGGTGTTAGGACATGGTTCTAAAACCTAGACAAATAAATTTTTGAAACTTTTAAGAAATTTTTAAAGCCTTCTTCCAAATTTTCTAGAGAAAGACAATAATATAGGTTAGACACAAGATTAGCTGTTATTTACAAGGTTATGGCGTGTTATTTCAAGAGGCTTAATATTTTTTTAGAATTTTTATAATGTAGAATACAAATAATTAGTCATATACCCACATAATATACATACTTTTTATATTTATATATCCCCGAATAATCAAAATATAATCAATCAATCCTGTGGGGTGACTTATTAGATAAGAAAATAGATAATATTAAACAATTCATTGATTAGTTAGAATTAAAATAACATCATAAGTTCCAATAAATAAATTAATTCTTATAGTTGAAATAAAAACCCAAGATTCTATTGTTGGTGATGGAGTTCTATGGGAGAAATGCTGTTTTTATGGGATATTTAGTCATATAATGTTTTTCTCAACATTGACCATCATGTACATTTTGATGTGAATTCCTATATTTTTAGAAAAGGGGTAAAAATCAGGTTATGAGGGTGCCTTTTATAAAATCATTATAAAACTAGACAGAAAAATAACCCAAATCCTACGTGGAATTAATTGGGAGTATTAAACCATTTTTTTCCTAGGAAACTCAATTCATCCCACATATCAATTACAAAAAAAAGTTGGACATTGAAATTCAAATTATAATTTTGATTTTATTATTAAGAAGTTTATATTTATAATAGATTCATTGTATTGTAGTATCAACTATTTTGAATTTTATCTTGGTAAAATGGATAGAAATTTAGGTGGAAGAAAAAAATAATTATTCTCAGATGGTGCAGTGATTATTCCTTTTATTTCATTCGATGGGTCTTGGAATATCAAATGCAGTGTGATCATTCACTGAGTGCTACATGGGTAATTCTCCCTAGTCTTCCCCTTTCTTTTTTAAATCCCTCGATTCTCTATGCAATTGAAAATATTATTGGATGGTTTCTTTGTTCTGATCAATGGACTGAATCTGTGTCTCACCAGATCTGTCAACGTATATGTGTTGAGGTTGACGTTGTGAGACCTCCTATACATTGTGTTTGTATTACTGATGAGAAGGAGTTTAGATAGATCTAAGAGGTTGTTTTTGAGTCATGGGTGATGTTCTATGTGAAGGGTAGATGATTTGGGCATTTGGAGGATATTTTCCTCATGGGAGGGATTGATGTTTATTTTTAAGGGATGGATAGACAAATTGGAGATAGCTATGGGGTGCATGATACTGTGAGGCCAACTCAGGCGGCTGTGAAGGATGGCCATGTGGAAGTCGTTGTGTGTATTAGACCTGGAGGTTCATCCGGGAAAGGAGACTGATTGGACTCTTCATGTACTGTAGGTGATTTGGATGAAAGGAAACGTGATTTACATGCATAGAAGGTGATGAGGCATGTTCCTCTTACTACTATGTCTGGACTTGTATGTGGTTTGAAGATGGTTCAGGTGCCTTTGAACCCATCAATAATGCAATTATTTGATAGACTGAAGGGTGATCTTGGAATTGAGTCTAGGTCTACGGTTGAGGATAGTGCATTCCATTTGCAGCCGGTTCTCTCTGAGGAGTATTTGGTCACAACAGTGGGTGATTAGGAGTCTATGAACATGAGTTCTAACAGTGCTGGTCGAATGTTGAGTTGTAATAATCCTGAAAATATGGTTCATGAGGCACTGTCTATGGTGATGGAGGGTGTTGTCTCGCGGGATGTAGCCATCGTCAATGTAGGCACTATAGAAGAGGTGATAGAGAAAGGGTCTTATGTTGACCATAGTATTTTGAACCAGGTTATTGATGGGAGTGGTGTGCAGGAAAATTGTTCAACCAGGTTGCATCTATGGTCTATGATACAGGTGGTCGATATTGATATGGGTAACCGTTTTGTTTATTTTATGATGGATGACTTGGTGTTGGACCGAGATAGAGTCCTGTCTTTGGGTGAAAAAGAATCAGAGGGGAATGTTTCTGTATATATAGGTGTTCATGTTGTACCATTGTAAGGGCAGGATGATGGTAATGACAATGTTCTAGATGGTGACTCTACATGAAACTATTTTCATGAATTGAGGAATGTGAATGCCTCTAACATTGGGGAGGATATTTCAGTCAGTGAAGATGGCAGTGCTTCTCAGGAGGTTGTAGCTGGTGATGGTATTGTGAGGAAGGGGACAAAAGCAGGCTGCAAGCTTGTGGGTTAGTCACAGTGTCTTGAATTTCTTGATACTAACAGTCAATATAAGAAAAAAATGGTGTGTTGGGGAGGGATACCGTAATGTGCGCATTCCTGGAAAATGGGTGGATTGTCTCGATAGTGACAGGGAAAATAAATGTGGCATGGTATGGACTTCCTACAGTGATGGTGTCTTGGGTGGGAAACAAAATGTGGCTTTTAATGTAGAAGAGATGAATTCCCCACCATGAAGAAGGCCGAGGAGGGAATATTCTTATCTTCCAAAGCCAATGACCACCAGGTCTTCGGTTGGGAGGGAAGGCTGGGCTACGCAGTCTTATAAGGAACTTCTCTCTTTGTAGAAGTTAAATCATAGAAGAAATTATGCCAAGATTTTGAGACACCACGATTGTTCAGATTGGAAATTGGATACTGCAGAGAATGAAATCTATCATTTGTATGGTGATGGGACTTACTACTATGATCTGTAATTGTCCTTTCACATTGATGTACTTTCTTGTTGGATTTTTCTTTTCTTTAATAAATGGTCAGAGGCTTACCTGTGATTGAGCTATTTGGATTATAACCCAGATAATAGAGGAATCTAGTTTATTTTGGAATTTTTTACGTATCCCAACATCTTGAAAATGGTATGCAACAACATTTTATAAGACTTCCTTAACATGGTTCTAAAATTAAACGGATTTTAAAACTACACAGGTTATCTTTGGGACATACATAAGAAAGGGGTGAGCTATAAATCCTAGTAAAGGACTAAGTATAGAATAAGGTAGTTCTTTTTATACAATAGTAATATCAATGGAGAATAAATTTAACATGAATAATATGGAATGATATTGAATGATAATCATAACAAGGGAAATGTGGAAACAACCTTAAACACTTCCTCATAAATATTGGTGAAGGATAACATCTATGTAATCATTATAGAAAAAGTCCCATATTGCAATAATGATCACTATATCCATACATATAGTATCCTAGAAGACTAAAAATTACCCAAGTCATTGGAGCACTAGATAATTCCATGCACTCCTGTCACATTCATTTCATTCTCATACTTAAGTGTCCCACATAGATCATAAAACATTGATTCCATAATCATCATCCATTATACCAATATCAAGGAGTGTGTAATAGATACATGTTAGTCACAAATAAATATGGGAAAATTGCATAATGATGGAAATAGTTTATAATAATTTGGTATGGTATTCACTACAGAAATATTAAGCATTGAAAATCATGGTTAAATTCTTGTAGCATAAACCATCAAATGAAAATTCAAAATATTGGTTTAATGAGATAGAATGAGTCCTATAATCATTTGGAAATAAAATTATATGTAATAAGAACAAGGAAAAAATATATCAACACCTCGAATTGGAAATATAAGGGATACGATATTAAATAATCTTGATTAAATAAGAGAAGGTTACGATCCCTTACATGAATATGTGACTCTAAATGATTGGGAAGAGCTTTGTGAGAGATTGGGGTGAATTAAGAGGCCTCTGGAGAGGGTATATCATGGTAAGGATGTTTTCTAAATATTTATAGTGAAGATATATGGGATATTGGGTGGGTTTATATATGAAATGATTGGGGATTTCTTTACTATTTTGCAGACATAGGTTCTGGACTCTTTTTGATAAAACATCCAAAAACAAAAACCATATAGTATATTTTTCTGTATTATGTTCCAAATGTGAGTGGTTTTCATTATTTTATATGTCCAAGGTTTGAACATATTAAAATTATTCCCTTTATTTTTTGTTGGTGAATCATAGTCATAATGTAATAATTTTACAATTTTACAATAAATTATTGATTTTTGAATATTCATAATGGATTTATAGAAATAATAAAGAAAAAATAACATAAAAATATTTTTTAGGGAAACCCTATATATGTTCATGGATACCATTATCATTATTTATTAAATCACATTTGGTTCATTATGATGTCATAATATAGAATTTACAATTATATTGTATTTAGTATTTACCCAAAAATTCAACTCACTTAGAGAATTATGAAAAATTAACTGTTGGATTATTTTGATGTTATGATTATAAAAAATAATATTAATTTTATCTAAATAACTTTTTGAATATGTGAATTTTCAATTTTAACATAAAATTGATATTTATTAATTGGTTTTTTACAACAACTATTTTTTACCACATAGAAAGATAAAATTATACTTTATAAATTTTTTTATGATTTTAATTTAATAAATAATTATTAATAAATATATTTTCTAAAATATCATTTATTTAAAAAACTCATTAATTAATTAAAATAAATCATTCCATTTTATTTCAATATTACCCAAAATTTCATTTTGATTTCTATTTATTTAAAATAACAAACATCTATAATGTAATAATAATTGTTTGAAAAAATAATAATCTTAAGAAAACTAAAATATATACTCATATTGTTAGGGTCTTGACTCATGTCCCTTTAATACACCAAGAAATTTCCTAAGAATAAGGGGCATTCTGATGAGACAATCATGGGGTGGTTTAGCGAACATAGTTTGGATTGTGAGCTCGATTACCTTGATCTTATCCCTTAAATAGTTCTTATCATGAAATTTTTTTGGATCTCAGCTTGGTATTGGATAATGAAAAATACCATATATACTATCTCACTCAGAATATCAGATAAATGGGATTCGTAGGGTACGATCCTAATTGTTAAGGCCATTACTATCTTTTTCTATGTAAATTAAATTTTTTAATACAATATATTTATAATGATCATGTGAGAATAGTTCAACAGCACTATTACCAATGGTAATGATGGTTAACAGTAATTTAATTATAATATGATATATGAAAATCAAAAAAGTGCATGCCTTTTCTATATCCATATTTCAAAAAAATAAACTTAATTAAATCTCAAGGGGAATTTTATATATAATATTTTAGGTCTATACAAGAAGTGTCCTGAAAAATATACAACCATATTGGGTATACCAAACATAAAAATATATTATGGATTATAAACTACCTGATAACCCTATCATCGAAAATGAAAAATACACCAATAGAGACAAAAAGGTACAACCTGAAAAAAAAATTTCACCCCACACTTGTAAAATCCAAAGAAGAAAGAAAATTAAATGTGAACTAGTCAAAGAGGTAAATAATAAAGTTAGGTTTAAATATTTTGGGAATAATATTCAAATGTATTAACAATTAATCTCCTCCCATCCCTTTTCTCAAAATCTATAAAAAGTGTGATGAGAATTACTACTTGTGATTCCAAAAAAGTATTGAATCTTTATCATTAAAAAGACATGTTTGGAAGACATAGATAAAATTACGTCATATGTGAAGTATAATAATTAGATTGTGGCTAACCTAAATGATAATAAGAAATTGGATACCTTCAATATTAATGAGGTTTGTACTGTTATTATTTTAAATATGTTAACACAAAAGTTGAATGTCCCCATCAGTTTTTTTCTTTAATGATGAATTGTAGGAAGAAGAAAGTGAATTGTTTTTTATAATTTGGGATTATTTATTAATTTTATGACTCAATTATTAATAAAAATGTTGTTCATCATTTTTTTAACCGACTACTTTGATTATCCAAATTAAAAATAGATCACATACAAATATTTTTGGAATGGTGGATGACTTGTTAGTGAGTTTAGAGAATATTACATTTCCCAAAAATATTCTTATTAATGATGTGGAGTGAGAATAAAAGGTCTCAATAATCTCAAGTAGAGTACACCTTTCAAATTTGGGTATATTTATTGGTGTTTACAACAAAAAGTACAATATATGTTTTGGGTTACAAGGAGGAGATATTGGTTTTTGAAATTCCATAATATAACGTGAGTAATAATCTTATTGAAGTTAATGATTTTTTTAATTGAGATAACTTTTAACAATGATTCATTCCATGTTATGGTTGCAGATATTAGAATTACATATCCCATTGAATGTATTACATAGGTAGTAGCTATATCCACTCTGCCAATTGTTGAAGAGTAAATTTATATCCTTCATCCAGCTCTAAAGTCAAGTCCATAAACCCGTTCTCCTAAGATGACAGATATTTTTTCATGAGTGTTTCCATTATATAGTTTAATTTATACAACCCACTGATACTAATTATTTTATATTATATTTCCTTTTAAAATACAAAATTACTTTCAATATTGAAAATGAACATTATTGATTTTTTTTCATGTTATGTTAGATTTTGTGTGTGAAAAAATTGATCAATAATTTGAAAAAATATAATCATTTAAGTGGTATAAAAACTAAAAACGAAATACTAGTGATGAATTTTAAATTATAAAAAAAATTCTTCTTTGTGGAATTATCTAAATGTTTTTTTATGATTTTTGTACAGATTCTAAGCAACTTATAGTTGGTTTGAAATCTAATTTTTTTAACTCTTTGAAATAATTAATATTTTTTTAGGGACCAACTGGATCTGTACATCATGTTAAATACTTTTATTTTGGGCGATTTATTGAGACTCATTCATAACAATATGGAAAAAAACATTTGGATAGTGAATTATAATTTTTTTTATAGAAAACATTGATGAGAATGACCTGAATATTTCATGACAATTAAATTATAATAGATATATACAATTAGGTGTTTGATTCCTGTATAAGTCTTTAAAATCAACACTACATGGGTGGAAATACATGATTTTTTTTTATTTTACACTTCTCCATATATATATTTTTATTTATTATATTTGTGTCTAATTGGATTGGTGAAAGATATTTAATATAATTATCATGAAGTATTAAAATCATAATTGATTTATTTGTATTTAAATGTTTTGGTTTCATCTCACCATGAGGATATGCTGGTCATTTGTATGTTTAATAAACATGAAAATTGGAAAAAGTTTGATAGGTTATATTTTAACATGAAAAATAACCATTTGAAACCTCAATGATATAATGAACTACTAGTTGTAAAAAATAGATGAAAATTTCCTAAACACTAGCTCTTTTTTTAACTAATTTTGATATATTATTTTAACAAGACCTTTTTCTTTATAACATGACATTTCTTCAATAGATTATTGGGAGGGTACACATTATTTATGCATCAACGATATAATATTTAACATATTTTTGGAGTTATTTTTCCAACTCATTCAAAATTGATTAAATGGTGACGTTAACTATTTAGAAATAACCGCATTAAATATATTTATAATATTATTCCATACAACATAGAATAATTATTGTAGCCTTTTTGTTCCTGACTAATTTTTCATGTTACCAGTAAATAATGTAGTTTTGTAAACATTTTATTTAGTAAGTTTTCTAAATCTCTTCAATATTGATCAATTGTACATTTATTATTTCGTGGAAACCCAATTTTTAATTGATCTTACTTCGATGACATAAATAAATCTTTGTTATATGATAATAAAACATGTTAATTTAAAAATATTTAATTATACCAACATATAGATTCATCATTAGGGATAAAATTGAGTTTTATGTAAGGATGGGGTTATTAACTAAGCTCAATTAAGATTTATTATCAACCCAAAAAATAACTTAATAAAAAAATTTCATTCATTATTTGTGGATTACTATCACTTAAATCCATTTTTTTAAATAATATCATAATATTATAAAAATAAAAAAATATATTATTTCCTTCTTTTGATATAATTTGTTTCTAAATTGTGGGGCATCACTATTTCTAAAATTGCATGAATAGTATGATTTTGTTGTTTTTTCATATTGAATTTTTGGAAATTCATATTTGGAACATATTAAGTGTGTGTGATGGGAGAGATTTAAATGGAATTGAGATTGTAACTTTAAGAAAATTAAAATATGAACATGCACCCCATTGATTCACGTTTTTTAATGAAATGCCTCACATTTACAATTCTATAGAAATTAATTTACCTCCTTAGTAAAAAATGTAAACTAGGAAATTGGGATACCATGGTTAATCTCTAAGACTCTAGGTATATGTTTTTTATGCGTGTCCTATTTAAATTTCTAATATAAGTTATTTCACTCTTATTTTTAGAAACATTAATTGGTAAAAGAAAAAAATTCTTAATTTTCAAAAATGAGTTCATTACGGTGGATGGAATTTTTAAACAAGAGGTTAAAAGAAAAATTTGACTTATTAAATAATCATTAAATTAGAATAAATGAAGTGATAATGGAACATTCCTTTTTAGAACCTAGGGAGAGTAAAAATTGTAGATGTCTACTATTAAAATTTATCTTCCACTTATATCTAATATGCGTCACTACAAAATTAGAAACAATAATAGTATTGAAATGTGAACACTGGTCTTATTTATATAGAAGTCATTATTGTATCATGAAATGGTGGGATATTTTATTTCCATTAGTTTTGGGGTAAATTAGCACATAGGTAGGAAAATAATTTCTAATTAACTACCTTTGAAAATTAGTTAAATCTATTTATTATTCATGGAGTTTAATTTATTATGTGTGGATTAATTTGTTGTGGCATTTTTTATCTTTAAATTTTCAACAAAATTTACTATATTCCATGATTTTTTAATGTAATTTTTTTAACGAGATTAAATTTTATTTTTTATTTGTTGGTGTTATGTAAATAAAAATGTAAATTTTATTTTAAAATGATTATTTTATGATAAAATGATAATTTTATTTGTTATTTTTCTTTTTTGGTTATTATTTATGTTAATTAGTAATTATTCTAAAAAATCTCTTTGTATAATTGTTTCTATGTTAAATTACTAATTTTATTCTTTATTTTTTTTGAATTTATTTTTGAAAAAATTTTAATTTTAAATATGGAGTTTCTTTCATTAGTCAATTTGTATTAATTATTGGGTTTTTATAAAAATTACAATTTCTAATATTTTTGTTTAATTTTTTTAATCTATTATTGATTTATTATTATTTTTTTTATAATTTATGATAATTTACTGTTTTTAATTATTTTCCATGAAATGTCACGATGCATAAATTTATTTGGCATATAATGTTAAAACCCAACCAACCATGATGTACATGTGTATTCCTACCACTTCCCAGACACCACCAAAATCTACCACCACTCGCTTATTTCTATAATATACATCCATTAGCTAAAAGTGAGCTTATCTAACCTACTACAACCATATACCTCCATTTACTTCTATTATGTGCCACAAAAAACTACTACTTATTCTTTCATTCCATGTTCACACAAATGTTATACAAACTTCCATTTCCTACCATCATGCTACTATCTTGCATAACCTGTTCTTGTAATTCAACCATTTCTTAATAAACCCTCCAGAATATATAGACATCTATCATCAGTCCCACCATATCCATTCTATATCTACTAAAAATTCACTAATAATTCTTCATGATTTTTTAATGACTACCAAAACCACATGAACCATGAACTCATATGTCAAACCCTTGATGTGAGAGGGAATAAACCATTCACTAGACGAGCTGAAAAGGTATGAAATATAAAATTACCAATGATTGATGATTTTTTCCCAAGAACTGACCACTATTGATGATAATGATAAACCACTTAATGATACCATCTCATTCACCACCTTCATCTTGATTGCATGAATCTCCATAGTGATACACAACTAGAATCAACTGTCATTTATCATTTTCTATATAAGAGTATTACTGAAATATAGAGAATCCATTCGAAGAATGGCCGGAATTGAATATGGATTTCACCAATGAGTCCAAACATTATATTTAAATCCATTTGAAGAAGGTTCATATCTGAAGGCATTTATTTACTATGTAGAAATTGAAGGTCTGGATTGATGAAGAAAAATGGCTCATTTAATCACAATGTTAGGAATATAATGAAAGACGTCAATCCACACAATTTGATTGTTTTCTTTTTTCAATAATGTATTTCTGAGTGAATGGAGTAAAAAATATTTTATTTCATGAGTTTGGATATCAAGGAAACGATTTATTCCATACAGATTAACATGGTTGATAAAGATTGTGTATCAATTGAGACAACTATTGTGAATCATTAATGTGAGGTCAAGGATAATTTAATGTTCCTAAAAAATTAATGTAAGGATCATCATAATAATGGCCATGTATAAGATGTGTATTAGAAGGAATGAATTGTTTTTCCAAACAAGCCGAAATATTCACCAGAAGATTCCAGGAAATGTTGGAATTATTTTTAGAGATCAATCCAATTCATGAAATCATCAAAGATATGTTTTCTCATGCTTGAATAATGGTGAAATTGTTAGAGTACCTATGGAATTAACCTGTGAAGAAGTATATTATATTAAATAATTATTCTCATGTCACTTAAAAGATTTTTTTTGTTGAGATGAATTTTGTGATGAAGATGTTAGGGATTATAGATACTATGTTTATTTTATAAACATTGACCAAAATGAAACACTGAGAACACAAAATATTAATAAGGAATATATAATTATTGAGTATCCATATAAGACATGGGTTTAATCCAGATTCATGCATCCATTCATCTGTCACATTGAAGAATACAGAGTACAGATAGAATCCTGAGATTATTGAAAAAACTAATCTTAGGATTGATTTTGACGAAGGTGGTGATCACATAAGAGATGTTTTCTATTTTCTTTCTTGTTAAATTTTTTGAGTTTTCTTCATTCCATGTGAAACTATGTTTCAAATGGGAATAAGAATGAATTTTTTTTTGAAATAAATTTTTCTTATTATTCTCAAATTATCATAGCTATTTCAGGGAAATTTAATTTTAATATTCTTATTTAAATTCATTAAGAGTATCTATTTTATAGTGAACTATAAAAATATAAGAGATGGTGGGGAATAAAAAATATCTTGATCAGCAATATAATTATTGGAAATGTAAATGGTAGATGTGTCTCTTCTAAATTTTGAACACATCAATCTGTATGTGTTTATTAATAAATCATAAATATAACACTACAAATGAATTATGTTATACATTGAGTGAAAATTAGGTTAATCAATAACTTTTAATATAATCACAGTTTTTTTGAATTTAGTTTCTGAAAAAAATAGTTAACATAATTAATGTATTCATGATAGTATGAAACCACTATTTTCCATCCTCTAGTCAATTTCAATTCGTTTATTTTAATCTTCGGGCACCACATTCATTCTTAACTTTCCATTCACAAACATTACACCCCAATATCATCAAATTATATTTTTTCATTATTTTTTTTTTAGTTTCTATTTGTGACATACACACCACTCTCCATCCCTATAGAATCAACATCCATACACGCCATTTTTATGTTTTATGTAGTTAGTAGGGTAATATAAATTATAAATTTCAATTAGAACCTCAATGACTATGCTTAACATCACATTCCTTTAATTAATTAATAAAAAAATTCTCTTCCATTTTGATTTTTTAAAATAAATAAAATATCCAAAATTTTATTACTAATAAACTATTAAAACAATTATATTCATAATTTTTGTCCAAGGAATAATTAATTATATTTTATTGTTATGAATAGATTAGATCGAAAAAAAATTCACATGTTATTAATTATATTTTAATATTAATAATTTCACTTTCAAAACTGAATCAAATAAATGGTATTCATATTTAAACAAAATATTTTAATATTATTTTATTTATTCAGTGTCATTATGGCTACATGAAAAAAGTTACATAAGATAAAAGTGTGTAACCATGCTAAAAAGAATATATGTTGAATAATGTAAATTAAAATATAACCTAAAAAAATATAATAAAATCTTATCTTTAAATGATTGTGTGTGGGATTTATGGACTACACAAAATGTTATAAAACTTAATTATCATGTTTTGATCATATTTACTTGAATATTGAAATAATTTTACATTAAGAAATCTGTATTTACAAAAATTACACTTCTCAAACTTATTTAAAGACCCCCATAATACCGAACTTTTTACATATATTAATCTTACAAGATAATCCAATATCCTCTAAAAAATACACAATACTCCTTTTCACTTAATAGAGGTTTTTTTCAACTAATGACCAAATTTTAATAAATAATCAATTTAGTTAAGGATCCGTCCCTAGAAGTATGATGATAAATTATGAATAAAATGTTTTATTTATATCTATTTATTTTACCCCCTAAAAACTAATTAATACCAAAATAATACCATTAAATTGGTAGAATTATTAAATTAAAATGATTTTTATTTCATTTAAAATAAATTATCTATTTTACTCTCATCTTTTAATCAAATTCCACATATATTATAGTTGGATGAAAACCTCTAAGGAAAATATATTTCATTATCCACTATAATTTATCTAGGATATTTTTATAAATTTACACAATGAGTTGAATATATAACAATATTATAACTATAATTATATATATTTTAATGTTCTAAGTTTATAATTATAAAGTATGAATTTTTAACTCTTTTGAAATTGGAAAATGTACCGAAGAAAGTTTAGTGAAATTGAATGATCTACCATATGTGACTGATGAGAGAAATAAATGTTACAATAATTAAATAACGTATGATAAAATAGGGATCTTAAAATTTTAATATACATTCAAACATATGATATTAAATTATTTAATAAAATTTATTTAGTTAATCGTGAGGTTATTCGCAAGCACCAAGAAATTCAGGACATAATTTAATGGTTCTTTTTATTATATTCTATTACTTAGGGCATGTTCAATATTAATATTCATGATTTCATTTATAATTTTTAGTTAATACCCATTTTATTATATTATTAATGATAATTATTTAATCATGTGATTTAAAAATATTTTCATCAACCGCCCATCATTATCTTTTAATTCGTTTATTTCTATAGTCATGAGGGTTGTTTTTAACTTAATGTAAATTCATTAATGTATATCCTTTATTCTTAAACATCTTACATATAGGATTTTTTTCGAGAAAAATATAGTTCAATTCTGTTTTAATCATTATTTTTTTCTTTTTCTTCACATTTCCTTCAAAAAAATTCCATTCAAAGAGATTCTCTATAACAAATATAATGATGTCTAAAAGGGGTTTTCATCCAAAATTTACAAATTTGTGCTTTTTGGTATTATAATTCTATTTTATTTTATATTATGAATATATATTCTATTTGAAAAATAATAAGGTAATTTCATCTTTATTCATGGAATTTAATTTTCCATTTTATATTCTATCATTTGGGTTCCTCTAATAAAAAAGTTAAAAAACTCATAGTTTTGTTACCAATGATACTTAGATTTTGATATTGTTTCTTTCTATGTTCCTAATTTATCTAAATTTAAGTTATTTTTTTCTATGAACCCATTTTTTTCTTCTTGTATATTTTTTTTGTGTTTTCCATTCTTTGTTATCTTTCACTTTCATTTGGATCACATTACCTCCAAAAGGTTTCTCATAAGTGAAATTGAATAGGTATTTTAATTTAAACAATGAATCATTCTCCTTTATATCCATATTTATTCTAATGTTTCATTAATATTATTAATAATAAATATTTAATTATCTGTGTTATTTAAAATTAAAAATTATAGTATTAAAATAGTTATTGAGAAATATTTTTTCAGTTTCTACAATGGATAATTTTGGAATTCTATTAAAAAACAATAATGAGAATATTTTTTTAAAACAAAATTATGTATGAATGAATTTTTGCAATATTTCAAACACTATTCATTATCAAGAAATTTTCAAAATTTTCAGTATTTTAAAAATTAAACCATATTGCAATTTGTTTTGTATATTTTATATTTAAAAAATGAAGGGTTATGTTTTAGAAGAATAATTAAAGGTATTTAATTACAAATCAATATATTTTGATATTTACCCCCATAATTAATATCTATATCATCATTTATTGTTATAGATTTAATATGTTCAATTATTTTAATGTTATATTTAATTACCTTATTTATTTTATTTTTAATTTTTTTTTCTAAAAATGTATATGTTTTTATTAGAAACCATGATAATGAAAACTGTGAAAATATTCTTCTTAAAATTACTCATCCACATTCATTTAAAACACTAAATTATATAAACCATCGGGAGTTGTTATTTATCTGTTAATATAAAAAAATCTTATAAAATTATTATTCATACCTCACTGTATTTTAGAGGGTTATGTCATCTATCACTCTTCATGTATATCATTAATTTATTTTTCTTCTTCATGTCCATGTTCATAAATTTAATGATCATTATATATATTATTTTCATTAATTATAATATTAATTTTTATATATTTACATGAATTTATATCCATTAATATAAACATAGTTAGATTGAATGGTTTATATCATTTATATTGTTCAATTTAATGATAAGGTAAATTTTATATTTTTGTATACTATGCATCTCAATGATGATGTATATTGATTAATAACGAATGTAGAATATATAGTAGTACATATATGAGACCATATCATACATAAAAATCAAAATTAAATATTTCAACACAATATATTACCATGAACATTTAAGTTTAGGATTTTTAAGAATTAGAAGAAATAATTTAAAAAAAAACCAATGTTCATTGAATGAAGTGGACTTATTTTATATAATGTGTGAATCAAAATTTATAAATAATTAGTCTTCAACATATCCCTCAAATTATCTAGATAACAAATTGATCATAACATTTCAGATTTTTTTTATATTTATAACATGGATAAATATAAAAATAATTTAATTGGTGATCATAGATGCTTATTAAGGGAAATAAAAATTTATAGGAATAAAATATCATAATTTATCATAAGATAAGAATATGGGTATTATCAAAATACATAAAAAATTTATTACCCAAAAAATAACAAATCATAAATCATGGGTTCTAAAAAGAGTTAAAATAAGTTATATATCATTAGAATGAGTTAATAAAAATGGTATATGTGAGTAAACCTATGTGATGATAATATTAATTATTCATTTAAATAACTAAAATATATTGAAAAAATAGTATAGGGAAACATAACATTGAGGATCCATGACATCAGTGACAACTAATATATGACACAAAACTGTACTAATTAATAATGATCTATTGAGATATGATCTTTAAACTAATTTATTTGTTAGTGATGTAGTACATTACATGTCATTTGTCCATACTAATGTGTTATAAATGAAAATAATTCACTTATTATATCATAAATAGACCATAAAAATAAATTGGGTTCCATAATATGTTCAAATGAAAATCATTCATTTTTAGAGAATAAATTACCCATAGAGTGAAAAAGGGTTTCATTCAAAAACTCATAGATTACCTATAGAATGAAGATGTTTTTCATAACCATTTCTAATGGCCTCAAATAATATAATTTTTAATTGTTTCATCAATGATCACAAACTGATAAATACTTGAAATATTAATCAGTACCCATAAACATTAAATAAAATTCTATGTAAATACTCTTAAATAATAATAATAAATTATCTATTATTTATATCATATAGATAATGTGCATACTATTAAGAAAGTAAATTTCCAAATAAATATATTTATGGAACCTATCTTATGTATATTTAATCAAAATTTGTAAATTTAAAATTTTAATAGAAGAAAAACAATAGGACATAACTTATATTTATAAATATTTGATGATTTGGAATGAAAATGTAGTGAAGAGTAATTCATCCAAAAGAAATATTTTGAGTAAAATAATTTGGATATTATTGTTCAATTTATTTTTCTAAATCAATTATATGGTATATCAAAGGAAAAATAACAAGATAAAAATAGTTTTTTATGTTTTACACAAAAAGACTTTTGAAAAAAGAAATATTCATGATCATTTGAAATAATTTTGAATGAAATATTTTATAAAACCTAGAGAGAAAAAATATTCTTTCAGAAACCTTGGAATTATAGATAGAAAATTCATAAAAATTATTAATGTATATGGAACGAAATATTCCAATGTAAATAATAAAAAGTGAATATTTTCATATTTTGATGAAAGCAACCCATTAAAAAAATGAGAGAAACTTTTTTAAAACATTTAAAATAAGAACATGTTGTGGATAATGATATAAATAAATTAATAAAGTATAGTTAAAAAAACCATAAAATCATCTATTGAATAAAGATATGAAAAAGGTATTTCCATATATTGGAAAATGATACGGGTTGGTTTCCCATAAAATATTCACTTTGTGTAAAATTATAGTTTATGTGCCATTAATTATTTAGGGGACATGAAAAATCACATTAATATACTATAAAAATGATAAGTGTTTTAGAAAGAATAGAAATTCCATAGACATAATAACTTTTTAATGTAATATTGATTTTAATATAAAATTTTCAATCAATATCCTTATCTTTTGAGAATCATTTTGATCAAAACCTCTTTCATTATTGGAATCTTTTGAAGATAATGAAAATTCAAGAAATTAAAACCACATGAGTATGGAATAATAAATTCATTAATTTTTAATATTATTATATTAATTTTTCATTTTTGAACATTATTAAATATTTCTAAGAAAATTAAATTTGATACAAAGAGCTGGTTACATCAATTCTTCATTAGTAAAAATAGGCTATATTCTCATGTACACCAATAGTAACTATCTTAATCACCCATTTTATAAATTTTTTCATACATATAACATTTTATTAAGATAATTTACACAAATTATATATATTATTTTTAGATAGTAATTATCTATTTTTATATTATATTTGATTAATAATGACAATTTTGAACTAGTTACATAATATTATAATTGTTATTAATTATTCCCCCAAATATCATCATTACCAGATACTAGTATATAATATAATTGATGGATTATAATTATTTATGACGTTATAAATTCATTTTATCGATGTTTTGGTTAAAGATTTAAAGAACATTTTTTTGTTGAGCTTGTATCGATGATCCATATAGAACAAAAAAAATTATTAGATAATGTGTTATGTTTTATATTACAACAGAATAACAACTATAATGTTTTATTTTACTTATTTATATCTTATATTGACAGAAATTCAAATTTTTATATACTTCCATGATATAAAATTTATTAACTATTCAATCAAGTAGTTAAATAAACCAAAAATAAAACACCCCATAATTTATTTTTGATTATGAATTTTTTCAGTTATAATAAATTTAAACTAGAATCACAATTATCTTACTCAGTTATTATGAATTTTTATATCATAATTTCAATTATATAGATGTATAATATAAAATATTGGATGTTAATTTATTTTTTGATGAAATCATTTTATTCCCATAGAAATTTCTTTTGGAAATATAAATTTACTATGGTTATTTATTTCTCAAATTATTTGTAGGTTACTGAGTATTCCTGTATTGAAAACAAAATAATTCAAAAAAAATTTAATAAATTAAAATTAATAATAGTTTTTGCAATATAATATGTTGATGAATAGAAATATAATAATAAACTTAACAACCCATGTAATTATAAAATAATTTTCTTTCATTCTGGAAATAAAGAGTTAAATTCATTATAATGGTATAATGGAATAATTTCTTTTTATATAAATTAATAAATTTCTACGGATGGAATAATAATCTTACTTTAAAAATAGTAACATGACAATTAGGAATTGTAATCAGGACAATATAATAGTATCCTCGTATATGAGAGTATAAATTCAATTTATGTATCAAATACGAGTAATAATAATATATTTATATCATGAAATATGAATATAAATATCATGGAAATGATAAATTATGTTTTGGTATTAGTGTAAGTCATAAATATTTAATTTGAATTTTATATTTAATATATATATTTAAAGGAAAATATATTTTAGTAAAATATATTCATAAATAAATATTTTTTTATATCATGGATATGAGTTAATTTTTTTATTAAATTAATTATTTTATCAATATGTTCTTAAATTAGCTGTAGTTTTAAAATTTTATTTTTAAAATAAATTTCAATTTCAATTAAAAAAATAATTTTTTCATATAGAGAAAATTATTTTAAAAAATATGAGTTTATTTTTTAATTCTACATGTACAAAACGGGGTTTGGGGAATTTTTTTATTTTTCTCAACTATATGAATTTTTAGGGAATAGTAAAATGTTGTAATTTACAGTTTAAATAAATTATAAGTAGAAGACAATATTTCTTCAGTCATTGCTAATTTAGGAACAATAATATAGAATCCCCCTTCATTATTTAAAAATAATTAGTGAAAATTGTCAAACTATTCATTGTCCGGAGCTAATATAATAAACTAATGTATATAATAATGAGACAACACCCCTCTTCTCAATGATAAATACCACACATCACCACCTATTCTCCTCACAACACAAATCCTTGTAACTTGTTTTATTTTCTATCAATAACCTTTAAATTACACATCCCCATTTCAAGGTCCTACTTATATCATCAAAGGCTAAAACAATTTTCCTTAAAGAGGTTCTCAAGGAGTATAATTCAAGAGGTAAAATACCCTTTTATTAATTTTAAATTATTTTTATTTTAATATACTCTATTAAAATCTACATACCCTAGTGAAATGAATAATCTAATATATTATATTAATATAACATTATCATTATTATGGGAAGATCCATCATCAAAATTCTTTTCTTCTCCCTTTGATTATAAAATATAGAACATGATCTGTAATCTGACGATTTATTGCCATCATGAATGATACACATTCCTTTTTCATTGGCACCTTCATTTCTTCTCATAAAATAAATATTATGGTTAAAAAATATTTTAATATACATATTATATGTTTAAATAATGTTTTTAAGCCAATATATTAACATGATATTGGTTAAAATGATATTTTTTTGATGATCCTAAAAACCACCAAAATAAATTAAATCATTATCATTAATTTTTTATCTAATGATTCATCATCGTATTAGAAAAATTGATATATGGCGTCATTTATAACTATAAAATCGTAATAACATAATTTCAATCCACTTATATAGTTTTTATTTCATTTAATATGAAATTACATAATGAACCAACCTTGGAAACTATGAAATAAATGCAACTGAAACAACAAAAACAACAGAATAATGTTAATAAATTGATGGAAAGATGTTATAATAATACTATATAATTAATTAAAAATATGAATGTATTTATTTAAAATATTTCTAGAACTCTTTTAACCATTATACAGTATTTTTGAACATTTTTGAAGTAAGAAGACAAGAGGTAAGGTAATTGCTAACCCAATTTTCATTCATTAAGTTAACCTTCTACTTAATTGATTATGAGGTACTAAGATAATTTGGAAAGTGATGCTTGATTATATTATGTTTTATTATGTTTATTTATAGTTTATACACATATTCGGTTCATTTTATCATTTCCCAGATCAAATATATGATATTTATAAGGGAATTTTCCTAAAACATCATTTTTTAAATTTTTATTTTTAAATATTCAAAATGAATGTTTTTATAAATCAAGTATTCATTATTTATGATTATAATTTGGTTCTTGGGAAATTTTTATGATAAATGGTGGGACCTATATCTCTCAGTAACGCATTTTTATTTATATATGTGTGGTCAACAGTATGGTTACTTCAAGTTTAATTGTTATGGTTACACCATAAGGTATTTATGAGGGTACACTATAAAGTAGTCGTGAAAGTTATAATATAAGGTATCCACGAGTGTTAAAAATAATATTGTTTCTAAAATGGTTAAAATATTATGTAATTTATTTCCCAAGTTCTCATTATTGTATTATTTATGTTTCCTATGTTTTATGGAAGTCTAAGGTTTTCACAAAGTAACTATATGATACTTATAGGGTGACAGGTATGTCTTTGTGAGAATGATTTCATATTTGTGTAATTTTTTATGTAATAAAATTTCTTATTATTATATTTATGAATCTTACATATATTTTCCTTCCTATCCAATGTTAAAAAACAATCACAGGTCTTAAGAATGGTTAAGTGAAAACAAGATGATAAGATAAATGTTGGGAAGACATTCCAAGAAAATATTTCATGTGTTTATGAAAAAATTGTTTTATTAAAGAAATAGATACTATATAAGTTGTATGAAATTTGAATTATTATGTGAATATATTTATGAATGAGTAATTTTTTATTCTCAAACTCTAAACTGAAAAGATCTCTCTAAATTTAAATTATTGAATTCAATTTTTTTAGATTATGTAATGTATAAGGCGAGGTCATTGTAGTTGTTTTCTATGCATCGTTTAGATAACTTTTGGGGTTACGAAGACATTAATTGAACACTATAAATTATATTTACCTTTTTTTATGTTAAAATTATATAATATTGGAATATTATCATGTTTCTTCATATATGATAAATCTTACTAGAATGGTTTCCCACAGATGAAATAGGGATGATGATGTAGGAAGGCACATAGAAGGCAATATCTTTCAAAATCTACAACATGGAATAGTGGGCATCTAAACCTAAAATTTTGTGAAAGTGATGGATTAGTTTATGAAATATATAAATTGTGGTGGGATCACTGCAAGAGAACAACTACAACTATAAAAAATGAACAAGATGATAGTGAAACAATTTATTAGGCAACACCATACTAATTTACAGGGATCTTCTGACCTAGTGGTGACTGAATGATGGATTAAATCCATTGAAAATATATTTGATGTTATAGGGTATTTGGATAATAATTGGTTTAGACATTAAATTTATCATTTTGAATGTGAAACTAATTTGTTGTTGTCAATGGTCAAGAATATCAAGAATATCAAGGAGATTGTTTCCCTGAAAATAGTTAAATTTAATAATATCTTCCTTGATAAATATTTTAATGTGTTGGTTTAACTTAGGATATAATATTAATTAATTCAATTGAAACCAAAGTTGGAAGACTTGGTGGCTATGTTTGAATAAATATTCACATGATTGGAAAGGTATTCATTATATCATATTTTAGATCCTGATAAAAAAATATAATCATTTTTAATTATGATTGAATCCATGATATCGAAGAGGATTAGCCACATGTGAATTCAAAATTTTTGAAAAAAATGTATGATTTGCTGAAAGGGTAGAAATGGAGTTTTTTATGATCATGTATAATTTTTCAAAAGAAATAAATGAGGTCCATATGGAAGTAAATGGAAAGAATCAATCATGTTAATATGAATGTAAGAATTTCATGTTTTCTATTTATGAAATGTAATGTAAAAAACACTCTGGGGAATGACTAAACCAAACCAATAAGTTTTTTTGAGGTTGTATGTTTAGATATATGTGTTATGAATTTAATGGAAATGATCGGATGATTAACTTTGATAAGAAATTTGTAAAGCGTTTTGAACATGGTGAGAAGGGGAATTATGTGAATACATAACCAAAGAATGATCCAAATGATGGGATGTATCTTGATAATAAGAAAAAAGGTGTAGTGAAATTCATTACAAATACAGTAGCTGATATTGGTCTATCTAATAAAGTGGTATAGGGTAAATTATTTTTTTACACATATTTTTCTAATGACTTGTTTGATATCGTGTCTACATATTCCTCAATTTTTGAGAATGTTTTTGGTAAATTAGAAAATTCCCTTCAAGAAATGATACTGAATCTTATGGTAAAAACAACATGGGGAAATATTTCTATAAAAGGGAATTATAATAATATTCTAATTGAGTTCTAGGGAAAGGCATTACTTGAAAACCATTTTGCTTCACCCTTCGTATATTTTTATGTTATTTTAGGAAGGGATTGGCTTTTTCATTATCATGATAAGATAAAATTTACTGTTAATGATGTTTCTTTTCAAAAATTGTTCAATTTTGTAAACAAGAATGAACCCAAAAAATTTATAACGTATCATAATCCTAAAAGACTATTAAAATATAGAAATTATTTTTATCCTTCTCATATTGTGTAAAAAAGAAATTATTAATATTAATGATTCTCTAGTGGTAAATGAATACATTGATTTTTTCCCCAATGAGTTGTCGAGTGTGATACCAAACCGAGAAGTTGAATTTACCATTGAATTAGTTCATGATTCTAAGAAAATATCAAAACAAACTTATCGAATGGGTATGATAACGCTTCTATAATTTTAATTAATATAGCATGAATTATTTGAAAAAAGATTCATCTGACCTAGAACATCACCAAGGAGTGATCCTATCTTGTCTGTTAAAATGAATGATTGTTCCATAAGGCTTTTCATTGATTATAATTCAATGAATAACATCCCTATTAAGAACATGTATCCTTTTACTAATATCGATGTTTGATTTGATTATCTCTTGTGAGCATGGTATTTTTTGATGGTTGACATGGGGTCATTGAACCATCGTTTGGACAGAAAAGAAGAATACATTCTGTAGACATTGTTTTAAAATGGATATGTTCATTATAAATTTGTATTTATTCCTTTTGGGATAACTATTTCATCTTCTGTGTTCATGGATATTATGAATGGAACATTCCGTCTATTCTTGTATATGTTTCTAGTTGTGTTTACTGATGACATTATGCTATATTCTAAAATTCTAGATGTTCATGAAATAAATATAATGATTTTTTAAAACATTAAAAGAATAAAACTATATGGAAACTTCATCAATTATGAATTTTGGATGCAAAAAATTTCATTCCATGGTCATAATGTTTCTAAAGATATCATTACTATTAATCTTTTTAAATCAAAAGTTGTTAATGAATTTCAAATACTCAAAAATATCACTGATATTATTAGATAACTATATTTTTTAGGATATTGCATGAGGTTAGTTGAAAATTTTCATTTTTTTCTAGTCCATTGACTGTGTTAACTCCAAATAGTGTTATGTTCATCTGGACAATAGAATGCGATGATTGTTTTCAGGAATTGAATGATTATTGGAGAGTGCTGTAGTTTTGCAATAGGATCCTAGAAATTGTGTATTAATCATATATATTGATTCTTCATTTAATTTAGATGGTTGTATCATAATGAATAAGGATTATGTAATTTTTTATTCTTCACATTAGTTGAAACCCCATTAGTTAAATTACCATACACATGATTTTGAATTACATTTATTAATTAACAATTTGGAGGCATCATTGTATGGTGTAAAATGAGAAATTTATATTGGTACATAAATTATTGAATTATTTATTCACATAGAAATAATTGAACATGAGAAAAATAATATAGCTATAATTAATTATAGATTATGATTGTAAAATTTATTACAATCCTGGAAAGAAAAAAAAGGTGACTGATGCTTTGAGTTAGAAATAAAATTCTACATTAGTTATGTTATGTCTGGGAAATGATCCCTATCACATTCATGACTTATTCTAAATGTAGTTTCCATTAAATTTCAATTTTTTATGTTTTGGGGGTTTCCCATGCATTTTGGTTGAATGGTGGGTTTTCATAATTAGGGCCAAACTGTGATCTCATTTCCAAATAATAAAACAAATTTTGTTTCTTTTATAAATCATTTATCTTTCAACATTTTCACCAATTATACATCCATCATGGCCTCCGGTTACCAATTAACACCAAAATATCAATTTTGACCCTTTAGAAATCTATAATAATGTTGTATTTGTGTTTTTAATAACTAGTTGGGTCATCCCGGACGCCCATTTCGAATTTCTAAAAAAAATTTATTCAATATATTATTCATCTTTTATGATTTTTCAATGCTTACACCTCCCACTAAAATCCAAAAGTCTTAGAATCACCCCCATTTTTGTGTCTCCCTCTTTGGAGCTCATTTGCTTCGCAGATTTAGTTGAAAAATATCAACCTTTCTCAGTTCTTCCAGATTTAAAAATGTATAATGTTTCCTTCATAACACCCTAAATTTTTTTACTTTTCCCCCATTTCAGTTTTCAATTTACATTATCGTACTTATTAGAACCTCAATTGAATTTTGGGGTATTTTAAAATTCATATACTATTGTATTTTGGTAGTCTTCTTCAACATCCCTCATCTAAGTGTGTCTCCTTAATTCTTCTGTCAATTTTTATATTGTATCATTCAATTTGTCTAGGGTTTCATCGATTTATTTTTTAAGTTACTTATCTCCAAAATGTACGGTTTTGATTCTAGGCTTTTATCCTATTATCTTGGTCTATTCTTTTGGTTTGAGGATGGATCTATGTCCCTTGTGGTATAGTGGTGGTGCATTTGGATTTTCACACAAAGATTCAAGGGTTTTCAATATTGTGGTAGATGATTCCATGTGTAATCAATTCTAGATGAGGCATATTTGATGTATTTCTACTTTTAGAACACTTATCATTCATTCTCCTTTATGCGAAATCAGTTTTTAGTGACGTTGGGTAAGAAAATGATTTGTAGTTACCAATTTTGTGCTAAATAGGATGTTTTACATTCTTATTTTATGTAATGTAAAATAGGGTTCTTTTATAACCCATGTAATGGGTCTACAGAAATATTTTGGGTGATTCATATTATGATATTTTGAATATGGGTATGCAAATGGTGTTCAATTTGGGGTTTTAATGGGATTTTTTGGTAATGATTTCCAAGATTTTATGAAGTTGTTTTATTGAAATTCTAACTGTTTAATTGAGTGGTTTAAGTGGTGAAAAACAAGTGTAGCTAATATTTCTCATTTATTGTGACCCAAACTAATTTTATTATGAGATAATGGATTTTGATATCATGAGATAATGGTATGGACAAAATGGTGTATGCTTGGGTACCTAGGAGGGAAGATGTGTACTAGTATGCTAGTGATCCAAATGGGTTTTCCATGTTTCACTAAGACAAATGGATACTAAATAAACTAAAAATTCTATATTGATGATGATAGGTTAACACTAGGTTATGGTTATGTTCCCTACTAGTTTCTTGTTTATGATAATAGATTTTTCTATGGTTACATTACATCAGGGTACGAGGTACATGGGGCCCGAGACTACCTAGTGCGTAGGGGTGTTCCCGAAATTGGTTGTCATTGAGTCTTGTGTATTTATATTTCAAATATTGTGGTTTTAGATATAAAATATTTTATATTACATGTTTTATATAAATGTGATCATTCAATGGGAAAAGTCCCTTGAAAAACTGTTTACATTTGAATGGTTCATTTTTAGAAATTATTTCCACCACTTATAATATATCATAAATGGCATGCTTTTTATCAAGTATTGATTACCCTATGGAATATCTTGGTGGTATCCTATTATTATTATTATTATTACACTTTACTTAAACCCCTTGGGTGTAAGTCTATTTCTTCATTATTGTGACAGGTAAGTGAATGGATTTCGGTGATGGTGGTTTGGGGTGTTAGATCTCATCCATAGTGTGGAGTTGTGGAGGCGGCTTGTGTGTGATGAACCCATTTCATGTGGAGTCCTTGAGAATATTTTTCTAATGATTTTATTTTCCTTATGGAAACTTATTTTATGATTAAACATATTTATTCGGTTCTGGTCTTTTCCTAAATTTTCTTTGATATGAAAATTTCAGATCTGGTTTATCGATTGTTTTTATGTTTTATGTATCCATATTCCGGTAAATCCTTCCCAAACCAAAATATAGGATACAATTGCACTTATTACAACCTTTGGGGTAATGGAATACCCTTCTGGACATTTAACCGGCTGGGTTTGGCACTGGTTTTGATGTCAAACAGATTCATTTTTGTGAAAACATTGTATAAAAAGAGGTTAATGTTTTGGGGTTATATTATTATTTTCGGTTGAGTTGGGATAGAAAAGAGATTGTATTGTAGAGACTCAATGATCTGGACCTATGTAAGGTTCTTATCCCACACCTCTCTTTTCATACCTCGATTCACGCAAGGCTAATGTAATTGTTTGTTTGAATTCACTTCCATGTGAGACGTGTGGGATGCAGATTACACGTGGACATCAGGTGGGGTTGAGTAGTTGTTTATTTTATTACTGTAATGTGATTAGAGTTTTTATATTTGATGTATTTGATTAAAATTTTCATAATTTTGGTAGCGAATATTATTTTTTTGACTACTAAATTTTGTAGCAACATGCCTCTTCAGAAGGCACCCATGCACCCATGTGAAGAAGCTGGAGAGAGTTCTCCCACACCGATTGATCAAATGCTAGCCGAGGTTGTGGTCTATGAATTCTATGCTTTGGAACATATAAATGCTCCTATTACAGATCCTATTAGAGATGATGAGACTATATCTAAGAATGAAATGTCCTAGGTGTTCATGAAAAATAAGCCTCTTATATTCCAAGGAAGCACAGAACCCTAGGAAGTAGAGGAAAGACTCGAAAAGATCGAGTGCATGTTCAAGTTCCTGGATACACCTGAGTAGCCCAAGGTGATGTGTGAATCCTTTTTTGGAGCTTCTCAGCCATAGGTGGTAGGGAATTGTTACTTGAAATAGGGAATAATGAGCTGATGCACTAGGGAGATTTCAAGGATGTTTTCAATGAGCAGTACTTCCCAGAGGTCTTGGCATATGCTAGGTCTCGAGAGATTATGGATCTTGTTCATGGGTAAAATTATGTGACTAAGTACACCAACCATTTCACTGTGAAGTTTTGGTATTCTTTTGAAATCATCTATATTGATCATGAGAAGGCCCATAGGGTTTATAATGGATTACAACCAAAGATATACTCCCAAATTTTCTAGTTTTAGTTGAGGACCTATGTGGAGGTGGTTGATTGGGCATTCATGGTTGAGATTGACCGAAAGGGGTGGGATGGTTTCTCTAGGAAAATATTTGTAGTGGGTAGTGGAAGGTCATCAGAAAAGAAAGAGAAGATGGACGATGAGGTGTAGATGGGGGGTGGTTATTCATGAAACTCATCCAGACAGTTTTCATCTGTGGCTTCTTATGAGAGATCGATCAGATGCCACAAGTGTGGGTGGTAGGGGAATATCCTACCAGTATGACCACTTCCTCCGAAACCCTATTACTGATGTGGAGGTATGGGTCAGTTTTGATGCTTTTGTGGGGAGGCACATCCACTTCAGTGTGGGGAAGGGTTAGTTGTTTTGTTAGGTGTGCCAACACAGTCAGAGACATTGAAGATGGGGGGATATAGATTTGGTTTCCATGGTGGTAGATAGGGGTCATATTCTAGGCATAACCAGTTCAATGAATAGCCACATACAAGACACTGTCATTAGGCAGGGACCAGACATCTCCATGCAATGGATCAGGCACCAAACAGATCAGAGGCAGAACTATCGACAGTTTGAGTTACCATTTTGATTGAATCTTCTTTAGATGCTACACTTTTTGATATTGGTTCCTCTGTTTCATTCATCTATTCATATTTTGTGGACACACAAAATTTTCCAACTTCTTTTTTGGCTTTAGCGATGGAGTTGGTGATGCAGATGGGAAAGAAGAAGGATCGGGTTTGAGGGTGACCATCGTGTGCGCTCTCTGTGATAGATATTGAGATGTATTGGGACCTCTTGGTCTTAGATATGGAATTGTTTCACATAATACAATTCATGGATTTTATGGTACACTTCCATTCACACATTGATTGCTATAGGAAGCGTGTCATTTTTACAGCACCTGATGAGAGTCGTCAGGTTTTTCGTGGAGAATGGGATCCTCGGTCGGGTCGTAGTGGAGCTCCACTCCTAGAGTTGCGAAGACATATCTTTCTGATATCATCACTCACACTATATTACATTGGTATTTATCTGGATGTGGGACTACCTCATGTTGTTGATTAGTTTTTTGAGGTATTTTCATATGATTTTGCATTTTTCCCCTAGAGTAGGATTTGTAGTTATCAATTCATCTGGCACCAAGAACATAGATTATATTTATTCCCTCATATCATATGGTCCCCACCTAGCTGAAGGAATTAAAGATACATATGTACAACATAGAATACAAATTATTCATTCAACAGAGTATCTTCTTTGGGTCACTCTTGTTTTGTTTGTGAAAACGTATGATGAATCCCTCCGGTTGTGCATTGACTACCGAAAGATGAATAAGGTAATTTTCACAAAAAATTATAATTTTCCCCAAGTAGATGACTTGTCTGATCAGTTTAAGGGGTAAATATTTTTTTATAAGATAGTATTGCATTTAAGAAACCATCAACATAGGTTGAAAGAGGCATATATCTTTAAGACAACCTTCTGAAGTAGGTATGACCACTTCAAGTACGTGGTTATGCCCCTTGGATTGACCAATAATCAAACAGTCATTATGTAACTCAAGAAAAGGGTGGTCTATTAGTATATCAACACTTTTTTAATAGTTTTTAGGATTATATACTAATTTATTTGGGATATGAGGACGAGAATGTGCATCACTTGTGGATCATTCTGGGCACCTTGCGAGAGAATCTCCATTATGAAATGTATTCTAAATGTAGTTTCTTGATCAGATAAGGGAGATTTCATGGTCATGTGATCTCGGAGTAGGGGGTTTTATTAGACCCCGAGAATATCAGTAAGGTCATGTAACGAGAGAAACCAATTAATATATTAGAGATTATATGTTTCCTTGGCCTGGATGTTATTATAGGTGATTCATTTGGGATTTTCTCTTACCTTTCCTTACCGATGTCCACACACACCCAGAAAGGGGGAATGTTAGTATGGGGACTAGAATGTCTGGAATCATTCGAGTAGATAAAGTAGTGGTTGACTACTAACCCCATTGTCATTTTTCATGAGGTCGCCCAGGGGTATCTGGTCTATTGAAATGATTCAAGTATGGGTTTTGGATGCGTGCTTATACCTGATGATCACGTAGTGGTGTATGGTTCTCGCCAACTCTGGCCACTTGAAAATAATTACAAACCCACAACCTGGATTTGGCAGTAGTGATGCATTATTTGAAGGCCATGAGTCACTACCTCTTTGGGAAGACGTTTTTGGTCTACTATGATCACAAAATCATGGTCTCTATCTTCTTGTAAAAGGACCATAACACGAGGTAATTCCATTATATCGAGTACATGTAGGGTTTCGACTTTGACATTGTCTATTCCACATGAAGGGTAATGTCGTAGCTGACACCTAAAGAAGAAGAGTTCATGTGTAGGACTTCAATAATTCCATTGATTAGTGGACTTTGATGGGGGTCTTTTCTCGGATGCATGTGGAAGTCAAGGAACAAAATGGGAGTGAATTCATGGAAAGCGTTTAGTTGACTCGTTTATTTTTGGAGTTAATTCAGAGAGATTAATCCAGTGATGAGCTTTGTCAGTGGTCGAGTATGATTTATCATGGTTGGGAGACATCTTCTAATTGGTCTTCGTCTCCTATGGGCATCATCTGCTTCAAGGTTCATTCTGTTGTATTGTCATATCGGTGAAAAGTGGTGAAGGAAAAATAGCCCTAGTCATAATTTTCTATCCATCTGGGTGCCACCAAGATGTGTTATGATATCCGTTGGTATTTCTGGTGTCCTGGTATGAGATGATACATTTTGGATGTCAGGTCGAGATGCAACACATACCTATAGGTTAATGTAGAGCATCAATGGCCCTCTAGATTCATCCATCAATTACCAATTCCTACCTGGAAGTGGGAAGAGGTTTCCATGGACATCATTGTTGTCTTAACTCGTACACCTCAGTGTATGAATGCCATTTTGGTGATGATTTATCATCTGAAAAAATCATCCCACTTCATTCCAAATAGATATTTTTCTAATATGGATGAGTTGGGCCGTTTGTATCTTTAGGAGGTGGTAAGGATCCATGGTGTGTCATCAGCTTTTGTCTCATATAGAGACCCCCATTCAACTCTCTATTTTGGTAAATCATTTCGAAGAACTTGGGGTCTCATATTAAGATGAGCATAGTATAAAATTTTCAAAGGGATGGTCAGACTGAGCAGGCGAACCAGATTTTGGAGGACATGCTTCGTGCATGTGTTCTAGAAATTGAAGGTTCCTGGGATAGCAATTTGATATTTCTAGATTTTCCTTATAATAATAGCTACCAAGCCTTGGTTTTAATGGATCCATTTGAGGAACTCTATGGTCAGCCTTGATGGTCCCCCTTCTTTGGGATTAGGTAGGCAGGACCACACTACTAGGGCCAAGTCTGGTGCAGGAGACATCTTAGAAGGTCAAGTTGATTAGGAAATGTTTATTGACAGCTCAGAGCCACCATAAATTATATACTAACTAGAGAACTTGATACCTAGCATTTTTTATGGGTGATAGGGTATTCTTGAAAGTGGCCCCTCATTTGGGCCATCATCGATTAGGAATGGAATGGAAGATGGTGTCGTGGTATGTTGAACAATTTGAGATCCTCGATCTTATTATCAAGGTGTCATATAGGTTGTATTTACCCTCTCAGTTGACTTCCATCCATGACATCTTACATGTCTCCCAGTTGAAGAAATATAAACTTGATCCATCCCATGTACTGAAATGGGAGGTGTTGGATATAGATCCAAATTTATATGTTATTGAGCAGACTATGATAATAGTGGTCTTCCATGAAAAGGTTCTTTGGGTAATGTCTATTCCACTAGTCTGAGTTCTTTGGATGCATGTGAATGATACACATGAAACTTTTGGGGTGGAATACCTGGGTTGAGGAAGAGTACTCATTCCTGTTTTCTGATCAAGTTTTAGGTTGACCATCCCAAACAAAAAGGTATCATGGTGGGGATAATTGTCAAATACATGACATATTATAAAGGCATTTATCATTTAATTTAAATTCATTATTTTTTTGGGGTTTCACAATCAATTTGGTGGAAATTGTGGGTTTTCAAATTTTGGGCCAAAACTTGAGCCCATTTCCATATTTAAAAGTTTATTTTGTTTTAATTATAAATCATTCATTTTTCAAAATTTTGAACCCATTGCACTTCCAAAATGGACTCCCTTGTCCTATTAACACCACTATAATAATTGGAAACCTTTATGAATCCATAATAGTGGTGTATATGGGTTTTGTATAAGGAATTGGTCCATCACAAAAGCACATTTCATGTTTTTTTAATTGTTTATTTAATATCATATTTAATTTTTATAATTTTTTTGTTATTCTACCTCCCACACAAGTAAAATATCACTAGTATCTCCCCCCAAATTCGTATCTCCCTCTTAGGATCTCGTTTTCTTCGCCTATTAGGTCAAAACATCTCATCCTTTCTCAATTCATCTAGATATAAAAAGGTAACTTGTTCCTATTAAAACTCCCTCAATTTTTACTCTTTTCACCCCAATTTAGTTCTTAATTGACCTTCTCTACCTTATTCGAAAATAAAATATATTTTTTGATGTTTTGAATTCAGTTACTCATTTATTTGGGGAGATTTATTGAAGATAACTCATGGAAGGTAGTCCACTTCAGTCTTTATTCAAATTTTTTAGGGTTTCATCCATTTATTATTGATGTTACATATAACTATAAAGTAGGTTTTTGATACCATGGTTTGATCATTGTTCACTAGGTCTATTCTTTTGGTTTTAGAATTGATCTATGTCCCTTATGGTGCAGTGTGGTGCTGTTGGATTTTTGCACAAATATTCAAGGGGTTTCATTGTTGTGCTATCTGATTCTTTAGGTAATAAATGGTAGATGAGTTAGATTTTCTGAATTTCTATTTATATCACACATATCCTCCATTACCCTTGTTAAAAACTTTGGTTTGGGTGATGTTCATTAAGAAAATTATTTTTGGTTACACATTTTGTGTTAAATTGGGTGTCATATATGCAATTTTTTTGTTATGTCAAATGGGGTTGATTTATAACCCATGTAATGTGTTTATTGAAATGTTTTAGGTTCTACACATTTTTTTCAGTGATTATCGATATACTCATGGTGTTCAAAGTGAGATTTTGAAGTTATTTTGTGTGTAAATCATTGTTAGATATTCTGAATTTTTTTATATTGAAATGATAAAGGTTTTATTAAGTGGTAAAATTGGTGAGAACATGTGTAACTACAATGTTTGAGTTAATTGTGACCATAAATAATGTGTTTATGTGATTCTGGATATTGGTATCATGAGTTAATGGTTTGATCATAATGGGGTAAGCTCGGTTACCTAGGAGGGAGGATATGTATTAGTATGATAGTGATCTGCATGGGTTTTGTCCTTATTCCACTAAGAAAAAATGGATAACTAAAACACTAAAAAAATATATTGATGATGATTGGGGACCAGTATGTTATGGGAATGTTCCCTACTAGTTTCTTGTGTATGAGAACATATTTCTCTATCATTACATTACACCAATGTATGAGGTATATGGGGCCCGAGAAAACCTAGTGCCTAACAGTGTTCCTGAGATTGGTGCACATTAACTCATGTGTATTTATCTTTGGTATATAGTAGATTTTACTAGAAAATATATTATCTTGTTTTAATTAAATGGGTTCATTCATGGAAAAGTACCCTTGGAAAGCTATTTACTTTTGAAAGTTTCATTCTTTAAAAATTATTTCCACCGCTACATGTGTATCAAAACTGGAATGATTTTTATCTTCTATTGTTTACCCTATAGAATATGATGGTAGTATCCTATTGGGATTACATTCATATCTTAATTACACCCTTTGAGTGTAATCATCCTTGGCCTTGTTTGACACATGTAATGGGAATGCTTTGGGTGTAATCATCCATGACCCCTTGTCGTATAGAGTCATTGGGAATATTTTTCTGATATTATTTTATGTCTTTAGACCAATTTTCTTTGTATAATCATATGTCTATGTTATGTATTTTTTTAATATTGTTTGGAATGAATTTTTCAGATTTCTTTTTATCTATATTTTTATGTTTTATGGGTCCATATTTAGGTAAATTGTTCCC